>CM040397.1:97491691-98091691 GCA_022702515.1 Ilyophis sp. 1 JC-2022 | reverse complement strand
AACAGTATGGAACACATGGTTGGCTAAAAGTCATCAAGGGCCTGAGGTCTCAAACGAGCCTCAAACCATCACTCTGCTGCCAGATATGTAGTAGATATGGATGGGGTTTGTACATACAATTGTACTTATATACATTTTAAATGGATATTAAAATGACGTAATATTTTGTGAAGGTTTACTGTGGCTGTGCATTTACTTCTAAACTTATGACTGGCTCATCAATAAATGTGTGGGCTCTGTTCAGTTACAGGATAACACAAAAGAAACCATAAATAAAACCATCTCCAGCGTCTGAAACCTATATCTGTACCATAGCACCAGACTCAACTTTGAAATGGTATCCTAAAGACCTATTTTAAATGCAATATAATTTCCATTAATAAAACTATTAATAATGACCATTTCTTGATTACATCAGAAGCATCTCTGCCCTCTATTCCTCTGTAATAAAGCCCCCTTTTCGAGTGGGACTGATTCACGAGTCTCTTAGAACACTGCGTCAAGGTGCCATTATTCAAGCCCTCTGCGAGCCTGGGAAAAAGCAAAGGGAAATTAGTGCTATATTTTCTAGACATCACAGGGGACCGCACACACTCTGATCTTTCTCTTCACCAAAAAAAGGAGAAAAACTCTCAAAGAACAAGCCTGAAGGAATAGAGCTCCATAACCCTCCTTTCTTAGTTATGAATTTACAGCCACGCTCTGTCTCTGAGTCGCAGATTGAATACCAATGAGAATGGAGGGCAATTACTGTCAGTGAGGGTCTTGCTAAAACACTGATAAGTTCTGCTGTCATATCTAAAGCTACTCTGCCTACTTTTGATACCCAGCACAGTGCATTGTCATTATAAACCGCTAATAGATATGATTGGGTGTTTTTCCAGTTATTTATTTATATTTTTTAGTATAAAGAAATACTGAAGGGTGGAGAAGAGCACACGCTATTGGACGTGACTCAGAGACTCAGTGACTCAGAGACTCAGAGCTTGACTCCACATATCTTCACATATCGTCTTACTTGCCAGAGACTCTACAAAGGTCTTCTCTTTTACTAAATCATTTGCCTTACGCCAGCGCTGAATATTTAATGATGATGATTTGTCTTTCTCACTCTTTGCACTCGGTTATTTATAGTCGGTTTGTTTTCGCTCGGCCCAATAGGAATCGCTCATCAGCTTGAGTTACTGCAGATCTTGGATTCATTGGAGCAAAGAGGGGAGGCCTCGTCTCGCTCTCTTTTCTGCACAGTTGTACAGGCCAGCATACCATCGAATGTCATCAAAAAAAAATTTATTGTCTTTTTTCTGTAATGGTTCTCACTTTTTGTATTTTTTAATGCTATTTTACTGTCCCATTTATAAATTATGTACTCTCAGAAACTATGTTCCTGCAGAAATGCCCATAGGTGTTTCTTTTTCTCAAAAAAAAGGCACATAAATTCATATTTTTTTCAAGTTGCAAGGGAAAAGATCAAAATATGTCCAATCACATGTCTAAAAAGCAACATACAAGCTGCATATATATATATATATATATCTTTAAAGCCTTCTCGGACACGAAAGCAACGTGAACATCATTGACCGTGTTGCGCTGCGCAACAAAGGCCCCCTGGCCTTTAAAATCAAGATGTGCACTTTGGCTCCTCTGTCGGAAGGCGGATCTGTAAGGTAACCGCCATTGTACAAATTGGGTAAACAGGGATTAGACCAAGAAGGCACAGATTTACAGTATCATAAAATGGATTGTAACAAATGAGAGGCTGATACCAGTGGTTGTGTTCTTAAACGATCACCCTGAGGTTGGTCTTTAATGTTCTTTTCTGCGACATAATGCCTAGTGTCTTTCTGTCTTATGCTCCATTTGTATAGAATTGATTATATATATATATATATATGTTCATTCCATATATATCAATGTTCATTCCATATATATAAATGTTCATTCCATATATATCAATGTTCATTCCATATATATCAATGTTCATTGTATATATATAAATGTTCATTCCATATATATCAATGTTCATTCCATATATATAAATGTTCATTCCATATATATAAATGTTCATTCCATATATATCAATGTTCATTCCATATATATCAATGTTCAATATATATTTCCTGTTTGGCTTGCCATATATATATATATATATATATATACTGCTATAACTGTGTCATTTTAATAAACCTTTATAAATATGCATCAACTTTTTCTGTGGAGGGATGCATTCATTATTACATTTCAAAATGTAAATCGAGCTTATGAATATGAAAACGGCCTGGGGCTCTATTTACCTTTCAGTTCTGTTCCAAAATAATGAATACACCCAAGGTTCCAGTTTGTTTTCAGATGCCAGCTAAGATAAGGGCCTGATTAAAAACTGTTACTGTAAGCTGAAAGAGAACCTGCTAATTGCTTCTTTAATTGCCTAATAAGGAAAATTGTGGTAGCTCATTAGGGAGAAAGTAGATAACTATCTATGCAGTACATTAGAGGTAAGATCTGCAAGGAGACTTCCAAATCTTAGTTTAATTATTTATCAATGAGGAATCTTTGAGTGACTGGTTCCACTGAAATGGAAAGGAGGCGTAGGAGTACTCTGAGTGGACAAGTCACTGCAGACTAGATTAGGTCAGGGGTTGGACTTATTTCTATGCAAGAAAGCTGTTAGCAAACAGGTAAGGCTTAGCCTGTAATATTACACACTTATACATATGTAGGTACATTAGGTATATTAGGTATAATTATACATATATTTTCACTGTGGCAATCAGGTTTAACATATTGCTCTAGTCTGGGATACAGCTATAGTACCCAGACAGAAAGGAAACCTGGTGATGAGTTCTCCTCCTTTAGCAATACACTGTACTGCCGTCCACACTTGCATGTGTCAGGGGTAGCTGTAAATCACTGCTCTATCCCAACTGTTTGTTTATTTATTTATTTAAACATACAGATGCAGTTCATGGAGTATTCTATTACAGACCCCTGTGGAATCTCCTTTTTGTCCGTAGTGTAGAACTACGTTTATTATAACATTGAGACAAACTTTCTCATCAGTATTCTTCACATGCCATCAAAGATTTAAAAAATTAATGCTATCTTGCAGCAGTGCCAGAGCTAACAGTGAAACTAATTAGAAAGTCATAAGAAGATAAACAGGTTTTCTCTTAATAATGTCTGAAGAAGCTGAAGATGTACAGGGTTGACGTTTAAAGATCTCACAGCCAGTATACGAACCACAACCAATCAACTACAGCAAAGATTTACTTTTTTTCCATCATCATTGTACCTGATAATACCTCAATCACTTACTTGCTCTTATTACAGTAATACAGATTATGAAAGTACATATTATTAGTAATATAGAATTAAAGACAAATGCACTCTCTTAAAGTCTTCTCATGGTATCACAATAAGGCCACCATCACTATTGTCCCTGATAAAGACGGTCTTCTTTGTAAAGGCTTGGCAAACAATTGTTTTCAACCATGAAGAATTCAAACAAATATGAGAAAATGAGATAATATCTTATGCAATTAAAATAGGCCAATCTGACAATGCCTTTGACTAAATTAAAAATAAAAGAGCGAGTGAAATTATTGAAGTGTGATGTGTAGCTGAATGATGTTATACTGTAGGTGTGTGTGTGTGTCTGTGTGTGTGTGTGTCCAATTGTATTTTAACACACCTTCGATGTTACTAATTCTACAGTTTGCATGGTAAATTGGGCTGCTTTTAAAATATAGCCACAGGTCATTTTTCTTCCACGAGTTTTCAGGGGTACTGCATACACTGTTCATTGTAATGCAGCTCATCCATCTCAATCGCTCTCAACAGTGGAGAACCCCCGCCTCCCTCCCTCCCTCCCAAGCACACCGTCATGAGAAGTAATGCTTGGTTCCCCAGTCCTCCACCTTCCATGCAAGAACAGCCACCCCCCTCAAAATGGGGCTGTTTCTGTCATTCGGACCAGGTAATCGTGCACTACATCCCTGCATGATCCAGACTGTGTATCCAAGGTGAGGATACTTTAATGTATGCACTGAACTGATTCATTATTCATATCAAATAGTTCCCCAATTACTTAGCCTGGGGAAGAAATGGAATTAAACTTACTTAGCACCACTGAAAAGTCCAATTCTCTTCGTAATGTCTCGCTTTATGGTTTAATCGCGGATTTTCAGTGCCTTCCATACTTGTCTTTCATAATAGTAACATGTATTTAGAATCATTTCAACATTCAATTAGCTGATTCAGTGGTCCTGCAGAAGCTCGGGCATTAAGACACGTGTTTGGCGTTTCATTTGGCGTCTGGGTAACGTTGTTTTGCATTGTTCATTTGGAAAGCTAGCCGGTTGTTTTTGTGTAACTCCTTGGCAACAGTGGTAAGGGAAGAAGTGAAGACGAGCCCCATCCTTTCCTTTTTTTTTCTCCGATCTCTTTACAGTGAGGGAAGATGTGCAACCCATCAATCTTCGGAGGGTCACTCACTCCCGGCTGTGTAAGAACCCTTGTTTTGATTCATTGTCAGCCATCAACAGGACTCAGCTTAAATGACCCTGAAGGGCGACGTTAATGGAAAGGGGGTATCGCCCTATTTTTCTTGTCAAAGGGAAGAGCTCTTTATGTTTTATAATTTACTGCAAATGTACGTGCTCATCTTGGTGACAATCCACGTATGGCAATGTATTTTAACAGAGTAAAATTAACCAGAAGAGCTCAGATAGAATCAAATATGTAAAACGGGTGTTAATTGGATTGTAGTTTTCCAAAGGCTAAATTTTTATCCAGCAGCACTGCTACGAGGAAATTTTTTTTGATTTTTTTGTTCATTGTGAAATGGCTGGTGCCACTTCTTATCATTGACGAAGTTAATTCATTCATGCAGAAATGCTTATAGCCCAGTATAACTCTGCAGTTCTATCTTAGTTCCTGTTATAATGTAGCATGCCATCTCCACCACTCTACCCCTCTTGTCAATTTTTTGTTCGCTCAGTCACTGTCACTTAATAGTATTTCATAATTTAATATTTGAATCCCTTTCCCTGTTCTTAATCCTATTTGATGTATTCATTGGTTTATTAATATGGAGCACTACTTAAATTTAGCCACAGTTTCTGCTGTTTTGGATTTTTTCTTGTCATCTATCCATGAGTCAGGGTATTAGATTTACGTTCCCCCTCGACTGCCTTTGGTTTTGTGCTTTGATCATTTCTATAAAGCATGCTCTGTCCACTTATTTGCATATTTACTGCACAAATACATTTTTAAGGGTTCATTGACTTGATTGATTGATTGATTGTTTTTCTTTAATTCATACAGGTATGCGTGTATGTATGGCAGAAATTGGATCACAATTCCAATACAGGCCACAAGATATAAATATGAACATGAATTTATATCAGAACAGATTCTGTGAGCCACAATATGATGCCAAGCCTCAGAAAATTAAGGTAGATTTTATAAATATTTTATTTCATAACCATTTTGATACTATGACCCCCCACTGATCACATATTTCATCATTATTTGCCCTCAATTGCCATGGTAACCTTTCACATTCTCCAAGTGATTGTGGATGTTGCAGTACTTTCTTCCAAAGTCCCTGTGCTGTTATTTTAAAAAATTTTGTCGTCAGAATTGTTTTTGTTTGCCTTCCTGGAAGGTTAGATATGTGTACCTTCAAGTCGCTGATATGAGCTTTAGCAAGCCAAATAAGCAATTTTGGGTCCATCCCAGAGCAAATTCTAAGGTAAATATATGCCCACTTCAACAGCAATTTCAGTGCTGGCCACGAGCATAGCAATGAAAGAGAGGCAGGATTATGAAGAGCTGCCTTTGAGATTGTCTGTGAAGAGAAACACTGTAGACCTCTTTTCATTGCTTTCATTTGATATTTTTTTCATTTGGTCAGACCGACCTTTGGGGGTTTACAAAATCTTGGCAAAAGATTTGGGATAAGTAAGACATCTTTGGATTTTTTGTGCAGGAACAATAACAGTTTTTACTCTCTCAATGCAGAGGTGGAAAATCCAGATTCAGAAATTAAAATAATCCAAAGTGCTTTGTTACAATCACCTGGATTTCCTCATTAGAACAATTATTCAGCCAGGAAGTAATTACTGAAATCAGCTGCATGAGTTCACTAGAAGAAACACACGGCAGGACTTTCTGACCCTTGGACTTTCCACCTCTGATGCTGTTCTTTGTTGGTAGGGTCTGTGTATGACATGCTGACTGTTGCTAAGCCTTTAAATAGTCTTTTGAAGCTATAACCTTTTGAGATTTTGATGGGAGGCCAGATTGTAGGCAAAGATTTCTGGCTTTAAAACACTGCAAGCACCAGCTTGTAGCCTCTATCAGTAGTTCAGGTGTAGATAGGAGTTATCCTAGCATAGTTCAGAGAAAGATATCTGCCCTTTAACTTCAAAATGTTAGAATGGGGGCTACACTTTTGACATTATCTTTTGGCAGGGCATGGTAAACATCTACAGTGCCCTCCACTATTATTGGCACACCTGGTAAAGATGAATTAAAGCCTTAAACCATCACTCTGCTGCCAGAAATATCGTAAATATGGATGGATAACTTGAAGGGTTTCTTCTCCTGACTTATTTTTCCATAGAGTTCAATCGAAAACTTAGTCATGAAAAACAACCCATAAAGTGATTCATCCATATCTATTGCATATCTAGCAGCAGAGTGATGGTTTGAGGCTTGTTTGATACCTCAGACCCTTGATGACATACAGCCATTTTACCAATCAAGTATTCCATACTGTTCCAGCATAATTTACAGCTAAATCTAGTCCCACCCCCCAATTCTCATAGAGATCCATTCAAATGCAGAGACATTATAATATCGCTTGTAAGAGTATCAGAAAATAAGATATCAAAGGTCTTTTGTTGTTGTTGGGTCACATACATCAGGAAGTCATGGCACGAAAAAGATATGTGACCAAATATTAAAAATGATTATTTTATCCTATATATAAATACAGGGGTGCCAATAATTGTGGCACACATGGTTTTCTTAAAATTCATTATTTCTTGATGAGGGATTTGTTTTTCTCATAATAAATTTACTTCAATTAAAGGTTGGATTTGTCTCATTTTTTCAGTGTGAGATTAAGCTAATTCACCAAACGGTTAATTTTTTGTAACCCTTTTTACTCATCTTTACCAGGGGTGGCAATAATAGTGGAGGGCACTCTATATATACGTCATTGGCATTATCAGTATATAAGGAAAGACCTATCTGGCCCCTCTCGCTCTCTCTCTCTCTCTTTCTCTCTCTCTCTACGTGCAAGCCCATCATATTTACAGATGTGGGCCGTTATGCAACAGACAATACATCCAGTTGATTAAATGCTGCTTCGACCTCCTGCATCAATCAGTCACACGAGTGAGAGTTCTGTCTCTGAAGACCACTCATCATGTTGACCAGGGCTTCTATGCTCACCCTCCTGAGTCATGTGACCTGTGACAGGTGCATTAACCCAGTGTTCTTCAGTGGTAAGGAGTGAAAGGTTTATTTTACCCTCATTAACCCACTCAGTTCTCATTTATAGTGACGGCTTGAGGGAGCACAGTGGGGTAGAGATCGTAAAAAAACGCGCAGCCAAGAGGCTGTTACCATTATATTTAAATAGTTCTTCATTCTTTTAATGTTCGAAGCATATTATTGGCTGGAAGTCCCATGATCGCGAGCCTCCTGTGAGATGGCGGGCGGCTGCCTGTGGCGTTTATGATGTAACCACCATTTTTTTGTGCCTGGGGAAGTCATACGTTCGTGTTTGGTAAACATTTATTTCTCCATAAAAAAGCATGCATAATTCAGGTCTGGATAAAAAGGGTTTATAATGTGTGTTTAGCAATGCGGTATTAATAATGAAAGCAGAGCACAATGGGTAAAATGCTTTTGCCTCTCTTTGCTCTTCCAAAGTACAGTAGGGAACCCGTTGAGATTGAGGATCGTCTCCCAGGGCTTGCACTCCCTTTAACAAATGTGGTGTTTTCCTGCTGGCTGATGTAGAGTGAAAAAAAAAAAGAAGGAAACTCACAAGGATGATGGATCAGGATAGTGGCTTCTGTGGATTGACCTGTGAAATCACATGCAAATGTGCATCTGTTCTGGAAGACAAGAGAAAAATGGCAAGATCCACATCGTGTAACTGGTGAGCGGAAAGAGGGAGCATTTGGGACTTGGGGGAACAGAGGACTGAAAGGTCCGTGATGACATCACTACTGCAGCCGTTGTACAAGTATCTGTACTGGGAGGGGGGGGATCCCAGCTGTGGGACTGGTTGCCAGAGTCGATGCCAAAATGTCAGTCGAATGCATTAGAGCCAATGGCCTCATCTGGCAACCAGTCAGACAACTCCCCCTGCACTCCCCTCCTTGCCCCCCCCCCCCCCCATCCCACCCCCTCTAAGCCGGTGACCTGCAGGACAGTGCCGCAGGGTCCCGCACGCACTGCCTTCTTGCTCCGCTGGGAGGAGGAAGCGGGGCCTTTTTTATTATTATCATCATTATTGCTTTATTGGACCTGGCTCGGAAGCCCCACCGTGTCACTTAGGAACCTCCTGCGGACACCCGGGCCCAATCGCATTCACGCTTGCCGTGACCAATAACCATCCGTCTGTGTGGCAGTTGTCACGGCCCTTCCCGTGGCAAACCTGCCATTATCTCAAGAATGGCTTCATTCAGCCCCGGAGGTAGACTGAAATGGAATGTACTCTGTAGACCTCCCAATTGATTTTATTTTATTATTTTTATTTTTGGGTGTTTTACTTTTTTTGGCATAACTCTATTACCAAAGAGAAGGAGGGAAATAGCTGGTGCCTGCTCTTATTATTACAAACAATAATTACAGTACCTGTTAAGATTGGTACCTTCCGTGAGAAATGATAGAAACAGTATCATACCGTTCGAAGACGGCCTCCACGTGAGCCGGTTCACTTTGACTCAAGTGCCACCTGCTGGAGGCTCTGTGGCACTGCGGCCCACCTAAACCTTGTGCCGGGCCTGCCAATTCCACAGCTAACAAGCTGTACAGTAGCCTCCCTCTGAGCATGTAAAACAGCCTGGTGTTTTTGCATGTGGCCAATGGATCACCCCTCCTTCAATAACGTCCTGTGCACCTGACAGCAGACCCCACTGCCTGTTAATGTCACTCTCTCAAGTTCACAGGTTGTTACCCGCAAAACATTTCAGTCCACCAGAGACATTTCATTGAACAATGCCCTTCATTCAATCAGGTCTTCAGCAGAGCAGGTGCAACACCGTATATTATAACGGCCCATAAATAGTCATGTCTCCAGATTGAAACAGGAAAAGCCATAAATCAAACTTTTACTGCGTATTATGTTAATGTCTCCTTTTGTCAAACAACAGTCAGATGAGCGCTAGACGTGGCACAGAGTTTATAGTCTTGGAAACACTGTATCAACTGTCCTAATTATACAGGGCTTTAAATCAAAGATGGCAGTGCCCCTGACCTGCTTCCATGTACCCCAGTATCCATCCTCAGCCCAATATCCTCTCCTTCTCTGCTAAGTACCTCATGTCCCAGAAGGCTGTAACGGAACAAGAGCGGCAGTCATTTTTAGTGTCTGTATAATAAGAAGAATTTTTTTTCTTACCCCTGGTTGAGGCTGAAAGATGCCTGATAACCTGCGAGATCATGACCTGCAAACCCTTTGCTGTGATTGATGTGACCGGGATATTCAAAACCAGGTTGAGCATGCTCCCACAGCGTCGGGAGTCACGATGTACCAGACCCGCAGTGCTGCAGAAGTTCCCCCCATCGTATGCGAGACCTCTGCTCTGACCATTTTTCTTCACAAGCAGGCCACTGACACTGATCATTTTACAAGGCGATAACCCCGGGGGTGAAATATGAATTCAAGGTCGTGCGGATGCCATAACTGGCAGTTGCCTGAAAAACAGCTGTTTATGAGGCCTTTACATGTTTTTACGGTTATGTCAAGTGTCTCGCAAAAAATCTCACGGCTCACTTTTTTTTTTCTTTTTGGAAGGGATCCACACGGCGCAGGAGAACCCTCAACTGACTCCTGCAATTCAGATATTCAACTCTCTGACCGCAGAAGGCTGAGAGCCAGCTGCGTTTTGACTGGCTATCCCGAAACGCGCCCGTATGTCTGCGGAAAAGTGGCCCAACTGGGGTGCCGCACATGGGACAAGTAAACGCTGGTGGGTGGCTGTGAGAGAAGAGCAGGGGGTGCCCCCCCCCCCCCTCTGGCTACCCCATCCTCAGGGACCTGGAGGTCCAATTCTGGAGCCTCTCTCTTTTTTCAATTTTGTTCCTGCTCTATTGAAGGCCCCCCTGTGAAGCTGTGAGGGGCCTAGCGGTCTAGGTTTGCGCCTATTGAAGGCCCCCCTGTGAAGCTGTGAGGGGCCTAGCGGTCTAGGTTTGCGCCTATTGAAGGCCCCCCTGTGAAGCTGTGAGGGGCCTAGCGGTCTAGGTTTGCGCCTATTGAAGACCCCCCTGTGAAGCTGTGAGGGGCCTAGCGGTCTAGGTTTGCGCCTATTGAAGGCCCCCCTGTGAAGCTGTGAGGGGCCTAGCGGTCTAGGTTTGTGCCTATTGAAGGTCCCCCTGTGAAGCTGTGAGGGGCCTAGCGATCTAGGTTTGTGCCTATTGAAGGTCCCCCTGTGAAGCTGTGAAGGGCCTAGCGATCTAGGTTTGCGCCTATTGAAGGCCCCCCTGTGAAGCTGTGAGGGGCCTAGCGGTCTAGGTTTGCGCCTATTGAAGGCCCCCCTGTGAAGCTGTGAGGGGCCTAGCGGTCTAGGTTTGCACCTATTGAAGGCCCCCCTGTGAAGCTGTGAGGGGCCTAGCGGTCTAGGTTTGTGCCTATTGAAGGCCCCCCTGTGAAGCTGTGAGGGGCCTAGCGGTCTAGGTTTGTGCCTATTGAAGGTCCCTCTGTGAAGCTGTGAGGGGCCTAGCGATCTAGGTTTGTGCCTATTGAAGGTCCCCCTGTGAAGCTGTGAGGGGCCTAGCGGTCTAGGTTTGTGCCTATTGAAGGCCCCCCTGTGAAGCTGTGAGGGGCCTAGCGGTCTAGGTTTGTGCCTATTGAAGGCCTCCATGTGAGGCTGTGAGGGGCTGCGATGGGGGAAGGAGGGGTGCACTGCAAAGAATGTCGTCTTAACGAGCGTTTTAGTCTTGTAAAAAATTTCTCTCAAGTATTAGCTTGTTTTAAGTTACTTTTTGCTTGGCAAGTGAAATTATCTTACCCCATTGGCAAATCTTTAAATGAATAAAACTATCACAGCTCATTGGCAATTTGTTTGTCTTATTTAGCAAAGAATTAATAGAAATACAATTTTAAGTCTAAATATAAGACTAAAAGACATGTTAAGATTGACTTATTTTTTGGTTTTTGCAGTGTGATAGGTCACCCCGTAGACAGGGAAAGAGCCAGCCACAATGGGGCCTGTTGTTTCTTAGTTTCTATGCACCGTGGCACTATTAGCTATCTGTAATACACATGAGGGACACTCCCTGGTAATGGAGCACTTCACCATACTGCAGATTAGTACAGAATTGCATATAGGTCCATAGGTCCGTCTTCGTTCATCAAAGTTGTTGGCCAAAACTATTTTCAATGGCTAGTTCAGCAAACTTTTATCTCGTTGCCTATTTCTCTTGCCTTCTCACAATCATTACATCGTTTGTGTGTTTCGCAGACACGTTTGTCCAGAACAACATTTTTAAATGCGATTAATTTATACGTGGCTATTTACCGATGAAATTCAGATGAAGTACCTTTCTCAAGGGTACAACAACAGTCTTCTACTGTCAATCGAGTCTACATTTTGCGCTCCCTATCCATTAAACTATACGACCACCTCTCATGTTGTGAATAAAAAGATATTTGTTCTTTTTTAAGCATAATATTGCCAGGATGGTGTTCACTGTGTTTTGGAGCCCCAAATTATTTCTCATTTTTGTTTATTACTTTGAACACTGAGTTGTCTCAATAAATGCTAGAAATCCAACAGCGTGTTTGTCACTGATGTTCGTTCTCTTAATGAAGACCCCGCATGCGACTAATGTACCCCGTTAACCAAGGCAGGATTTCCAATAAATAAATAAATAAATGAACAAAAAACAAAAGGCCTCGAGCAGTGAAAGAGGAAACGGGAGAAGAGGGGATATAGTTCTCCTCCATGCTGCTCTTTCCTCAGCCAGTCTATCGCATGCCAGAGCTGAGAGAAATAGAAAGCCCTCTCTTCCACAGGGGAGAAAATCCATGGAGGAGGATGGGATAGCGCTCTCAGGGCCGGATGAGCCAGAGGTTTTGGCAGGTAAACCCGTGGCCATCGACTGAGATGGATGCTAGAGGATTGAGAGCGCGGTGAACTTGAGTGCTTTCTCTCCCCCTCCCCATCTAACCTCCCATCACTGCATGTGAAGAATGATGTAAAAGAGTAGGTAATTCTCTCACTCGAAGAAGAAAAGGCTGAACTGGTGTTAAAGCGAGAGAAAAAGCCTTCAGACACCTCTCTCAGCTTGCAGATCATGAAAAGAAGTGTGAGAGGAATCCTACTCCGCCGCTCTCAGTTCTGTGGATACGACGGTGGCTGGTGCCACCTGTATTTCGGTCGTAGGGAAACGCTTCCGTTGTCGTTTTTCCGAAATGTTAATTTAGTTTCTGTTCATTTCGCTGTGTTTTCATGAAATGCAGCGCGTTTCTGTTAATGTCGCTGTGTTTCTGTCAAATGCAGCGCGTTTCTGTAATGTCGTTGTGTTGAATTTGTGTTTTTTTATTTATTAATGTGTTTTCCAATTTGCAGTTGTTGTGTTGCTTTGTATGTCTCGGCCCCCATAATTCCAGCTAAAAAACATGTAATATCTTTAAAAATGGTGACTGTGGTACAGAAAGGAACAACAGTAGGATCATTTATTTAGGATGTGCTCTTACTTTCTTCACACAAGCTATTCTGTCAGGAACATTTCTGAAACACCCAGTTTCTCCTCTTTCTCTTGTAATTGCTGTGATTAGTGGCAGGGGTTCATGTTGTTGTTGGAAACATCTGTGTTGCAACGTATATATTATTTTTTTTCATGTAATGAGCCAGTATAATTTGTCTTCTTTTCTAATTTTTCTTGATTAAAGCATTTGTCTCTGACAGCATGTTATTTCCTTTTTAATGAATATAATTTGAAGTAAAATTTATTGCGAGTTTCATTGCAATGCTGGAATTGATGTCAGTTGGACTGAATTACAGATCCAGCTGTAGCCGTGCTTCTTTGACGCTAAATCCCTCTCAACGGTCCAGCTCAAAGTTTTTTTTCGGCACCTAGTTTATTCGGTAATAAGGTCATTCAAATTGTAACTATAATACAAGCATGAGAGAACCCTGATATACTGGGGAAGCTTAGACCAATGCTTCCAGGCCAGGGATGGACGGCCATTTTCTTATTCGGAGACGTTGGCAGAGAGCACAGAATCCACCAACCTCCTGAGAGAGAGCCTTAGCGCTAACAGACCCACCGCTCCACAGCGGAGTATTATTCAGCTCTAGCCAGAGGGTGCAGGAGCGCGCTAGAAAGGGGGAGCCTCTGTCTGCTTGATAAACTGCGGTTCGCTGACCACCACGCTCCCAACGGGGAGACCCGGAGCTCGCTCACCCCTGCTCCCCCGCGGCGCTGCTCTGAAAGAGGTTCTGGGAGCAGGTTGTAGGCCGGAACCCGTGTCTGTTTGACCTCCTACCCTCCATTTCTTTGGAGAAAAGATGACGTCAAAACTTGATGCAACAGGTTTGGCTTCACGCCTCAATGCTGGTGATTTTTTTGACACATAACATGAATTGAATGTCGTGACCCAAAAAATGTGTTATTGTTAGTCAGTGTAAATCCAACTTTATAGTAAAAAAAGACTAATGAGATTGGTTTAAAGTGTGTTGTTTTTTCTCAATGCTGGCAGATGGCTTTACACAACCTATATTGAGTTTCGGTTTTGGTTACTAAACAGTTAAAAATCCATGGACTCAAGTTCTTGTGTTTTGGAAAAATATTCATTCCTACTGTAAAATTCAAAACCCACTGGGGCAAATTTGGTTAAATATAGGACTGTCTGACAGTTTAATGGAAGTCTATGAGAGCGAGGAGAATTCTGCAAGAGAAATCTTGCGCACACCTTTGCCTCCCTACTGGTGTCGAGAAGGTAGTTTAATACATGGACACATCAGGATTGGTCAAGAAGAAGGGCAAATAATGGTGAGAGATTGCTGCAGGGGATTATGACTGCGTCGAGTCTGAGCCTTACCACCTGCAGAGACTTAATTCTCTGTCCCCACCTCGATTTCAGAAAAAAAAACTATGTTACAAAAAGTGTTAACAATTCTGAGAAAGCAGGTACATTCAAATTAGACAGCGTGGCTCACTTACTTGTCATGTCACGACAGAGCTTACCCATCACACAAAATGGAGCTTTTCAAAATGCAGTACTTAATGTGGCTTCATTTTAGACTAAATGTTTTCAATTGCCTCTCATATGTTTTAGAATTTTGGTGGCCTTCAATATACAAAATATTGTATGTGAATTATTTTAATAAATTGTTAAATGTGTCGCACACTGGCGGTTTGTGAGGATGACCCTGTAGCTTTTCAGCCTGATGTGTTTTATGGCCTGTTTTAATTATTTTTTGTTTCCGTTATTTTTTTTTCTGTCTGCCATTGCGGCGTTCCTGGCTTGTCCCCCTTGTTCAGTCCGGCAGGACACAGTGGCACAGGCAGGGTGGGTTAATGCGAGCACTGCCATCGTTCCTGGCTTGTCCCCCTTGTTCAGTCCGGCAGGACACAGTGGCACAGGCAGGGTGGGTTAATGCGAGCACTGCCATTACATGGCAGAGAAGTGTGGGTTGACTCTACACTTACTCAGCCAGAGGATGTTCTGTAACCGGGATGCGCTGGCGGGTAATGCATGCGAAGTGAGGCGTAGCTGGCAGTGCCCGTCGGACAGGCGCGTCGGGGAAAAAAACGACTCCTCGGATCGTTCTGCGGAAAAATAAGAAACCCTGGGAGAAGGAGGCTTTTGTGAACAAGCCGTGACATAGCAAGTTTCATTGCATTCATCCTAATGCTTCCATGGGGTTGATTTTCAAACACTTATTGACTTCTCTCGGGAGATGGAAATTAATTTCAATCTCCAATTAGATATGCATGGTGAATGGAGAGATAATTTTTAGGAAAATGGTTTAAGTGCCCTTTAACATGATAAATCCCCTCCCAGCATTCTATCCCCCTCTTCCTCCTCCGCTCTAAACCCCCATACACACACTCTCTCACACGCGCATATACACTTTTAGGGCATGCTTTTCACTAGAAGGGGTTGTACTTCTGTAGATCATGACAAATACACTATAATCAGTATAATCTGAAAATAGACTTTACTTCGAGGCAAAGTGGTGTGTAACAACTCACTATTGTTCTCAAATAAAGGAATATGCTCCAGAGTAAAACTCGGATGAATTTGTCTTCTGAAAGAAAGCTTCATACCTGGATGGGAGTTTGTGTTGTAACATTTATCCAAAGATAGATAAAGGAACAGCTATTTTTTTGGCTCGATCCAGCTGTAATGAGAATGAAGTGTTTCTATGGTAACCCAAGTACTTCAGTAAGACTTATCTCTGTGGGCGAGTACAAACAGATGAAGTCCCTTACAAATGCATTTAATGTTCCTGCTAAGAAAATAGCCAAATTTGCTTCAGAATCCTGATTAAGATACACGATTATTATTTCTGGATGAGTGTGGCTTTTGATTCACCGAGCTCACAGGCATACATCAACCAATGAGTGTCATCGTAGCTCCTAATGTGCAGAAACATTCAATGAGAAGACGGATTGTAAGTGACAGAGAGGATTATGGGTATGCTCTGGAGTGTTGCAGTCCTAGAGGAGCACTCGACTGTTCCCATCATTCTTTGCCACACAGTTTCAGCTTCAAATAGCATGCAGTGACACTCGAAATAGCAGAAGATGGCCTATGTAGTAGGGGTGTGCCCAAAGCCGAAGCCGAAATCCGGAAGGGCATGAATAGTGGGTTGGAAACTGGTTTGTTTTCTATCCGAAGTTGCCGGTTCATATTCGGATGCGGGAAATAATTTAATTGCAGCAGAAAAATCTTTGATTCAGTGCCCACCTGTCTGTATGCCTCTTCTGAACTTAACATAATTAAGGGTTGGATTGTTATTTCTTTATTAAAACATTAAAATATTAAATTAGGGATGGAGCCGTTCGATACGGGCCATGTGACTCAATCAGCAGTCCCTGAATTTACGGATACTCAACCTATATTTTTAACATGCTCGTTATGATCGAACAGTGCGCCTTGTTTATAGAGATATTCTTTAAATGCTGCTCGCTTTAATTTAGCTGCACTTAATCTCGCTAGTTTTCATTCAAATGTATAATTAAATGGTTTGATGTTTTAATAAAACTGCCTTGTCATTCTGAGTTGATTATATATTGTATCTCAGATTCTTTCCAGTTCTTATCCAAAATTATTGTTCAGTGTCCCCCAGTTAGGGGGTGGGGGGTTCAAATAGGTTAAAAAAACAACCTTTAACAAAACGAAACAATAGATAAATAAGTATAAAGTTCTGAATATAGTTATTTTAAAAAGTTTTGAAAAGAAAAAACACAGTGGGGGGGGGGGGGGGTGAATACTCATAAATTGCAATAACAAAATAGAAAAGATTACATTTCCTATATGCAACTGAACGTCCGGACGAAGCCACGCCCACTTCCGGTTTCTAATCCGACTACAGATACAGATATTGTTGATGGTTAAACAGATACAGATACAGATAGTGCCATCGCTGCACACCCCTACTAAGTAGTTTGGGGCGCATGATCCAAATAGTGTTTTTTCTAGTGTGTTGTTTACTTGGATTTTTTTTTTAGAGAGGGACAGGAACAAAGCAGCAAGAGGCTCGCCGTCCCCATCGATGGCAGTCTGAAATAAAATTGGATGAATAATGTATACCATTAGATATTGTGGCAGGAGAATAGAAACATGTCTTTGTGCTGCGGGTGTTCTTTTTCTGCTGTGCAAGCAAGTCAGGGAGACAGAATATACAGGTACATGTATAATTTGACTTTAGTACCAAGCCTAAGAGAAAGTGCTCCATTATCTTAAAACACACTTGTGAAACATTCCCTTGTTTATGGGGGGGATGGGGGGGGGGGGGGGGGGGGTGCGGATAAACTGAAGGATGGCTCTGTGAGCTCACTTCACGCCTCAGAACGAGCGTTCACCTTTGAATCGCCTCTGCCGCTAACGTAGGCGCTAATCACCTTTGTCAGACAGAAAATGCTGTGGTGGAGAATATCCCACAGAGGAGCTGAAAGAAGATACCGAGGGTTCAGCTCAACGAGGGAATTCTGATCTATCTGAGCTTAACGAAGATAACCGCTGAAATAGGTGAACCGTCCCCCGGAAGGTGAAGCCACCTGTTCGTGTTCCGACGCCTGAAGATGCCCTCCCTCGCCACGTTTCAAGTTTCGTTTCGACTTTTGTTTCGGGCCGTGTCCCTGTCCTGAACTTCCGTCTCTGCCCCTCAAGAGAAGGGCAGCAGACGGGTCTATGATGAGCAGTAAGCACATTGGCATTGGAAAGAGCCCTGCCGGTGCCATCACCCTGGGCGTTTCTCAGTTCTCCGATTCATCTCATACCTGCTGCTTCATGCGCTTCTCCTGGAGGAAAGATTAGAGTTTTTGTTTGCTCATCTTTAAATGTTAAAAAGGGGGAAATGTTTGGTTATTATGGAAAAATGCAACCTCTGAATTCAGCATTTAGCTTTTTATTGTTTTTTTTTTATTATTGTTGTTATTGTTTTGGGGGCATTTAAAGTTAATTAAATGCAAGCAAGACATTCTGTACTCCCTTATGCAATACTGTGAATCAGTTAGTCTCTTTCTCACCTGCTTCATTCGATGCAGATCTGTGTTTATAAGTCAATATAACACCCGTGTGACCTCTGGACTCAAAAAGCACCTGCTTTTGATGTCTGGGAACAGCCTTGGGTTATGTTCTTCTGAGAACCTCCAAACGTTTATCTCATCACACACTGATTGTAAGAGTTTTTTTTATTTGGATTATTATTATTGGGAAAATGCTACATAATCTATCACCCTCAAGCTCAGAAACATTCAAAAAGGAGGCCGTTTGCATGTTTTCGCCAAGCATGACTGCATACAAAATTGTTGAATTATTTACTCCATTTTTATAACATCAAAGAAAAGAAAAAAAGTCTACTTAAGCACCACTTATACTATTGATTTGGAAGGCACACACCTGCCTGTGCTAATTTCCCCTGCAGCTACTCAAAATGAGAGAGGTTAGGCTGGTAATCTCCTAAATCAAATCATTGTGGGCATTCAAAGCTATTTTTTTACCCGAGATGTTGAAGTACTATTCAATTGGTTACAAGTGGAAAAAACCATAACTTCTCTTTTAACATCCATGGGACCGGAAATCTTCCCCAAACTCTGAGGCTGCTGAAAGTTGTCATAAATACAATCTGAACACAAGTTTTTGAATTGAAATGCATGCCGGAATAATCTTCTCGGCACTCTTTTGCATTCGGGGGCTTTTTTTCGTGTTCCAAATTAAATCAGGTTTAATTATTCACGCAAGGAGGAAGCCGAGAGCAAGCTCTCGCCGGTGGCATTGTTTAAAGGTCCCAACCCCAACCTGCAGCACAGGATATATTAACTTCATAATTCAGCACGGAATGGCACTTCACCAGATCGTCATAAACCGAGGTTGCGCATTTCCATATCTGACTGAGCTGGGGTATGCAATCGGACTCTTGATTTGTTTATTGCGGTGACTTTCGCGGGTCATGAATTTTGTATGAAATCCTCCGCAGTCATAGTTATGAACATTAAATATTCAAACGGTATCTTTCCCATGGGGGAAATCTGGCAGTGTCTGTCAGGATAGAATCCAACTTCTCCCCTCTTTAAAGCAATGTATGTTTTTACTTTCCCCCTTAATCTCCTGTATAACTCGTCACCGTGGCCCCTTATTATGCCAGGCGAATGACACGGGGGCTGATCGACTGTGGTACTCTGAGTGTGCGTTTGGGGGCTGGGGGTGGACAGGCCGGTGATCTGGGCCCGCCCCGCTCCCTGACGAGCAGGCCTTCCAGAAACGCCATGTCAGAAACCATTAGCGCTTGTTATGCTTGGATGCTGCTGCACTGGCTGGTGGGCTTGGATCACTCGCAGGCCAAAACAGCAGCCTAATCTGGAGGCAATGTGCACAGACGACAGGTAAAATCCTGTGAAATCCCTAGCATGCTTTAATGGAGCCAACAACCCTGCAAGCCCCAGCTATGCTGTTTTTTTATTATTATTTTACTTTACCCAAGGTCATTAACGATACATGGCACACAAAAGTCACACTTGGAAAACGTATTTTTAATCACAATATGAATCACTTGGCTGAATAAAAAATAGATATACATACTATACATAAGCATAAATATACATAAGTAAACATATATTTCATATAAGCTGCAATCCAGGCCATTCACATGAGCTGCAGAGGTTTTTCTGGTTTTCTCTAGTTAAAATAACGGTTCAGGTTCAAATTGTATCCCAACCCCCCTCACAAAACAGCGTGTCTACAATGATTTGAACTTGACATAAACCCTTTTTGCCCTATGGGGAGCTCAGGACATCCACCCATGGTCTTCTATGATTCATTTCGCCTCTGGGATACTCCGTTATAGACTGTGTTAACGCAGATGTTTGTTTCTTAGCGTGACTGAACCATCGCCACTTTGTTCTTCTTTATTTATGCCTGTTTTTTTCCCTGGTTTGTTTTTTTCTCCAACAGGTCTTCATTAGCTTACAGAAAAGACCGTCTCAAAGGCGCACAGAAGCGCTGAGGCCCATGAGTGCTTAAGTTACCTGTCTCTGTTCAATAGAACCGTGCCCTTGTCAGATCTATTGTTCTTCTCTCCTTCCATGACGCCTGGAGAAATCGCTTTTTAAAGCTCGCGAGTTTGAGGAACAAAGCGTGTGACCCAGAACTGGCCCTATCTGAATCAGAGCGTCTGCTGTCAAAAGTGTAATCCAGGCAACAGTCAACATCCGGCACTCTGACAGGCAGCTCTCAAACACTGGAAACTTTTAACTTTTCATTTTGTCTCTTTAAATCAACTGGATGAGAAGAATTCAGATGGTAAAAAAAAAGATGAAAATTAAGTGCTTTTGTTCTAATTGCATTAAACTTTGCCTCAATCAAGCAACGAGAAAATTAGCAGCAAAGAAGACGACAATCTATGAAACTAGTCTTGAGACTAATCAACATTAAAAGCAGCAATTGTAGACGTCACATCGACAAAAGCGGCTGTAACAACGTTTCATTTTCTGAGAAAATGTGAAAACTTTAAAAGTCCTCACAACGAGAAGAGCTCTGTGTGTGTCTTTATGAACGTAATTAGCCTGCGCGTGTGTATTGATGTGATTTCAAACCATTGTGGAAGCAGGAGCGCTGCTGCTGTCACCTTAAAAGCTAATTTCCCATCTCCCTGTGGCAGTGTCGATTGTCTAAAAACCTGGAAACGCATTTTCCCACATGAAGAAGAGCTTTGAGTCCCGTCGTCAGACCCAGTTCGCTGCTCTCCGGGCTTCGGCGTGCGGATAAACAGAAACGTGGGCTTGATGGATGACTGCAGGAGGTCTGCGTCGTTTTTGTTTTTTTTGCGCCTGCATGTAGCCACAGAGGATTAAAACATTCATCAAAGTAATGCCCAAGTATCAAGGCTTGGAGAGCTGGGCACTGTTCATTGAGGTAGAAACAGAGTATTAAGTACAGACAATTTGGAAGGGAAGAAATGCAGAGCATGGAGAGAAGGTGGTGGGAAGTGTCCCTAATAAGACTGGACATCTCTGTATCTCTGAAAATAAAACGTGTGTAATTAAAGTACGGGGATTCAACTCCGTTATCAATGTAGCTCAATCGATAGGGCCATGAAGTAAGGCCCGTCGATAGACAGAGGCATGAACACTCCAGTGTATCGTAATGTGTATCATTTTTAATTTCTCTGAAAATCTTATTTTCCCCCCATTAGCTGAGTGCAGTATTGTTTTTTTTTAACCATGCCAGGCATGCGTCACGCATCACGTCACATGACTGCATGAATGTGTAGCCAACAGTGCAGAATGAGCCACAGTGCAGGATCAGCCAGGCCTTAAATCCAATCAGAAAAATGGCATCCGCCACAAAACTGATTAAACTCAAGCGCCTCCTATTCCAATCCACTGATTTATATCAAATGGCAATCATTTTGCCTCACAATCAAAAGCGCAACAGTCCAGGCCCCACAATAAGTATTGTTGTACATTTCAGAGTTGAATCTTGTATGCCATTCTTGACGGTTATGCAGATACCAGCAGTGGCGTATTATTTGAACTTTTTCCAAACTGAAACGATGACAGATGGAGTTTATGTAATTAGCGCATCGGAATCGCTTGCATGTGCAGCTGCGCATAACTTTTATGTCTCCAGGTGGGTCATTTGAGAAAAAAAATCCTTATTTGCCATGTTTACTTTGCCAAACAGCTTAAAACAGGCTTCATAGCTAAAAATTTTTGCAATTAAAAAAAAAAAAAAACATCACTAAAGAAGCTTTACTTCAGACAGGGCCTTGAGAAATAAATGAAGTGAAAACATTTGCCGTGAGTCTGCGATCCCTCAGAAGCATGCAGAGCGAGGTAGAATGACGGCGGCTTGACGGTGACGTCTGGAGGCGAGATCTATCTCTGAGTTACAAAATAACAGTCATCCGCCAAGAGCCGTGGCCTTTAGCCTCTGCAATATTCATAAGGCCTGTGTCTTACTTGCTGAATGACCTGAATGCATTAATACTGAGGAGGTTTAGCAGTGCCGCTTTTCCAAAATCCCTCAGCTCTTCACAAAGTTTTAGCATGAATCTTTACAGTATTAAATAAGATTTATCGCCCCACCAGTCACAGCTTTCTGCCAGAGGTATAAATGTAGCTGTACACAGAATCTATCTATCTATTTATTTTCTGTCCAGTTATATTAAAAATGATACTCCAACAAAAAATCTACCTAAAGTAAGAAATTATATATCCATTTATACTTTGAGTATGGTGCACTGTGTATTGAGAGGTATTTGAGATACGTTAGGAAGTTTATTCATATTGATGTCAAAGCATTATTTAAAACTTTGTTTTTCTTTGGGGATCAAACTGTTTCACAGACTAATTTTACCAAGTATATCCTTTCTGGTTACAATGAATCTGAATTTGTTCACATTCATTGCAATATTTCTGTGAGTTCCGCTGTTTTTCTCCAGTCCACCTTTTTTTTTGTTTCTCTTGTTTCCCTTCCTTATGTTCATGTCGTGTTTTTCAGTTTACCCTGTTCGTCTCGTTTCTGTGTTTGTGCAGGCTGGACGTGATTCTCTGGTTAATTCTTTATTTTCGCCCACTTAGCCCACTTAGCATCAGCCTATCACTCTCCCCCTCTGCTCACATCCCGCACACACCTTAATTATTCCATCAGTACCCGCACACATTCCTCATTCCTTTTAGTTATTCAATCAGCCTTTTCACCTGTTCTCCTCCTTATTTAAGTTCCCTTGTTTATCTGCCTCGTCGCCAGTTCGTTGTATTGTCTTGTCCAATCTTAAACAGACCGGTCAATCTGTCTGTTTGTTACTCGCAATATTAACCTGCCTGTTTTGTTCTCTGTCCTTGCTTCAGCCCGTCCAGCCTGCTTCCCGTTCCTGCTTGCTCTTGCCCCGTCACCTACCAGCACTTTTAGTTTGCCAACCCCGCTTCCAGTCCTTTACCTCAGCATTTTCTGTTTGTTCGCCCTTTAGTTCCATTCTAATAAATTTACTCCGTGCAGAGTTTTTGCCTGAGGTCTACCTCCGAGTCCTGCATTTCGGTCTGTACCAGTGTTCTAACACGTAACAATTTCCCCTTATATTGATTCATGAGTGGATTTTCAAATACAAGAATGTGTCCGATCTCATTTGTTCTCAAAACAAAGCTCATTCAATGTATGCCTCTGTTGGTTTGCATTTTTCCACTGGAATAACAGAGGCAGATTACAGCCCGATTGTGAAACATGAACATATTGTAAACCTGATGTTAATTCTACAAAATAGCATCAAAATTCTCTTACCGTCTTTGCATCCGTGTTTGTGTTTTTGTTTGTTTATTTGCTGTTCTGTCTGGATGCTTTACATTTTTTTAAATGAATGGAGTAATGTTACAGAATCAAGGCGCGTACATACTGTAGGCATGTATCCCCTCCCTTTTGAAAGAGCTTGGAGAGTACTTGTTGTGAGATGTTTGATAGCAAACAGCTCTCTCCCTCTCCTGGTGTCTTGAGGGGAGAGGATTACAGAACCTGAGCTTCAGGGTTAAGGTGAGGAAGAGGTCAGCTGGAGAACATGGTCTATCCTGAAACTCAAATTTATTTCTCTACTCTTGATTCCAAGAAGCCATTAGAGTTGAATGATTTACTTACTTACTTATTTTTTCTTTTCTAATGAAAACTAGTTTATTATATTATTAAATATAAGTGAGTTTTTTTTGTTTTTACTGTGGCGAACGATTCAGTCAGCGATGGCCATTTCACAGGCCCATGAGAATGTGATGTAAGATTTCGATTTTACACCTTTAAAATTCAAAGGCTGTATTCTTCGGGTTGCTTCATCTGAAAATCCCTTTACCCCAGAAAATCGCAGGTCTTATTTTTTTTTCACACGTTATGTGTCCAACGTTGCCGTGGACACGGAGAGGATGTCAGTCTCACAAAAGGACAAGCCTTTCATGCAGCACAGTAGTGAAGCGGGCCAGGGGTTACCTCTGCAAAATTCTTTATCGAACAAAATCATATTGAGCACTGAACAATGGAATGCGTATGCCACCTCCTGCTATCCACACAGCATTTGTCATTCCCAAGCATTTCACAGCTTGCATGGCCACATGATTGAGTCAGAAGCTAATACCTTTAGCCCACCGTCGTCCTGTTGGGAACACACTTGTTTTAGTGCAATCATTCATTTTATGTCAGTTGAATGGAGTAGAATGAATGAGGTGTATGGCTCTACTGCATTTCACGGTAAATTAGTCTCCGGTGAAATGGCTTTCTTTTTTTTTTCTTTTTTTTGTTAGGCAGCATAAAAACTAATATGTTGGCTCTAAATGCATTTTACCTGAAGAGCGCTTAGATCAGACACAATACCTGTCATGTGCCCGGTCATTTTCTCAAATAGCATTCAGCTGTGCAAGGCAATTTCTTAAAAGTTATCGTGAAAGAGAATGTACTGTTGTATGTACCATGCCAATACACAGCATGCCTCATAAACAAGAGTTATGGGTATGGAAATAGTGGCGTATTTACCTAAATATTGCAGTCATAACGAGCAAATGATGAGTACCACAATATTGCAACAATAAAACTTGAGTACTGAATTTACAACAATATTGTAAAAAATTACGAGTGACTGGAAAATGCAGAGTAATTACCAGAAGGGTGCCGGATTGCAAACTGAGTGGTGTTCTGCTGCTGTCACCTTCAACAAGGTCATTAACCTGTAGTTTACAAAATTATTCATCAAATAAAAATGTATTGACTATATGCACTGTACCTAGGGAGTACAGGAGAAAGTATCTGACTTGCTGCAGTACATAACCAACCGTATAGATGGATAATATGTGAATTCTTACACAATTAAATTATATAAGTCACTCTGGAGAATATATAGCTGATATAGCAAATTAATAGTGTAAAATGTAATACAAAAACAGGTCTGGGTATGTTTTGTGACCTGGCATCTCTGGGGTTAATCTGCTGTAGCAGGGCTTGTTTTGAAAAACGGGTAAAAAAAAATAGCTCAGTATTCAATACCAGTCCACAAGCCAAGACCCTTGAAACGGTGCAGAATTGAAACTTTAGGCTATTTTCCTTCTTTTTTTTTAGCTTTTTTTTTCTCCATGGAAAAAAAGGCCAAGCAAGCTCATTCCATTTGTGTTTCTTTTTCTTTTAACTCAGACTGAAAGATCAAGGATCAAACCTGGGAGGTAAGCACACTGCAGACAGATCAAGAGCTTAGCAGCCAGTGATGAGAAATTGTAACTTGGCTATTCCGTCCCTCTTCGCCTCCCCATCTTCACAGACGGCAAAGGTTTGCGAAGAGTCCCCCGAGCTTTCCGCAACCCTGGAAATAAATTGAACAAAATCGTCTCCCTTCAACCCTAAAGTGACTTCAATGATCGCTCTGTCATTTCCAACTATTCAGTCTCATTTTCAATCCACGAAAATACGACGTTTTCCCTCTCCTTTTTGGATTTAACCAGCCGTTTGTCTAATCGGACTCACTCCTTGTTTTAAGGGGGTGACCGCATTAGAACTTCCCATGCCTGGCTAATAAAGGGTAGAAAGCATGGTATCATTGAACGAAAAAGCAACAATAGCATTAGTTTATTAATTCCTTTTTTTTTTGTCATATCAAGATTAATTTAAGGTTGTCGTGGAAATCGCCATCAACCATGGCAAAGCCATCACTCACCTACCCTTACTACCTCTGTTCTAAACATGACATAGCACCTAAACAGAGGCCATTCTTCCAAACTGTGGTTTGTCTTCCTGGCGTGACGCTAGTAGTGGGTTTGAAAAACCACTTGTGACGTCTAGATTACGCTCAGAAAGCTGTGGAAAAGAAAGAGGACCGTCTGCCTCATACCCACACACATCACGGAGAGGCTTTTACTGTACACTAACGCACAGCGGCATAATCGAATAGAATAGCAAGGCATTCTTATTTGATTTCCTCAGGGAACCTCAGATTAATGCTTTTATTTCCCAGGCTCATAAACTTCAGCCAGTCTCTCTTTTTTCCCGTTTAATTTGATTTCCCACAACTCCTTTGGGAAGACAATGTCATTTAAAATATGCACCCACTCACAAACACACAACTGTATCGGGACCACAGTGCAGACACAAGCTTGCCTGCTGTGGCATTATGATATTTTGGGGGTATTTATATCTTTTTTATGTTGTCCTTTATTCATTCAGGGTGAGGGCTAGACCTCTGCATTTTAAAATGGGCACAATCCCCCCGTAAGCCACAAATGTACTGATGGCAGGGTGCTGAAGTGGCTATTCTTAAACACCAATACATTTGGACCTCAGTTGCAGACATAAAAATTCACAATATTACATTGTACAGCAGAAAGAAATTCCCCCACGGAGGTTTCTCTATAGTAAGTACATTTTCTGTATATGACCATTGTTTGAGAAGAGATTTTTTTTATTTAAATACATACAGTACTTATTAAAAGAAAGGGTAATAATGTTTCAATTCTCTTCCAAATTTTTTTTACATACACCCGGGCAGTTGAGTACGCAGTCCCGGAGTGAGAGTTGTCTCTGTCACACTCACGGCCTTGTTTCTCCGTCGTCTCGGGTTCAAGCCTACGCTGAGACAAAGGGGCAGCTGCATGTTTGCCCCCCCAATAGCATTGCAGCTCCTGCCCTCTGTGGCAGCTCTAGAGAATAGCGGCTGTGCCCCCTGCCCTCTGTGGCAGCTCTAGAGAATGGCGGCTGTGCCCCCTGCTCTCTGTGGCAGCTCTAGAGAATAGCGGCTGTGCCCCCTGCCCTCTGCTGCAGCTCTAGAGAATAGCAGCTGTGCCCCCTGCCCTCTGTGGCAGCTCTAGAGAATAGCGGCTGTGCCCCCTGCCCTCTGTGGCAGCTCTAGAGGCTGGTGGCTGTGCCCCCTTCCCTCTGCGGCAGCTCTAGAGAATAGCGACTGTGACCCCTGCCCTCTGTGGCAGCTCTAGAGAGTAGCGGCTGTGCCCCCTGCCCTCTGTGGCAGCTCTAGAGGCTGGTGGCTGTGCCCCCTGCCCTCTGCGGCAGCTCTAGAGAATAGCGACTGTGACCCCTGCCCTCTGTGGCAGCTCTAGAGGATGGCGGCTGTGACCCCTGCCCTCTGCTGCAGCTCTAGAGAATAGCAGCTGTGCCCCCTGCCCTCTGCTGCAGCTCTAGAGAATAGCGACTGTGACCCCTGCCCTCTGCTGCAGCTCTAGAGAATAGCAGCTGTGCCCCCTGCCCTCTGTGGCAGCTCTAGAGGCTGGTGGCTGTGCCCCCTGCCCTCTGCGGCAGCTCTAGAGAATAGCGACTGTGACCCCTGCCCTCTGTGGCAGCTCTAGAGGATGGCGGCTGTGACCCCTGCCCTCTGTGGCAGCTCTAGAGAATAGCGGCTGTGACCCCTGCCCTCTGTGGCAGCTCTAGAGAATAGCGACTGTGCCCCCTGCCCTCTGTGGCAGCTCTAGAGAATAGCGGCTGTGACCCCTGCCCTCTGTGGCAGCTCTAGAGAATAGCGGCTGTGCCCCCTGCCCTCTGTGGCAGCTCTAGAGAATGGCGGCTGTGCCCCCTGCCCTCTGTGGCAGCTCTAGAGAATAGCAGCTGTGCCCCCTGCCCTCTGTGGCAGCTCTATAGAATAGCGGCTGTGCCCCCTGCCCTCTGCTGCAGCTCTATAGAATAGCGGCTGTGCCCCCTGCCCTCTGTGGCAGCTCTAGAGAATGGCAGATGTCATCACTCTCTCTGGGGTGAGGAAGGGAAGGGGCCAATGCTTTTTGGGCTCATCCAGATTGTTTTGGTCGTAAACTGCACACAGACACCAGTGCCATCTTTATGGCCGCCATAACATTTTAAGGGCCGAAATTAATATATGAAGATGTGATCATATTGTTAAGGATGGGAGAAGCACGTGCCACTTACCAAATGCCATTGGCTTTCAGTGTTGTGCTTTGCTGGGTCGTAAGTAGTACACTTGTCACTAACCTTGAGATCAATCTCCAGTTGTCTCTAATTAACCCAAAGGGCCTTGGAAAAGGTGTGGATTACAGCATCTGCCTTCTCTTGCATCTCTCCATCTTTCCAGGAACCCCAAATGTACAGTCGTGTGCAGCCAATCGGCTCCTAGAGAGTGCATCTGGCACTGAGGGTGAGGTAAGGCAAGCCTCGGGCGTGCAATAGTGACTCACAAGGCAGGCCCGTGAAGACAGAGCACATTATCACCCGCTTAACTTCTCCCGGATTACGTTTAACGGATCGTACGGAGAGTGTGCGCGGTTTTGCGTGGGGGCACAGCCACCCAGGCACTTCTGGGATAAAAAAACGTGTGACATATGCCCACTCAAAAAAATTATATTCCAGCTGATGTCTGTTTGGCGTTTGTTTGCCAATGTGTTTATTTTCTGGAGATGGCGATTTTAGCTTGTTTGCAGAAAGTGGCCTTCTGTCTGAAAAATGGCAGCGGCCCCGTGCCGGCTGTTTGTGATTCTACTCAGGCAGCTGAATGACCGCGTCCCAATTTACCATCAGACTCATATCAGCTTGCAAATAAGTTGTGAGGCCGATCTCTCCCCTCTCTTCAAGATGCTTTTGTCTTTACTTAAACGGGCCGGCAACTGCCAACCAACTCCTGGCTGGTCCGTTATTTTACAACATATCGGCATCATTGACCGACTGCCAGCCATGTGATTCAGATGAGCTGGAGCAGAGCTCGTTTGCGTTAATTAGAAAATTACGGGGGAGAGGGACGTGACCTGGGGTGGTGTGGGGGACATTGATCAATGGATCCACTCTGAACCCTCGACACCGCGGATACATTTAAACTCAACTGATGGGCCCAGAGAACAGCTGGAGAGGTCGCTGTTTCATATTAATAATGCTTTGCATGAAAAAAAAAATCCCCCAATGCCTTCAGCTGAACACATAAAAGAGCCCCTAGGCCTTCATTCAGTATCAAGATGGCATCCATTAAGCATTCGTAATGGTGGATTAATCTGTGCTGCAACCACTATGGCATGCATCCCATTGAGATGGGGGAAGTTTGCTTACATTTTGAGTTATGCCTACATTTTGAGTTGAGATGAGGGTTGTGGTTTTGGATGATAGTTATATTTCATATATTTTTTGACTAACTTTGAGTTAGCTGGTGGCTTTGCAAGTGCTTATTTGTAGTTTTGTTCAAAGCTTATATGCGTTTTTTATGCGTAATTGCAGCTTTGTCACAGGATTACATGCAAACTCAAGCACAAACTGTGACAGACTAGTCTCAATTGTGTAATATGTCTACCACATTGAAGAGAAGAATAAAAGCATTGTATCGTCAAGGCCAGCACTTTTCATCCGCATACCATCCATTAAATAAATCTTAAAATAATTGTTGAATCTCTTTTTGGAATAAGTTGGATGAAAGCTGGCATGAATCATACACGCTTTCTAAAACATCAAGCTTATTTTCAAAAGCAATGACCCGGGCTGTAAAAATGGAACAGATCATAATTGCCTTAGATATAATGTAAAAAGCAGAAAGATTCTTTGATTGTCAGAGACAAACTTTCTGTCAATGGGGAGATGATGAGCTTCGATCTCCACCATGTCTGTATAATTCCACTGAACTGGATATGAGATATAGAAGCAGTCAGACTTGTGCGAGTGGGGCAAATATGTAATTTAATATACTACCCAGCTCTTTTGGACATCGGATTTTCATGCGTCCCTGAGCACTTTGAAGGCCTTTTGTTAGTCATATGCTCTTTTTTTCAGAGAACATTCCCCTCACCTTTGTCAATTCCAGCATGATTCATAACCAGATTTACCCTCACAGCACTTAATGCATAAACCTCCATTTCCCTGCCATAAAAGCTCCCACCCAAAATACTGTTAATGGCATTTACATGAATGTGCTATATTTGCAGAGGGAAACAACTAAATTCTACTCCGCGGTCTTGAAATGAATAGACCATTGATTACGAAGTGGAAATTTCAACTGCCAATTCAGCCTTGCCATTACCGTATTGTGGTGCTATTGTGAAATTGTGTGGGGAATGCCAACCGTGAAATCAGTATGGGGGAGTCTCATAAAGTTTTAAACACGCTGTAGTACTGCGCATGCCGTGATATTTACTTTTCTTGCTTTGAAAGGGGAACGTGTTTACACAGACAAAATGTGCCATTATTTAAATGTTATGCAGCACCATCTATTTTTAAAGAGTTTCATTGATCATCATTCATTTAAATACTTTTTTAACTCTGATATTATTCGTTTAAATGCCACCACACTTGAAATAAAGACGTTGTCAATACAAGTTTTACGTTTGATTTTCATTGACTTCACTTCATTGACTGCAGCGCCTTCATAGGCTGAGGAAAGAAAAAACTTTTAGAGCCTCGTCACAATCAGGTTAAGTTGTTGATTTGCTGCCATACCCCTGGAGTTATCCAATGAAAAACACCACTCACTGGAAAGGCCCATGTGATCCGTGGGGTCTATGAATTGCATGAATTAAATAGACGCCCTGATGGCGGCGTTTTGCGACTTACACCCGCTTTAAAAGCAGAGCATTGACCCTAAAGAGGAACCGTCATTCTGAAAGCATAGTCGTGTTTCAGCATATATGTATCCATCTTTAATGAACGTGTCACATCCCTTCTTTTGCGGTCATTAGGGGATGTACATTAAAGCGTGCAGATATGGTGATGTATGACATCACCGGAATACTTCATGTAATAGCATTCCGGTCACTGATTCTCCATCAGATCAGGCGCGGCGGCGCCCATGAGAACGGAAGACGTACGGATAGTTTCTTGGACACCGCTGGGAGCATACATTTCCACCACACTGCACATCAGTGCAGGGTGCGTCAAGTGACAGCATCGTTGAACATCGCCAGGAGAAAAAACCCAGTGTTTTCCTCTCACAGTCCAAAAGGCATTTCCATAATGTATGCCACAGTAATTGGAGAAGTTGCATCTGCCAAGATGATGCATGCATAAGTACATGTGTTACATATTATTTATCTACTGATGTCTTTAATATATTTTGCCATGTTTCTTTTTTGAAGAGCGTATACAGTATGTATGTATGTATGTATGTATATTGTATTAATAAAAAAAACATGTCCATAGATGTTACATATATACCTTAAAGATATTAACACATAACTAATATGTTATGTAACGTAGCGTATGTTTTCTGTAAGTGGTGCCCTAAGCAAAATGCCACCAGATAAAAATCAGCATGACATTATACATGGATGCCTTGTGTGGGAAGATAATAAGTAAGACATTTGAAGCAGGGGGGACTAACTGACACTCCAGGAATCAAAGAAAGGCATGGAAAATAAATGTAAGCAGAAGCAGAAGGTTCCGGAGACCGGAGTGTCCCACAGCACCTACAGTTGATGCCTGATGATGTGTTAAAATAGATACTGGAACCATAAACATTTTGCTGCAAACTGCGCAATGGGAGATTGACGGAGAGTTCCGGTAGAAAGGGCTCCGTGGAAACAACCAGAGTGGTGAAGAACAGTGCTGCTGCTTCTTGCTTTCATGTGTAAGCACTACGGACAAAGTAATTTGTGTTGAGTGTCAGTCATCCAGAATAAAATTGGACGACTCTCAAGCAAAACTGTAGTAAAATTCTTATGATGTGTGGAATTAAGTATTTTGTGTTCAATTGCCCGTCAAGCAACGTGCCACAGTGGAGTTTATACCCCATCTCATTGTTGTTCAAAGGGGGGCATCAGCTTAACCAATAAGAGGATTTTGCATTTATAGATAAAGTCACTCCTTAAAAAGCATGAAACAACCCACAAGGCAGACACCTTGGGCTACAGAGAATTAGACTGTATGTGAGTAAAGTAAGTCCACTGCTTTCTTCATTTGATATGCACACTCAGTTGATTGCTCAAAATCTCATCATTGATAGAGGTACACTTATGTTAAGTTTGAAGCCATTTTAGCAGTGCTATACAGTAGGTTATATTTTTTCTTCAATAAAATGTAAAAAATAAAATTGTTACATGAATTTTTAAGACCAACCCAGCCTCCAAGCTAGATAGATAGTTTACATGAACACGTGTGTAGGGAACGTCTCGCCATTAACTTTTCACACACTGACTGTAATGTACTGTACTGACTGTAATGGTCAGTAGCTGTTGATGTTATTATAGGGTGGAGGCTCTATGCTGTTCTGAAATAATATTCTGGCTTCTTGGTCAGTTTTGTGGTGTTATAATTGATCCAGTGGTGTTTACTATGTATCTACAATGTCCTCCTATTCTCTTGAATATTTTTTTTAATTGACACAACATTTTGAAACTAGTTACCATTGGCAACTAACACAAAACAGACACATGATATGACACAAAAGGCTTTTGAAACCATCTTAGTGGTTGTCTGGACCCCTCTGGTGCCCATCACGTTTTGGAAAACCGTCAAAACATTTGACCCATTCCCGGTTTGAAATGAGTGTTTTTGAAACCCCCTGCTCGTGACATGGCTTCAGTCTTGTGTGCTGATTGTGGTCGGAGGGAAAGTGAATGCGCTGTCCCTCCCACGACGTCCTGTCTTATTGTGCAACAGGGGGGCCCCGTGGAGAAAGAGATCGGAGGCAAAAGAAACAGCGCTTTTCAACCCTGTTGTTTCTTTTTTGTCACACAGAGGCCATAATTGTGGCCTTTCTCCTCCAGAAATAAAAGGCTCCAGACGGAAATAGCCCTTTGCATCAGCAATCGAAATTTGCACTTGTGCTGTGAGGCGCTAAATGTTGCCCTGTCTGATTTTTTCTCTTGATTCTAGATGCGTAGACATGCCTTGTCTCTGTCACCTCCTCATACCAGTTGGCTGTGACTAATTCCCCAGAATCCTGATGGCGCTGCCCTTGTGGATTGACAGAGGGCCTTGTAAGGGCACCAGGACAAGGTGACTGCCATGTAATTAAAGCCTCTGTAATTGTTATCGGTACCAGGGTGGTGACGAGAGGTGGGACCCATTCCCCAATGACCTCCACCCCTCTGTGGGTGACGACAGCTTTGTGTGGAATCTTGTTGAATTACTGCATATTGTACGAGGGCTGATTTTATTTGAGCAGTGTGCAATATCTGGTTGTCATGACGTTGTGGACAGAATATTCCCATTCACAAATGCTTTAGAAGTGTTTACCATTGTTGTCATAAGCAACCCATCCCCTGTCTGAAACAATGAGAAAAAATACTCCTGTCAAGTCAACTAAAATGTTTTTTTGTTTTTTTTATGCAAATAAATGTAAAAAATTATGTTGGTCACATAAGCAAAGGTAAAATAGTTCCATAGGTCAGGTGGAGCTGGCAGTCGCATTTCTTACATATTTATTTCAAACTGAGTAAATATCAGCATGTATAAACGGTGCCTGTAGCGAGCATCTGGGCCACGCGGCCTTCTGATTGGTGGAATAGGGGTTACTGAGGGGTCAGGCTCCACTCAGAGCCCAGCAGATGTTCCGTACTGGGGGAATCTGATCCAGTGGGACTTTCTGTTTCGGTCCCAGGGAACTGCAGTCGCAATCCCGCATTGTCAGGGGACGCGGGCCATTTGTCAGGCAATGGGCAAACCATCTCCATGCTGCGGAGCTAAATAAGACAAAGCTCCACTAACCAAGCGACAGAAGGGCCAATACATTACTCACCTGCTTTGGGATTCATTGCTCAGCCAGAAGGGCCTTAATTGTGTGGATCCTAATTTAACTGGCACTGCCTTGACCACGCACATTAGCAAACTCCTTCATCTTGAGCTAGACGTCATCACCGAGGCAAGAGGTTTCACACCCCCAGAAGGATTCAATTTAATGAGATTCAGGAAAGTTAAAATATTATTCTTTTCTTTTTTTTTGGTGGGCAATTAGTGAATTGAAGCCTCTAAGTTTCTTGGCAGACTGCATCAAAGTCAATCTCACCACACTGAGTGAACCTGCTCCCTGCGATTTATTCTGGCTTAAAAGTTCCCTGAAAACAAGGGTCTGAAATGACAAAAACACATTTACCTCCGTGCTCGCAGAAAGCAGGGAGGCGAAATATCAGTTTTAAGATTAGTCCCATAAATACCAAGGTGTCAGTGTACACGCGCAGGGTTGTTGAGGGGGTGGAGGAGGTGCTGGTTTAATTTGAGAGGTGAGTGTGAGCTTATAGACGGAGGGGGGGGGGGCAGTGTGAGCGCTCCGGGGGTGGGCTCCCACGCAGGCCGAGTAGGAGTGAAACGGCAGAGCACGATCTGCCCGAAACCTGTCCAATTAATCCCCACCTCCCACATCTGCCGGAGGCGTAAAGAGAGAGGCGGCAAGGTACACGCACATGTGTGTGTGTGTGTGTGTGTGTGTGTGTGTGTGTGTGTGTGTGTGTGTGTATATATATATATGTGTGTGTGTGCGTGTGTGTGTACGTGCGTGTGTGTGTGTTTCTGTGCATGTGTGTGTGTATGTGCATGTGTATATATATATATATGTGCGTGTGTGTGTGTGTGTGTGTGTGTGCATGTGTATATATATATATATATGTGTGTGTGTGTGCGTGTGTGTGTGTGTGTGTGTGTGTGTGTGTGTGTGTGTTTCTGTGCATGTGTGTGTGTGTGAGTGATGGAGAGGGGTAGAGGTTTTTCTCTTTGCACAGGCCCAATTACCGCAGTGTGAGAGGAGCCTGGTGTTTAGAAGCACAGCCGCATAGCGGGGCCAGCAGCACAAGCGCTGGTGGCTCTGGCTTGTGCAGGTCGGGGGAAATGCTGTAAACACCAGCACTTATTATAGTGTGAGTCAGTGCCGAAGAGGTAGCCTGTCATTTTTCCATCAGCGTGCGTCTCCCGTATCGTCCAGGAACGGCCAAGCACCTATTCTGGTCCCACTGGCCCGGGCGGAGATTCAACGTTCACATCCTGATTTCTTCTCCCACTCACTCAGGCAATGGGACCATTTCCTGAACGGGACGTCACACACATAGCAGAAACGAGGTGTGAAACAGAGGAAATGCACCTGAAATGGCCAAAGAAACAGCACAAAAAAACCCTCTCTCCAAGTACATACTGCATTACTGACCTATAACATGTCTCTCTCCAAGTACATACTGCATTACTGACCTATAACATGTCTGTCTCCAAGTACATACTGCATTACTGACCTGTAACATGTCTCTCTCCAAGTACATACTGCATTACTGACCTGTAACATGTCTCTCTCTAAGTACATACAGCATTACTGACCTGTAACATGTCTCTCTCCAAGTACATACTGCATTACTGACCTGTAACATGTCTCTCTCTAAGTACATACAGCATTACTGACCTGTAACATGTCTCTCTCCAAGTACATACTGCATTACTGACCTGTAACATGTCTCTCTCTAAGTACATACTGCATTACTGACCTATAACATGTCTGTCTCCAAGTACATACTGCATTACTGACCTGTAACATGTCTCTCTCCAAGTACATACTGCATTACTGACCTGTAACATGTCTCTCTCTAAGTACATACAGCATTACTGACCTGTAACATGTCTCTCTCCAAGTACATACTGCATTACTGACCTGTAACATGTCTCTCTCTAAGTACATACTGCATTACTGACCTGTAACATGTCTCTCTCCAAGTACATACTGCATTACTGACCTGTAACATGTCTCTCTCCAAGTACATACTGCATTACTGACATGTAACATGTCTCTCTCCAAGTACATACTGCATTACTGACCTGTAACATGTCTCTCTCCAAGTACATACTGCATTACTGACCTGTAACATGTTTAGGGTGCACATGGCATTTAACGATGAGCATAACAGAGCTCCCTTGACAAGGAACACACAGTATTGAGAAATGTCTGCTTTGTCTACTCCAATAATCAATACAATTCTGTCAAACTTCCTCTTTTTGGGAGTCCAGCCAGTCCTGCGTCGATGACCCACCACTGGATATTTTATTATTTAACATGTGCGTACATGCATGATACAAAGCAAACATAATGTGCGCCTTCGTACCATAGTCTGTTCGTGAAAAGCCAATCAATTGAAAATCCAGAGTACGTTACAATTTTCCAACTGTAGCCGGGTAACAGAAAGTCACATAACATCTAACTAGCTTCTGAATGGTCAATATTAACCTCCCTCACAAACCATTCTGTGGTGCTGTGTATATTTGTCAAAAACAGTCAACACAATCTTGTTCTTCAGTCGCTGGTTCTTTACAAAGGCCAACACTCTGCAAATTCTCACAACTCAGAAACGGTACAGGAAAGTGCCTGCCCCAATCTTCAGCGCAAAGTTATGATTTAGTAAGCGTATTATGGAGCAGAAAGGAAATCCTGATGTTCGGGGCGAACGCAGGCTCATTACAAAGACAATTAATACGCACGGTAACTAAAACCCAGTAAAAGTTTCATGGCCGCAATAAAGATTTTCGAAACACTCCCCAGATTTCTGTTAACGGCCGGCTCCGTATTTAGCATTACCTTGTGTAACGTGAGGAGGAGTCTGTTTGAAGTTACCCCCGTAAAATAAAAACTACCCTGTTTCTTTCTCTGTATGCATTGCATCCATCATAATGATGCTGAAGAAGCTCTGTGTCTAGATGGGATAGGGGGGGGGGGAGGGGGTTAGATGGAGAGGGGTGGTGTGTGGGTTGGATATGATGATTAGTGATTTCACCTGCGAGAAGAAAATACTTCCTTATGCTTAAGGTCCTCACTGTATTACATTCTCTTCTTTTTTTTTCAGAAATGAGACAGGAAGCCGAATTTCAGAAACGCATCACATGACCCCAGATATCCTCAGCCCTGCGAAAATCAAGTCAAAAGGGTTTCAATTGGTAATTCAATTGATAATCTTCTGCCAGGTGCTTTTGTACTACTCAGAAAATGTGTGTGTGTGTGTGTGTGTGTGTGTGTGTGGAGGGAGGGAGGGGGTACCATCTGATATGTAATCCAAAAGCCTGAATCACTGGACAATCACGATGACCTAATTTCTCAGAATCTTTTTGTGTCAGCTTCCTGTTAGAGAAACAACTGAAATTGAAAAATGGCTAGCATGCAGGCATATTTCCCAGCTGATATACAATCTGAATGAAGTACACAGAAAGTAAAATGTACATTGGTTCATTCACTCATGTATTTCTTCATTTCTGTGTGTATGTTCCAAAACAAATTTTTGGGATGAGCCTTCTTTATTTTTAACAGCTTCATACATTTTATTGAGAAACAATGACTGCGTGGCAAGCGCAATTATTTTGATGAGCTGAGCTTCGTCCTTCGGGAGTGTTTATGCATTTCAATTCATCATGTTCCGCAAGAATTCAACACAGAAAGTGTGAAATCGCAATGCCGACTATTATTTAAACTGGCCGGCTGCATTTATGTACCCTCCAAAAATAAAAACGCAAAAAACAAACCATTAATGATGTGCCCCAGTCCCAACCATTGCGAATGACAGAAAATGTGTGTGTGTGTGTGTGTGTGTGTGTCTCTCTCCGTCTCTCTCTATTTTCTCTGCTGTGGTACTGTAAGATTTGATTAACTAACCATTAAACGGGCACACAGTTATCAGCTTCTCTAGACACTTTGTAGAAAGGCCTTTCCTGTAGTCCACCAAGTCTCTGTTTTCCCACCCCCTCTTTCTTGCTTCCATCTGGCCATTGATGGATCATTAAGTAGTAAATCTATCAGTCCCGGCCGTGCCTGTCTCAAAGCTGACTCTTCCACCCAAAATGCCACCAGCTGGAGTGAGTTAGCTGGCCCCAGCTAAACGCTGAAAAGTTGCTGAGCTCAGCCTCCCGTCCCCCCTCCCCAGATCAATAAACTGCTTGGCTGTTCAGTTCCTTCCCCCATCACACGCCGATCAATCCTTCAGCGTCTGCCACAGCCAAACTGCGCTGCGCCCCGAGGCTGCTACCTGGCGCATTTCATTAACACTGCATCTTCTGTGACACACACACACACACACACACGGAAAGCACTGGCACACACACGTGCACAGAGAGCGTTTCCTCCACGTATTACTACACCAAGGTGAAAAGGCCACTCCTGAGATATGAACGATGATTTATTAATAATGTTTTTTATATTTAATTGGTAATATTTTGTCTACGGGATTCCACTGGGGTTGTGTTTCATATCGACATGCGCTTGTGTTTTATATTAGCATTAATTATGATTTTTGTTTAGCAAATGTGTAGAGGGCACTTTAAGGTGTTGTTTAGAGTGGAGATTAATCTTGCTAAACCTTTGATTGTGCTTTTTCACCTGGAAAATGCATCCAGTTCAGAAAGCCCTTCTCTCTCTGCAGTGAAACTGTTTTTGCCTTGCGAGCACTGGGAAATTTTCCACTCAGTACATGTATGGTCTCCTATACGTACAGCAAGCTCTCGTTACCAAGGTAACTGATATTAAATCAGCTTGCCATTGATTCAGGGTTATATTTATTTTCCTCAAGTGTTTAGTTTCAGAAAGAAACAATATTACTGGGCAAAACAATAAACAAAAAACAATAAACAAAAAACAAAATGTTTTTTCACTGAGATCAAAATGAAAATCTGCCGATTTTCAAATAAAGGGCTCCCATCCTAGCGGTGTCGCCGCTGTCTATGAAGTTTAGAGAAGAAAAATAGATTTTCAAGGTGAGGGGGGCTTTTGTCTGTTCGTGGCAATTGTGGACAAGACCCTCTCCAGTGCTGTTGTCTTCAAGTAAAATTTCCGTCCCGGTGGCGGGGGCTTGTGGCTTTCTGTGGGAGCTCAGATGAGTGGAAGCAGCCCTCCTCCTACGCAAGTGTGCTCTTACAGCCCACAAAAGGGAAACCTCTTCCTCCCCCCACTCCCCCCACAACCCAATTTAATTATCTGTGCTTGGAGTGCAAGCAGGCGCCATGGTAACCAGCGGGGGAAAGGCGGGATGCGGTTCTCCCGTGAATTGCGCCTGCATGCAGCCAATCGGCACCTGTTGGAAACAAGCGGCCACCCCGAGCCCCAGCGGATCATTAACGCCATTTACAGGTTTTTTTCTCTTTTGGATGCCCGCTGCCTCCCGTCTCGCGTGCCCGCCCTCACCGACCCGGCCCTGCTCAAGCCCACAGCTCATGACTCAACACTATTTGGGCCGGTCTCAGCGGGGGCACAGACAGCACATCTAGCATTTGCTTCACTGCACCTCCAACTCTGGAGGCCTTAAAAAGAACACGGAACACGGAGCTCTCTCTCTTTCTCTCCCTCTCCTCCCTCTCTCTCTCTTTCTCTCTGTCTCTCTCTCTTTCTCTCTCTCTCTCTCTCTCGTTCTATCTCTTTATAATTGCTCCCCAGCAGTATATTGCTCTCATAATCAGAGTTAATAACATGGTAACAGGAAAGGTACAGAAGCATGTAATGGTTTGGCATGGCGGTGGCTACCCAGAGACCCACACTGTTTTTTTTATGACACCATCTCATACATGATAGAACAAGCATGAAGCAGCATCCACCGTGCGCTAATGGGATGTTCTCTCAGTGTGCGACAGAGGGAGCCATGCTATGGGGCTATACCCACACACGCATGATGCCACGGATATCATTATAGAAATAGGCATCTTTTTATAGGTCTATGCCAGGAGGCAGCAGTGTGTGTGAGTGTGTGTGTGTGTGTGTGTGCGTGCGTGCGTGCGCGTGCTTGTGTGTGTGTGCGTGTGTGTGTGCGTGTGCGTGTGTGCGTGTGTGTGTTATGTGTGGGTGGGTGAGTACGCATGTGAACTGCACACAGCTGTAAGCTGTACCCAAGATGTGCTTGAGACAAGAGTTAAACGGAGAGGCGCAGTGACATCTAGTGGAGAAGATGTTTTTTTTTTCAGCTTCAATTTGAATAATTACTACTTCATATACTTCAGTAACTATTTTCATATATTTCAGTCATTAACTTTGATTTAATATTTTTTGTTCATTTGTTTTTTACACTTTAAAAAAAATTATATTCAGGGGCAATTAAGCTCATATTGCCTCAATATGGGTATTGGTAACATTTCTCAAGGTGAATAATATCAGAAAGACAATACAATATAATATTTATTCCCATTGAAAAAACACAGGGCCCAAACATTAGGACATCTATCTATCCTTTTCTAGCTTCAAGCGTGATCATCGCTATTTTTTTTTTTTTGGTTTTGTTTTTTTTGTTTCTAAAAATAATGTGGTATATTTATACATAAACCTGCGCATAACAAAGGCAGTTTAGCATAATCGCTTCACAAAAGCATTATCTTGTATAAGTAGTGTGATAATTTGTGTATGCCTCTGGGAGCGTCACAAAGGTGGCAACAACAGCGTTGCATTATGTTCTTTGATTTTAATCATGTCCCAGATGGTAATTATGTTGTCCTCACTGTCAGGGTCACAGATTTATTTGCTGAAATGTTTTTTTCTCTTCTGATTCAGGTGAAATGGTTTATTAAATGCAATTACAGCATATCTGCACCTATCAATGCAGAGACATGTAAAAACATCCAAAGCAAGGCTGGTGTAACCTTGGCTGCTCTATTTCCCAGCCATGACAGGTGGACCCTCTCTGAAACACTGTAATGCCTCGTGTATCTTGATTGGTACAAGCACAAAGGCCATATTATGCAGCAGAAAAGAGAAAGAGAGGGAGAGACAGAGAGAGGGAGAGAGAGAAAGAGATCTATAGAGGAGAGAGATATCTTAGGAAATAGAGAGAGAGAGAGAGAGAGAGAGAGAGAGAGAGAGTGAGAGTGAGAGAGAGAGAGGGAGACACAGAGAGAGGGAGAGAGAGAAAGAGATCTATAGAGAAGAGAGGGAGACACAGAGAGAGGGAGAGAGAGAAAGAGATCTATAGAGAAGAGAGACATCCTAAGAGATAGAGTGACAGAGAGAGCCTGCCTGTTTATTTCACATGCACAATAATCCAGACACATGAAGATGTCGCCTCGAATGGAAGTAAAGTATTATATTAGAGTCAAGCTGCGGGTTTCCGTGCTGCGCGGAATATGCGCGGGCCGTGCCAAAGAGTCCGCCATTCACAACACCGGAGTCTCAGATCAGGGCCGCCTCGCGCGGGGAGAACTGGCAGCTGTCATTTCAGCGGGAGAAACACACCGCTCAGGAGTGGATTTCATCAGCTGGGGCTCCATCAATGAGGACCGTACGAGGTGTTCTGGCAGCGCCGGTGTATTTCCCAGAGTGCCGAGGCTCAGGTCTGATATGAGGTGTAATCCCAGAACAAACACAAATACCCACGGTTGTGCAAACCAGTCCACAGTGGGGCTCCTCATTGTACAGTGTATGATCCTATCAGGTCAGATCCCTCGGCCGAAATGGGAGTAGAATACTGGCCAAACACAATCATTTCCTGCGTTATCTCCGCATTGGAGCCTTTGGAAGGAAGGATGTTATTGACATACATCACTCATAGCTACAGGAAGCCGGGCTGGTCTGGCGCGTTCTTCATTTCCTTTCCAGCCTGTGGACTGTCTATGTGCAGAAAGGGTGGTAGGTGGGCCTCGACGTGTGTGAAGGGACATTACATTGAGGAGAAAGGCAGTGAACCATGACAATCATCACTATGCTTATGTGCTACCCATTTACCTGAAGTAAAAGCATTGCAGTGTAAGGATCCCATGTTCATTCTTGCATTTTGAGTGCTTTATCTATATGTCTTTGAATGTGTATCTTGGGCCTATATATTTTTTTCAGTGTGGTGAAGCAATTGCAAAGATATACAGTGACATCTAGTGGAAAAAACAACGTATGAAGTACACTACAATGTTGTGGTATACAGATAAGTGAACACTGTGGCCGTAAACATGATTTTGTGCGCTTATAAACAAGCACTCTCACTGCACAAGTTTTTTTGTTTTTCAAGCTGCCCTCTGAGCCATGACTCGTGTTATTTCTCGAGGCTTTTAGATCAAAACAAAAGACGCTTTTACCTCAAGAGCAGGTTCATGATCAGCGTGAGGGGCTGATGGCTTTTAAAGACGTGCGCATTCCTGAAGACTTGGCAGCTTTCGGCGTGCGGGAAAAACAGAACTTCGGGATGACAAGGGTAGATCCCCCTGGGACAAGAGGGCAAATGGAAAAGGGGAAGTTGTGTTTCGGAGGGGCATAAATCTTTGATCCCCTGGGGTGAGCTGTCTGTGAGCAGACACGGTTTGACCCGTCTGCCCATCACATCTGACCCTGTGATATCCAGACGACAGAACCTTTCCAGTACCCCTCCTACTCCACCCACTAGCATTATTTGGCAGTTACACCCCACCCCCCCCCCCCCCACCCCCCCCCCCCCCCTCGCCCGGTCTTCCCTGACTGAAATAAGAGCCCATCCTGTTTGTGAGTGCGGCCAGCTTGCTCCCTGGAGGCCCGGTTTCAAAGGCGGGCTCGTTCCATGTCAATGTTAGCATTCCTTTTCTCCATCATAACAGAGTGTGAGTTGTGAGAAAGCAGAGTGTGGGGGTGGGGGCATTTTTAATTTCTCAAGCAACACGTGCACGCACACTCGTCTTTACCTCAATATGCAGGACTTCACGTTGATTTGCGAGGCATTTGTGAGAACTCTATGCTAAAGTTAGCCTACAAAAAGTGCAGGAACCATCAAGACGTGTGTGCGTGCACGTGTTCACAGATTAATGACATATTATTATTAATAATTAAGTTTGTTGTTCAGCTTGAAGGACGTCTGGAACCCCCTGCTTAGCCTACTGCCTCCGCGACCCAACTTCGGATAAGCGGTTGATGATGATGATGATGATGATGATGATGATGATGTTCAGCTTGCCAATCTTGCCAGTTGCCATGTGCTGTACAGAGAGAACCACAATGGAAATAAGTTCTAGACTTTATTGTGTAATCCTCGATAATTGTTTTAAGGCATGTACAGTACTTACTGTGTGTAGGTGTATGTGTTTTTTTTTTATTGTCAAATAAAACAAACAAACTAATTAACAAAATATGCAGCTTTCCTGAATTTGGCTATCGTAGAATTTTGTAAACTAGTCTGCAAACAAAATTAGGAGGAGTGAATAAGCATGTGCTACCAATTCTCCTTTAAAATAATGCAAAATGCAAGTAGCTTATTACCCCTCTCATTTTATCATGCTATAAATAGAACAGAATTAGTGTGTTGGATTAATCGTCATAGGCTAGAGTGTTAGTTGGAAGGCTACTACAGATTTCTAACCTTAGGCAACGAGCTTGCTGCCACAGGTTAGATTCTGGCGTTTGACTATGGTCACTTAATTAGGACATTAATAACAATAAAACACATTAATAACAATAAACGGCGACAACAATAGCATAGAAAAAGTGAATGTCAAACAGGAAACATTAGGCTACACCTGATAAGAGCAGACTGAGCAACACAGATGGCCATGAACATTCTAACTTTTAAACTACAGCATAGATTTTAACACTCAGAAATAATGTACGGCCTAAACATATATTTGTTGTCTCTGATTTATTATAACATACATTCAGAATGAGATACAAGTATCAGAGGAAGGGATTAATAACATCCCAGCAGGGGATGAAAATTGGTCAAGCAGAGGCGGGGACAACGTGAGCAGTGGCGGGGAACTCTCCCCTGTCCCCCCCTGTCATTTTGCACGCTGCTCACTGAGCACAAGGTATTTCCCACGCCACGGTTTATTTAGTAAGCTTCACGGTCGCTGCCGCACGTCGGTACAATGCACGGTCGCTCTGGGTGGCCGGAGCGATCTGAACCATGCTGAATCCATCAGCGAACAAGCTCGACGAAGAAAAGTGAAATAAAAAATAGCAGTGGCTTTCAGAAGCATGCTCAGATGTCTGCTACACATTGACAACTCACCTCGCAGAGGAGACTATGACACCAGAGAGGTGTAGAACTGTGTCATTTCCCTCCGAGGCGGCCTATTCACGTTAGCCACAAGGGCCTCGATTAATTTAAAGCAACAGCCTTTAGGTTTCATGCCTCATGATATGGCCCTGGAAGGTTGGATTATAAAGTTAATTTGTTAAAGTGAGGAACCACCGATGATCTAATTGTGTTTAAACCTGACTGACTAAAGCCCAACCATGTGAAGTAAAGTTATGGTTAAAAAAAAAAAGCTAACAGTACAAAATGAATCAATGAAGAAACCGCCAAAGAGAAACTAAGTGGGCCAGCGAGCATTGTGCAGGTGAACCCAATCTAGTACACGCCACGCTTGGATCTCTAAGCTCAGAGTGTAAGAAAACGTGCTTGTGTGAATTTATGCAGCTTGGTACATAACATGCTTGAGCAACAGTACCTTTACAACGCTAATAGAACCCCACAGGCTGCTAAATGTCAGTAAACTGTTGAGGGTGCGTGTTGTGACGCCATGGGTTACAGAGTAAATCAGAATGGGAGGAATATTCCAGTTAGTGTTGTTGATAGCATCTCAGCGCACGGCGAATCTTACCTATTTGTCGAGCTTCCTGCCACTCTGCAGCAAGTAGGAACAGAGCGTGCGATTTGGGTTCCATGCTTGTTTTACTAATCGACCCTGCAGTCAAAAGCATCATTCGATGCTAGCACCACGCCGCGCCCTGGCTCCAATACAAGAGTTGGCTTGTCAGGACTGTTTGCATAGGAATGCCTGCACAAAGCTTATAACTCCCTTGAGCCAGATAAAGGCTGAATCTTATATTAGATAATATTTATATATTATGCACCATATCCACAAGGGCTAAACAATGACAGAACACTGCATTGACATAATATGGGTTCAGTTTATTGCACAAAATGGTGAAAAAAAGGACCACAGCTTCTTTAATACTTTTACAATGATTGACCATGAACTATAAAGTCTTTGAGGCCCGGGAGTTGTTGCATTAGCATATTTATACAAACGTATAAAAATCTCAGTCCCGTCTTGCATGCTATCGCCGCAAGCAAAATTATGTACAGTCAAGTAGCTGTTTGAGCCTGTTTGTTTAAAATGAAGGCCACCCCGCATAGACATGTGAAGCGGCGTCTATCAAAATCAGCTCACTCTCTTTACGTCAAAAGCGATTCACGGGCAGGGTGTTGTAGCCCTATCTCCAGGCATCCTTGCATAGGTTAAAATGAAGACCTCACAGCGGATTATTTCTACACATGTCTTACATCAATAAAGGTGTGCTGTAGACTACTACTAGAATTGTACAAAGAGAAGAGAAGAGAAGCGTGACGTGTTTGTGTCAGAACACAAGAAGCCTATAGGTCACCTACAAATCCACATATCTCCAAGCTTTGTTCGCATAAGTCACAGGGAAAGAATCAAATAATTAATTTATACCCCAAGGCCTGTCCATATGTACTGGGGCTTTCTTGGATCTGTTGATGGTATAAGCCCTAGGCCTGTCCATATTGTAGGAATTCTGTTCTTTGTACAGTAAAACTCGTAGTTCCAAAGTTTAGGTCAATAGCAATTTAATTACAATGCAAAATAGTCTTCATTACAGTATACAAGATACCGGGTAATAGCAAGGCAGTTCAATCACAAAATAGTGTTGTGTGGGGTTCAAGCTTTATACCCAAAACCTGAAATACAAATGCTGACATAGAATGCAGGTTCCTGTCCCTGATTGGGTGACAGGCAAACAAATGGACATGACACATATGTGGTGTGGGAGGGAACCAAATAGTTATTGTCACCTAGGTAAGCTGGCTAACTTCCGTCTCACACCCTAGTGGTGCCGTCATCACCAGGCTTTGTTTCTAACCCCCCTTTGATCATTGAGTAAGGCTGATTGTGTTAGGTGACCAACCAAGAACATTGAAGCAGGTAATGTATTTTTCCTTACAATATGTACTGAGGCTGTCCTGGATCTGTTGATGGTACCAGCCCTAGGTCTGTCCTTATGTACTGGGGCTGTCCTGGATTTGTTGATGGTATGAGCCCTAGGCCTGTAGATATGTACTGGGGCTGTCCTGGATCTGTTAATGGTACCAGCCTTAGGCCTGTCCATATGCACTGGGGCTGTCCTGGACCTGCTGATGGTATGAGCCCTAGACCTGTCCATATGTACTGGGGCTGTCCTGGATCTATTGATAGTATGAGCCCTAGGCCTGTTCATATGTACTGAGGCTGTCTTGGATCTATTGATAGTATGAGCCCTAGGCCTGTCCATATGTACTGGGGCTGTCCTGGATCTGCTGATGGTATGAGCCCTAGGCCTGTTCATATGTACTGAGGCTGTCTTGGATCTATTGATAGTATGAGCCCTAGGCCTGTCCATATGTACTGGGGCTGTCCTGGATCTGCTGATATATGTACTGAGGCTGTCTTGGATCTATTGATAGTATGAGCCCTAGGCCTGTCCATATGTACTGGGGCTGTCCTGGATCTGCTGATGGTATGAGCCCTAGGCCTGTCCATATGTACTGGGGCTGTCCTGTATCTATTGATTGTATGAGCCCTAGGCCTGTTCATATGTACTGGGGCTGTCCTGTATCTATTGATTGTATGAGCCCTAGGCCTGTCCATATGTACTGGGGCTGTCCTGTATCTATTGATTGTATTAGCCCTAGGCCTGTCCATATGTACTGGGGCTGTCCTGGATCTGCTAATGCTATGAGCCCTCTTGCTGAAAGATTCTCCTATCGACCACTGGGCCAAACAACCATAATGTATGCGTAAATATGTGTGGTAGAGCAGATTCCCAGTGAGCCTGCAACATACTACCGAGCAAATACTTTTTCTGTGATCCATTCCATTTTTATTTAAATGTAGCCTGACGAGTTCAAATATGCAATTAAATTGTTTTGTTTTTTTGACTTATGCTAAAACATCTGCATACATTGTTTTGCATTGTAACTGTTGCAAGTAATGAAGTGGATGTGACAGGTGCACTGTTTACCGTAATTTGACAAAGGTGAATGTCAATGGAAACTTCAGTAGTTTTATTTTGAAGGTTTATATTACATTTTGTCATCATGCGACCTACCTGTATGTCTCCTGCGACACACATCAGTCAGTCGTGGCTAACATCCCTGCCACAGGAAATCAAACAGTGCATCTGAGTCCATGTCTAGAGTGTATGTAGCTTAAGAGTTATAAAACCTTCCAGTACAAACAAAATGAAGAAAATGAACTCTAACCCTCCAGGAAATAAATAATGAGATATCTGGCACACATTGTAGTGTTTTTGGAACATAAAACATTGAGTACATCTCATAGTGAATGGATGGCAACAGAATACATGTGTGTAGCTGGGAGAGGAGGTTGAGCCAGAAACAGCTGACACTAGAGGATACAGGCATGTTAGGTTTTCCATGTAAACTCCCTTAAAGTGAAAAAGCAGAGAAAGTGGATAGCTCGAGCTGTGTAAGAAGGAGAACATTTTTCCGTTCTACAGCAGGTTAATCACAAACGAGACCACAGTGTTTCCAAACCTGGACCGCACGTGTCTGAGGAGAGCCTGGTACCAGATGGTTCCTACATCAAACCTGCCTCTGGAGGTGATCGAGAGAGCAGCCATTGAGACATGAAGACGTTGGCCTGGCTCTTACTGCAGTTAGAGGTGGGCTGTTTGAGTAACAACCAGTTGTAGACCCTGAAATGATGACAAAATAATGGGCGTGAAAGCAACCCCTGACTCCACAAAGCACCTACTTAAAGAATATTTTAATTAGGGCCTGTTAACACCGTCTTTTTTCTCAGCATATTACATTTCAAAGTTGTCTTCCGGGATTGTCATGCACAAGATAACGGCATCTTTTGCATAACAATGCAAGTATTTCTCTCAATGAATAGCAGGTTAGAGGAACATTATGGTCAATTTCAGTATTGACCTGTCTGCCGGTCTATTGGGCTAAGCTAGGGGTGGCCAATTCCAGGCCTCGCGGGCCGGTGTGTATGCAGGTTTTTGCTGCCGCCAGTTAACAATTATTTAATTAGCCCAATCGTTTACACGATTGATATTTTTTAATCTACATATCCGCGATATGAAAAAGCATGAAATGTTTGTTCCTGTGGCCGGTATGCGTCAATCGTGTATTGTTTTATTTTTTAGTTCTGTAATTTTACAAGATTGTGTGTTGTTGTGTGTGTAATTTTGAGATGGAAACTGGTGGTGGGTAAAGGGCAGTAAAAAAATGCATACACACCGGCACGGCCGCCAGCCCCTGGCTGGGCTAAGCTATTGAATAATGAACCATTGTCAACCAGAGGGGCCAGCTATGTTGTATGTTCTGTTTTTTTGGCTCCCTTCCACAGTTTCATTATTATCTATCTGTTCTTCACTCATTCATTCACACACTCCGTTTTTGCCAGATTTTCTTCTTCCTGCCTTGGAAGCCCCTAATGCATGTCCTTGTGTTCCACTAATCTCCATAATTAAGGAGACAGGTGCCACAGGGACCAACGCCAGAAAACTGCCACTGGAATGCCGATGTCAGGAAGGAAGAGCATTTTGTTTTCACCTTTGATGTGACTTCAGAAACCAATAGTTCAGGTAAACCCATATGCACCCAGAGTGTGCTTATATCATCCAGCGTGTAGTCAAAAAGAAGTGGGCCTCATCGAGGTTCACCTTTGAAAACATCTGAATCCTGGCCTGTTGGACCAATGGGCAATTTCCATATTTCAAAGGCTGATCATTAATTGTGAAATATTTCTGCACAATTCATTTATTCAACAAGATTTGACTCCCAACTATGCTGGCTGAAACTACATGCAGTGTGCATTATCTAATTTTTTTATTTTTTATAACTGCTGTTCATTGTCAAGTGTGTCTAGTAAGTAAAGTAATAAAAGAACTTGAAGTGTGCATTATCTACAATAAGTTATTCCCAAGAGCTTTGCAGCATGAATGGAGTGTATTCAATATTTAAATTTTATTGCTATATTAAATATTCCACTTGGAGAAAAGCATACGCATCACAGCTCATTGGCAATGGTTCACTTGAACACAATCCACACCTGCCTGGATTCCAGAGTCCACCTGGGAGTTAACTGATGTGATTGAGATATATATATATATATATATATATCATTCCATTGCTCTTCTTATTTAGCAATTATTCAAATGCTCTACCCACTGGACTTTTATATCACTTTATCACAACAGGAATCGGTTTGTGCTGCACAAATATTCAATTTTTATTGCAATTTATTTGCTTGGCGGGTACTTTCACAGCTCAGTCTTGGCATGTAATCCATTTGCACAGCTGCACAACCACTGAGGCTGTTCAGGTTATGTTGCTTGCTCAAGGGCACGATGGATTGACAGACCTGGGAACTGAACCTTGAACAACCTGAACGCAGGTCTCCATTGCTCTGCTAACAGAGCACCGTGATTAGGTTTTATCGCGTGCTGTTCTATTGCAGAAATTAGTACGAAACAAAAACAAAGAAAATTCACAGCAAATGATAGTAATGGCAACCATAAAAACAAGCAGACGTATGGATATCAACTGAAGATCTGGCTTCTGAGCACATTTCTTTTTATTTTTTTGAGGACTGCACAGAATAAGAGGGCATATCTGCCCTCCACCATATTGTTTGGTTGATCGCGCAAGTTTTTATCATTTTATTCCATAGCCGTCTGGCAGGTCTGATTTACCCAGGATGCAGCAGGCCTTGGGGGGATATGTGTGGTAAGTGTTAAGTGCCTCTCTGTTGTCTGCTCCCCGGCTGTGACAGGGCTCAGAGAGGGAGGGGGGCCCCCGGTTTGGCGACGTTTGTCCCGCACGGCATGACTCACCCTTCAGAAGGAGGGGTCCTCAAAGACTCTACTCCATCAGCGATTTATGATGAATGGCTCAGAGAGGATCTAGCTGGCTGCCAGGTGGGAGCTATTAAAAGTGTATCTGTCAGATCCCAGTGCAGCTTTCATCTGGGGGGGGGGGGGCTTGAGTTTGGGGGCTGGGGTGGGGGGGCGATGAGAGAGACTGCAGCGCCACGGCAACACCTGCCGGCCCACTCTCAATTCCCTGTGCCCATCAACCCCCTGGCACTGCCATCCTGAAAGACATCCAAGATGTTTCAAGATCCATTTGAATTAACACAGGAAAAGAAAAGAGATTTTTCAACCAGGAGGCCTTGATTTTGTATGTATTTAGTTTCTTTCTTTTATTTCGTTTTTTACTTTTTGTTCTCCGTGAATTTGTGAATATATCCGCCAATGAAATCTGCGGGGGGATTTTCCTCTTATAAGACAAAGAGAATAAGAAGGATGAGAATCTGAATAAAACATACTGATGACAGACTGCGGTTTTCAGTATGCAGGGACCTTAACTGACTCCTGCTTATAACTGCATTTACTCCTATATAACATTCCCCATCTCCACACACACACACACACACACACACACACACAGACCAACATATGCACACACACACACACACACACAGACCAACATATGCACACACACACACACACACACACACAGACCAAGATATGCACACACACACAGACCAACATATGCACACACACACACACACACACACACACACACACACACAGACCAACATATGCACACACACACACACACACACACACACAGATCAACATATGCACACACACACACACACACAAACCAACATATGCACACATGTACATACACGCACACGCACACACACAGACATATGCACACATGTACACACACACACACACACACAGACCGACATATCCACACATGTACACACACACACACACACACACACACACACAGATCAACATATGCACACACACACACACACACACAGACCAACATATCCACACATGTACACACACACACACACACACACACAGACAAACATATGCACACATGTACACACACAGACTGACATATGCACGCATGTGCATGTATACACACACATATGTATGTACAGGTACACACAGAGGGCTAACAGTGTCCTGCCACAGGCCTGGTGGAGTAACAGCCCTTGCAGGAGTGGCAGAATAGGCCTGACAGACTACGCAGTCCCAGGTCCTCTGTGCACAGCGCACAGAAGATGTTTACAGCTGCTGGGGTTTATCCAGAAAGAAAGTGTCATTTTGGCTTCATTCCACTTGTGGGAGAAACTTGCAGCTGGGTTGTGTAAAAGAGATTTCCATCGCCCACTCTTTCAGGAATGACTGGACCCGTATTATTGGAACTGGGGTATTAAGGCAGTGATCTGTGAAACACAAGGGGTGCCAACTGATATCCCAGGCCTTGTGGTGTGTCATTAAAAGCCAGTAAGAAACACACACACACACACACACACACACACTCATCAGATAAAAGCAGAATAATGTATTTTATCCCAAGCTGGTACCGCTTGTTTTGTGTAGAGATGGTCTACAACACAGTTCCACTGCAGAAAATTCACCTATGTACTTTTATTCAAGATTATATGTGTTGTGTTTCACTTTGGAGCTGCTCTTTGTGCATGGGTAGAGTCATATAAAGTTGGTAGAGTCACTGTTAATCTTATAGGTCTTGTTTACTGTGTAATGATTTAACCCCAGGGCTTTTATAATCACCAGGTGATTATTTCCCAACATACTTCACCGTCTAATTCCACGATTGTGAGGACTAATCCCAGAATAATCAACCTATAGCTTTGAAAAAGACTGAACAGCAATTTTGAGATTTACCACATTGCTTTGAGATTTTAGGCAGGAGCCTCTTAGTTCTGAGAAGAATGATCTTTTCAAAGGCAAATCATTTCAAAGACGTAAATCCAGAGATGTTCTACCTTGGGGAACACTATAAACACCTGCGTACAAAATGAATGGATAGACGAACCAAGAGACCCCACATGTGCCCAGAACGAGGCCCCACCACGTGAGGCTTTTACACAGAGAAATAAAATGTCCCGTACATTATTGTATAGAGTTGAAGGGGATAGTTCATCATATTGGAAGAGAGCAATGTCTACTGGACTGGTTAAATGTGTATATCTCACTGTGAGCTGATTCTGAATTAAAATGACTTATTTTAAATAGTATGGGTCGTAACCTAGGAGATTTAGTAATATTTTTCACCTGGCACTCAGTATGTGCACTGAAACAACCTCAACCTCACTTAGCTGATTAAAATGTTCTCGCCCCATAAATTGATGTGTGCGGAACATTCCGGTTCAAAATGGTGACTATGCATCACTCAGGAGAATGCTGTACACTGGTAGTGTTTGAGGTGAATTATTCTTGAATCATGCATGCATAAATCATTATCATATTGTCATTATCACTAGTCATTATCCAATCACCAATTCATAAAAAATGCATTGTGTGTCTATGATAATGACATTCAATCAGGTAAGTGGGCCCCGATTGGCTAATCACCAACTGTCCGTCACCTGACTGCAACTGGATAATTGTGTTGGAAAATACATTGAGCACATAACACCTTAGTGAGCATTCATAGAATAGGCTCACAGTGTTGAATGTATTACAGACACAGTTACCATCCATAGCAGATTTCACAGATTAACAAGGTACAAGCTGAATTTGGTTCTTTTAGAGCAGAGGAGCTGAATTTGGCTCTTCTAGGGCAGAGGAGCTGAATTTGGCTCTTCTAGGGCAGAGGAGATTTGCATGACTGCAAACTGAAGAAGGCCTGCAAACCAGTCCTGTCCCCATGTCGCTAAACACTGCCGGGATTCACAGACAATAACTGGCCAGCCACTGCATTCCTCACTAGAAGCACAACACAGGCGATGCCCAAAGCCAGGGCAGGAAAGGGGCATTAGCACAGATTAGATCTGCCCCATGAAAAGAGTCTAACAGGGAAGGGCTTTGGTAAAAACAGAAAGAGTTTCATCCCATGTGTACCCAGGAACAGCACAATGGTGCGGTGCAGAGGCTTAAGAATGCAGAAGCCAGTGGGATCAGACCCTGGGAACAGGTCCAGCAAGCCCCCAGCAACAGGGCACCCTTCAGAAAGAGTGTGAGACAAAGGTCTGAATGGGACTGCTTAACCCCGTACTGCCCGCATCGGCTTGCTCAGGCCCTTTCGTCAAATAACAATGAGGTCACACGGTCACCTGCACATCCGTACTTTATCTTAGGCGCATAATTACAAAAATGCAGGGCCCCACATTCTACTGTTATGCCTCTGTGATAAGTATGTACGCAAGCATAGAGCATTACAATAGTGTACAGAGTCTATTTCAATTCTGTTCCATTTGTCAAATAAGGAACTGACGCTGATGTATGCACGAACATTCGCTGGAGCTGAATTTCTGAAAGAAGGGCCTCAAGTGTGCATCTCTAAACGCTCCAGCAGGGCGGCGATGCAGGGCAAGTACAATACCACGCATAAACTTTGCCCTTGTTTTTCAAACAGAAAATCTTTGCTTGTCTGAGTGTGATTTACCATGAGGTAAGTAGCTTCATAAATGATAAAGCCAGGCCATGTACTGAAAAGCCATAAAAGAAAGTAACAGCAGTGCAGAATTAATTTTTGATACAGCCAAGAGTCAGCGTGTGAGGAGGCCAAGACCGGGATAATGTGTGCCCCTCTCTTACGTGTTATATTTTAAGATGTACTTGAACCAGTGCCAGCCTTTATATATAAATATGGAAAGAGTATTATGGAGTCTAGATTAAACAAAGGCATGAATAACTCTCTCAGTGTCATTGCAAGGCCAAAAAAGAAAGGTTATCCTGACATGTCCTAGCAGCAGCGAGACTTAGGAGAAGAGGAGGACGCATATTCACCAACTGAGACAAAGTACTATCGACCAGAAACATAGCAACTAAACCAGTTTAACACTAATCCACCAGGGGGGTATTTCACTAAGCAGGATTACTGAGTTAGCTGTATAACTACAACTATAAGTACAACCCGGAACCCTCCCAAATCTGGAACATGGACTGAAGTAAAAAGATCTGTTTTACGGGGTTTTACTCAGTGCAGTTATCCAGCTAACTCACTCATCCTGCTTTGTGAAATACCCCCCAGACCTTATCCAGTTGTATTATTATTATTATTATTATTATTATTATTATTATTATTATTATTATTATTATTATTATTATTATGTATAGGAGTTTGCATTCATCTGTTACTGTAACAAAGACAGTTCTGTACTACATCCATGTGTGAAATGTATGCTATTGGCTCCTGCTCAGGGAGTTAATGCATCTTTCGATTCAGAAAAGCCCAGTTATGTGAGGTGAGAGCTCTGCAGAGTATCTACCTTTTTATTTAGAAATTCAGGTCTTCTGTCAACATTTACCAGTGCTAGAGGGCAACTGGAGCCATTGTTTTCCATGGATTAAAGTGTGTCACTTCCAGAGACGCCACAACAAAAGAGGGTACCAATTAACATTTTCTTTATGTAAAAGTACACACAACCCAGTCAAAATGAATAGTCACAACCTGGGGTGTCAACAATAATTATCTTCAATCGAAGTACATATCGCGCAAAACGCTTAGCTATAATAACTCATTACCTGCAGTATTAAGTAAAAATGAGTGACATGTTTGGTGCCGGTGTAGCTCATAGGAGCCCTTAGGTTATTATTATTGTCTTATTACAAAGAGAGTGATGGATTGGAATTAAAGAGAAATCTTCCGGTTAAGAATGGAACTATTGTGTCACAAAAGGAATTTTGCGGATGTGCAGATAGGTTTGGGAGTACATGTCAGATTATGCTACCCTTATTGGTAGAAGCAGCACAAAAAAATTAACAAAATATTATAATAATATTTAAGAAGACCGAGGCACTCATGTATGTTAAAGCATTAAAAAGTAACTCTAAAGACTGCCAAGTGGCTCAGTCGGAAAAGGCACCGTACTGTGCCTTAACCTACGGTCTCAGAACGAATCTGCTGTTAACATTGTCAACTGTGGCAATTCCATAGGGCGATGTGCACTTGGCGATTGTGTCGCCCAGGGTATGGGAGGGATCAGTCGGTTAGGGGTCAGCATGCATCGCTATCTAGCACCCGTGCTTGGCAATCGGGGCACCCGTGGACCGCATGCTAAAGCCACTATGTCATCCTCCAACTCCGCTCCATGCGAGCTTAGGTGTAGTCTACGGTGTGAAAAGCAACGGCCACGTGTCTCAGACGAGAACCATGGATCTCTACACTCCCCCGAATGTGGCTGTGGTTACTGGTTGCTCAAGGTTTCACAGGCGTCTCATGTTCTCTCTTGATAGTGATTATTTTGGCCAGATGTTCGAGTCTACACATACAGTACCTCTTGCAACACCAAGTAGCAAACAGCCCCAAATTAATTTGCCAGCTGTGACCAAGAGGAAAGTTTAAAGTGATGAAAAGAACATGCTTTGCCTGTGTTCCGTGAATGATAGCTGCCATTGTGAATGATGCATTTCAGGTATGGCGCATTAGGTCTGAGTTGTGAGGGAGGTAGAAAGGGCCTTCCTGGTGTTACAGTACGATAGGCGGTCACATGAACCAGCATGGGATTCTCTCAGAGGGATGGGGGAAAACTTAAAGTTTCTAGAGTTGGTGGATTGGAGACTAGCTCTACAATATAACAGAGGAAAGCCTGAAAGACAAAGCATCCATGATGAGGGGAAGTCAAGGCATCAGAGATTATGGATATAAATGTCAAGGGGAATTAAAGGCAGATTTGTAGTGGGGTAAAGGTTGGCAGGCTGTCAGGCTCCCGATTGCACAATGCAAAATAACTAAAAAGAACACTGACTCACCTCACAGCATGAATGCTAGAAATATATATGAAACCATAGGACATGCAGGGCTTTAGTGTTACCCTGACAACCTGTTTGATAATTTGAAGTGCCACCCATTCACATTTACATATCAGGAAGATTATTTTTATAACAAAGACATGCCAATAAAGTACAAGCTGCTCTTCTCTGGTCTATGATAGGCAGGTTATTGTCACCTATGCTATTAATCAATGTAGAAATGTCACATAATATTTAACAATCAATTTACATACAAGGTTTTATGGTTATTATTACCTGCATGTTTTTTTACATTAAAAAATAAGGAAATAATGTTATATGTTGTGCAATCATACCGTAATAATCAAGATACTTTTAAACCTTTTTAAAAATTACTGTTGTGCTAATTTTGAAATATGCAAACATGGACCAAAAAATGTTTATGTACCACCCATAGTGTCTTTAAACGATCATTATTTATATATAGAATTTGAAAAATCTATCTATTCCCTGTGTGTGTGTGTGTGTGAAATTGACAAAACAAGAACGGAACAGATGCTGTTCAATGGCTGTGTCTGCTTCGCTGGCCTGTATGCCCACTAGTGGTGAGAGAGTGGTACTGCCTGCATTTCTCACTGAAGACAAGAGTGAAAAATAAATGGTTATTTATAATGTTATTGTTACTGAAGGGCAAGAGAAAAGTACAGTAGCAGCTATATTGAATTCCCCCTAACCATTTAACAAAAACAGAAACAAGAGGACCTGAGGAAAAATCCTACTTCTGACAAGAGTTGGAGATGCAGTATAGTTCACGCAGGGCCCACAGCATATATCCGTAGTAGTATCTGGAGTCGGGCTATCATTTCAGGCAATGATTTGACATTGGCTTTTCAAATAGCTCAAAATGATACTTAATAGTCAGTGTACTTTGAGAAAAGCCATTAGCACAACATTAAAATGCGCTTGATTTCATAATGTGCACAGAGAGGGGAGGGGCGGGGTGGGGTGGGGTGGGCGAGTGCCAGTTCACTGTAAACAAATCAGACGGCACTCTGCAGCTGTCGGTTGAGTCATCTTTTAACAGCTGCCTGTCAACTCCACAGAAGCCTCAACAAACTAATTTGAATTAAAAACATTGAATACAAGGTGAGAAGAAAGTGAAAATTTCAGTTCAGTGGACTACATATGTTAATATCATTATTTTGTATCATTATTATTATTATTAATTAGTTAGATTTTTTTTTGTGATACTGTGTTAAGCAGCAGCTACAGTGGAAGCTTTAAAGAATTAGGCATAGCGAAATAATTACATTTATTAATAATTTAATAATAATAAATGTTTGGACCTATTGGCAAACACAACACCATTTGACACATTTGACTGCAAATATTGAGTCGGCAGGAATACATTTTTACAAACCAAATTTGTCAGGTTGCGTATCATTATATGTTGTATTGCATGATGTAATATGATGTAATAAGCATGTAATTTAAATCTCACTCAGTACCTGGGGGCGAGTAGGAATCTTACAATTCTCCTGCAGGGCATATGATATCACCACAAAAACACTATACACACACATGCAGTAACTAAAGGCCACCACAAGACACTTTTTCTAACTTTTTTAGTGAATTGTACAAGAAAGTCTCTTTTTTTAAAATAATTATATAAATGCTAATTAGTGCAAGAGCTTGATCGCACTGTACATTGTTCCTATGCAGTACAAAACTTTATTTATTATTATCTTGAAGGAAGTTCAGTCTACACTGATTGGAACTCAATTGAATGTTTAGTCCAGAATTTGTCTGAGCTATTCATACATTAACATTCAACCACCAAATAACATAATGGGTAGCAGGCTGATCAGGATAAAAAATTGTTGAATGCATTGACTGGTGACATAAATGACTTTCTGGCGGCAGGCATTACAAATTTACGTTGTAGTAAAGCTTTAGCTGTCACGATGGAAAGGATGTTGCTTACATATGAGCTGCATGTGTCATGAAGAGACGGCGGGATTATCGCCAAACAGACATTTTGTTTCTCTGAACCGTACACTTGGCTGTTGCCCAGATAGCTAACAAAGTTCAGACCTACCCTTTAATGCAAAAAACACACACAGTTCTCTGGTGATGCTCCTTTAGATGTGCCATTCGACATCAACAAAATGCTTTAGCCATTTTAGCAGTCAGTAAATGGATAGTGAACATTTTTCAAATTGAGTGTCCTGTCTACTTCCATTGTGATCAATGAAAAAATACTATTATTATGTACAACATCAGAAAGTAAGAATGTTTGTATTCTACATCAGCGTGTTGTTTCCCTTAATTTATTTATGAACTGTGAAAATAAATCAGTTGTAGTTTCAAAAGATTTTGTAATGTTTCGCAGCTGTTCTTTGTCACTTCATTTAGCTATTTGTGTCTGATAAGGCAGTTTTAAAAAAAAACATTTTTCAAATGGCAGTGAGCTTGTAAACAACAATCTACTATGGAGCTCATGCATTCTAATGGCACAGTAATAGATGTGCTGAAAACAAGGCTACTGCACTGAGCCCAAACTAGCAGAGGTGTTGATAAACCATGTCTTCACCTCCAGGGGACAGAGGTGCACATTTATGTATACAGAGAAATAAGAAGGTGCAGCATAGAATGTGATGAGAAAAAATGAGAAATGAAAGGGGAATGAGACGGAAATGAGACGGGGAGGGGACGGGAGGACGGAAAGAGGATGCTGTATTTATAAAAGAAAGACAAAATTAGTTATTGGGTGAGTGTGTGCATGGTACAGAGAAAGTATGTGTGTGTGTGTGTGTGTGTGTGTGTGTGTGTGCGTGTGTGAGAGAGAAAAAAGAGAGAGAGAGGGCGGGAAGAGAGAGGATGGTGTGAGTGACTGAGACAGTGTTAGTGAAAGAGGGAGACAGAGTTGAGCAAGTTGAGTTGAGAGAGAGAGAGAGAGAGAGAGAGGCTCATTCAAGAAAGCAGAGGATCAGGTAAGGCAGGAAAAGAGAGGAGGAGAGACGGGGTGGAGGAGAGCCAGTGAGCAGCATTCCTGCTCTGTGCTGCTCAGAACTCAGGAAGACAGGAAAAACTTAAGCACTAATCCAGATGTTGATCAGCGGAACTCCAGGATCCGCAGTCGGACTTGACGAGGCTCAACTTGTTTCTATCAGTGCGTTGGAGATCGGGTCTCAGTTGGTTTGGTAAAGGACAAGACCAAAATACGCTCCACTCGTTCAGCACTTTGATTCTACTCCTTCTGAATTTGAACAGCCCCGTTCACTACCATCGCTGCTGTTTCTCCATTTGCTCCTGTTTTTCTGCAAGACTTTCCAGGTAACACATTACTCTTCAGTAAATTTCAGTAAAAAGATTTTTTATGGACTTATTACACTACTACTGAGTTAATTCAGAAATTTTATCTAAACATGATTTATCATTTGGATCATATTTCTATTTGTGAATAATGCGTATTGAACTCTAAATATTTTTTTTTAAATGATATTTTTAGATACTATAGCATACTGTTAATCTCATCTGAGTTTGCTTGTTCATAAGTAAGCATGTCATGTCATCATAAGGATACTGCTTTAAGAACAATGTGGTGGACAACATGTAAAATGTGTCCGTAAACACAGACAAATAATGGAGATAGCTTTGTAATTCCTTTTTTATCACCCAAGCTTCCACTTGTGCCTATATAAAGAAATATAACTGGATTAATTAGCTTAGATTAAAAAACAAAAGCAAAGATAGCACGTGTCATGTATTAGAAGCATATGTGATTTTTATATTACATGTGATATTTGGCAATATGGAGCTATGGCTTGAGCCGAAGATTCGTCTGATTCTGATACAGATAATATGTAGGTCATGTGAAGAATCTTGTGGCTCAAGCCGGAACAGCTGCGGGTGATTTTTGACTGTGAGGAAGCCTCTTGCTTGTGTGCAAACCTGGACCCTGTTAAATCCATCAGTCTTGGCTTTTCAGTGAGCCTTGCAGCAACCTGTTGTGAACTTCTATTGTACCCAAGAGAAAGTTAACTGTGGTGTATGAACTGGTCTCTGAAAAGTGTAGGGACACTTTAGAGACTTTAAAGTGCACCACTTTAGAGTATACTACAACAAGCCCCATATACCACACACACACACACGCACACACGCACATGCACACACACACACACACAGACACGCGTGCGCGCACACACGCGCACGCACACACATACATACCACAGACCTCCACCCTTCATAAATGCCTAAATTAATCACAAAGTTGTTAAAAGAGATGAGTCGAATGGTTGTCAGATGTCGATGGAGCCCAATGAGATGAAACGTTGATTCCCATATTTCTACTCTCAAGTTACTAAAGTTCAAAGACACACTGTCAACCAAAAGTTGAACTGGATCCCTGCCACATTCTCATCTAGCACTGTGATGACTTGTGATGATATAGTCCAGGCAGATGGCTCCCAACCCCCCACTCAGACATGGAATAATCTATAAATGCACAGTGAGGTCACTTTTGATATGAACACAACTAACAATATTTATGTTAAGCAGAAATCCTCAACTGGGTTATGAAAATTCTGGCAGTTGGTCATGTGTGATTCCACTTAAACATGAACAATGTCACCTGAGGTCAACTACTGATCCAAATCATATGGAATACCCGGCTTGTGCAATCTTCTATTAAATATTATATTATAGCTGTTACGCAGTAGTTTCATATTACATATTACAGAGACACAAGTGATGAATAGTGTTTGTTTTTAAGATTAATTAGTGTTAATGTTTTTTTTTTTATGAAAATGAAACCAATAGTACCGGACCTTTTACGAGCCTGAAGCACATGCTTTTATTCACATTGTTTGTCATGGAGCCAGCAAGTATATACTTCTTGCGTTGCTTAAATAATGATTACCCTTGACTCTATTGTCAATTTGCTTGATCGCCACTAAGGATTGGTAATCCAACCAGCGTCTGGACTCAGCAGGGGCTTAACTCAATCCTTAGATCATCATGGGTTATTATTGTAGCAATGACAACTGAATGAACCGAGTTATCTGTGAGCCTTTGGTAATAAACAATATATTAAACATTTTTATAATTCTTCTCAGGTGCTGTATGTTTCTATTAATTCAAATGGCGTTTTTAGTCAGAGTAAAATAATACTCAAGTAAGCAGGATCATTTATTGTACTACCTGACATATTTTGGCATTTAGGAAGTGTTATACTTTTCATAAACCTCCTAAGGTTTCTTTTAAAAACTTTTTTCAGTTTAAGACATACTTGCACAGGCTCGCTGTTATGCGTTTAATGCTATGTATTTCTTGGGGAACATATTTGACTAATGATTTGTTTTTGAAAACATTCAGCAGGTTTGGCAGCAGGTAGTGCATAAAAAACTTCCCTCTTAAAGGTACAGAAGCCAGGCGTGATAGTTTGGAGTAAAGTGGCAATAGACACACATTACATTACATTATAGGCATTTAGCAGACGCTCTTATCCAGAGCGACTTTCACAGCATTTTTGCATTTATACATAGTATCCATTTACAGCTGGATATATACTGAAGCAATTCAGGTGAAGTACCTTGCTCAGGGGTACAACGGCAGTGTCCTACGTGGGACTCGAACCTGCGACCTTTCGGTTACAAACCCAGTTCCTTAACCACTGTATTACACTGCCGCCTGATACACACGTTGACGGTACATGAAATGTAAATATAAAATTGCAGTATATTACAGCATAAAACTCACGTGGAGTGATGTTAGCAAATCCTTTCAATAGGGTCTTTGGAAAGTCAGAAACATGTTGACATGAATATCTTTCAGCATTGTTTCTTCTACCCCTTGTTTACCTTGTTAAACAAAATGGGATAGAAGTAAAACTACAAGAAAAGGCATAACTTACTAATTAAAACAATGCATTTCTTTGTATGATCAAAATAGTAGAGACAAAGACAATCAAACTAATTTCACAGTAGAATAAACCATGAGCCAATGATGCCGCTGAACATGTCGGTGTATATTGTTAGCTCATTGGCTGTCAGTTTGGGGCTTTCACTGTCAAAGATAGCACTGTGTTATAACAAACAGATGGCAAGTCGCTTGCCTCATTTGTCTACAGTTTATCACATTTTATTGACCAGAGAAAAAAAGAGCATGTGGGTACAGTACTCAAGCTTGCTGACACATGATGACGGTGTCCTTTCAGGTCAGATGATGTCGTGATAAAGATGTCTCCCCTGGGTGTCCCGCCTCCCTGCGTCATGATAGTGCTGCTGGTGCTTCTGGCTTTGCCCATCACCCTCAATGCCTGCCCCAGATCCTGTAGCTGCCCCGCCCCTCGGGAGGTGCACTGCACCTTCCGCCACCTCACCTCCGCCCCGCGCAACCTGCCGAAGGACACCGAAAGAGTTAACATGGGGTAGGCCGCCAAATCTTATTTTTAACAACAGAAGCAGACCAGGACACTGCGTTTTAACAAACTGTTCTGTGTATCGGGTTTGAACCCTTTTTCTGGGTCAGGCTCCATTTTTTACTCTCGGCAACACAATGTGTAATCTATACCGTGACATGTACGTACATAAAACACATGGCAAATCCCACAAGTGTAGTAAAACTGGCTGTTGTTATCATATTTATATCTAGTGCTGCTCTGGCGGAGGCCTCATTGTTTGTCTCTGCTTCCAGCTATAACAGTATCCAGGCAGTGGGTGCCTCGGAATTCACAGACCTCCGGCGTCTGGAGATGCTTATGCTACATGGAAACAACATAATGACAGTTTCCCCTGGAGCCTTTTACAACTTGCGGTCCCTGCAGGTACGGTAAGCCATTGATGAGAATCACTTAAAAGGCCTCTGTCTTCATGTGAAACCTGCACGCCTCCTTTCATGCATGGCAAGCCTGTTTTCCAGGGCTCCAGAACTCCAGTCACTCTGCGGTACATGGTATAAACAGTAAAAACAGACACGTTTTTTGCTTTTAAACATTTGTTTGCAGTTTAGTTTGCGCAGCAGAATAAGATACTCTGTTGCTCTGAAATATAATGCTCTAGAGGGCTAAAGGTACAGACGAATGGCTGCATAAATATTAGTAAAATTGGGTTAAAAAGCTTATGCTGGGTATTTATTAACAATTTTCTTCGTTGTTAATTCTTCTTCTTTGGTTCATCTTTCTTCTGCCATTCTTCATCTCACAGTCATCATCTAATTTTGGAGGAAATTAACATTATGTGTCTGCTTTTATATACATCTAGCAGAAGGTACGATATAATATTAATAATATCTTAAAAGTTATTTTCAAGCAATGTATACACTGTTCAAATGGTTGGTTTGTTGGTTTCATTCGCAGATCCTAAAGCTGAGCTATAACAAGCTGAAGGCCATCGAACCCAACATGTTTGAAGGTTTGTCAGGCCTGGTGCGCCTCCACCTAGATCACAACCTTATAGATTTCGTGGAACCGCTTTCTTTCGACGGCCTGACATCTCTGAAGCTGCTGCAGCTGGAAGGCAACCTCCTGAAAGACCTGCATCCACACACCTTTGTCACCCTGTCTTTCCTGGGGAGCTTCTGGACTTCCAACCTGCGGCACCTCCACCTCGCTGACAACCAGCTGGAATACCTGTTGCCAGAAACTCTGCAACACCTGGAGAAACTGGAGCTCCTGTCCCTGCACGGCAATCCCTGGACATGCGACTGCCAGCTCCAGTGGCTCCTAGAGTGGCACAGCAAAAACAATGGTGGGATGTTACGCTTTTATAAAGTTGTTTTGTTTGCAGAGACCATGATACAGTTTCATAGCCCTGAAAATGAGCCATTTGCAATTATGGACCTGCTTTTTTTGTAAACTGGGTTTTTATTGCTCCTGCTTTTACTTGTCCAATAGAAAAATTGCTGACATGGCCTTCTCGTCCAGGCACCTGTTGTGCAACTATTAAAAACACAACGCACCATCCCATTGCAGTACCTTAATCATGTCAAATAGTGATTTATTAATAATTGTATAATTGTATTCTACTGTGCATATGGCTATTGACATGTATTTATGTAATTCAGTAATGTTTACAATGTATCATTTCCACATACATTTTTGGCAGTTACGGATTATTTGTCAACTCAAGATTATTGACTTGTAGACCACTGACTCCATGGCTAAAGCCCAATCTTTGGTCTTCCGATTGTCTTCATATTTTTTTCCATGATTCTCACATATAATTGGTTCAGTAAATAAAATTACTTTGTAAGATTTCACCACTCATAATGATTGGTCTCTCTTTATCTAATGAATCAACCACCACTTCTTCACAGCTAATTGCCTTTTTATGTGTTCAAATGAAGTGGGTTCACAGACACAGACATGAATTAAAATTACAGGATAAAAACTCAATTTCTGAAAATACAGCAGGCTGTTTGTAATGCATTGATTTCCAACAAATGATTAGCCACAGAAAGTAAGAATTTCCCATCTGTATTTTCTGTTTATAATAAATCAGTATGTTTCATATGAATTTGCTTAGAAAAAAATCCAAAAGTCAAAATAAATCTTATTACACATGTTTTTCATTTAATTAAAGTGTGTACTCTTATTGCTGTGCAGAGCATCTGCAATTTGAAAATTACAGTCATTCATTTCCAAAGCTGCAGTGGTGTCTCTTATGCACTCTCTCACACACTTTCTCTCTCTCGCTCTCTCTAGGAGTGATTAAGTGCAAAAAGGATCGGGATTCTGGCACGAGTGACAACTGTGGGTCGTGTTCCTCGCCCCAGCCTCTCAACAACAGCCAGATCTTTCAGCTGTCACCGGAGCGCCTCTCCTGTAGGAGACCCACTCTCCAATCCCCTCTGAAGCTGAGGGAGAGCCCTGGCTGGGAGGAGAAAGAGCCTAACCTCCCACTCAGCAAAGACCTGGAGTCCCCACTAGGGCGTCTCACCTTTGTATTGTCCGACAGCCACGAGAACAGGGCTCATGTTTTGTGCACTGTGAAGCGCCCGGATGAGAGAACCTCCATGGTCTGGCAGGCCCTGAAGGTTCCGGGGCAGGTGTCAGTCAACGTAACTTTGAGGACCTTGCTGGAGTGCGAGATTGACCGCGATGAGCTGCAGAGGCTCTGGAGACTGGTGGCCTATTACTACGAAAGCCCTGCTATTCTAGAGAGAGGCCTGAGGCAAGGCTACAATGATTCCAGTGCAACGTTTCAGTATGCACAGTCAGCAACTGAGGATACACCATATTTTACAGATCTCAAGGGACATTTAACGGCTGAACCAGACTGGTTGCTGCAGCCTAAGGTTACCCTTCAACTTAACAGACGCAAGACCACGACTCAAAAACTTGTCCTGGACTTTTCTACTTTCATCTCAGAGCAAATCAATGGCTTGGAAGAGCAGGAGGATACCTCATATACATGGGCTATGATACAAAGAGGGAGTCCAGGGAGGATACAGTTTGTTTTGGAGGGTTCTCAAGCCAGCCTGAAGTGTAAAGTAAAGAGCTCAGGACAGCAGCCTGTGGAATGGATGCTACCAAATTTATCCATTCTTAAAGAGTCCAATTCAAGACTGGTTGTTGCTGAGGAAGGCACACTAGCTATAGACAAAGCAATTCGGACCGACTCTGGGTTGTATCACTGCATTGTACGAACTGAAAATTATGTGGACCTTGTGTCTTTCAGGTTAATAGTGAGAGAACTCCTGCTCAGTCCGGAGTCTATAAATGGCAAGCAGATGTCTGTGGACAATGGAGAATCACTCACCATTCCCTGTTCTGTTTCATCAGTCAAGCCTAGTGGGATCAGCTGGTACCTACCCTCCAATCAAATCCTGCAGCCAGTACCACCAAATAAGAGGGTCTATGTATCAACTAATGGTTCTCTGATTATCGAAAAAGCTACCAAAGAAGATGCTGGGGAATACAGCTGTTTGGCAGCTAATCTGTACGGAGCAGACATGTTGTCTCACTTCATTATAATCAAAAGTATTAAAGACTCAGAACTATTAACTGCTAGTGAAGCTAAGGGGGACTCAACCAGTGTAGATTTTCACAAAAATAGCGAATTATCTGAGGACAGCGAAGAAGAGGGATCAGGATATCTGGAAATAAAACGCCACAATCCTGCACAGACACCACATAGACCAAATGGGAGGCTTAATGGTTCTAGGGGTCATAACCAGGGTCATAAAGGAAGGAGAGTCAAGGATGGTAAGAGAAAATTGAACAAGTCTGTTAAAGAGCTTGACCCTAACCGCTGGGCCCAGTTCCTGGCAAAAACCCATGCTAAGAGCTTCACTGATCCCTCACCACAACCAATGATGACCACAATGATGACAACAGAAACAATTAGAACTACAACTCCCACTACCACCACCACTACTCCACTTCCTCCTTCTCCTACCCCTCTTCCTGCCACTACTACCACTTCTACAACTACAAGTGCTACCACCACTACTACTACTACTACCACTACTCCACTTCCTCCTTCTCCTACCCCTCTTCCTGCCACTACTACCACTTCTACTAGTACAACTACAAGTGCTACTACTGCTACTATCACTACTACTATTATTACTATTACCATGCCTGATTTAAGTACTAGTTCTTCAATAAGTGCTAGTGGAGTAACTTCAGATGAATCTACAGAAAAACCTACCAAACTGGAATTTCCCAAAAAGGTAAATGACTTTGACCTACTACCACCTCCAACACTGTATCTCACAGCAGCTCCAAAACAGCAAACAATGCCAGTTCACCACAGCAAAGAGGTTTTCCCAATTCCCACAACATACCAGTTAAATCCTAATCCTGTTACTGTTGCCTACACTGGCAACCTCCATGTAACCCTCCATAGCCCAGAAGTGACACAACCAGAACCACCACTGGATAGACAAATAGTGCAGGACAGATACAAAATCTTTATTGCAAATGGGACACAGAGATTGAGACCCCCGTATAGACGCAGAAGACCCCCTTACCGAAGAATTCGGCCAATCATTTCCTCCAAAAATATTCCTCTACCATCACCTGACAGAATGCAGGTGACCACCGGTCAGTTTTCAACAATCTCAGAAGGACACGAGTCAACAAAATCAAAGAATGCTGACAGCTCTCACATGTTGGACAGTAATAAAAGCCATTCTGCTAATCCAGACCTAACCAGTGGATCTACAAATTATAGCTCAAGTAGAGAAGAGAAAGTAACTGCCACAACTCCCCTGATTCCTCCAACAGAGGAACCGGCAATTATTAATGAAAAGGCCACAATAAATCCAATGGAAAACTCACACAAGACACATCATGCCTCAAACACATATTTTCCACAGTACCATGATCCATTTAAGCTTTCTACAAAACCGCCTGTTGCTATGCAAGCGGAAACAACTGCACCTCTTTCAAACAACAGGGTGCAAGTCTCTCAACCACCCAGCCAAGAGAGGAAACAATGGAACAGACACAAGGAGGATTCCATTTCATCATTAGACAAAGATGGACAGACGTCACCATGGGTACTGACAACAAGAAACACTTCCCAGGTTCAACAGAAAGCACAAATTGTGCCCACTCTGGCCACCAGCACAGTGTCTCCTTCTTTAATCACTACTGAAACAGTGCACTTGAATAAACCTATGCTCCCAAAGGGGGAAGTCCAGCTGGTGAACATTTCTCCAACTTTTCCAATTCAAAACCCAGCACAACCAAACAGGGATTTACAACCAAACAGGGAAAGAGAGACAAAGTTGAGAAAACCAGGATCAAACTCAAGGAATCCTACTTACGGGAACAGGTTGAAAGATTATTTACCAAAACCGCCAAGCAGGCATAAGGAGGACTCCTCAAAAACTAGATCTGAGAACCCCAATCCCCCAGTTGTTCCTGCACACCACCCATGGGTCATACAACAACATGCCCAGAAGAAGCCTGATGTGCCAAACACACAACCACCCCCCACATACTCCTGGGTTAATCCTAATTGGTTCCCTGCATTGCCATCAGTTCATGGTTCAAGGCGCTATCCTTCTTCTCCTGGCAGATCCTGGCATTTCCCCAGGGAAAGAGATCCCGGGGTTACCAACCGGCCAGAGATCACCGCGCTGACCGCCAAACCAACCGATTTCATTCCTGTATCGGCATATCCTACACAGAGTGCCACCACTCCACAAACCTTACGTCCTCCACTGAACACTTTTCCCAATAGGACCAGGGACTTTTCATTCCTTTCCAGGCTTAGAAACAGATATAGACAGTCTCAGCTGGATGCTTTCCGTCTTGCACAATTAGGAAAGATTATCACACCAAAACCAAGGATCAATTCTCCTTTTCCAAAGTTCCAGAAACCTCCCACACTATCAAAAACCCACAGTGCTGTCACTCCCGCCTCCGTGCCATTGGCCGCCAACAGGCCTCACTCCACGGCCAGTGTTCCACACGGCAGCCGATTGCACTTCGGTCACTGGGGGCCAAAGAAATCGAGCACTGCTCTGCCTTTTCCAGACCCGATGGGAGGTGGAGTGAAGCCAAGAATCACCTCTGTTAATATTGTCAGTGTGTCTGCTTTGGCCGAAACGGATGTGTTCCTCCCATGTGAGTCATCAGGAGAGCCAGTGCCTGCGCTGTCCTGGACCAAAGTCTCAACAGGTGGGTACTGTCATCCCACTTCAACTCTTAAAGAGCTGATGTTCATAACACATGTAAAGATCAAAAAAAAAAAAAAAAAGAAGTTTTTCAAAATGCTTACACAGTAGAAAAAAAACTGTTTGTTACTTTTTAAAATTTTACTTTTGAACTCAATGTTTTCATTATGGAAGGATTTGAAAAATATATATGATTATTGACAGTATAGACCTGTGAATATCTGACATCTTGTGTTTTTTTTGTGAATATTGTGAGACAGCATTCTCTCTTCAATCTGTTTACAAATAATACATCTATACAAATATGCAGGTCACTTTATATAAAATAGTCTATCATGGCTATGGAAATTACACCCAACAATTATTTGATTAAAACCAACAAACTCTGTTTTCGGCTTTATAATTCAACTATGATACATTTATTTTATGTATAAGAGAAACATAAGATAAATGCTGTGGTATAATGCTAATATTTACCGTATATAGAGTTCAATTAAAATTATTTTGAAAGTGGATACACATTATGTTATTTACACTGGAAAAAACAAAAAATAAGTCAATCTTAACAATATTAATATTATATATTTAGACCCTGCCAATGAGGTGAGATAGTTTTATTAATTTCAAGATTGGCCAATAGGGTAAGATAATTTCATTTGTGAAGCAAAAAGTTAAAACTTAAAACAAGCTAATGTTTTCTACTTGAGAGAGAAAAAAAGATGTTTAGTCTCATAACAAGACTAAAACATGTTAAGACAGATATATTTTTCAGTGTACTGAAAACATGTCTGAATTCACCAGGATAAGATTATTTTAACCTCTGCTGACACGATCGGATTAACAACAGTCTGTGGCTACTACCTGCTGTGCTGTTTGACAGAGAAAGTCAAGACAAGACATCATTGGAGCGGGGATTTTCTGTGTTGCCTTCGTGTAGCCCATTAATCTTTGTTCTTCTGACCTTGCTGCTGACATTTAGACAATTAGATTCTCCCTGAATGAATTAATACTTTTTCTTCTACATCTCCTTAACAGGTGCCACTATTCAAGCAAACACAAAACATGGACAAAGATTTGAAGTGCTGAAAAATGGGACCTTTGTGATTAAGAATGTGCAATTGCAGGATAGAGGCCAGTACCTCTGTACTGCTCAGAATAAACTTGGGTCAGATCGTATGGCCATTACCCTTGCGGTGTTGACCCAGCCTCCTAAAATTGTGCCCCCGAACCCTACGGACATCTCTGTGTATTTGGGAAGGTCCGTCAACCTGGACTGTTTAGCAGAGGGAAAGCCCCAGGCACAGATTTCTTGGATTCTTCCAGATAGAACATTTGTTCGGGAGGGGCTTCCTGACAGCAGAGCCATTCTACTGACCAATGGCACGCTGAGGATCCCTGCGGTCAACTTTTCCAGTAAAGGAGACTACAAGTGTATCGCGAGCAATGCAGCTGGTGCTGACACAGTGACATACCACATCCATGTTGCTGCTTTACCACCCACCATTACAGAGGTGTCTTTGGAAACCATCATGATACACACAGGTAGAAGTATCTATGTGCACTGTACAGTGACAGGAGAACCTACACCAGCCCTAAAGTGGACCCTCCCCAGCAGAGCGCAAATAAAACCCTCTCAGTTCCTTGGTTCTCGATTTTTTGTCTTCCCAAACGGGACACTATTTGTGAGAAGCATCTCACTAACCGAATCTGGACAATACGAGTGCTCTGCCACCAATGCAGTGGGTTCTACCAGGAGAGTGGTCAAGCTGGACATCCGGCAGGAGTCCTCCAGCCCCCAGCGAAGTGTGTCCCAGCAGCACCGAGTCACAGCCATGTATGGCTCCACTGTGTACCTGCACTGCCCCGAGTCAACAAACACACAGCGGGGTGCCCTCTGGAGGCTGCCCTCCAAAACGCTGTTGGATTACCATTACAGGTACAGAAACATCGCTATAATGAGAAAGACTAAAGCCTTGACTCTCATGTGTACAGACAAATACACACACACACACACACACACACTCACATACCCTTGACAAAGATTAACTAAAAAAAAACTTAATTTTTTTATTTATTAATTAAGTTTAAGCCCTCTTAAATTCAAGCCACACCTTTTGTAGACTAGATGGCCATGGCAAAATAGTAATTTTGTGGTCATTTAACAATTTCTTGGTTCATTTTGAGCTAATCTCCAGATGTTTCTTTGGCAACCCATCCAAAAAGCCTGTTGGCATGCAGATGGCATCTGATGGTAGATTTGGAGACTTTATGTCCCCAAGATGCATCCAAAGTTTGAGCATCTCCAACTGTGGCCCTTGAATTGTGTTTGCCTTCAAAACCACCTGCCTCACTTTGTATAGAGACAAGATGCACCTATATTCTTTACTTGGTAAGTTAACCCCTGCTCCAGTGGTTTTAAGCTTATTGATTATTGTCCTAATAGTGAAAAGTGGTAATACAGCTTATTGCCTATATTATTTTAAATAGCCTTTTTTGTTCATCTTTATCAGGGGTGTAAATACATTTAGAGGGCACTGAGTATACATGTACATTATACATAAATTATACATTTTACATACAAACCCCAATCGATAAATCACTTGAAGGGTTGTTTCTTCTGACTTATTTTTCCATAGAGTTCAATAGGAAAATAAGTCAGGAGAGACAACCCTTAAAGTGATCCATCCATATCTACTGCATATCTGGCAGCAGAGTGATGGTTTGAGGCTCATTTGAGACCCTTGATGACTTATAGCCATTTAGCCAACCATGGGTTCCATACTATTCCTGTGTAATTTACATCTTAATCTAGTCCAAGCCCCCAATTCCCCTAGAGATCCATTCAAATGCAGGAGGTTAAAGTATTGCTATCCTTTTATACCCAGTCATAATAGCATCACCTGTTTACCTGTGGAATGTTCCAAACAGGTGTTTATGAACTTCCCAGTCTTTTATTTGCCCGTCTCAACTTTTTTTGGAACGTGTTGCAGGCATTAAATTTGGAATTTGCGTATATTTACAAAAATCAATAAAGTTTATAAGGTAAAACATTAAATACAATTTTTTACACTGTTTTCAATTACATTTATGTAAAAGAGAATTTACAAATCACTGCTTTTTTCTTTTATATAAGACATTTATATGGGGTATGGTTTATGGGAAATGTTAGAATTATTCTGCAAACCAACCATACTTTTTTTGTTCTTGTTCTGATTTATAATACTCTTTTTAGAGTCACAATGTTGAAATGACAAGTCAATTTTGGCGAGGCTCCAAAGGCAATTAGTGTAATTAATGCCCACCACTTGACAGAGCGAGACTAAGATTGATCAGTGTGTGGTTTTGAGGTCAGAATATGTGCTGGCTCCTGCTATTAATCAGATACTAAATGATTGAAACTGATTGCATTTAAATTTACGCATTAGAAAATTAGGCCACTGGTGAGCAAGGAAGAGGGGGAGAAATGAATCTTTATCTTTTGAATGTTCTCAAAAGTATGTCACTTTTTTAGAATGAAAAAACAGACATAAGGTTAAACTGATGGCCAAACTGCAGCTTCAGACAAAGTGGATATACAGACTATGTACACATATAAACAAGAGCAGCAGCAAAGTAAAATGATGTTACTTTAAACTGAGTGTGGTTATGAGATCACTGCTTACATGTTTAGATAGTGAGATATATTTTGGATTAACTGTCCTGCTTGCTAAAGCATAGTTGCTGTAAAGCAAACAGTATGTACCTATTAAAACGGTATACCCTGTGCAATGCTTATTTCATTATATCAGAATTTCCAAAAAGAGTCCAAAAATATGAGGAAGTGTACTAATGGCTTGCTGACAGCTATTTCAACATCTAGAATAGGACATTGCCAAAACGACTATCTCTTCTCCTTGTCAGAGCTTGAATCTGGAAGCGGGGCTGCGAGAGAATGTGAAAAGCAAATGCGAAAGGAAGAAGAAAGCAGTTAGTTACAGTTTTTGTAACCCTAGAGAATTTTGGTGCTGAGTGTTATCATTTTTGTTTGTTGAAAAGGATTTGATCAGGCATTTGACTTATCAAAACACAAAGATGAAACCTGTCGAAATACAGTACATGTTTCACATTTTTTGCTATTATATGCATTACTATAAATGGCTACTTTTGATCGTTTTATGTCATGACCCATTTTTTTGACAATTTCTCTTTATTTCCAGGTTAGCATAGTACAATCTGTTATTTTTCCTGTCAGTGGGCTGTAGTTTCTGCTGTCTTGAAAACATGTTACAGAGCTTGTCTAACTGAGCTATTCTTTAGATTAAAACATTTTTTCTGAGAATTTACATATATGTCATTCAGAATTAATTTATAATACAATTGATGGGAGTACCATTATAACTGAAGTGCATTTCGGATATTAACATTGCTTAACAACTTTGTCTTGTACACATTATTTTTCAGCCCACAAAGATCGATCACTGCGTTCCCTAATGGCACTCTTCGGATTCTGCAACTGACAGAGAAAGATGGGGGAACTTACATCTGCATGTTCCAGAGGCAGAACGGCGAGGATCTAGAGATATTTCAGGTGGAGGTCCTGATGAAGCCACCAAAGATAGAACCCTTGTCCTCGGCTCAGAAGAGAGTCACAAACGGCGAGAGCTTCCGGGTGGACTGTGTGGCATCAGGTCTTCCAGACCCAGAGCTGTCCTGGAGCTTGCCGGATGGCACCACGATCAACAACGCCCTCCAGTCGGATGACAGCGGAGGCCGCTCCCGCCGCTACGTGATGTTTGAGAACGGCACACTCCTGCTGCAGCAGATGGGCAAGAAGGACGAAGGCGATTACACGTGCTATGCTAAGAATAAACTTGGAGCGGATGAAATGAGGGTTAGCATCAGAGTGGTGGCGGATTCCCCGAGGATCCTGTTCAAGGACCAGTCATCGCTCTGGGGTCGTCTTGATGAGCCTGTGTACATGAAGTGTGAGGCCAGAGGAGATCCTCCACCAACGATCATATGGCTGTCGCCAACCAATAACATAATTTCGTCTTCATCTGCCAGGTATCAAGTCTTGGGGGATGGGACTCTGGTAATCAGGAAGGTCAGTTTCACTGACCGAGGAAAGTATGCTTGTGTGGCCAGGAACTCAGCTGGGGATGACATAAAAAATGTGAAGCTGGAAGTGGAGGCCAGAGAGCCTCAGATAAATGGACGGAGGGGTAGAACCACCGTGAAAGTTCTGTCAGTGTTTTACCAGACAACGTTACTGGACTGCAGAGCAGAGGGCATGCCAGAGCCACACGTCACCTGGACCACATCCTATGGAATGTCACTGCCCACGCCTTACCTGGGCGGTAGGTTCCAGGTCCACAAGAATGGGAGCCTGGAGCTGCGCGGCCTCAGAAAGACTGACGATGGTCAGTTTGTGTGTCTGGCGAAAAACAACCTGGGAGAAGCCAGACTAGAAATTGAGCTTGAGGTAGTCGCCCTCGCAGAAAAGCCTAGCTTTCTAGTACCAAACATTGAGGTGCTGCCGCTTAAGGTAGATGGCAGTGAAGTCACTCTGGAGTGCCAAGCCCGAGGCAAGCCAATGCCAGAGTTTGTTTGGGTGCTCCCAAACAGTACCGTGCTAACACCTGGCACTAAGCTTCAGCGCTTCCTTCACTACCCAAGCAACGGGACCTTGCGCATATCACGTCCAGTGACCAGTGATAAAGGTGTCTATCGCTGCCTAGCTAAAAACGTGGCAGGGCAAGCTGAGAAAAGGTATGCTCTAGAACCAGGAAGGAAGCCTCAGATCCGTGGAACATCAGGACCCACAAAAGTTTCATTCGGGCAGAATCTAAACCTGCCCTGCTCTGTTGATGGCTGGCCGCAAGCTACCATCTCCTGGACTCTCCCCAGTGGCCTGGTCCTGGACAAGCCTCAAGTCATCGGAAGAGTAGCATATTTAACCAATGGCACACTTCAGCTCAGAGAGACCGCCACATTTGACAGAGGGACCTACATCTGCAAAGCCACAAATGCATTTGGGTCCTCAACGCTATCATACCCAGTTGCAGTGATGGTGTACCCGCCACGCATCACTAACGCGCCACCATCCATAACGAGGGTGAACAGGGGATCTTCAGTTAAGTTGAGCTGTGTGGCAGCTGGTATACCGAAACCTGACATCTCCTGGACTCTCCCTGGACGTACAACGCTTGTGCCGAGCAACCGTTTTGCAGCACAGGGTGGTGTTCACATGACAGTTGAAGGCAGCCTGGTCATACAAAATCCTGTGCTCATGAACTCAGGGATATATAAATGTAATGCAAAAAATGCCCTTGGAACGGACTTTAAAGCAACTTACCTTCAAGTGCTATGAGTAACCAGACTTATAAACAATACCAAAAACAACGCTTAATTTAACCTTGCAACTACAATTCAGACATGAACATGAATCACTGGAGTACAAATGTGTACAGAAATAACAGAATTACATGTATACAGTGCATCATGTATGTAACCACATTCCCTTTGAGTGCATATAAATATGTTGAATGCGCCATTAAGGCAAAAAAGGACAACAACTGAATAGCTGATAAATTCAACATTTGAGCTAAATATGTAACAATTATTCAAATCCAAATAGCATCTCAAAATGGACTGACAGTGTTTTAAAGCAAGGACCCATCATAAAACTTTATGTTTTCCTATTTATAAAAATACAAGTTTGTAAATATTTATGTATGCTATTTACTGTTTTAAAATACATTGTTGTTTTTGTGATTCATTGTAAGGCAAACTATTTTTTCAAAAATGTACTGTAAAAATTATTGCTGTGTGGTTTCTGTGTTCCTGCACCATCGCATAAAACTCCACTGAATATGCAACCATCTAGATAAAGCATGCTTTCAGATTATATTGTACAGCCAATCTCAATCTGAGGCATGCTTCCAGATTTTCTGCATTGTAAAGTATTTGCAACAAACAAGCCGTTCATGGTGATATTCAAAGGGGGCTTTGTTTGAGGCAGATAAGTTAGGATTGTTCCAACAAGCCTGTCAAAACAGACATCCTCATTCTATGTTGCTACTCTGGAAACCTCCAATCGCTGCTGGGTGAGTAAAATGAATTTACTACAATTTGTAGGCTACTGCTGGGTCCCTAAATCAATTATCATTGGTAAAAATTTATTATTAAACTGTCCAACACATTTTATATGAAAGAAAGATCATCCTAATTATACATGTCATAATATTCAATCTGTTTTATAAACAGATCTGACGTTTTTTTAGCAACAGAAAGTGCAATATTTCTAATCTTGCTGAGTAGCCCTATCTGCGCCATTTTAGCTCCACACAGCCAATCAGATTTAAGGAAGGGATGAGAGCTTGAATTGTATAGCCATGCTCTGGATCAAGATGCTGATAAGAAGGAAAACAATGTTGCACAGCGATTGACGTTCGTCTCCTTATTCTGTTTGCTGCCAGTCTGACATCTGTCAAAGGGATAGCAAATTCAAGGTATTGCATTTGAGGTATTGCGTTGGTTTCCCCCCATTTTATTTGCAAAAATCTAGTAGATGTTATTTCGGTCCAATTTTTGTCAGTTCGATTTCTCGTTGCAAGCCACCGTAAACAATTCAAATATTGTCACATTATTGTATAAATCTGTCTTTCCATCTCGGTCTTTTCGCATCTCTTTTTGTGGATGCAGCTGTAAGGGGAGTGGACTTCTGTTGTTTCCCAACCAAGCCCCTTCCCCCAACAGCACAGTGCTAGTACACAGCTGTGTACATCATTTTTTTTTTATCGGTATGGCAAATGAATCACTTACAAATGGGAGAGGAACAAGTCATTTCAAAAACACGAACCTCACCTCCTCGGTGGAACTGAGCACGTCCCTAGACCACAGCGTTCAAACCAGAATATTCAAGATAATAGTCATTGGGGACTCAAATGTTGGGAAAACCTGCTTAACCTTCCGCTTTACCGGAGGGAGCTTTCCGGAGAAGACAGAGGCGACTATCGGTGTGGATTTCAGGGAGAAAGCTGTGGAGATTGAGGGCGAAAAAATCAAGGTAAGCCTGCTGATAAGCATGGGCCTTTTTTCTTTGTTGATTTTCTTCCCGTTCTTCTACAGAAATGACGATACAATCTGTCCTGATGTAGGCTCAGCCATATGACTATTTTCTACCTGTAATTTGCTATCTGCTACAATCGTCCATTCGGTGGGTAGTGACATTGGTTAAACTTCAAACTCAAAGAAGGAACTGTTCACCCATAGACGATTTCAAATTAATTTATTTAGGTTAATTTCGTCTGACTGCTTTTTCTGCGGGTTTTAATTGATCTTGTCTATAATCATTTGTGTCTAAAGTACCAGGAGAAAAACATCCCCCAGCCATGATACATATTGATAAATCTTATTATTAAAATGAATTATATGCCAAGTGTTAGATGTGACTGCAACTGGAAACGCATTGTCATCGAGCTGCCTATTAGAGAAATAAATAGAACTTCAAAGCCAAATAAGAATAATGAATAATGGGCTTTCCAGTACACAGTATAGCTTTGATGTTCGCTTGTGAGCAGTATCAACGTGTCTCTCAGTGTAAAGCTTGATTAGACTGCCTTAAAACAGGTTCCATTCAGTTGTGTTTACATCAGTTCTACATCCACATTATACAACTGCTCTTCACCTTTTAACTAGGGTACTCATGATTTACCTATGTGTATCTTCATTGACACTCTCCAGACCATCTTTAACATGACAATAGCATTTTCAAAGAAAAGACAAGCAACTATTTTCAACTACCACATACATTATGTATGTATTTCCTGCTTTCAAACAGGACATTGTGTGTGTGTGTGTGTGTAGCCTACACTCCCTCATAGCTTATCAAACTCACCAAATGGAGCTCAGGCTATGTGTAATGGCTGGGTCTGCTCTCTTCTCTGCAGGTGCAAGTCTGGGACACAGCTGGGCAGGAGCGATTCCGGAAGAGCATGGTGGAGCACTACTATCGTAATGTCCACGCTGTCGTCTTCGTTTATGATGTCACCAAGATGGCCTCCTTCCAGAATCTGAAGACCTGGATCCAGGAGTGCAACGGGCATCGCGTTTCGCCCGCTGTGCCCCGGGTCCTGGTCGGGAATAAATGTGACCTGGTCAGTCTGGTCCAGGTGCCCTCCAACACGGCGCTCAAGTTTGCGGATGCCCACAACATGTTGCTCTTCGAGACGTCGGCAAAGGACCCCAAGGAAAGCCAGAACGTGGACTCCATCTTCATGTGCCTGGCTTGCAGGCTGAAGGCCCAGAAGTCCTTGCTTTACAGGGATGTGGAGAGGGAGGACGGCAGAGTGAGGCTCACCCAGGAGCCTGATGCCAAAAACAGCTGTCCTTGCTAAGGACAATCCCACAATTCCCTCTTGTTGAACCCCCTCCTCTCCTCTCTCCATTAACCTAGTGTCAAAATCCCACGTAATACAAGACGTAGGCTATGAGATATCAGCATAAACGTCTGCTATGAAAGAATGCAATTGTGCCTGCAATTGTTTCTGTTTTTCATTGTGAACCCATTTATAACCTCTGACTCTGTTTATCTCTTTTTCTCTCTGTCTTGCTGTTTTTCTCCTGAATTTCAGACGGAATCTCCTGCTCTCTACTCGAAAGTAACTAGGTATAAGATTGTACTGCCTTTTTCTCTCGCTAATGGCCTTCAGACAAGAAGAGATACTGACTAATCGTGACATGCTTCCGAGGACTGAGTCATTATTTGTTGGGCTGCATTATTGCCTTCAGTATTGCCAACTCCTGAGATTTTATTGCACGTCAAACTTTTTATTATTATTATTTTTTATATAAAGTAATACCCATGTGATCTAAGTTACATTACAACTTTATATATGTATTTTTTTATTTCACTTTTTCTGTTGTCGTGGAAATTTCACAATTCCCCACTGAAATAGATTGAGAGAGAAAAACTTATAACACAGGACGCTGGCTGTATTATATCTCAGTATACTTTATTAATGCAAGATCAACAGGAGGGCCTACTTCACACAGCATGTGGAGTGAGTCTCAACATCTCATTCAGTAAGGTGGCCTTTCATATATTTCCTGTACCATCAGAATACAGGTTCAGTACTTTTCCATTACATTATCTTGTTTCACTGGGTCAAGTTCATCTATTACAACATGATAAAGACAGACAATATTCCTGTTTTTCTTGCAATACCCTATACTATCTTTACCATAATCAGCTGTTTCTATATTATTGTAGATTGGCACCTCAGCGGGGTTTAGCAAAGTACACAAGTTCAGCATTATTGGCGAAAAACAAGTTGATGTAACCTTAGCCTTTATGTGACCCTTATATAACGGGTCAGTCATACAGCTGTACTTTCTTTAGTGTAAACATAAGCACATTAGTATGTGATGCCTCAAAAGCAATTGTATATCCACATTTCTATCACACTGTAAACGGTAGAGGAAAGCTTGTATCCCTAGTTTGTGGTAGAGTATGTCATTCCATAAATGTAAAAGGGCATGGATTTAACAGTGAACCATGAGACACCAGACTTGGATCCAATGCAAAGGATAATGAGTGCGAGACTGTTTATAGAGTACTGATGAGGGCCCAGTTACATACAGTGTTATCTCCTCAATATGTGCCACTTTTATCTACCCGTGTATGGATATTACTAACACCGTACTGTTAAGCTATCATTTCTTACTTTCTATAACCTGAATTTGTTCACTTGCTAGGTGCAAGTTAGCAAGAATAATGTGGGAATACAGTGTTGTTGCGTTAATGTATACAGTACACAGGCTATTATTTAAGCAGAACATAAAGCTGCAGTTGACAGGTTTGAAAATATACAAGGCAAAAAGACTTCCCCCCCTCTTGCTCTCTTCCCTCCTATCTCTCTCCTAAGCCCCTCCCACCAAATGATGCTCCAGTGCACGTGCGGACACAGGCAGACAGGGAGGGGTTTATTCTAAGGGGAGGGTGTTTTCCTTGTAGATGGTTGCCCTAATTGGTAGCTACATAGCTAGTCCTGTTTGGTTGTTTTTTGTAAGACCGGGGTGAGATTTTTTGACAGCCTAACCCCCAAGCTCCACTGTAGCCATCGAGCGTTGCGTTGAATGTGCGTTGCATCAGCCATTGCCAGCAGCCAGGGAATGCTGCATTTGTAATCAATGAAAGGTGCTCCGCTGCCTACGTTGCGTTGCCATTGTGTTGCGTCCGATGGCTGCATCCAAGCTAAAAAAATCGGCGAGGTTCAATTTTTGATGGCGAACGCATGAGTCCACTCACATCTAGTGCATTAAAATAATTTGATAAATTGTATATTGTGCAATTGTATAATTGTATATTGGTTGTTTTCTGGTGTAGGCCATTCGTTCACATCATGAAAGGAAATTCACATAGGCCATAAAATTAATTAATTAATGAATTTACAAAAGGCATACGAAAGAGTGACATTTTTTTAGTTTCATTCACGAATAAGTAGTCTACATTAATGGTTATAGTTACATTACCTCACACCAACTTGCTGTCACTATTCAAGGGTAGCAGTTGGCTACGGTATGCATTTTTCATAATTCGTGGCCTACTGAACAAAAGTAACTTGCGTACCCTGTGGAGCAGGTAGAACGTGACGTTGACGCAAAGCTGATGGTGACGCAAAGCAATGCTATTGGTGCTGGCTTGTAATACAGAGCCCAGGACACTCAAAGAAACTGGATTTTTTTCCCCAGAACACTTGATTTACTGATAGCTGTTGGAATGCAATGGGTAAATTCAATAATTTTGCCAAAATTATATAGAAAAAATCTTGCCTACCTTTAAGTACAACATCTATAGTATCTCAATTAATCACAAAACGATGGAGAATCTAAAAATGCTTTGCTTTTATTATTTTTTCCACAACTAAATACCTGACATGAAATTGACCCCACTCTCACATAGCCTCTCCCTGAAGTCCAAATACATATAGTTGAACAGTTAACACCTCAGGGCCTTAAACGAGCGCTGAATTTTAAGCATAATTCATGCAAAATATCAGTTTAATAGCAATGTGTTTGGCCATCTGGTCTTTCTTCAATCTAACCACATTGTGCTTTGTTCTTCATTTTAAATCCTATGCAAGTGTTACTTTTTTAACCTAGACAATGTGTGAGTGTAATGCTTGATCAAATTAATTTTGTTGCGTATGAAATAGCAAGAATTTAACAACCCGTTGAAACTAATGAAAGCACAAAGTCCATTGCGGTTAGATTGAAAAGAAAGCATATTTGGAAAAAGAAAACTTGATTAAAAAGCAAACATCCTGTTTGAGATCTAATTTGAGTGGTTGGCAATACTGTGCATTGACGCCATCATCTTTTTAAAAGATCCATGCTGACTAGCACACCTGCACATGTAATCCCCACAAATATATCACACATGCATGCTTTTCCCCCTGTTGCTGGTTTCATTTTTCTTAATTTGGTAAAAATATTTCAACAAAATCAGAATGAGGGACCGATGCTCTTCGCTTAGTTTTGTACATTGGATCCAATGCACACCTTATTTTAGGGTTTTAAGTGTGAACTTTACTCTGTTCTTACTCTAAAGAGTGCTTTAAGTGGTCCTTCAGAAAAAAATGTTACATTCAATTATAACATACCATGTTACTGCAGATATATTCATATAGCCCCATCATTTTAATCAACTTACAGTATTGTGAGCAATAAAACATTGAAGAAAGCGCTAAAGATTCAAAGTAGCCCCAAAGGACCGAATTAATACAGTACCTGTCCACACTTATGGTATTGTTGGTGCCTTAACCATGTGGGTCTGGTTTAATTACATTTAATTTATTTATTTTTATTGATATAATTTATATAATTTATTGTTTTTATTTATTTGATTATTTATATATAATTTAGGGCTTAACATACTCTTTACACCATGTCTGATATGGGTCAATGCAGGAAGTCAGGCAATAAAATAATTGTAGACACTTATAATAATTAACCGATGTGTTGGTTTACTAGGGTAACTGGCTGATACATCTATATTGCCTACTTCAATATGTGTTGTATATCAGCTTATATCTGGATATACATAGTTGGGTCCACATGGTTCTATTTTTTTCAACAGTTTTCACTGATCTAGCCTGGCTGATTACTTTGCAACTGCCTTGAAGACATGAATTTAAACTATCTTCTTACAGTCTGCAGATTATTTCCATTTAATCTTTGATATTGCAAGTATGTGCAATTCAACTGTGATTGGATGGTCCTGTCTCTAAAATCTCAGAATACTCAATTAGTTGACACCTAAGCCTCTCTACTGTCCTGACTGATGTGGCTCAATACAGTTCTTCTACATGCCTGATGCTATTTAAGTAATGTTTTTGTACTGTGCTGTAACCTCAAGTGAACTTTATAAATTGAAAAGATGTGTTCCACGAATTCTCATTCTGCGCATATTTCATAACTAGTGTTTATTTTTAGGGCCATCGCTCAGTTTTCCCACTTTTTTAATGTGAGGAAGAACATAACAGTTATCAGTCGTATCATTTGTTCTGTCGATTTATGTTTTACTCGCAGTCTTGCATAGATCTGCCCATTTGAAAGCTTGGTTACAAATGTACACAGTATATGCATGGACACACACAACGACTTTGTGACTGTGTGCTCGACTAAACCAAAGTCATCCGCTTCCTTGTAGTGATTCCCTGATTGTTTGAAGGCGACGGTTCATATAGACAGTTAGATATTAACACAATGCCTATAAGGACTCCAGATTTTGAAGCAGTTAAACAGATGGCCCGCACATTTCTCTCCTCCGTCCGTCCTCATGCCTCTTTGAATTCTTCTGCAACCTTTTAATGTTCCTTTTTTAATGCTTAATACATGAATTGATCTCTTTGTTGAATGGGACAAATGTCAAATGTTCTTACGAAAAGAAAAATGTATGTTTCAGCTGAACAACGATTAAACTACAGCACTGTGGACTAACTTGTCTCATGTTAGTAGAGATGCTTTCTACGATGCCACTTGTAATGGTCAATTGTAAAGTCCACAATACAGTACATAATTAGACATAAAAACAAGACATGTCTATCTTGGAGTGATGAGTTGCATATCAATGCACACTAAATCATTCTTAAAAAGAACAAGTTCTATATTACATTCTGCAATTTGCAGTTCATATACAGTATGTTACTTACGAATGAATGCAGAGTGTTGGCATAGCACTAACATCTTGAGCAAAAGTATAAAAAACAAAGCAAAATAATATATTTAATTACCCGCTTACCATCAGTTTGGTCAGAACATTTTACTATTAGTAAAATCTTCATTTAGCCGATATGTTGCGATGCGTTCATTTCTTGTCTGCAAAACGTTGCTTAAAATAAAGAATGAACCAGTGGTTATTACCTCAGATGTGTAAATCAGATTTGACTAATTTATTTTTGAATTATTTATTTATTTACACTGTAGATGTAAGAATGCATGACAGCTTGCCTAAACTTTATTTTAATTTTTTTCTAAAATAAGACCGCTTTGTCAAAACATATTTTTTTGTCTCATAAAAATCTATCTTTGTAGATGCTCTAGTTTTCTAAATTGGTTCTGAATGATCAAGCAGCCCAAAGTACTAATCTGTGTATACACAGGCAGTTCTAAGGCCCAAAACGCCAGAGGCTGCATTTGAAATTAAACCCACCACAGCTCACACTTTAGCACCGCAGAGCAAAATGCAGTACTATAAATTGCATTAAAAATCTGAGTCTTTCCGAGTTATTTGTCAGGCTATTCTAGCCTTACCACCTGCCCCCAAACCCCTCACTACAACTTTTCTTATCGGCCTACAATACGAAGCCATGGAAAATAAATAAATGCATAACACACCAGTTAAAAAAATTAAATTGGATTACATGGACAAAAACAACTACAATTTTACTACAGCAGTTTGTTTACAAGGCCTTTATGGGGATTTTATTTTCTCATGAATAAATAAATAGTATGACTAGTATGATTATGAAAATATAGTTCATAAACAAATTGGCAATAGCTTTTCGTTTTTTTGCAAACAGACGGATCAAAAAATCCTAATTCAGGGACAGTTTCAGCTGCTTTTGCTATTCCCAAGTTTGAATTCATGGAGTTAAAATGACTCTGCCAAGCAAGTTATGTAATGACATCTGTCCTTCCGTTTGTCCATCTGTCTGTGATAGACATACTTTGAAAACTATTGACCAGATTGCCATAAAAATTGCTGTGCACATGCATGTTCCCAAGAGGAAGAAGCCTATTGATTTTGGTGACCCCATGGCCTTTCTTCTAGCGCCACCGTCTGGCCAAACATATCTCAAAAAGTAATGACTGGATTGCCATCAATTTTCTATGCATGTTTATGCTCCCAAGAGGAAGAATTTATTGATTTTGGTGACCCTGGATCTTCTTCTTTCTCACCCACATCACAAAAAAAATTTTTTTTCAAATTTGAAATCTCTCTCTCCTGTTTTTTTTTTTTTTACACACAATTTGCTGTGCACATTTTGATTGGTGGGGGTGTGTTGTGTTGCCTTGGTCTGTCTGCACTCTTAGACATTCTTTGTAGTTATGGTATGTATGGCATGGTGGAGTTCAACTGAGAGGTTGTCATCTCTGTGTTCTCATCTGTGAGTGAGTGAGTTTAGTGTCTTTTACTTCTCGTAAAAGACAAGCCATTTTATTGGAGATTCTTCCGTCATTATTCCGAATCCAAAGATTAAGACTAAATACTAGGTTTGTATGGATGCCTGCTCATGTTGGAGTTATGGGGAACAAGAAAGCAAATAACATTGCTGAAAAGGAATTAAACTTCCCCCCCTCCGTGTAAATGGCACTCGCTCGTCCCGACTGCGGAGCTTTTCCACCCTAGCTCCCCAGTGGTGGAACGAACTTCCCATTCCCCTACGTTCCATGCCAACCCTGCCTACTTTCCGTCGTGGCCTGAAAGCGCATCTTTTCAGACTCCACCTGGACTAATACTTATCTAGGACCTCATGGTTTGTGCTCTTGTTGAACTGTGTACTCAAGATAGTCAAGTTTATAATAGTTAGAATAGAATTGTATTAGAGCTGATTTACCCAGTTCACTTTGAACTGCATTGTGTTCATTACTAGGGATAGCTGCTACTGTATGGGAAGAATGTGCTTTCTTATCTGTTCTGTAGTTACTTCGATGACCTTTCTGTATGCACTTACTGTACGTCGCTTTGGATAAAAGCGTCTGCTAAATGAATGTAATGTAATGTAATGTAAAGACACACTGCATTCAGTAAAGCAGAAATGAAACTGGTAAGTAAAAGTAACATTACATACAGCGAGAGAGCGAGAGAGATAGCCTACTCTGGATGAAGTGGGGTCAGAACTTAATATAAACCTAATTTTGAATCTATCAACAGGAGATAAATGTATTGCAGTTTTTTTCAGCATATTCAATAGATTCCCAGTTCACACTCCACACCAGTAGGTGGCGGTAAGTGCACTATTAATGTTTCACCAACCGAAATAAATTAAGAAAAGGAGAATGCACCAACAAGCTGGATGCCAACCGCCGTAAAAACACGAAGAAGAAGAAGAGAAACAGACACAGCTCCGTGAGGTTGGTGTATGGTGTACGACTCGGTACTCCTAACGAGGTGTACACCGTGTTTTATAACAACCCCCAAATACGGGGTGAAATGGCGGAATACAGCCAGGCCGGTATATTGACGGCTATGCTGCTATTCACGGTTGTCACTGTGCGGGATATTTATCTCGGCAAAAATATGGCTCAGCAGCAGCAGGCCACTGACAGCCTGGACTTTGGGCCTGAAAGCCAGCGGGACCTGGATCCACAGAAGCTCAAGCCTAAACTGTTCACTGGGCCACTTCTCAAATTTCAGTTTTGGTAAGTAGCTAGCAGGCTAGTTAGTCGGCCTGTTATTGCTAAGTATACGCGATTTAGTTTACACGTTATGCAGCATTACATCGAGTTAAGTTAAATGTAACGTAAGTACAGATAGTTGATTTAACGTGATCAGTTTCCCAAGCCGATTGCTGGTTAGCTCGGTAGTTAGCTCGCCCAGCTGTAATGAACCTTAACCGGCTGGTTAGGCTGGGATATATTTTAAATGGCGCTAGCTAACGTTGAATCGTCAACTAAACTAATGATAGCTAGCTTTAATTTAGTAGCCAGGGTAACGGTAGCACGCTAGTTAGCCCGCTGGAAACCCGTGGCCCTTCGGCCTAAGTTAGTTAGTCTTGTGTAATTATTGTTTCCTTGGTATTTCTTCGGCTTTCTGCATTGAGACAAGATGAGCGACACACTATCTAACGCTAATTTATACGTTAGTTTGCTATCCGCAAACAGGGTAACGTCAATGTATGCATTACTCTAACGTTGTGTAACTAACGTTCATGTAATCTCCTCGGTGGTGTCCTATTGTTGCAGCTAGCTAACGTTAGCTAGCTATATTTTAATTTAATTTAATGTATGTTAGCTAGCTGACATAACATTAGCTATATATAAACTGTTCGATGAGGAGTACGTTAATAAAAGGTAACGTTACTAACGTCGCGTTAGCTAAGTTAGTTTGCGATATTAAAAACAATGTTGGTTAGCTCTCTGGCGTTAACGCTGCCTTAAATTAAATTGGTTAACTAACGTTGGATGACGTTAGGTGAGCTTTCTGTAAAGGTTAACTTAGCTAGCTAGGTGGCTAACGTTATCCTAGTCTTAGCAGTGGATTTTCCATTGGTGGATTATAGCTAATCATACGACCTTTCCTCCACCATGTAGATGAGTTAATGAATACGACGGAGATGAGAGAAACCCCATTTCGCTTTACCTTATAACCATTCGTCTTTTTTCTCCCAAATTGCATACATTGATTGCGATTCAGTCGCAATGTAGCGGAGCCAATTGCTCTAAAGCAGGGGTCGCCAACCTTTTTGAAACTGAGAGCTACTTCAAGGGTACTGACTGAGTAATACGGAGGGCTACTTGTTTGATACAAACTTCCTGAATAACATAAAGTTGCACAGATCACCTTTTATTAATAATAATGTATGTGAAGAGACTTAGATATTATTACTTCCTTTTATTGCCCTGTTTAATACTTTATTAGACAACTTCTGGTGAAACTAAAGTTTTACGGGACAATTTTTATTTAGACAGATCTCCATGGTGATTAGTGCTATTTTTAGAACATGCCTCGCGGGCGACTCACGTGGTCCCTGCGGACTACCAGGTGCCCGCGGGCACCATGTTGGCTACCTCTGCTCTAAAGTGTGTTTTTGACTTCATTCTTGTCTTACAGCATTTCCTGAGGGTACAGCAAGGTGTTCCAGGAGTACTCCCAAGCGATCAGCCAGTTGTACCCGGACATCCGTATCGAGGGAGAGAACTACCCCCCCAGACCCGTCAACAAGTGAGTGTATTTCTGATAACCTCGTATCTGCTACTACGCTAAACAGAATGTGTCAGATGATCGTTTGACTGTTGTGAGCCACCGCGGCTGTTTTCCTAATCAGATTCCCCCCTCCTTCCAGATACATTGCAAATTTTGTTTCCTACTTCAAACTGCTCGCCATCGCTCTTATTGTTAGTGGACAGAATCCTTTCCCTTTTCTTGGAATGGACACTCCGAGGATATGGCTTTGGAGCCAAGATAATAAGGTAAGAGTTTTCGGATCCTGAAAACGAATCTTGGCAAAATATATTACATTTACTTTGATTTAGCAGATGCTGTAGTCTTATCCATGGAGACTTACAGTGTACGACAAACGAGTGCATTCACTTGATTAATGTACTATACCTAGTTTACAACATTCTCAGACTAGCCAGTATAGCTGCAACATCACTAAAGCCCAAGTGCAAGTTAACCATGCAACAAAGAACAAAAATACAGGTTCTGAATAAATATGGACTGCATCCATAAAAGTCCCTAAGAATAAAAACCATAAAATATAATCTAGTAGCATAACTCAAATTGGTACCACATGTATGAGTGTTAGGCATGTGGATAGGAGGGGAACCAAGATATACTCTGAAGAGTTGGGTCTTCAGTCCATCTCAGAAGATTTCGCTGTGAGAAGTTTGCTTCACCATTGGGGGGGGCAGTACAGATGAGACATCTTGTATATCATAAGCGTTAACGTAATTATTAATGTATCGGACAAGCCAGGAACGTTTATCATTGCAGGCAGAAGCCTATTCTGTTTGCCCAACAGACACATGCTGGCATTGTTGCGTGTTTAGTGGATATGTTACAGCTGTCTCATTCTGTAATATCCTCCTGTCTGAAGTGAATACGAATAGTAGAGTTGGGTTAGGTTAGTATGTGTATCGGGGAAACACTAGGTTTGCTCCTGAAAGTGCTGTCGGTGGGCCAGGGGGTTCCAGTCCCCTCCGGACCGAGCAGAAAATGGTGCACTAGTGCAGTGACTGGACGCTGTTGTGGGAGATTTCTTTCAAATTAAATGTTAATGGGGGTCAATAAAGACCCCCTGCCTCCAGCACAAAACCAACTGTGCAAACCAACGATATGTAAAATGGGAGCAATGAAAGTGACTGGATTAAATGTTTGAAAAGTGCATAAACAATAGTGCAACCAATAATGGAAGTAATGGACTTCCCAGACAGTGTTCAGACAGTGTTCAGACAGTGTTCAGACAGTGTTCAGACAGTGTTCAGACAGGGGGTTTATTTTTAGAAATGTTTTGCGTGCTGGTGACCGCGAACCATTCAGCAAGTTAGCCTATTCTATATCACGGCCCACAGGATTAAAATGTTTTTATTATTTTTATTATATAAACACTTTTTCTGTCTTATTTTTCAGGTGTTTTCATGCCTGATGACCTTTTTCCTCAGCAATATGGTGGAGACCCATTTATTGTCCACTGGGGCTTTTGATTTACTGTCCACTGGGGCTTTTGAAGTTGCACTTAATGGTAAGTGTCAGCTAGTTCAAATAAGTTCATAGTGTCTATATTTACTTAGATCATAGTTTTCTTTTTTTTATTTCTTTTTTTATATCAGACACAAAGGTATGTTTTCCTACCTGACATGTTTCGACGGTAATACTTCCGTCTTCGTCAGAGGTGTCACTGGATGGTATGTGACGTGTCAGCTGTATAAGACACGTCACATACCATCCAGTGACACCTCTGACGAAGACGGAAGTATTACCGTCGAAACATGTCAGGTAGGAAAACATACCTTTGTGTCTGATATAAAAGAAAACTATGATCTAGGTAAGTGTCAGCATTGATATTGCTTTAACTTTTTTTTTTTTTTGGAAGGTAGGTAAAACCTTAGCTGAACAGTTGTCGTCTTTTCGCCTCGACCTTCTCCCGTATGATTTATAAGTCATGTGGCAAACTGAATTGTGCTCTCGTCATACCCCCCATGTTTCCCTCCGTGCCCTCCCCTCTTTATGACTTACTTAACCATAACTATGGGATGATTCACCAGCTTCCAAAGAAAAGGTTACTTAAGAATTGGTCTTGGTTCCCAAGCTTTTGGCTTGTCTTACGCATAGCACTTGTGACCCCTCATTCCTTAAATTCGAATATGTACTGAATGGCATTAGTCATGCATCACTTCCTTTGATTCTCATAATTCTCCAGAAGTGAATATTCACAAATAAAGGGTCAGAATTAATCAATTTTCAATGCAACATTAATTTCCCAAGCATTTAAAATATCATATTTTACATGCATATTTGTTACACACCATTTGTGGTATGTTAAATGATATCTATTTTTTTAGGCCTCTTACCATAGGTGCTTAAAACTGTGGAGAAAGTTATAATTTTAAATTAAGTTTTAAATGATTGCCATAAAGTAAGTTGAGCATGGCCATTGGGATGTGGCAGAAGACAATCTCATGTTACAAGGTAAGGGGGTCATATATAGGGGTCAACTTGGGGTCAAGTAGTTGGCAAAAAATGGTCCTTATAAAATAAAACGAGTTGCTGCAGTATTGATTCTGAGAGTTTGGAAAGAAGTTGCATAAGGAACAGGACACGGCAGAAAGGTTAAGTTTCTCTGCTTTGTAATTTCTACTTCGTTAACAACCACTCGCTAGTAGTGGACCCATGTTGTTGGCCAATTAGCCTTGTGGTTGAATTCATTCAAAAGCGGCCTACTTTGCTTACATATAGTTAGTTACTTAATTAATCCTAATTAAGAATCCTAATTTGGAACCTCTTCATTAGTTTTGAACAAAATTTTTTAGTGATACCAAACTTTTGTAATGAAACGGCAATGTTTTGACAATTAGCATTGCTCTGCATGTCCTCATAAGTTCCTCCAGTGTCCCTCAAAGTTAAATTAGTCAGAACCCATCTTCATTCAAACGACTACCCCAAAGAGCCTTTTCACAACGTCATTAAAGTAGATTAGCCAACACTGAGGCATGATGGGACTGATTAACTTGATAATTGCAGTGCTCGCTGTCAATTTCCATACCTGTATTAGCCACTATGAGCATCCTCAAACTAGAACATTAATGAATATAGTCGGAGCAAAGCAAGCAGGGTTTTGAAGTCTCGTATTAATATGGAGATGTACCGTGATGTATGAACTATTTTAACACATTCTTCCTTGAATATACATTATATGTAAAGATTATTTTTTCAATTGGGACAGAATGCACCTCATACAATTAATGTAATTTTGTATTATCAGTAAATTGCCCTTCTAATAAACCTTAGCTGTTACTGTTCTGTTCCAAATATTATTTCTTCTATTTTAGAAAATATTCACATTTAGTTAAATCTAAACGTTGTTACTTATGTTTATTATGATAGTAATCTAACCAAAGTTCAAAGGATTATTCATTCTTAGTAAATTGTAAGATGTACATTTTTAAAATTATCTTCTGCTTGGAAGAAGAGTTCTTGTGATTTGGTTTTGTAATACAATTTCTATCAAACATTTCACCAGTATCTCTGACACCACATACAAAGACTGCAATGAACTGTAGGTGCTTGAGGCAAGGCAAAAATGGAAATGTCTGCATACATTAAATGATAGGAACATCGCTGACACACAAATTACTCTATTGAAGTACCCACACGTTGCAAAATTGCTATTGAAATCAGAAATTGGCCAAGAGCCAAGATCACAAATGGCAATACATTGTCATATTAAATGGCAGCAGAGTTCTACTCTCATGCAGTAATTTGTTTAAATCTGAGGCACTATCTTTAATTTTAAACATCTCTGGGTGTTTGTATTTTTGACTGCAGATACACAGGTGAATTCTTCAATTAAGAAGTGCCATATGTGTTTGCCTATAAATATATACATGTTTTGTAATACTTTGTACATGCATGCATGCGTTCATGCTACCCAGTCACGCTCCTACAAAGCAAGGCTTTTTGTGTGGTCCTGTCTTCTTCCTGGTCGGCATCATGCCTTTTACATGCACAAGCTACGTGGAGCAGAGCAGTTGTAGAAGCTCATCATGGCTTGTCATAGGAATGGATTTAAGAAAATGCCATGTTGATCGTTTTCCTCATTTTGAGATTTTAGGTGACATGGGTGAGCCCTTAAGTACCTCATTAAAAACTGAAGTGATGGTAATTGTAAACCAAGATTCATTTTAGGTTTTTGTGAAGATTTGGTTTGATTTCAAGTTGTTTGTTTCTCTTCTCCCTAAAGACGTGCCGATCTGGTCAAAACTGCAGTCCGGACACGTACCCAACATCCAAGAGCTTTTCCAAATCCTCGATAATCACCTGAAGATGAATCAAGTCGACAAGATCTCTTTCCCAACTCCGTAGCGCTGGCTTCCGAGATGATAGATTCGTAAGTAATTAAGCCGCAGTGCCATTCACTCTTTGGGGTTGAAGCTCTTTGCTCCGAGATGTGTGGTTCATTAATCAAATCCCTTCAAAAGGAGCACCAAGAACCTCTGCCTCCTGCGAGAATAATCTGAGCAGCACACTTGTGCATTGGAAAAGCCTCGTTGTCATTGGGGAGGGGGTGTGGGGAAAGGGTCAGTTTGATGAAAGTATAGTTCATCATGATTAATGCCAGCCATTTCCAGCCTCTTGTATCTTTACCGAAGTCAGGGTTCCTTCTTGTAATAGGCGGCATTTTTATGTTGCTCTGGGATCCTGGGGAACGTTGGAGAAATTCTTTACGCTGACGTATTGATGAGGGGTGATGTCGCTTCTGGAAGGTCAGGCTCATCTCTGTCCCTGTTGAGGCCCATCAATCTCTTTTAATGCCAGGAAGTCTTTAACTTCTCAAATCACTCGTATATCTCGCCGCACATACTCCTGCTCACACTTGAGCTTGCCCTTAAACTTCAACATATAAATAAGCCCTTAGAGTTTAGAGTTGACCGGAGTGGACATTCATTTCTCTGAATGTCCGTAACTAAATGCTGCATGCTGTGTTGTGGTGGTCAAAGTACGCTTGTTTATCACGGCTGTGTTTCACAGAATTTTCTCCATTGTCAAGGATGAAATCAATTTTGTTAATTCAATTGCTTATTGGCTTGGGTGATTGTCAATCATGCAAGTAAGTTTTTGCTTTCTTGTGCACAGTCACTTAATGATGAATAATCTCAGTCGGTGCAGGTGAGCTCTGAAATACAGGAATCCACATATCAGCGGAACTCTGTCATTGCTGTTCACTAGCTGGAACAGGAACTTGTTTCTCTATTCCACGGGATGTGGGCGGAGCCAGCCCGTCACTGTTTGTTTTTCTGTCCCTCTCCCACCAGGTCTTTGGAGCAGTTTCTCAGGACCGTGGGACTGTTCTGTGGCGTAATGAAGGCCTGCACTGCAAACAGCTCTCTGTGAGTCCAGGCTGGATGTCCCTGCCACTACGTACACTGCCGCTGCCCTGAGAAACCCTCCGTCAGCATAGGAAGCCTCTGCGCTCGCTGCTCGGCCAACGCCAAAACATCATTAATTTTTTTGTCAATGAGGGGGAAAAAAGGGAAGAAAGAAAAAGAAAAAAAAAAACTCCAGATGTTCTCCATTTCCACCGCACTGAACCGATTTCCTCTTCCTTCCAGAACAGCCCTTTTCCCTGATCTTATAACGTGACATCTGTGAAGCTATTGTTTGATAATCGCTGCTGGTATTCGTGGGCCGAGTCAGAAAAAAAAACTGGTGCGATTAGTGTTCCGTGTTCTCTTAAAAATACTCAGTAGTTAAAAATACTGATCACCTCTATCTTAATTTTTCTTTTAGGGAAGTCTTTGTGTCCTCCTGGAGGATATGAGCTGAATGTTACAAGTGCTTGAATTGTTTGGATGTGTGTTTTTATTTTTTGTTTGTTCGTAGTTGAAATATGGTTTTGGGTGCTTCTAAAGCAAGTGAATTGAAGGCGTTTTCAGGGGGAAACGACCAGTGTGTTGTGTAAGGGCAAGCTGTGAATGGCCATTTTCTCACGACTTGTACTTGTGGTCTTGTTCTTAAGAGCATCCTGTCAACTAACATGGTAACCTTTTATAATGCTATCATGATCATCAATAATCATTAACTATGCCAAAGGTACTGAAGTAGAGAGATCAATCACTCGGGAGCCCTTACTGTATTGATGTCTGCCGGGAACCCACAGGGTCCTGGCATTTGTTCAGTCTCAGGTCTTAATGACTAGTTGGAGCTATTGATTGAACGAGAACTTAAATGGCCTGTTGATCCAGGTGTCGGCGCCTGGTTGTAATGCCATGCTAAAGCTTTTAGCGCTGCGTGTTCAAGGAACAGAACCGGTGGCTCATCTGATTGTATACCATGGCTCCGACTGCACAACTGCGCCCACGGCTGCTTTTCCTGCTTACTGTCACTCATTCCTATAGTGCGCAGTCATGCTGGAGTTGGTGTTGGTGTTGGTGCTTGCAAAGGACCTGCACCAGAGTAGCCGTAGCCCCTGAACAGTTTCCTGTTCTCCTATGCTGGTACCCCTCTCTCCCTTCACCACCTGAAGCCTTTAACAAACACAAACATGCAGTGATGACTGAAACTACATTCATATACTGTGGCTGAAGGAATGGTGCTGATTTTCAGTGCATATAATGCCCCCTCTGACAGTGTAATTGCAATACATCTCTACCGCAATTTGCCAGGTATGTTAAAGTTGACATTTTGCCCAGATCTGACTTGCCCTTATAGAACATGTCCCAGACTCTGGTTCTTATACATTTGAGTGTCATCTCAGCGGTTGAAAGTGATATTTAACTACACAATGACATAACACAATCTAAAATGTGAATTATGTATTTTCAACAGCACACACATTTTTTGTATGTTGTCAAGAGTGATTCTAACTCCCTGTAATGCACTCCAATGTATCCATGTATCTTGCTTTCTGTACTCGGAACCAGATGCTGTGGGAGACAGGGTTTCAACTGAAAGATTAAAATTTGTGGAAATCTTGATTTGTCATTAGTTTTTTGTGTGATATTCAATACATTTAATAAATACACCCAGCCATGACAAAGCTTTTCGTTAAGGCATAATCTTGATTTAAATGGATTTTAGTTTTCTGTAACAGCTGCTGATTAACACATACTAAACCTGGTTTGAGGAGTGATGTTCATTGCGGCCAGTGTCATCCACTTTCTGGCAAGATAAAGAATGTCCCCAATTTAAACATTTTGATTCTAACCAATAGCAGCCTGGTCAAACCTTTCTAGACCCACTGGTCTCGTCTCTGCTCTCACTGTTCAGGCTCTTAAAACTTTTCAGAACTAAAGTGTTCAACATTGTGTCTAAATTTGTTATTGCAAACAAAACATGGGAATACTACAACTGCTATATGTAAGGGTTACTCAGTTGCATATACAGGTGCAGCTCAAAAAGTTAGAATATCGTGAAAAAGTGCAATATTTTTTGTCACTCATTTCAGAAAGTGAAACTCATATATTATATAGATTCATGACACAGTGAAATATTTCAAGCCTTTATTTCTTGTAATTTTGATGATTATGGCTTACAGCTAATGAAAACCCAAATTCAGTGTCTCAGAAAATTAGACTATTGTGAAAAAGTTCAATATTGGAAACTCCTGGTGTCACACACGAATCAGCTAATTAACTCAAAACACCTGCAAATGTTTCCTGAGCCTTAAAATGGTCTCTCAGTCTGGTTCAGTAGGCTACACAATCATGGGGAAGACTGCTGACTTGACGGATGTCCAGAAGACAGTCATTGACACCCTCCACAAGGAGGGTAAGCCACAAAAGGTAATTGCTAAAGAAGCTGGTTGTTCACAGAGTGCTGTATCCAAGCATATTCATAGAAAGTTGAGTTGAAGGAAAAAGTGTGGTAGGAAAAGGTGCACAAAGCAACAGGGATAACCGCAGCCTTGAGATGATTGTCAAGCAAAATACATTCAAGAATTTGGGGGAGCTTCACAAGGAGGGAACTGAGGCTGGAGTCAGTACATCAAGAGCCACCACGCACAGACGAATCCAGGACATGGGCTATAAATGTTGCATTCCTCGTGTCGAGCCACTCCTGAACCAGAGACAACGTCAGAAGCGTCTTACCTGGGCTAAGGAGAAAAATATCTGGACTGTTGCTCAGTGGTCCAAAGTCCTCTTTTCAGATTAAAGTCAATTTTGCATTTCATTTGGAAATCAAGGTCCCAGAGTCTGGAGGAAGAGTGGAGAGGCACAGAATCCACGTTGCTTGAAGTCCAGTGTGAAGTTTCCAGTCAGTGATGATTTGGGGTGCCATGTCATCTGCTGGTGTTGGTCCACTGTGTTTTCTGAAGTCCACAGTCAACGCAGCCATCTACCAGGAAATTTTAGAGCACTTCATGCTTCCTTCTGCTGACAAGCTTTATGGAGATGCTGATTTAATTTTCCAGCAGGACTTGGCACCTGCCCACACTGCCAAAAGTACCAAAAGCTGGTTTTTGGTATTACTGTGCTTGATTGGCCAGCAAACTCGCCTGACCTGAACCCCATAGAGAATCTATGGGGTATTGTCAAGGGGAAAATGAGACACCAGACCCAACAATGCAGATGACCTGAAGGCCGCTAGCAAAGCAACCTGGGCTTCCATTACACCTCAGCAGTGCCACAGGCTGATCGCCTCCATGCCACGCCGCATTGATGCAGTAATTCATGCAAAAGGAGCCCCAACCAAGTATTCAGTGCATAAAAATGAACATACTTTTCAGAAGGCTGACATTTCTGTATAAAATATCCTTTTTTATTGATCTTATGTAATATTCTAATTTTATAAGACACTGAATTTGGGTTTTCATTAGCTGTAAGCCATAATCATCAAAATTACAAGAAATAAAGGCTTGAAATATTTCACTCTATGTGTAATGAATCTATATAATATATGAGTTTCACTTTCTGAAATGAGTTACAAAAAATATTGAACTTTTTCACGATATTCGAATTTTTTTAGCTGCACCTGTATGTACGAATTTGAAGGTATGAATTTTAACAGGTACAATACTTATGCCTAATTAAGCATTTTACCAATATGCACTTGCTCCCTGTCTATAATACATACCTGCTAGTACGTATGTAGTACGGCACTAAAACGGAAATGTACTGAAGTACAGATCAGCATCAGCACCGGGTGCAGAAAATGTATTTATTTTTCTCCGTTGGGTGGCGCTATATGACATACTGCTGTGAGCACGAGCGGTCGCACATCCTCCAGTTTCCCATAATTCTGGTTTGGTTATCTAGCGTTAATCGTCTCTTCAGCGCCTCGCGGCTTGTCCGCTGCTTGCTGCTTAGTAACCGCAAAGCCTGGGAGTAGCGGTGTGAGGCGCGAGGAAAACCGTTGACAAGGAATTCCGTGGCGAGGTTTGAGGGCTTCAATTCCGAACAAGTGCGGTAAGCAAATCATTCAATGCAAGGTTTCAATGTAAAGACGTGAAGAATTTATCAAAAATGACGCTTGACTGCTTTGCGTTGTAACGTTAATTAGGGTAGGTAACGTTACCTTACTATCTACCTTTGGTACCTCGCTACTGCAGCGTATCCGTTAACCGTGCATGCTGATTAGGTAGCAACGCAAAGTTTTCAGTTAGCTAGCTACCTCAAATTTCCAGTTGCGTAACATTATCTAAGTTAGCTCACGTTAGCTAAATGGCTAGTGATCCTTTTTGGTAACGTTAAGTTAAATCACATCGCATCACTTCTCCAAATTATTTGGCTAACGTTATCAAAACAATTACTTAAATTTCTAGCAATACAAATGAGTTAACGTTCATGTTAAATCAGTTGGCTACCCAGCCAGGTTAGTCTAATTTAGTTGGCAAGGCAGCTAGCTTCAGTGGTAACAAAAATGACTAATGTTAACTAAGTTAGCTTTCTAACATTAGATTCATAAGGTCAGCAACCGTTAATGTTATTTAAATAGCTAACGTTGGTTGGCTAGCAGTTAAGTGTCAGTTCCTTCAGTGTGGCTATACCTTTGATGTAACGTTAGCCAAGTTAGTTGACGTTAGTTCTGTATGTTCTCTACGGTCTGGCGGGATTTGCTTCAGCCGTAACGTTATACATTAGTTAACCTGCTGCTTCCAAGAATCGCAGGGATTTTGACAGTCTTGAGTCTCACGTTGTTGTCCGGCTTGTCGCCTGCCGTTTCTACCGTGGACGCAAGAGGGCGCCATTGGTTCTCTAGCGTCACAAACTTCACAGGCCTGGGCTCAAATTAAATGTCACAATGAGTAAACAATATATAGATCTGACCAACGTTACCAAGCAGTTTTTATTATTCAAACTAGAAACGTGTGTGATTTAACGTGGAATAACTAAAGGTAATTGTTCACTTCAAGTAGATTTATACAGCTATAAAAACATGCCACTGTATAACACTTTCCCTTACACTATAGCTTGATTTCTGCGGCTCTCAATCTCATGAAGAAAGTGTATTCCTTGGAAACGATGTAGTCTCATTTCTATATTAAAATGTAAGGATAAATTGTGGAACGGTTGGATTGAGTCTGTAATAAAAACAGCTGAACTGAAGTTGAAACATTCATTTTGTAGGGCTGTGACTAATTTCATATTATGATATATAATTTAACTTATAACTACATAATGAGGGACTCTTACTTTAATGCTTAGAGAGACCGAAATTGAGTCAGCGAAGCTTAAAATATCCAATTAAGCACTTAGCAGGGAACTTCTGTTCCACAACATTGACTAAAAGGTTTCTACCTGGCATGGTTGCAATGAACCCAATGTAGTGGAAGACGACTCCACTGTAATTACATCACGAGAACAAGGAATGTTTACAGCACTATCCATTTTTATTCACAGTAACTGAAATAGCCTATGGTGATTTCTCAGATCAATTCCCATTATAAATAATGACTTTGATATAGCCTGCCTTACCTTGTTGATGCTGTGGATACTCTGATCGGCTAATCAGTGCTGTACGCTTTGATAATGTTTTAGGCTTGCGGCTGGATCTCGTCAAGGTCTCTGTTGTGATCAGATAGCAGTAAACACAGTCAGGTTGTAGGTTCCAAGCTACACACCAAAAATAAATGAATGGGAAAATGGTGAGTAAACACTTTGTGTGAAGTCCTGTTGGTGTCACAGCATGCTTTACTTGACAGGAGAGGACTAGAAGGAATGAAATGATTTAAATAGGAGGAGCACAGTATCTGTTAGCCTCATTGTTGAAGGAGGCGTACACGTTCTGTCGTGCAGCGACACATTGGATTCGCCTGCAACAGAAATATTTAATGGTTGGCTCTGTCTTGCTTAGTATTGCCTCATAAATATTGCCTACTTCACTCTGTAGAGTAATGGAAAATGTATGCCATAGTAACATTATAAGTGACAGCCCATGACATTGCTGAGAGAGAAGAAGTTACCAGCTGCATGGAAATCAATGCAGTTGAATGGTAGCAGACATCTGAAGTGGACTGGAAGTCTTCTCCATAAAAAACCCTTTGTGGCACTTTTTATTATCAATTGGGTTTTGGCCTCTTCCATTGCGTGATGATATAGCGCATCATCCACATAGAAGAGCCATCGAGATGCATGTCCTGTCAGGGACCTAATCCTGTTAGTTGCCGTTCCTCTTGTTTGGGAGCTCTGCTGCCGTAGTATATCTCGTCAGGGCATGGATATGCCCGCTGTATGGCTGTGTAGCAGTGTAGCAGTGTATCTGACAGCCGGATCAATATGTATTTTATTAAATTGCTTCTCGTACTGCCTCTGGCCTGGAAGTAAATGCATGCGCTAAAGAGCTGTTCGATGCAAAAAAAAGAAATAAAAAAAAATTCTAACCGTTGCAATTCCTCCGTCCGCTCCGACTCTGATGTTTCCTCCCGAAGTTAACACCCAGGTTCATCAGTGTTTTACAGAGACGTCATTTTTCTCCCGGTCAGATCTATACGGCATACCGCTGGTTACAGCCGACACTGTCAGTTAAATTTTTTCCACGTCAAGTCAGAACTGTAGGCTACTCGATGTTTTAAGAACCAGGTTCGTTGTGGTCAAATTTAATCGGTTCAGAGGAAACATGAGAATAGCTCATTACTCGGCTTCATACAAGAAACAACGGCTGGTTGAATGGATTTTTGGAGAAGATAAAAATGTGTGTGGCAGACCAATCAGATCGACCTCTGTTGCGTTTAATGCTGTTGCTGTTATTTTACTTGATCGGTTTTGGTTCACACAACTTTGTTAATGAAAATGTTCCATCTCATGCAATGAGCTATCATTGCTTCATGTTAACACATCTTTCTATACTTTTGTATTTTGGTTCTCTTTTTTTGTCAAGGAAGCTATGGTTTCTTTGTGGTTGGCTGCAGAATATTTTTTGATGTGACAAAACTGTTCTTAATTCTACGCTGATTATAGTCAATTGTATGTTCAGTATTATGTTACATTCAAGTGTTACTACATCCAAATAATTGAGTGAGTGACAACATGGTATCAAGAGATCAGGGTCTGTATTCACATTCTTGTATTTTATTTTGTATTGCACAGGGCGACATGATTTTTATTTTTTAAAATGTTTTTATTTATTTATTTTTTTACTGACGGTTGATTTCAACTCTGGGTACTTGCTCTACCATCCATGTTCTATGAGTGATTACTACACTCTGCACACATCATTGACAATGTGAATGTATATTCTGATTATCCTGTTGGATGTACAAGGGTTTTGAAGGGCTCATTTTAACCTCCTGAAATGCTGCACATGTATGAACTTACTTGGTTGAACACGTGCCAACTGTTCTGCTGTTTCCTTCTTGCTGAACATTTAAATTTCTCTTGATTCCGTTTGTTAAATGTACGTGTTATTGATGGCCGTTTTGTTTTAGAATTTTGTATGTTCATGGGGGGGGGTCATATCAGTCCACTCCACTTACCCTCAGTCATTTCTGGACCATTGTAGGAGCCAGGCATTGTGACTCTTCTTCCATCACAGAATTGGAGCAAATTAGGGGGCTGTTTTTGCAGTGACACAAAAGATGAGATAATTACAGAGGTTATTATAACTTGCTGCCTCCCAGTTAACACGGGCTTCTGTGTAAATGTGCCGTTGAAAGAGCCTGTCATTCCTGCTCATCTGCTGTGTGTTTCTGCAGTCATTATTCTTGTCAATGTCTATTTAATAGATTTTCAAAGTTGTTTTTAAAATGTAGTTTATTGGAGGTATTTAGCAATATCAAGACAAAGCAAAAGCTCTTTGTTTTTTTCCCCCGCCAACAATGTAGACAAAAGCGATATCCTAAAGGCATCGTTTTTAAGCTAGGTGTACCAAATTTAGTCAGAGACTGGGAGAACGGCAGTGGCATTGTGGGCTAATCCTAATTGTAACTAAAGATAATGGCTTACGTTAAGTCTTACTGACTGCCATTTGCGAACCAGCTCTTGCCTACTGTCAGAACATATAATCGGAAGTGAATTTACATATTGTTTGCTGAACATTTGCTACTGTATGTCCACTACTAAAGGTCATTAGAAGGAGCCTATTAGCCTATAATAAAAATATATCATTTGAATCTTCAGCAAGGAAACAGGTTTCTTCTTAAGCTCTAGTGGCTAGCCTATATTTTAGTCTGAACTTGATCTGTGATCACTGGTTAGCTAGCTATTATGGCTGGCTAGCTAGTTAGTTAACAAAAAAATGTGACATACATGGTGCGATTTATGCAAATACCTTTTTAACATTACACTTGCATTGATATGCCATGAGATTATTATACTGTAGCTGGCTATTAATTCCAAGCTCTGTTTAAGTAACTCAGTCAAGGTGATGAGTTTTCAGGAAAATATCCAGGTTTATGTAAGTGGGTAGTTCAAAGTAAATTCAAAGCAGTTGACATGTGGTCTTCATTGCAGATCTAGAATGAGTTAAGGTTGTGCAACTTGTTTGTCGTGTTAATGAAATACGTATGTGTTCGCAGCCTGCACACTTTCTTCTCGTTCTCTTTGCGATGTTAGACACAGTGTTGGTTTAATTTCACCAGATGTTGCAGGGCTCCAGACTGCCACCAATTTGGTGGCATTTGGGACCGTAAATCTGTCCAGTGCCACTAAAAAGAAATATTGGTACTGCTGCCACTTCACTTTCGTTGGTGTTTTTTTATTTTTTATTTTATTATTATTATTATTATTATTATTATTTAAATTCTAAAGTCATATTTTGGTCAAACTGTTTTTTGTTTGATTATTTATTATGCGCCTTTGAACTACACACTTGCGGCATTTCTTTCTTTGTCTCTTGCCCGGTATAGTATACCATGACGGCCTTCTCCCGCCGCGCAAAAGTAACCTAGAGCGAGCGTTTCAGGTTGTTCATCATTGCCAGTCACAAAAAAAACATAAAATAAATAATATCGATCGACGTTTTTTTTCAATAAAAAACCCCGCCACCTGAGAGAGAAGACCAGACCCAGCAGAAACTGATTCCGCCTTAGACGAACATCAGGCACAGCCAGAACAGGAATCTTTGGAGCTGGAGGTAACCGAGCACCCACCCCCCGCTAAAAAGCCCAAGACATATACTCCCGAGATTTTGCCCCGAGTGGCTTAAAGAGTTTACATGTCTAAGGTATGACATAACACGAAAACACATGTACTGTGTTTATTGCAAGCAGTGCGGGCCGACTATTGCCGGCAATACCGAACTTGCGTCTGCAGCAACCCATTTTAAACACGACAGCCTCACTTTCCACGCCAAAAGCCACAAGCACATACAGTGCCAGGACAGGTGCATCACCGGCAAATTTTGTGTGCCACCAAATGATGTGCTACTGCCATTAACTGAAAGACTTAGTGTCAGCACTGCCACCAGTGTAACATGTTAGTCTGGAGCCCTGTGTTGTTGCTGAATTTTCTTTTGAGCATTAAATCTGCTATAAGTATCAAATATCCATATAGCTTATAGCTATCAAACATATGTTTTTCATGACATTTAGTATTGGCCACAGGAGAATTCAGTCCCGGTGCACCATTGAGGCTAAACAGGCCTGTGGGAAACCTGGTGTTGTCTTGTTTGTAAAGCGTATTACCCTTCACTGTCTTTCAGGTGCTGGGTCTTGCATGGGTCTTTGCCTGTGTAATTACCGGTCTTAGACTTGGGAAGGACAAAGTACGGATTCATACTGCTTTCAGTTAATCATAATACTAACCCAAAGTGACAGCCGTGGCGTGATGTCGAGGCTGAATCACCAGATCGGCTGTAGTCTAGCGGGGAATCCCCCCAGATGTTACCGTTCGACCTGTTAGACTTATGATCCCCGTATGCCGGCAATTATGCAGGCTTAACTGCACACAAAAAACAAAGTCCCTACATCCACCACGGAGCAAAGAAGAGATTGAACTGTATTTGTCTTTGTGACCAGGTTACGCCAGCGCTTTAGCGGTGTTGAGCATTGCGGCGTAGGCGAAAGCTGACCTATGCCTGCAATCTGAAGAATCCCTGGAGCAGAGAGGCGCGTGACGGCAGAGGCTGTCACAGGAGGGCACAGTCGAACCGTGCAAGTCTATGAACTCAGAGGAAGGCATCCCACGGAGAATCATTCACCTCACTTATCCCACTGTGCAAACCCTGCTGGTATAGGTTCTCCATCTCCTTGCCTTTCAGCTCAGGTTTTCTCCATTTTCTTTAAGTAAATATGGTATTTTATGTATGTACAGCGCCCTCCGTGATGTTTGTGATGAAGGCTTTTTTTTTCTTTATTTGGCTCTGTAATGGGGGAGCTATGTATAAAACGTTCTGTAATTAAAATCTACATGGTGAAAACAATTTTATAAAAGCTGAGTATTGTGGAGTACAGAACCAAATAATAAAAAAGAAAAAGAAAATGCCAAAAACATACATATTTGACAAATGCTTGTAATTAAAAATAAACAAATGGATACATTTAGGTTGAGACACAAATCTCTTTTATAATGCAAGATTTGATTTTGAAGCCAAAGGGAACTAGGCTGTGCACACAATCTAGGTTTAATCTTCTGGACCTCAGGCTCTCACCCGTTTGTGTGATAAGTGATGGCTATGATGCCAGACCAGTGGTCTATTCCACAATCGCGTGCTATTGAAGTGAAATAGTCTGCAACGGACAATGGCAGCGATCCAGGTCTTTACCACACAGCGCTGCACTATGAACTACTGCAGTCTCTCCGCATGGAACGGCAGTGAGCTACCGACGGTGACAAACACCTGTTCGGGGTGATTTCCTAACAGCCTTGGTGTCTCTTTCCCCCCTGCCCCCCCCCCCCCCCCCCACACACACACACACACAATCAGCGACTGCCTGTTTCCACACTGTCCTTATTAATGTCTCTCTACCCGGGCAACCGCCTCGCTCAACAACAGCAGTGGTGACATCCATCTTTTCTAGTTTACTTTTATTTATTTATTTAGTTCCTGCCGAGGGAAACCAGGAGCACAGCTTGGCTGACGTGCCTTCTGGCTGCGCTGTTATTGTCCCTGTTATTAAGCTCGCCAAGCAGTGCTGGGGCATGAACAAAGGTTGTGGAATCCAGAGTATTTTAATTAGCAGGGATTATCAATGTGCCAGGCATGTCAAAGTGCCTTACAGCCCCAAGTAATTTCCTATTTGGGAAGTATCATTGCCAATTATATCCGGGAAGCAGTCTGGCACCCTGGTTGGGTTTGGGATACAATTTGACAGAAGTTGACATTGTTTTATGAGTTGTTTTTTATTTATTTTGCGAACAGTGGTTTAATGAGCATTTAGCCAAAATCTTTGGAATTGATAACTACTGCATTTTCCCCCTCTATATATGCTCAAAATTCGTTTTTTTGATAAGAATCAGTTTTCAATTGATGTAAAATTTTCTGGGGCTAACTGCTTTTCATATTAATAGTGAATAGGCTTTTATGGTCTTGCATCATTCAAAAGTGTAGTAATTTATTCCAGATTTCTTAAATTGCCTATATATGCTAAAAAATAATTCAGCAGGGGGCTCGTTCTTAGGTTACCTTTTCTCTGCAGGAAACCCCAATTAGCCAACGGTTCTTGAGTATATCATCAAATTCAGGAGAAAATACAGACTTGACTGAAAACTGGTCATACATAATTACAGCAGTCCTGTCCAACCCTTTGCTTTTCCCTGACCTACACTAATGTAGTCCCAATCACAAGACGGAACTAATCTCAATCTCTTGAAGATGTCTGCAGAATCTTGATAGTCCATGTATTTCACTGCAAGTGGCGTGTTAATGATCCCTTGGCTTCGGATGAAAAATGCCTCCATTAGTTTTTGCCTTTGGGTTGAGCTTTTTAGTTTGCGTTGGGCTCACATCTGACTCCAGCAAGAGCAGCCATATTGTTTGGCTCTCTTGGGACAAACTGGAATACATTTGCCTCTGCAGAATTTCTTTTGAAAGGCGGAAGGTGTAAATGACCTCAATTATTTTGAGCGATGGAGGGGGGGCTCAATCAACTAAAGCGTACATTACCATGATGTAATGTAACAACCAGGTTCCCCATTACATTACCATCAAAACAGCAACCAGGTTCCCCATTACATTACCATCAGAACAGCAACCAGGTTCCCCATATTTGCATTGATCGTTAAACCATTCTCTTACGGTTATGACTGGGTAAGCCGTGTAATGAAAACTGACCAATTACCTTTGATTGCTAATAATAGCGAAGAAAATGAAAAGCGGTAAGTATGTGTGACTGTTATTCCTATTGTGTGGTTGGGTAGTACAGGCTGGTATTACTTCAACTCTATTGTTTGCATTTTGTCATCAAATGCTGTTGTGTTTTGCTTTTGTTGTCTACCAGTTCTCCATAGGTGTCTGTCAAGTCAACACAAGGATGCAAAGTGTGACATGGCAGGGTGTTACAGCGGATTTAGAAAATGGTAACGTTTGGCAGCCATAATATATGAGTATGTGTGTGTTATGGGTTGGACTGCATTTTGCTTAGTATTTAGTGAGCAGGGAATTTATTTTCATGTTTCATTTCATAAGAGGGCAAAGGGCATCTTGAGTAATCAAGAATGAAACGGAGTGAACACTAGAAATGCAATCAAGCTGGCCTCTACCCTCAAAATAGTGTAAGATAAAAATATAATGCGCTAATGGAGTAACTGATGCTTGAATGCTGCCTTTATTGATTTCAGGCTCCCGTTACAAAGCCTGTTGTAACCTTGATACAATGCCTCAGAAGACCTTTGATTTGAGAACAGCATTGATTTTTCCTCCAACTTTGGAAAGATCTGCTCAGCACTTCTGCTCTCTTCTTGACAATTTACTACAATCTTTTTATTTTTTTTTCTGGGGAGGGGGGAAGGGTCCCTCTCGTTCCTCTCATTCCAAGTTTTACATTCAGCAATGATTACTACTGTCCTAAAGGGGGTGTGGAGAGCTTATAGGGGAGACCTGAATAAGGGGTTTGCCCTGCACAATTCTGCATGGACTCTGCTGAAATAACGAGCTCCAGAATTCTTTGCCTTCGCAGACGTTGGCAGCATTACCTGTGGGGCGTTCTTTTTCTCCGCGTCAGGCAACCTATCAGTCCCATTTACTCCCCGTGCTGCAACCTGTTCTCGGCCCCAAAACCACCTGCCTTCTCATTAGATTTCACGCTCAAATACACCCTGAGTGCAAACAGTGTTAGCTGGAGAAAATTACGGGAGCTGGGACAGAAGGAAGCACTGCAAAGCAACACTTCCTTGTTTTGTTGTTGTTGTTTTTTTTGTCTTTTTTTTTTTTCTCAAGGAAACTTTTGTATCCTAGCAACATTCGGACCAAGCTATCGCTTGCGGATAATGGCACAAAGCAGCAGAGTGGTCTCGGTCAATTGATGAGAGAATGTTTACGTGTAATCAATATTTTACGTGAAATATTCAGACAGCCCTATTGCGGACTATGCGCGGCTAACATTAATCTTTATCCTGCAATGGATGTAATTTCCCTGGCATTCCGCCTCCACATTCTCAAATTTTTGTATCCAAAAATCATGAAAAATGGATATAATCAAAGAAGGCACATGCTTGAATAATATTTAAATTTGATATATAATAGATAGCCTTTTTTTTTTTTGGACAGATAATTAGATCACCCAAATGTCGCAGGTTATTCAATTTTAGCTCATTCACAGTTGGTTATTCCTTGATTACATTTTTCTTTCGGTGGTTTCTTGGGACAGTAATTGTTCGCGTGTGTGCCGTGGCACATCTCATTTCACAAAGCCCTTTCATGTAAATGTGAGCGGCTTGATTTATGCGGCGGGCCAGTTAGGGCCGTGGACATCTCGTAGGAAAGATCATGTTCGATTGCGCCGAGCCTGCAGCACGGGAGTGTTTCTGCAAACATCTCCATCCCGTCAACAGCCGCTGAGCATTAATACCTTGATTTCTTACGCAGCGGCTCGCCAATTACCTTAGATAGCTGCCATGGCGATGAGAGACTTGTCCGTGTTTTTTCTCTCGCTCGATCCAAATGTAATTTTCAGAAAACGTTTCTCCGCCGTAGTTTTATCTCACGTGGCGTCGGCGCGCTCACTCTCTGGCTCATTAAGCGGGGGCTTTAACGGCAATCCCAGGGAGTCTCGCAGTTTAGGTTTCGGCCGAAAGCCATAGAAGAGAGGGGGACTAATCAATGCTGATTTCTGAACCCCCCCTCCTGTCCTCCCATCAGCAGTTTCTGCGGCCCTTCATTTTCCCCATGTCTTATTTCATCTTAACGCCACCAATCCATCGTTTTCTCCCCCCTTAATTGCTGTGCACAAAACCATGATGGCTGCCACTGCCACTAGGTGAAATGAACTGAAAACCAGTTCTTTAACAGAAATTACCCTGCAGAGAAACATTAACTGGTTTTAATATTACACGTCTCCATAAGACATGCCCGTAGGGACTATTAAATGATTTCGGAGCTTTTCCTCATTTATTTCCCAATGTTAAAGTCTCAGTGGAGTGTGTCCTCAGTGTCTTCCCATTTCTGTTATGGAGTGGATGTCATTTTTATCTCTGTAATTTGCCTTGGTAAGAGTAATGCACGTCTTTATAGTAATCAACCATATTTTTGATGCGGGCGTGCACACGTGCTTGTGTGAGTATGTATGTGTGCGCTTGTGGCATATGTATGTTTATTGCATTTGAGTTGCACACATGTATGTACATGTCTATGGCTTCGTCCTCTGAGGCTTAAGCTGCTCTAGGATCTACCATAATTACAAACCAATTATGTACCAGCTATACAGTGAGTCTTTGTTAATGTTATATATTGACCACCAGAGTGTGCTTCAGCAGAAATTAGTCTAGCAGACCTGGTTCAAGTAGTTTTAGTTTAAGTAAAACTACCAGTAAAATTCGTCCATATTACTGGCAGATTACTTTATTTCACCAATATTCATAACAAATGTCACTTGATGATCTTATGTCTTGGTTAGTAATACGTTTCAATGAAAATTCTCAGGAGGCTGCTGGATGGCTCATTTGGTTGCGGCTCCACGCTGTGGCGCATAGATGAGCCTCACGGCCTGGGATCGAATCCAGACCAGGTCAGTCAGGATGCTGTTTCCCCCAGGGTATGGGAGGACAGAGGTCTGTGTTTCGTCACTCTCGGGCGACCCCCGATGGCTCATAAGGGCGCTCATAAGACTGCATGTCAGTCTGTGACATGAAAAGAACAAGCTGTAGGACGGCACGTGTTTCGGAGGGGAACCGTAGGTGTCTCAGCTCTCCCAAATTGGCAGTGCGGTTCGTACATGTAACACGGCTGCGGTTGCAGAAAGCTGGAAAGTCCAGGGTCCTCATGCATAAACGGTGCGTACGTACAAAATAAAAGCGTACGCCACTTTCCCCAAGGATTTGGGATTTATAAAAAACAAACTTGACGTCAGAACATGCGCACAGTTACGCAGAATATGACTCGTACTACTCACATTTTTGAGACTGGGAATTGGCGACTCCGATGACGGGGAAACTGGCATACGCATTGTTTTTTGTGTACGCACCTTTTATACACGCGGCCCCAGATTGGGAAGGGAATTGGATATATACAGCCCTGGGTTGGGCGGGAAATTTTTAATAAAAAAGACCATTCTTCTCTCAGGGATCTGAGTGTTGTCAAAGTTTGCCAGCACCTAAAGAGTTAAAAAATATATTTGATTGAGGTCTGGTTTGCATGGTTAGCATTTTTTGATTGCACTGGTGCAAGTTGTACAGCTATGAAGCACATAGGCTTAAGCACAAATGTTTTTTCCTGTATTCATCATGTACAAATCACATTTCAGTAGCAGTGTCACCCTGTCACGTAATAAATAAAACATATTTTTTTATTTCTCCTTTCATAGGCAAGATGCAGAGCAGTTATGATTCTTTGTTGTTTGTCCATAAACATTTTCTTTAGGTCGGTTATGCATTACAGTAACATCCCCAGGTGTAATTTTGTATTTTGATCTTGTTGTGAGTTAGTGCAATCCATTTAAATGTCAAGCAGCCGAAGAACGTACTTGTTTTGTAGCCTTTCTCAAGCTGCGCGCAAAAAGATGGAGGCTAATATTTTCTTTTGACATGCTATGATAAGGTAATCAATGAAGCGTAGGGCGGCTCTTTGAATATGAGTTGGGAGTATTAAGTACCCAGAGGTTTCTGTCACTGACAACAAAAATACACCCTTCATGTACCTCCATATGCAATACAGGTTCTCAGTGATGAATGAAAGAGCCTTCAGAATAAAAATAAACACTTTTTTTTAGCGTCGTTCAAATTCATCGCAAGAAGTATTTATGGGACGTTCGTTCTGACAGTTTCAGTGACATCATCATTTTGGCACCTTTCTTCAAAGTCTATTATTCTTGGTATTGTAGTGCATGATGAAATATGAAATATTATGAAACATTATGAAATACTTACACTTAAAGGGATTGTAAAGTGGCTGAAAAGTAGTTCAAATAACTATAAATGATCACAGAGGGATGTATCCACTACATTCAAAGTAATGTCAATAAATATAATAAACATACATCTCAAGTCAGACATAAAATCTGTATTGAAAAAACCTCAGAATTGTGTGGGCGTGGTCGGGACTTCTCCGTCACCCCGCCTCCCCCTTACAGGCACATGGATTGGATCACACTGGCATTCTGCAGCCATGGTTGATCGAATTTTGTAGCTACTGTGAAATGCTCGGGAAGAGTATCAGCTAACTACAAATAGCTAGCAAGTATAATAGCTACTGAGCATAACAGATTTACCGGACCTGGGGCCGCATGTAGCAAAGTTTGCGAATCCGCCCTAAATATGTAACACGTTGGGCTTTTATACTACCCGAACGAGGATGTAAGCTTTCTAATGATACCAAAATGACCTCTCTAATCCAAATATCAAGCGAGTTATGTTTTTGAGAAAAACCTCTTCAAAGTTCAGCCGCAAAACTTGCGTTAACGTTACTGGAGAGAAACTTGGCTGGGTCTCATAACCGGAAAAACTAAACTCCGGTGTTAGCTTGTCATATTATGTTTAAATAATAATAAATTCAAAGCTATAGTTTCACATTGGATTTGACATCAAGACACGCAGATAATGAAAGCCAAGGCATTTTTCGAGTAAAATTAGATGAAACCGAATAACTCATTAGCTTGTCGCCACAAAAGCAGCATATTGTGTGACTGGTTACAAGCTGGCTATAACGTTAGCCTCCAAACGTTCAAAAGTCCGGTGCTAAGAGAACACCTCACATATGTTACTGTTTTTCTCCATATAAGTTTTTTTCTGTTATTTACCAAACACTATGTAGGCTACTATCAGTTTCTCAAGATAAATCAGAGCGTCCAGATGAAATCTTAAATTTTTTCACATGGACGCACTTAGTCCCCACTCCTATTCGCAGCAATTGTCAGAAAACGCCCACAGCTAACCTAGTGTACATATCCCCATTCATATCCATGAAGGAATGTCGGAAACAATGGCTGGAAAAAAACGCAATTTCGCAAATTGTGAAACGGAAACTTTAAAAAGAAAATAAATGTTCTTTATGGAGTGGCATTAATCACTGCCGCAGTGAATGCAATGTCAGTTCAGAGGTGTGAACATTAAAACCATATATTTACCATATATATAACCATATATTTACAGCAACCAACTTGTAATTTCAGCTTCAATCAGCTTCATATGACACTCAATATCAGCCTGTCATCAAGCGTTGGCAAACTACGGTTTCATACGAATTTCAGCATCTTCAGAAAATCGCAGAAATGACACGGTAGCTTTACCCTCGACCTCATCCTCTGTTTGTGCATCCAGGGAGGGCACGTACACGGGGTATATGCGGCATGCTTGCAATGCAAACGGAGGCGATAATTATAAGCTCTAGGGCTAAAGTAGCCTTGCTAGCTAGACAGCTAGGTAGCACCACTAGAGAAGGTGGGAGAAATGAAATAGCGGGTTGAAGAAGGAGAGAGACTGGGAGTGGGATTAAGAACAGAAAAATATCAAAATAACTACAGCTAAGGATTAGAAAACTATTGATAACACAGACAAAGGTTCTCTATAGAATAACTATTGTTTTGCTCAGACTCAGAGGCTCAAAGGCATAGTTGTATTTGCCTCCAACTATGGGAGGAGATATGCAATGACATTAAAACATTTATTGGCCATTACGTCTGGTGGTTCATGAGATCATGATCCAGCTGTCTGTGGCCAATAGAACTGAGCCCAGTAATAATTTGAACTCCACCCATTTAATCCCCACATCGGAATAGATGGAAATGGATAGATGGACATAGATCGATATTGCAATGAAATTGAAATCTCATACTGTTGCTGATGCTTAATACATACTATAACAACCACATATAATGTAGTCTGAAGCAAAGTACGGATTTACCTTTACAGTCCCTTTAAAAATGTATCGTGGTCTATTGTGTAGACATGCGAATGTCAGATAAAATCTAAAGGAATATCAGTGTGCCTTTTCCTGTTAATGTGGCATGGGTGGCCCCACCTGCAGCTGGAAGTATAATCTCCACAGCACCTGCTGTCAGTCTGAATGATCCTCTGGCCTCAAATGATCTGTTTAGTCAATAAAAACCTTTTTTATTTTTCTAATCTTGTGATATCTGTGGTTTTCCCTCTTCTTGTAGGATAGGATGCACGCTTCATTATGACTATTGGGAATATACGTTTATAGTTGGGGTTTTACTTGACACACTCTTGTCTAGATGCCTGGAGGATAAGTTTTTGATGAGAACACCAGAGCAGAATTTTTCCCCTTCAGACTGAAATCCAGACCATCATTACTCATTCAGCTTAAAGCCTCTGCAATTAAACATGTCTGCTGCAATGCAGATGAGGGAGAACTCTTTGAGAAAGCACCTGGCTTTTCGGAGAGCGAGTCCTGGCCTGTAGCTTTCTGATCCAGCTGCTAAAGGCAATTCCGTGTCCGAGCCAGGTTAATCCTTGGGTTGGTAGAGACTCAACGCCGGTCCCCAGCCAGCCTCCGAGCCCACTATCCGAGGAGCTGAAAAACGGTTGTCCAAAGCGTCAAGAAAACTAGCAATTTTTAGCCTGGCGCACAGATTAATTTAAGTAATGCTTCTTTTTCTGTGGAAAAACATATGTTGCTTCTCTTGTCCACACAGAGGCCAGAATTGTTTTGATGGAGAATCGTTTCCAAAAGTAGACAAAAGTAGCGGCCGCCTTGAGAGGCTGTCTGGGGATTGTAGTCTTTATTGTCTTTTTGAAGAATGTCAGTGTCCACTTTAAATGGAATGGGATTGTAGGGGAGATGGCCATCGTGGTGCCACGATCGTCTGGGACAGAGATTGCAGGCCTGCAGGTGACTGGGTGTCATTGTGTGCCTGTCATTCATCACGCTATCCATGGGGCCCTTTATACCACCGCAGCATGGTGAGAGTGGCTGAGGTCAAAATGAGCCTGACTCACCTCCCCATTATAAAGGCTGTGTCCTGAACCAAGAGGCTGTGGTGGGATCACTACCAGACATTACTCCAGGTTGTTTAATTTATGGATTTGTCCCAGCTGTGTGCGGGCTATCATTTTACTGCTTGTTTTGCCAATGAAAGATGAAACGGAGCCTTGCTAGAGCCCGCAGCCAAGATGATTACATTTTCGACAGGAGAGGAGTGCTGGGCTTGTTAATGAGGCCTGGCTACAGGAGTTCTTAACCTCAGCCTCAATCTAGGTCTGTTTCCATAATAACTATGCATCAGGGTTAGCGGTCTGCCACTGCTTGCCCTTACCAGTGAGTGGCCTCTTGGGATTTTAAGAAATGTTTTATCTATATTGGGCAGCACAGTGTAGAGAGATGGGAAGAATGGGGAGGGAGAGAGCGGGAGACCCACGTGACTCACGGTCGGATCCAAACCGCCGACGTCGGGGCTCGCAATGAGCACGTGGATAGTGCTGTACAGGCAACGTCACCAAGACGACCCTCTTAGAAATTCTCATTTGATATAAGTTTGGCAAGTTCATTTTTGGGACGCGGCACCACTTTGTTTAAGAGCAATGATAAGAACCATGATAATGACCGTATTTTACCTGAGCAATTAGGCCTAAACAAAATGCACGTGCACACGCTTGTTGTGCGTAATCGTGTGCGCTATGACCGTCACACTCAATTCAGTGTACGTATAGCGAAGCAAATTTCAAACATGGTAACTTGCATAACAGGTAAAATATATAAGTAAAATAATACGTATAAGAGAAACATGTAACATGAATGTACTCAATGTATCTGTGACAAGTGAAATTCCCCGGAGGAAAAAATTTAAAAAATGTAATTTGGGTAAATTTTAAGCACCGCTCAAAAACAATCACTCGTAAGTCACCCCCCCTTTACAAGACAGGAACAGTCAACCCTCTACAAAAAGCAGCTACTCCAATTAGGGGATCCAACACACAGGATGTACAACCAGGAACGACACTGACAGCAGACATTGTATTTTAAGCACAAAGCAACAGTGACGGCAGCCTCTGCAGGAGTATACGGCACATTAGCTGTAAGGTAAGCACCTGCCTTAAAATATGGCTGCTATATCCTCCCCAGCAATCGCTTTCAGTCTTTGTAAATCTCTGCCTCCTCCTCCATTAGTTTCCTCATTCCAGTGTTTTGCCCCACGATCCCATAGGAATGCCTACAATTACATATTCACTCACATCAACCAGCCACAAATCGGCAGTTCACACCCCCATTAAGACAAGAAGTATCTGAGTTGTAAATACACTTTGTTTCTCTACATGTATTAAAAGGTCCACATGCATTTAATAAACCGGGCCTCTAAGTGTAGCCTATTTCTGCCATGGGTACACCCTTGGAGCACATTTCTACTGTAGCAGTGAATGTTGTGACATGCTGGTCTTTCTGTACAAGCTGGAAGTGTGATTTATTAGGATTAATTTTTTTCTCCCCCTAATTTGATATTGTTCTGGATTCTATTTTGTTACCATGGTGTGTAGTTCAAAAAGCCACACCCGGAGCGGTGCATGTGGTTATGGTGTTTGCTGGGCAGTGATTTGCCCTATGGGTCAAGTCAGATCCGTACTGTGACAGTACTGACTCGGTGAAGAGTTATGTATGGGTGTTACATAATTGGCTATAGTGTTGCCTGAGGAGCGAGTGAGTTTGTCTGCAGGGTGACCCCACATCACTGCTCTGGATTACCTACAGCCTCCTGTTGCTGCCCGGTCATTAATCACTACAGTTGTGAGGATTTCAGAATGAACATAAACCCACTTGGCTGACTGTACACATTCCAGCATATGTAAGTGCTTGTGTGAACCCATATTTTCCCCTCTGCTCATTAAAAGTTTTAAAATGTGTTTGTTGTGCTAGATTCACATTTGTGTGGCTCAGGAAAAATAAGTCAAATAGATTTAATTGGAAAATTAATGAAGGTATAGCTACCCTTTAAATGTTAAAGGTTGCCACATCTCCCATAGCATTGTGTCATGATGATATACGGATAATATTATTTTAGGATGAGGCCCAACCTGCGGTTCAGGGAAACAGTTTTGTAATTAAGATCCATTTCTGTGTTGAGGGACTATACATGTAGGCTACATCTCTGCCAGAGAGTGCACAGAGTCATCATTAATACAGCCTTATGTATGATTTCCTGGGTGTGATATTCATGCAGTACACAAGCACAACGTTGAAAACAATTGATTGTGGTCTCTCACCCAAGAGAGAACATCAAGTACTCTTAGGGCAAAGATTTATTTTTCAAGAATGCAAAACAAATTCTGCCTACAAACTAGTATTCAGTTAAAACAAATCTCTGTGTTGAAGAAAGCAAGCTGTTGAGTGTCTGTGTGAGCAAAGCCATGGCCCACGCAGGTTCACAGGTGTCAATGGTCAGGTGCTGCCTGGACACTGTGGTTGTACTTGTATGCTTATACTATCTGAGAAAGCTCCAGTGGTGCCACTGCATTAGTTGAGTAGTACCTTGTAATTGGCGTTAAAGCTTTGTTCCTCACCAGAGGAATTAAACTGGTCAACTATGGAGGGGGGAGGGGGGGGGGGGCATTCCGGTTCACGGGCAAAAACAAAACATTTACAATTCAAAAATCCTTAAGAGAATATACTGCACAGCAATAAAGTGCTTCAGATGGGCCCATATGAGACCGGTGAATGCTTTGCTAAAACAGTTTCAAAGACATTGAAACAACTTTACATCTGCTCTGGGAGTGTGAAGAGATAAAATAAATCTGAAGAAAGCCCTTAAGAGATCATGAGACCGCTTCACATAACAAACCCCCTTTTTCCTCCCCAATACCACTGCTATGGTGTCCAGGACCTCGCCATTCACAGCAATCCACAATAAAAAGGTAATCATCCAAAAAAAAATTACATTCCAAGAGATTAACACTGCCCTACCAAGCTACAGGGATTGAAGTACTGAAGCAATAAACATAATGAAAGTATGAAAATTACATTTAATTGGAAGACTGAAGGTTTTATTAATACCCGATTTCCCTAAATAATGGAAAAAACACCTTATGTACTCTTACATTGCATCACACAAACCAAAAGGTCACGCATATTAGACATGATTTTAAAGTTTGGTTATTGTAGAGCAAAAGTGTTCATCATCTTGACACCTGTGAAATGCACAAGCTGTACTGCCTAGACTAGCCAGTATAGCAAACAAATATGATATTTCAAAACCATAAATTCCATGTTTTTTTTTATTTTTTATCAATGCTGGGCAGGTAATGTAAAATGTAATCTTGGCTGTATGGATTAGCCCACACATCAGGCATGAGCCTCCCAGGTTATTTAAATATCTCTGAATTTATCCAGTATCTGTCAAAAAAAGCGATCTTATAATATTCCTGCAGCAGCAGCAGAGGACAATGGTAGTTGTCGCTTCAGTCTGGTATTCAGCAGCTAGTGTGGTCACACAAATCAGGGTAACGGCTGAGTCGAGGTGCTTATGAATACAGCCATACCTATGCAACTTGTAAATGTCTTATTCTTATCATTTCTGTTCAGACGCATACCAGTATTGCAAACCAAACAAACGTCTTGTTATATTCCGAAGGTGTCGATGCTACTGTATATTATTTAACATTATTAACAGTAACGTCCTCAAAACTAATGTATTTATTATGTTGTGCTCAATGTGCTTCACCTGCAAGGTAAAGTAATGTTTTTGCAATATGTAGGCCTACTAGGGTTGACTCAAAGCTTTTAAGCCGGGAAAGCTTTGCTATAAAAACCAGCAGTGAAATAATTGTTCGTCATATGTTGCCATGTTGAGTCATATTACTGTAAGTATTTGTAAAGTGCATATTTGTACGGGAACTGTAGTCCTCGCCAGTCACCCAGCCTTGTCTTTTCGTTGTGGAAGAAGGCGTCTCTGGAAGTCCACCAGCGTTAACATGCCCACTAAGGCCCATAGTCTTGAATTGGCGGCAACCAGCTACTACCAGCCTACAGGAGGAGATAGGAGCTGTGCATGTACTATGCTCACAGCATATAGCACTCCGAGCTGTGGCAGACACAAATATTTCCATTTTCATCTATTTTGGAAATGTGTTTTTAAGCAGGCTGTGCTGAAAATTCCTCCACTCTATCGGCTTGTCTATATTTAAAAATGAAACGAGGGCACCTTTCTTCCTCAGTCAGAGGATGAACACTCCAGTTGATGCGGCATAATAAATGTGTCAAACCAGGAGAGCTATTACCAAACAAATACTCCACTACTGTACAGGATGAATGTCAACACAGGTGAAGAAAAAGGCTAGTTACTTTTTAATTCAAAAGCCTGTACTGGATTCCCATGGAGATACAGTTTGTTTATTTCTTATGTAAGAGCAGATATTGTCAACGGGACGCATTTTAGATGGGCTAGTGGAACATTTTATTTTCAAATGGTAATCGTATGATCCATCACTTTAAAATTCAACAAAATGTTTAGAAAAAAATATTGGATTTTTCTATTTTGGGAAATTTCTATATAACTTCACCAGGGCGACTTATAAAAGGGTGCACAAAAAGTCATGGAAGATTTTAAAAAAATGGTTTCCAGGCCTGGAAATGGGAAAAATGAAAGTGTCAAGATTCTGTAAATGTCACGGAAAATTGTAAATGTAAATCACTCATTTCTACTTTGCTGATGAATTAAGCTATTCTGTGAGGCTTGCTTTTCCTGGCTGCTTGTGAAATATACTGAAGTTAAGATTATGGGAGCTCTCTCCCCCTCTGTATCAAAACTAAAATGATTTTCGTCATTTTCTTTTCTTTTTTTTTTAATATTCCAGAATGTTCCATTCATGCTCGCGTCTGCAGGCACTCTATGGGACTGCAGTGCGCTACTGCAAAATTAATTCCATAGTGTAATGGAGTTGATAAACTTGGCACACGTTTTTAGCCATGCGTATTAAGCCTAATTGAAAAATGTCACCAATTGTATCTCTATAGTATTTCTATAATCCATATTACTGTGATGAATATGCCAATATATTATAGTCACTGGTGGTGACATTAAATGTGTTTATGGATGCTGTGGTCTGCCGGCTGTTTTTCGTTGTTTTTTTTGTCTGTAGCTGTCTTTCTGGTGATGTAAGGCGCGTTTGATTTTCCCTCAGAAAAGCATGTAATTGTTCTATGATTAATCAGCCCCCTTTAGTGGTTCATTAAAAAGTTTCAGGAGGGCTTCATGCCATCATGTCCAAGGGATAACGTCACTGCACTTACGCTTCGTTAATTAACTGACTTTTTTGTGAGTAGCAAATTAAAAACAGCTAAGAGCGTTCGGAGCGCTTTCAAGAAAACATTTTGTACAGTACTTTCATTGGATTAACAGCGCATCATTTTCAGACTCTTCTTTTGTGTATTTTGTTTCAGGAGAGTAACACTGCTGCCCCTGGCAGGAGATAACAGCCTTTACAACACCTCTTCTAGTCTCTCAATGTGCACTCCAAACTAAGATGGCAGCTGTCATGTTTAGATCAATATGGAAATGGAGCCTGTAAGAAATGGCTTGTGACGGTTAGGAAATGTATGAGAGGGGCTGGCTATTTTGAACACTACTTTGAGGGCTCTAACTAAGGCATCCTGCCGATGTCATGCAACCTGTGTCGAGCACAGGCAACATTCGGTATGTTACTGAACTGTTGCGTGCGGTTTTTGGATTAAAGAAGATGCAACAACTCTGACAACGTGGTCTGTGCATTGTTAACACACACCAGTGGCTTCTGCTCTTAGGCTAGTCGGGCACCTTTTTACATTTTCGCAAACCAGCCTGATTTTATGGTAGGCCCCAAACTCATTAGAATCTATGCTTTCTGTGGCCTGGGGTAGCCACGCAGGCTGGAGCAGGAGGCTGAACACATTGCCCCCAAATATTTCTCGTTGATGTATGCTGTTTGCCTCGCCTGCCACGGACGAGGGCCTGTCTCATTATAAAGGATGCCTGTTGTTGCCCAAAGGCAATAATAAAAGATGACATTAGTACCACCCTCGCCAATCAGCATGCCTTTTTCCCCGCCACCGCGTGTCCCATAAGGGTAGCGCCGTTATTATTCTTCTGCAAAACAAAAATAGAAAGGTTTTTGGAATGTTTTCTGCCAATTCTGTAGATAAGAGATAGATTCCCCTCTGCCAGCATATGCATAAACCTCTGGGCCATTGCAATCCCTCACTGATCCGGTACATGAAGAAGGTTATCTGCTAAGGATATTTGAATATTTTTTTGTCTCCCAAATGCTCAACTCGCCAAAATGAAATTTTCTCCCCGAGCACTGAATGAAAGGGTTCTGCCTGTACACACACACACACACACACTTTCAGTCTGGAAAATGAATAACATCTATGAATCCCCTGCTATTTTACACGGGGTTCTGTGACTCACCATCAAGAATATTAGGCAGAGTAATGAAGCTCAGAGTAATGGTTGTATTTATTTATTTTCCTGAATGAGTAAGCATGCATAAGTACACCTCATTTCCTTAGGCAAAGGCAGGAATGATGCATTTCCCAAGCCCAGTTGGAGCAGGCACCTTTTGATACGTGGAAGGTAAGCTCCTCAGTCTAATTGCCCCCCCATTGTTTATTGGTGGGGGGGGTGATATAGCAACAGACCCATGTGTCTAATGGACTGCATGATACTGGTAGGCGGGATGGAGAAAGCGGGGGAGATCCGTCTCAATTTGCAGTTTGAAAGGTAAAAGATCTGACGACACTAGCGCTGTACTCTTGTGGCACATTTTATCCAGAGCCTCTTAATTCTCATTTCCAAATGCATGTATCGCATCGTATCTCCCTTAAGTGTGTCACCGGGGCCTTGATGCTATTATCATGTAGATACATGTGTTCAGTGCACAGAAAGGCTGAATCGTATCGAATAATCACCTGATTATCTGAAACCAGTGCAGTCCAGCCTCATAAGACTTCCTGTAGCATTCGACACAATTACTTACCATGGTAAGATGAAGAGGAATCCATCTTCTTTGTGGCTGATGTTGGCATGTTTAACGGGCATACTAATTCTATTTCTAATTCTAAAACTGTTCCCTTATATAATTGTCTGTGCTTAGATATTTCACTGTAAATTAAGCATAGCCTCATTCCCGTTCTCTCAAATGCTCATATCCATTGAGAAGATAAATTCCCTTCTGGAAATGACATTTAATGGCTGCTGCTTTGGACATGTAAAAAAAAAAATGGAAAGTTAAGTAAAAAGCAAAGCTGACAGCACTTTGGCTCCCATAAGAGTTTTAAAAATAGTGCAATGACAGATTTTTTCTGAGGACTCATTAGGAGAAGAGCACAGAAATTATGCTCGCTGTGATATTGGAATTTTAGTGCCATTTCTAATATTATTCTTTGAAATATTAATAGTACTTTTCATTTTGAGTACTGGCATGCACATTTACAAATCTGTATAGAATTATGTGTCCTATATTTATGGCAATTGCCCTTTATACAATAAAAACATTTTCTTATGTTTCACTTGGAAGTTAAGAAATAAATGTAACCTTTTTGTAGTTAAACATTCCTTCCATTCATCCACAGTTAAACTTTGGCATTCCAACACTGGAAAAACAACATTTTCATGAATTCGTCCCTCATGGTGAAAGACAAAGCACATTGTTGTGTGAATGAAACGGATGTCTATATGGATACCGTGTGTGATCATTTACCCTATCTAGCTACAAGCCAATTGCAGGGCAGTATCTAGCTACAAGCCAATTGCAGGGCACTATCTAGCTTCAAGCCAATTGCAGGGCACTATCTAGCTACAAGCCAATTGCAGGGCAGTATTGAAGATCAGACATGTACTGTTGTGGAAATGGTTATGGTTCGCAGTGCAGTTATGCTTTCCACGTGGAGTCATTCTGTGTGGAGGGATTTACTGTGTAAACACTTACTTTTGTGTTTGTCTGTCTCTCATACCACTCCCGAGTCCCTATCTTCCATTTTGGGTTGCTGAATAATGCATTATGTATCTCACTGGCTCATTGTATTCTGTGTCTTTACTCTTCCCCAAAGACAAAGGAGATTAATCATTTAAAAAGCTTATGGATATGTTAAGAAAACAAACAAGCAAAACGACGAACATGGTAAAATAGTGGTTAAAGGTGAGATTAATAGTTTATTAATAGTTTCAATCATAATCTGCGAGCGATGATGATGTGAAGTACACGGATAAGAACAATAAAGTTGAGCGACAGAATAGGCTAAGTCAGTCAAAGTAATTTTGCCTACAGACTAGTGTGCATCCAGTACTGAGTCAGGCGTGTTCTTGAGTATTCCTGCAAATTCTGTTAAGCTATTCTGTGTAATAATAACTTTGTTAAAGAAAGAATTCTACTTTAATGTCAGTGCAAAATTTTACTTTAACCAATGTCTAAGAATGTCTTTCTGTTCTGCTGGCGGCATTTTCCCTGTAACAGCTTCAGCAGTCCACTTTATGAATCCTTTTAAATAATGTATGTAAAACCCTAAGTGAAATTTGAATAAAAGGATTAGCCAAAGTCAGTCTTTGTAACTTTGAATTTACATACCTGGGAGAAGCCTTATTGCCCCTCTCATTTTGGTTATGCAGGAAACATAACCGGATATGTGAGAATACATATTTAATGCATCAGGGGAAGTAACTGAGAGAATCTACTCTTGATTTTTGGTATGTTTTGAATTTAGTGGCTGTCATTTTTTTTAAAAAGCAGACAAACTCAACGTGACTGGGAAGCTTTCAGGAAGTGAAATCCGTGGTGGGAACAATGTGAGCCCACTACTGACACCAATGATATGAACTGAATACTAAACAAGAGCACTGACTCGGTAAATACAAGTCAACGCCAAGGTCTAGGTCATATAAAAATCCACAGTTTGTCTGACGTTAAGGCCGGTGTGTGACTCTTCGTCTTGTACAGAACAAAATTGCCTATTGATTTGAATGCAGTCAGTGTGAAGCATGACACAGTTATTTTTTTTTTACTGGGTAAATATCACTGTGAAGAATAAATAACAACCGTCTGCATTTGATCACTAATCCTGCAGAAAATCTCTTTTTTTGAGGGGGGGGGGATCTTTCCTCCTTCCTTCCCGATAACGGACAACAATGATCTAGACCCATGTTGCATAAAACGTTATGGATCCACACAGTGCCCCATCTAAATCGATGGCTGCAAACAAGCAGGACGTCTCTTGCTCAAAGAGTCTGTTTGGGTGCCTATTGATCCTTTGCATACATTTAAGAGAGAGCACTTCCTGTTTAGTATGCAAGAGCCCACAATTTAAAAATGCAACACTACCATTTGAATTTAAGTTGCCCTCTGAATAAACCTGCAGTTTTATTTTTGCACGCGCCTCAATATATGAAGACAGAAGGGTAATTGCTGTTCCATTTGAATTTGAGGTGCGTGTGAAAATGGACCATTACAACCCTATGCATTTTCCGTCCCTCTTGGTAAATGTATACGAGTCTAAATGCATCAATACCATTTAAATTTAAGCTACCTTTTGTATTGCCATCAACATAAATGAGGGGGAAAATAATAATCAAAACTCATGTTCCATTGTGCACAAAGACAGGAGGGTAATTGGCATTCCATTTGATTCTGAGGTGCATATGAACACTCGCCATTAGAATCATAAGCGTTCATGTATCGCGTGCACCCCTATTGCTTTTTTGCATCAGTTTCTTAAACAGTAAAATGACATATTTGTCATAGAAACATTGCAGAATGCCATATTGCAATGCTTCACGCTCGCATCGACACGCATCGAATGCACGGGCGAGTGTTTCGCCTTTTTTCCCCCCAGAATCGTAGCATTTTTCAAATGGTTTTATTCTCGCTGCTCCTCTGAGTTGGTGTCTGGATCCACGATGATAAAGCATTGCACCAGCAGCCAGGTTTCAGGAGTTAGCAAACTGCGCTAGTCCTTGTATCGCTGCCCAATTTCCCCAGCTTTGGTACGCACAGCGATTAAAGCGCTTGCACGCCCGAGCCGCGCTCCGAGCCCCTTCTCATTTCCCTCCCTCGCATTCACTCCCCCTCCACGTGGCGCGAGCTCCTGGCTTCGCGCAATAAGCCGTCGCATCAGACCTGAATAGCTCCTGATTTTAGATGAGGTCTGAAAGGTGTGCAGTAAATTGATTTCATACCCGGGTAACCCTGAAATCCATGGGCTGTGGTGAGCAGCACTGTGCTTTACACATGACGGGCCTGTTCTGCGGGGAAACTGGGACTGATACCAGGGTCTGGGTTTCAATAAGGGGGGCGGGACACTGCTCACATAGCCTTGACTAATGTGCACCTCCTTAACTAAATCCATCTGTGAGAAGCAGATAATATATCAAATGTAAGCCATGTAAGGGCTTGATTGAGAGCCTCGCTTTAAGAAATTCTGCAAATTTATACAGCAAATGAGTTTGTCTGTCATACTTATACAGTGTCATGTAAGGCTTTTATATTTAAGGAAAATGAGTCATTGCCTTATTGATTGCTTTGTATGACTCTTGAGAGAAGAAACTAAATGAACCAGACAAATCATAAACGTTTGGTTGTTCTGCTTTGCCATTTCTACTTTATTATTAACAATATGTGGGCTGGCTGGTCTGTATCAGACCATGCAGTTAGCCAATGGGCCCTTGTGGTTGCAGTCATAAGCAACATATATTTATTTTTACAGACAGCTAGTCAATGCAGTAGTCTGATTGTACATCAGTGAGTGGAATTGGAACGTCTTTATTGGTTGTAAACTTTTGAGCACTACAATAAAAACAGCTATTGCATGACCTGATATGTCCCTCCAGCAACTCTCGCAAACCTAATTTGGGCTGAGCACTTTTTTAATGTTCATTCAGATGGCAGTTCCAAAGCCCTTTTGCATTGTCAGTAAAGGATTAGCCAGCCAAAGTGGCAACCCCAACTGTTCCTCTCCAAGGTGAAAATTATTTATGAGTTCTAACTTCTTAGCCCCGGTACTACCAATCAGCCCCTGGCTTTTCACCCATCTTCTGAAGCATCATAGTCTGGTTATGAACAGCCCGATGGCTCTGAAAGCTTCGTCTCGTCACAAACTACAAGCGGACTGATGATGGCACGAACGAAGCCTGCGTGAATGATTTTTCATTTCCTCCTCGCTTTTAAAACAGAATTGAGGCCCAGATGCTCAACGGTAGATATTGGAAGACAATAAGACAGATTGAAAGACCACCTGAGAACAGAGGCGGGGGGGGGGAAGTGTTTTTGTTATGTTGTTTTTGGTTTTTGGCCATGGATAAGCACACAGGTGTACGGGCTAGCTGTTGCTACACGTATGAGATGCCGGGGGGGGGCGGGGGCGGGGGCGGGGGCGGGGGCGGCTCCCATTAAAACACAAGGGGAAACGTGCGCTGGAGCGCTAACGGCGTCAGGCTCGTACAGCATATTGAGAATCCGCTCGCCGCTACAGTACGCGCCGTGAGGTGTTGATGGAAACCCTGTCCGCCTCCTGTGGTGGAACTGAGGCTGCAACCTGCCTGCTCTTTAATTAGGGTTTACAGGGGTGATATTTTGGCAATCTTTGTTTCAATTTTGGGCTGACCGGCGGGCGGTTTTACTTTGTGAGACGTATAAGGGCAGGAAGTGCAACCCAGACTTAAACTGATCTCAACAGGATCAAGGCCTACCATTTTAGAAAAAATATTATTATATCCCAGAACCTGCTACACAACAAGAACGTGCTAGTGTTCATTAACCTTTTTGGTTTGAAAATTTAATTTAATTGAAACTGCTGTATGAACAAGATGGGTTTTTGAAAATGTACCACAGAGAAAATGTTTACTGCCACCTGGTCTTGAGAACGATTGGCCAGAATACCAGTGTGGAAAGAGAGTTCGCTGGGGACTCGTGATTATTCAAAAATAAATCCCCACAGGCTCTCTTACATGGCACCCAAGTAGACAGATTTTAAGAAAGGCGCTTAATGAAAATGAATTATGTACATGCGTTTTTTCTATTTTTCAGTTTATGTCTGCCTGTATTCCATGTGCGAGGGGATAGTGCGCCATTGTGTGGTTGTCCTTTGGGATGAAATCATAATATTAGCTACAGATTATGAGCCTTTTAAGCAACTGAATTTGTATAGTACACACCGTATAAAACCCACATTTCATTCTATGTGACTCATCCAATGAAATAAAAGAATAATTTGAATGGTGAGGTTGTGAAAATTCAAAGCGTCACAATGGCAAGCTGCAGGCTTAGAAAAGACTGCCAGCTTAATTTAAGAAAAGTCCAGCCCCCTCTTTTCGGTGCCGTTAGCAGGTCTGGATGCGATGATTGACGCTTAAGAAAGGCAATGTTGTGTTTTTTCATCTGCACAGAGTTACAGGAACACATGTGGAGTCACATCTCTCTTTCTCTCCCTCCCTCTCTGCCGTCTGCAGCTCTGTACAAACAAGATGGATGCCGCCATAGCTAATGCAGGATGTGGACAGGGTCGGGGCGAGCGTGTTATTCACGGTTTGACAGACCGAAAGGCTCTAGCACAACATGTCATGGCGACTCCCCTAACACAACCAGAGGTCGGGTGTCGGAATTTCAGGAAAGGACTGTCCTGACTAAAGATCAACAGCGTAATTACACTCTACAAAAGAGCTCTTTGTACAAAGGCCGCTGTTCTCACATCTCATTGTCCAGGAGGCCCGTTGGGCAGCTGGAACACATTAACATGATATAATTGGTGCTTCAGCAGTGCGGTTGGGCGAGCTATGAATATCAGGAACATTCATTTGTCATCTGTGGAGTTTGAAAGTTCGATCTAATCTTCACAAAAATCTCATTTATTTTATTGCCCGTTACATTTACGTACATAGGTTCGTGTATTATGTACTGTATACTTAAAAAAAAGGCGATTGGCATTCTCAGTGCAAGCCCCCAAATTATGGAATACTCTACCGGAGAGTCTAAGCTTCAAATGCGCCTTTAAATTTACATTTAAAATCTCCATTAAAAACTCACCTTTTAAACTTGCTATTTCTGTTTATTCCTGATTGTACCTGTTTTACTTATTTACATTTTTTATGCTTTTTATTATCTGGATAGCACCTTGAGCGCCTGTATATACTTTATTTATTTATTTACCCTTAATGATGAAAACCGCTTTATTTTATTATTAAAAACTAGGTATTTTTTACTTATTTAATGTTGTCTAAAGCACATTGGAAAAATGCAGAAGTTAATTAATTGGCATTGCTGGCGTGTGCGTGCATGTCTAAAATAAAGCCGGCATTCTCTGTTATCTCCAGCATTCTCAGACACCGATGCCGTGGCAATGGCCCAGGATTCCTGACCGAAGACAGAACATTAAACTGTACGGCACGGGTTCAAATCCTTTTATTCAGAATCATCCAGGAGTCACCAGAAACCCTCCCTGCGAGACTGTGTCTGCTGGGCTGTGGGTCAGTAACTGAGTCTATGCTTAGCACAAGGGTCGCGCGCTAGAGTGCTGATCAGCCGGACTCTCATCAGCTGCAGACCCCTGGCTGGGGTGGGTCCCCGTTTCTGCGGGTCCCCTTTTGGTCGTTCCCAGATGATTATTGGGTCTTGCTGTTTAGTTATTTTCTTCTGGCATGCTTCTCTGGCACCTGTTACACAGGAAGATCAAAGTAGTAAAGCTTTTAGAAATATAATAATAATTATTATAATAATAATTATATTCAGTCTCTGTATCCCCCATGGTCGGAAAATAACTAATACACGTTACCTTTGTTGTAAATAATTTGTCCTCCGCTGTAGAGGTAATTCAGAAATAAAAAAATAAAAAACTGGCTATTAATATGCTGGCACAACACATTTCTCACTCGTATGCAGATGGTAGTTCAGCATTCAGGCCAGCACTTTTTTTATTATTATTTTTATTAAACCAAGGTGTCCCCGCCCCCCTCCCTGAATCATCATGAGGTATCTGTAATTAACGTAGATAGAGACACGTTTCCAGAGAAGAGTAGTGATTACAAATTATCCAACTTGCCCTTGAGGTGTCAAAAGATGCTGCTGATTGAGATATTTTTAAATATTGCTTTTAATTGAGTAAGTTGAGGAGAAGCAGGCAAGTGTATGAAGCAGGGTTGATGATGTCATATTTAGCTGAAGCAGTTCTTTTAAAAACAAGAGCTGATGTACCTGAAGAGAGATATGTAGTGGGTCACTATTAATTACAAGCAAATGGGTAATTGGAAATCTGAAGGATAGTGGCTAGAGGACATACTGGACGAAATGCTAGTTGTCCAAAATTGCCCCCGTGTGAGATTGAGTGTTTGGCATTATGATGTGCGAGATTTAGTGCAGATTCATGGATTTTATAACAATGTGCTAGTCGTTATGATTGGTAGACTGCTGACGGTGATGGATGAGCCATTTTAATGATTCACAGATGGAAGAATCTGCAGAATACTACACAGTCTGGAGCAGCTGAGTGTCAGAGGTTATGTAGACTTCCCCTTCCGCACCAAAGAGGTGTATTTATCTATTAAAGCTATTTCGTTATCGAGAGACCATGCCGCTTAGAAACTCTTACTTAGAAACCTTCACAAGGTCTTGAACAGCTATAGGTTTATCCAGCAAAACCAAAAGCCTCTCATGAGATCTCCCGATGTTGCTACTCCCATCATCAAAACAATACTGCTAGCAGTCCCAATAGTTTTCTAGCATGATGCATAAATCATCAGCACTGGACTGGCGGCTGCTTTTCTTGGCTCTGAGGCGACGCGTCTTGTGATTCAGCTTTAATCAAAGATATTCCAGCTCGGGCTGCACAGTTTCCATTTAACTCTAAGTGCACAAGCCTATTCAATCCTGGCAGACAGGTTGCAGACAGGGCAGCGACCCAATCAAGTCCTCCCGTTTTGACACCCAGGCTTGCTAATAAAAGCATATATCTGTTATCTTTCATTTGCGTCGCGAGGCGGGCGTGGGCTGGCGCTGACGCTCGCTTGTGCTAGGACCCGCGCCAGGGCGTCATGGGACAGAATGCCTCGGCCCCGATTTTGGCCGCCACCCGCACTGTCCAGACGGGAGAGCGGACAGGCGCTGAGGTGTGAATGAAGAGTGGCGGGTGCGATTAAAAGGCTAAAGCTCACCTCGGCGGGTGTGCTAATCGATGCGCTCCGCTCGGAGGGCGCTAGCCGGATTCGCTAGCCGCGTTCTGTCTCCTCGCAGGCCGATAAAGAAACCACAGGAAAACACCTTCTGGACGTCCCCGTCAATACTTCTACAGCCGCCATTAATTCTCATTATGCCTATAACTTTTAATGCAAGTGAGCCAGCTTCCTTAGCGGTGGCTGGTGGAGACCAGGGTGGATGGGACCATAGAGGCAACGTTACGCACAGAGGGGAGCGATTGAGGTGAGACTGACAGGAAGCTACAGACGTGCCCTGGGTCCTGCTGCCTGAAACTGTTCATTCCTGTTTAGACCCATCGAGCGCCGTAATGATCGAGAGGCGGGGTAGGACGGGTTCACGGGCAGCTTCCACCACGATTGACATGCTAATCAAGCCCTGGGATGAGAACCAATTGCCCAGGCCCAGCCAGAGATCCTCTGGATTTACATATTTGTCCGATTATCTTGACAAATCCTGGTATGCACCCTCTAGAGAGCTTTCCAATGCGATTTGCTAACCGGCAGGAAACTTAAAACAAATAAAGGCTGCCTTTTTAATCCCCCGAAACAATTCTTTCACGGCTCTTCTGTGGTGATTGTTAATGCATCCTTGTGTTAGCCTTTTTTTTTTTTTTCTTCTTTTTTTTAAACTGCAGTAATAGCTTTGCATATTTTAGCTGACTTTGGAGCTGGTGCACTTCATCCTCTGGCTGTAATCAGGGAGCACTTGAGAGAATATGGTTTGTTGAGTCACCTGAGGCATGCGTGCTTCTCTGGTGCCGACGCTAGCACTGGGCCTCTGACGCTAGCACCGGGCCTCTGACGCTAGCACCGGGCCTCTGACGCTAGCACCGGGCCTCTGACGCTACCACCGGACCACTGACGCTAGCACCGGACCCCTGACGCTAACACCGAGCCTCTGACGCTAACACCGGGCCTCTGACGCTAGCACCGGGCCTCTGACGCTAGCACCGGGCCCCTGACGCTAGCACCGGGCCCCTGACGCTAGCACCGGGCCTCTGACGCTAGCACCGGGCCCCTGACGCTAGCACCGGGCCCCTGACGCTAGCACCGGGCCTCTGACGCTAGCACCGGGCCTCTGACGCTAGCACCGGGCCTCTTACGCTAACACCGGGCCTCTGACGCTAACACCATGCCCTGACGCTAACACCAGCTTCTCAAATGTTTGAGTGGCTGATCTAGGAACCTCAGCTTGTGTTAAAGTACAGAGTGTTTGTGAGCCGCATAAATATCTTTTGTGGAAATGTAAATAATAATTTTTTAGTTTTTCTGGGGGGTGTAGGGTGTTATTCATTATATGCAGCAAGCTCTGTATGTTGCCCTGCTAGCAGAGGGCCCTCTGCTTTAGAAACCAGGTGGAATTGGAATTTCACTCCCCTCTGATTCAGCGGACGGTAGCTGCATTCGCCACTTTAATTGCCTCGTGCCTCAGAACCTGTGTCCAAATGTGGCCTGCATATCAAACAGATTCTCCCCTCCATCAGCAATCCTTTCAAATTAGTCCCATGGCACATTTTAACTTAATACAACAGGACATTTTTTTATTTTTTTATTGTTGTTTATGATGGTATTCTTAATCACATTGTTTAATTGGCTACTTTTTCTTTATATGATTTACTTTATTATCCGGTGTATTTTTTTTGTCCCAACATTATTTTTGATTGCTTTGTTCATGCACATTTTGTGCAAGTGGCATGACAGTACTACGCTTGTGATTAAATTTCTGCCTCACTATTTTAAAGGTGTTTTTTTAAAGGGCGGTCTTTGGATATGAGCTGTTAAATAACATTCCTGTGATTTCGCTGCGGTATTGTGTTTATACATGGTCCTGGGCTCTTTGCTTTTTTTTTTTTTTCCAACCAATTTTATCCCCCCATTTTTTTCTGTTCTTCCCATGTGCCGTGTCCAATCGTAAGCTTGTCTCATCACTGCGGCATCCTCTGTCAGTCCCGGTGGGCGCTGACAAGCATACGTTCTCCAAAACAAACAGCCACGGGTTCACTCTGCAGCCCACCAGCTGAGCTGCCCTCCTCCTGTTCACGCTCAGACTGCAGTCCCACGTTTGACCAGAGGGGGATCGGCTGCACGACGTGAGCAGAGCGTTCTATGCAACCAAAGCCCTTCCCGTGGTGGCCTACAGGACGTACAAGTATGCAGCACCCTGCAGGGCCACCAGCCGTAGTCAGCATTGGCACAAGTACAGGCAGGATCCAATATATCCATATTTTATATATTACAAAGTGGGTGTGTCGAGGAGGCTTCCCCATGACTAATGGCTGACAAGGTATGCAGCAGATTGAGATAGTAAAGCCAGCGGTGTGCAATGTGTGTTAGCAGAGCTCTGGGGGGGATAGGACTTGTTAAACGACATGCTGCTTTTCCTCCAGCTGGCATTGCCTGTAAACTGCGAGGTCATCTGATGAAATTCTATGTTCACCTCCAATGGCTTGTTTCTGCCAGGCCTGGCGACTGCTGGCCCGTTGTCTGGTGCCTCTCAGAGTTAAACTCGTCTCTCTGGCTGAAAAATGACAGCACCCTGAAGTAAGATGACTGGTGACACGCAGCTCTTCTGTAGGGACTGACCCGTTGTGGCACGCTTTGCAGAACTGTCGCCAAAAGCAATCGGGGAGAAAATGCCATTCCGAGCTGAATTCTTTCTTACGTTTAAAAATGTTTCAAGCTCTGACTGAGCAATTTTAATTGAGCTGAAACAAATTATTTGAAGTGGTTTTAGACGTGGCTTAGTTGGCCGGTATAGAATCCTACTACCTTTCGCACTCCTCATTTGCTTTCTGAGGGTCAAGCAACCTGTGTTTCCCCAGTAAAACCAGGCAAAATTCTTCTCTCTGTCTTGCAGCATGGCAAGCTTTATGCATTTTCTTGTGCATAAAGTGGTAGAAATTGCTCCAGTTGCTCATTTGTGTATATGGAGAGCAGGGGAGAAATTGCTTTGAGATTGGATGTTCAAATTAAATCATATTCCGCATTGTTTGAATGAGCCTTTTCTAGATTTTCCTCAGTTACAGTTGCTATATCCTTGGGCAATTAAGCATAATTTGTTTTTCATACCCGCAGTTTGAGAGACAGTAGTTCTTTCACAAGCGGTTAGCCAAGCTTAATATGAAAATCATGCAGTGTTTCACTCTGTTTCTCATGGTGTTTTTAATTAATCTCTTTCTACTCTCAAATACTGGGGAATTCTGGGAATGGAGATGGTGCTCTTCTGTCTCTCAAATGTCTAACTAAGACGTGACCCCCAACCTTCACTCGTGTTTGTGTGTTTTTGTTTTACTTGTAGTACATTTCCCATAAATTAAAATAAACACCACGCTCATGGTGTGATAATTGAAAAAGTACACCCTTCATTCAGACTATAAAACCATGTTTGCTGCAGTTATGAAGTGTCATTTCTGTATAAAAATGGCAGATCTTAAAACAAACCGCACCTTTGAGAGAAGAGCTGTGATTGGACCATGTTCTCTCCCTTTCTTTAATGAACAGTATGAGTAGCCTACAGTACGGATGAGGTAGTACACACCTCTCTCATGATACAATCAATATAATGATAATGGATCGGAGTCTGTATCACAATCCAGTGTTTAATATAATAAGAAAGCTAAAAAAGCTTTGGTTTAGTCAGACCGTCTCTGTACTGTACGTAACAGTCATCTGTGAATGTATCTTAACTACCGATTGTTAATGTCATGCAGCACTTACAGAATTCATCATAATCCGTGTGTGGGCGTGTTCTCATGTTCTGCCCGTGGATGCTCTTAAAATGCTTTTACACAATGACCTTCAAGGTGCCAGCATGGCCTGATCGCAACGATTGACCAGCAGGATGCGGATCCATGCAAACGTCCCTAGAAAGGGATTTATTTCCATGTGCTGTTCGTTCAGAGGCCCATTTATGAAAAGGAACTTGAGCAGTGAATGAATACAGTATGTTGCGTTTCACCTTAACCACCAATCTCTCATCCTTAACGCCACACCACAGTGGGCATGTGACTACCGCCTTCTCAGCGTATGTTGTGCGTTATAAAGTACACTTTTTTTTTTTTGGTCTTACTTTCTTTAGGCGTACCGTTAATAGCATATGATCAAAGGAAATATGTTGGCTTTCGGTCAAAGACGTGTTAATTATGGCTTTGGGGCTAGGCTTCTGTTTGCATATAGCTACTGCCTGGTGCCTGCCTCATAAATACAGTGATCGTTCCAGTCATAACATTGAACATTGAGTTGAATTGTATCCTCCACGTTAATATTGACTAATTTCCAAGCCAAAATCGCACAACATATTTTTATGCCTCTGTGCCGGCGACAGCGCGGGTGTTTTCGGGTTGTCTGTCTGTCCGTCCGTCCCATTCTTGTGAACGCCATATCTCAGGAACGCCTTGAGGGAATTTCTTCACATTTGGCCTAAACGTCCATTTGGACTTAAGGATGAACTGATTCGATTTTGGTGATCAAAGGTCAAGGTCACTGTGACCTCATAAAATATGTTTTTGGCCATAACTCAAGAATTTCTATGGTAATTATGACAAAATTTCACGCAAATGTCTAATATCCACACATTTTATATCCAAAAGTTCAAAGGTCAACTTCACTGTGACATCATACTAAGTGAAGATAGCATGTTTCTCACTGGAAATTATTCACTGGAATCATACATGTCAATGTAGTGATAACCTCCATTTTGCCAATAAATACACTTCATTGTATTGTGTGGTGGGTGCATTGAAAACGGGTCCCACTGACCTGAACACCACACAAGGGTTAAATTAAATTCCTTCAAAGTCTTCACTACATATATTTTATGAGTCTGGGCAGACATGGATGTAAACTGTAACTTGACTTGTTGGTGGAGGCATACAACCGCAAGGCGGTTATTTCTTGTTATTTTAAAGTATTATCACCTCACAGATAAATCTGACTTTAATTTGTTGTGGGTTGCAAGGTTCTATGCTTTGAAGAAAAGCTGGAGAGCTCACACAAAGTACAGTTCTGATAATTTCAGTGGGTGTATCTACCATCCATGTGGGCGGCCAGGGGGTCAGGGGTCAGGGGTTACGACCCGTAGCCAGAGGAAGCAAAGGCAGCGGCTCCTGCTGATCCGTCATCACAACACAAAAGGTTACATTTGGGCTGACGTTTTTTTGAATTGTGACCGCCGGCAATCCACTGGTCTGAAACGACCCCGATTTAAATGAATTAACTTGGCATTGCAATTTGTCAGGACACCTGCTGAACAGTATGGAGGCTCGAGACGCTTGTTACGGAAAGGGAGAGAAGAAAAAAAAAAAAAAAACGATTTGCAGGAATTAATGCCATTAGCCGAATAAAATGCGACCGAGGGGACGGCTTTGTTCCTCAGTACCATTTCCACACAGAAGTACCTTGATTAGGAGAGCGTATTCTTGCCCATGCGTGCTGCATGTCTAATGAGCGAGAGGTGCTCAGCCACTTTGCTTCAGCAGCATCTCTGTAATTAGAGTGTTAAAAAAAAAATAACATTTTAGAAATGAAATTTGTACTTTAGAATCACATTCAGGGGAAATTGGATTTAGGCTAAGTATAAACTTGTAATGCATAAATCTTAGTTTCTAATGAATACCGGGCTTATGAATAATTTCAAATGAGCCTCTAAATGTCAGCTGCACAAATGAGAAGGGAGGGGATAGCAATGCATTTTGGTCATTTAAAATATTATGAAAAGTACATGTTTGCTGAACATGTGTTTGATTGTGTGCTTCCATACAGGAACACGTTTTGACATGTAGCCCTATTTACAGTAATAATATTAGTGAACAGCATTGAATAAAATTTTATATTGCTGTTTTCTTCCGTATTGTTTGTTAAGGATTAGAGTGAGTACATAACGCACTTTGTGGGATGGTAAAGGAACTAAGCCAACACAAAGAAAGCTGCAGATTTGAATACTGGGTATTGACAGTTCTGCGTTAAAGTACATAGCCCTAATAAACCCGCACTGCTTCAATAAATCAAACCGCCCTCTTAATGCGTTACATGGAATCCGTAAACATTATTACGTTGTACTGGGCCGTCTGAAAAGCCAGATATCCAGGCTAATATAATAATGCTTTGACACCATTACATGACATTTGGTTTAAAACTGTAAACAAGAGCAGAGGAGCTTCCCGTGTTCTGCTTGAGTCTCAGAGAGGAACGAGACAAATCCTCTGCATGTCTGTTGTATTTAAATGCAGGGAAGACGTGGATCGGCGTGTGAACAGAGACTGAAGCGGGGGAGCTCGTCATCCACGCTCCGGCCCCAGCCTCACAAGCCACCTGCTGAACTGCGTCGAGCTTTTGACGTGTTTTTTTAGCCCGACGCATAATGCCCTGACGCTTCCAAGCTGCCTTGTGAAGCGATTACGGAGAATGAGCCTAACTCTCTGTTCATTACTCGCTCACGCACGTTGTGCTGCCTAATACAGGAGCAAAAAACATCTCGGCTTGCTCTTGTTTTTCCTAAAAATAAGCTTACCGGGTAGCTTCCCATAACCATTTTGTTAGCTTAATGGCGGCATCAGAAAACAGACTGATGTCAGAACTGATTTGGATGGTACTGCGTATTGGAGCACTGGGGTTGTGGTCAATTCTTAATGCAGCGAAGGGAAGCAGGGAACGTCATCTTGAATAAGATTATCCAGACCAGACAAATGCATTAATGAGGTGGTTGCAATGCATAGCACCGTCGCCTCACGGCCAGAAGTTCCCGGGTTCGAATCCCAGCCAGGGGCCTCCCTGTGTGGAGCTTGCATGTTCTCCCCGTGCCCGCCCGCGTGCGTTTACTCCCACTGTCCAAAGACATGCAGGTTAGGCTAATTTGCATGCGTGTCTGCACGCCAACACTGAATTTCCCAGATCAATGGGTTAGCTGTCTAACTTTTGTCAATTATTTAGAAAAAAACTAATCTTCATGCAAAACATTCTATTTGCATCCAAATGATTAATTTTGACAGACTACCTTGCTTGGTTGATAATAATTAATTACCACCATGAATAATAGCAACCAGGGAGTAAAGCATTACATGCAAATTATTACTGATACTCAAGGTATATCTTGTGATTTCCGAAAAGGGATTTTTAAGCCAAACTATGCGCAGCAAAGCCCTTTTTCATTTCCTCTCAGTGCCAGAGGAGGTTAAAGGTCACATCATTTCACTCCGGCCAGCGTTCCATTTCACGCCGCATATAGCCCATGTGGCTGAGCGCAAGGGGCATTTGTCATCGAGACAGACCCCTGAGTGCTGCCAGTTACCGCCAGATTTTATCCCGCTACCCTTCGCTTGTCTTACATCGCTTACTGTCACACTGATTCAATACATCCGCCCCACCTTAAACAGGCCTTTGACACCGCCCCCACTCTGGCAACCCGAGAGCACCGACAGAGGCAGTGCCCCGGTGTTACGGCATGATGGAGGGGGGGTTCATGAAAAACTCACCTTTTGGTATTACGCAGATAACAGCCCTTCGTCGCGCCAGGAGCAGTCTCTTCTGTGATTGCGGGTGATGATGTAGAGCCATTGATTCGGTAGATTACAGGGGAAAAAATAAAAAAATACAATAAAATATTTTCTACACCCAGGGCTTGTGGCTTGACAATCATTGCATGTTTATTGTATTTTTGATGTGTTCTGGCAGCCCTGAAATCGTATTAAATTTCAGTCATTTTTAACGACCACTGCTGCCGACTGCAGTTGGCCATTTCTCTTCTTGTCCTTCAAGCAGAGTTTCTGAAAGCAGGTGATCGCTAACTGGAAACGAGTTGCTTATTTACCCAAACGCAGTTACTCAAGGTCTGAGGCATTGGTAATTATTGCTTCCTTTGCTAAGCCTGACGTGGAAGTAATACGCTCATTAAGTGAAATATTCAACCACACACAACAACTAACGGCACTAAGCGTAGAGTGAAATTACTTTATTTTAGCTGTTGGTGTTAATGTTGTTGTTTGTATTTCATCCTCAATTAATGGCCTGTGCATTCTACTCATTAGTGTCCTGTTGTAGGAAATAGCAATGCTTAAAAATGGTGTTCACAATGAAAGTTTGTGGGAATGAGTATGAAGGTGTGAAACATACAAATCGAGTTTTACATTCCGACATGGAAAATTGATCTAAGAACGCGACGCCCGGAGATTAGGGTCCAGATGAGAAGTGAATGAGAGTCCTACGATTTCATCTCTCCCCGCAGACCCTTGTGTGTGTGTGTGTGTGTGTGTGTGTGTGCGTGTGCGTGTGTGTGGTGGAGGGTGTGGAGGTTGGGGGTTGTGTAGGGGCAGCTCCCCCCACACAACCCCCTTTTCAAGCATCAGCTCTGCTGTCTCACTGCCCAGAATCCAATATTCCTGCCCTGAGTTTAGTTAATAGCTTGGTACTGCTCAACCACAAGTTTTGTTCTATTTCAATTAGAGCCCGTATGATTGGCCAGTTTTTATCAGGCTTCTTTTTACCAAGGCAACCGCAAATGAACTCGCCACCCAAGCAACACTTTGGTTTCTGCACAGAGGCTGACGCACATCTTGACTCTGTCGAAAATTGTGGAGAACTGTCCCAAAACTTAATCGGTGCCCCGGGGGGTGAAGCAGGGTTTGAATAGCATCAGAGAGGGGTGTCGAGCCCCCAGCAAAGCGGGAAGAAAAAAACAAACCTGACAAGCACCTGAGTGCAAAATATTAGCAGCGCGCCTCCACATATTTCTCTCCTTCTTCGCACTCCTCCACCTGTTCTCCCTGGCTCTCTCCAGTCTCGCGGACGGACGCACTGGGTCACGAGCCCCCTTATTTACGAGCGCTCCCGGTGCCTGACGATGTCTCAGCTGGCTCTCACTGGCTTAGCTGAAGCACAGGGATGCGTGCATTAAAATAGACACGCTGCTTTCGCTCTGATCACCTCCATAATGCTTCAAGGTGAAACCTATTTCGTGAGAGCCCACATCATTTGCTGGGCTTGTCATCTTAACATTTCCCTTTGTTGGGCTCTTTTCAATAGTTCCCTTGCTCTTTTCCCTCAAGTACATCTTGCAGTACAACAAGGGGACTGTCTACCAAGGACAGTAAGCCTGTGTGAATGTTAGCCAATTAAATATTTTCCCTTTATTTATCCAGGAAGGTCGACTGAACTCCAGTGTGTTTTGAAGCGATTGATCCTGAGGAATTAAAGTAGGTGGTTATGGGTTAGTAGGTGGGGGGATTATGCAGCCAATCAGATGTAGGAGGACGATTAGTTTTTTAAGGTGGGGTGGAGAGAGAAAGATTCTATTTGCAAGACTTACTGGTTGTGCTAATGCTAAACTACTGCTGGGATTGAAACCAAGTGTTCATGCCATATAGGAGATCTGAGGCAATGCACAAATTGACATGTTGGAGAACAGACTCTGCCTGACGCAACCGCTACACATAGACTTTTGCGGTAGAGTAATTTCTTATTTAAATTCAGCCTTCTGTGCTTTCAATTAAAGCCACGGCAGATGGATGTAATATTAATTCTAGGAATTATAAGAAAGACTGTAATAGCTGACTGTAGACCAGACTTTGTGTCTTGTTTTGAAACTTTGGAATAGTTTTTGGTAATTGGCACTGATTTTAAGTCGACTTTCCTGAATCAATTTCCTCCCCTCTGCTCCCGTAAAGTAAAGAAAATAATTCTTATAAAGACACCATAGATTCAGACTTCTGACCAAACATACCATCGCTCCCAAGATTTTTTTTGTGATACTGAAACTAAGATGCGGAACCTCTAACAAGAAACCACACGAAAGTTTTAAAAGTCTATTTGAAAAGTCTGTGTATGTAAGTCTGCGTATATGTTCTTTAAGATAAACAATTAATGTTTTTGTCTATCAAGAGAAGCTTCATTTATAAAGGATGTCAAGTTCTTGTCTTGTACAGGCTTTCAAGAGTGAATAATTAAATTAAAGTTTTCTACCCCCACAAAGAACTGAAAATAAACAAACTGAGATATCAGTCTCTCAGGAATATTTTTGTTGTGTTTTACGTGACTAGGGCACTCAATTAGTATACAAGATTCATTGTTCAGATGTTTAGAGCAGGCTTGCCTGACGGTACTTAGAAGAAATCAGGCCTGAAGGAAAGGAGCTTCATATTCACAAAGGGTCTGATATTCCCAAATTCCCAAAAATATTTAGTGTCTTTTTACTCAAATTCAATGCTCTTAGTTACATAACTTAGTTTCCTATGCAACAGATAAACAATTCCAAATTTTTTTTTTTTAAAACACGATTAAAGTAACCAAGATACAAAACAATACTATGATTACAGAATGCATTTCTATATGAACGGATGTTCAAACTGAGAGCAACAGATGTTGACCTGTGTCTAAAACTCTGGGTGGGTCGTAGCAGGAGTGTCACATGACAGAAGTCATATGTTGAAACCCCCCGCAGTCCCTTAGCGAATGATTGTCCATATAGGAGTGCATTTTATACATGTGTGAGGGGTGGGGGCTGCTACAGTTGTGATTTCTGGTGAAGTAGCATCAGGGTCAAGTGTGAATAGGGTCAGAATAGGGCTTATGCAGGTTTCCTACTTGTCCTGAAATAGCCAGTATATACAAACTTATAATTATTTAATTTTTCCTTTTTTAAGAAAGAATGCAGCAACCCTGTCCCCCACCCTGTTCGCCAGCTCGACGGCGGTAATTTATTGTCCCGGGTATAAATAGGATGGCAGAAGCATCGGAGGCAGGTGGTCCGATCTGCAGAGTCAGCTACCCCATCGGAGCCTGGAGCGAAGGTTCACCGTCTGTCCCTGTGTCTCCTTCTGTCTCTGCCGGGGCTCCCACCTTCTCCGTGAGAAATGGGGGTCCCGCCGTGAGGACAAGGCTCCACTCACATGCTCCGGCCTGGTCTGCTAATTAATGTGGGGGAGGGGGGGTGGTGGTACTCGGGGGGGTCTGGACAGCTTGTCCTATAGAGTTTAACCCTGCAATTCATCTCCACAACCACCAACCCCGCCCCCCACTACCTCCAGGGCTGATTTTAAGCCAGCCGATAGCATTGGAAATAGAATAGTACCCTTCCATCCCCCCCTTTAAGTGGCACAATGTAAAAACCATACTGAATGAAGATTTGTTTGAAAGATTGAAATGTTCTCTCTCTTGAATTTAAATGTTTCCCTTTAAAAGGCTGTTGTGTGGCGTAATGGAAAATTGACAGCTGAAAAATGATCTCATTTGTCAGTTGTTTTTGTGTTACCCTATCGACTAGGCTATCGTGCGGGCCTGCTGTAAAATGCTGACCACCGTTGGATATTGTGACTTTACTGCAAAATTGTTTTATAAAAATTTGTATCAGAGTGACCATTTCTACCAAAGAGCCCTAGGATGGATGTTTGCAATATAAACTTTCTATACCAGCGTGCGCATTAAATTGTGCATTAGGCTTCCACTATACAGGCCTTCAGAGGAGAAAGGCAGAGTTATTACCAGGGAATGAATGTGCCTCTCTGTGCGCTATACAGGGGGAGATTACGCTGTCGATTTGGGAGAAAATTCCGAGCAGAGGGCAGAATCGATTGCGAGGCGCTTGGTTAGGTCCTGCTTCATAAAACTGTGCTCAATCTCCACCCGGTTCAACAGACTAGAGCGGGAATGGACTGGCGCTTGATGAGACTCTCTCTCCCGGCCGTCCAGAAATGTAAAAGAGTAAAGTGACCGGTGTGGGATGGCTGCGTGCCGCGCCCCCTCCCCCAGAGAAGCGGTGGGTGTTAATCGCTGTGGGACCGGGGTCGGCGTGCTACTCCGCTTGCAGAGGGCACTGTTTATCTAGGGAGTTAGGCTTCCTCTCCCGTCAATGGAGACACCACAGCTGATCACACTCTTCAGTGATAAGACTCACACACAGTACAGTGCCTCTCAGCTTGCATGGCCCCTGTTCACTGCAGAGTGTGGGGGGGGGGCGGGGGGGGCGTGGGAGTGACATCATGATGTTTCTCTGCACTCAAGCAATATGCTAAGATATATGTCACCTTTCTTCATGTTTCCAAAACTTTACCTCAGTTCGTGTTTTACTGAAACTTTGCTGGCTGCACATGAAATGCCTAAGAAAGTGTAATTTGTCATAAAATGGCATACGTTTTCATGGAAGACTCGTTGGAATTCTTGGATGTTTGATGCAGACAAACTGCTTTCACTCAAACCTGTTCGCTGTTGTATCTGATCTGTTGATGACAAAGATCATATAGTCACTGCGCTGCGTGTTATTCATTTAAAATATGTCTTGTATAAAACAGTGTATGTGTTTATAAGCTATTGGGGCCAGATTCTTAAGTAATTACTTAAGTAATGCGCTTAAGTGCCTCTCCTGTGCAGCTTTAACGTGGGTTGATCGACGCAGTATTCTAAATAGCTCTCGGGGTGCTTATCTCAAAATGTGGGTGGTACAGGCCATGATATTCAAATGGCCTGTTTCTTGTACCTGCCCCCTGGATTGTCAGGCTTCGACTAAAACATGTTTGTGGGGGTATGCTTTTTTAACATGTCAGTGACAGTGCCTTTAATAAAGACATTTGCCTTTGTAAAATCCTAACTGTCCTGTTTATTTCATGCAACCTCATCTCATCTTTATCATGGGTGTTAATAATTTCGGAGGGCTCTGTATGTAAGAAGCAGAGGATGAATGCCAGGGCCGGTCACATTGGGGCCGCTAGCACTGCTATGTTAGGCCAGTCACAGTCTCATAGATGATTAATGTGGTTCTGTGCCAGTAGCTTCTGGTCCTGTGGGAAACTGATGCTGCTGATCGTGTCCCATAAATAAAAAAAAATTTTTTTATTTTTATTTTTTTTACAAAAAAAACAACCTGGTAAAGGTGTCTACAGTATGTTTCATTTCATCGGCCAAAAGGCGAGAGGGTAAGACCAGAAATAATGTGGAAACGGTAAAGTCAATGAAGCGGGAAAGAACTCTTAAGCTGTTAGCATCACCCCTCTCCACTCTCCCTGCATGGTGTCTGGAAGCGGATCCCAGCCGTAGTACCGCAAGCTCCGTGCGCGTTGCACACAGCCGTGGATGGGGCTTCGGCGTGAAAGACCATTACGGTTTAGCGCCTTTTTTTTTCCCCAAAACAATCTCCGGGTTGGGTTGGCAGCGCTCAGAGCTCAGGGCTAATACGTGCGCGGATAACGAACCTCCCCCTCGCCTTTTATGAAACGGGATTAAGTGTGAAATATAGCTTTCCACCCAGCCACACAGCCCATTAGAGTCCCCACTTACCGGAGAAGAAAGCAGCAGCTAACGAACACCGCGGCAAACAAAGGCGGCAGAAAGGAGCGTGTGTCTGTTGGCTCGCATGGCTCTGTAATGGCTAGGGTATTACAGAGTGCTGGTGAAGGATGGGAATTGGCCTGGGGGTCAAGAGGCTGATGAAGGATTAATGCACTGACATTACTGTTGCCAGCATTGCATTAAAGGAAAAATTCCCTTTCCCCAAACTCCTCCTCTCCCAGAGGAAATTAATTTCCAAGCCCATAAACTATTTTATTTTATTATTTTAATAAGATTTGTATTTATTTTTGCTTCAGTGAAGTTCATCTATTGAGGTTTGTGTTTTCTTTGAGCCAATGTTTTTTGGAATGATAATCAAATACTGTGCTAAACTCCACATGAAATAAATAATAATGCAATGACCCCATGTCATGGGCAAGATCCTTGTAGGAATCTTGGAGTCGTGCTTTCATTTTAATTTATTGTTTGTTCCGGCTCCGTTGCTCGTGCTGGGAGAAATTAGCTCGGCCACTCGGCCCTGCCGTAACAGCGGGTAGGAACAGGCCGGCCAATCGTTCCACCCTGGGAACTGTAAAGCCATTCGCTCCAGCAGGCCACTTAGTAGCCTTGGATAATGTGGATGGGGTGAAAAGCCTGCTCTCGGCCTGGCCGCACAGACGTCAGCAGGCCGCTCCCTGCCCTGTCAGACGCACGGAGAGGTCAACGTGGCAGAGGGGTACGGCCTCCTCAGATCTTTTATCCACTAATGAATCTGCGCCCTCGCAGCCCTGGGGCGCACGTTATTAAGCCATACGCCTTGAAGGTGACAATCGCTGCCGTCTGGCATACCTCCATGAGCTCGCACACTCTTTGAGTAGCGTATTTTCTTGTCGTATTTTTACTTGACTATTGATTATCACCTTCCTGGAGAGAAAGCACAAAAGTTGTCCTTTGAGCCGCGATCTTACCCTGGACCATGCCCCCAACCCCACCCCAAAAAAAATAGGACATGTGTAGTATAACAGCTGGTACAATTTTTTGTTGAAGTGGTGCCGTACAGCACACAATGGCCCACAACCCCTCTTTCCAGTGTCAACACATTCGGACGCTACACTGGCTGTGGCATCATGATGAGAGACGAGACCTTTAGCTGCACACACACAGTTCTGTCTACTGTCTACACACATCTACTGTCTTCATATCTCATTCCACACTTGACATCTCACATCTTCACTTCTCATCTCTGGATCCCATCATATCAATAACTCAGAATATGAGGGGAAAAGAGACACCTTGTTGAGATGCCACAAATTCAGTCGTGATATATTAGCTCCTTGATTTAAAGTAATGCTGTTCTAGTGGTGCCCTGTACGGTAAATCATTTGGGTACTTTTTGAGTCTTTGTCTGCATCAAGTTTGACCCACACTTTGGAACTGCGTTTTGGAGTCTGCGTTATGGGTACTGTCAGTGAACCTCCGATGTTACCCAATATGAGGGAGTATTATGTGTTTCTGTTTGGATACTGTCAGTGAACCTCCGATCTTACCCAATATGAGGGAGTATTATGTGTTTCTGTTTGGATACTGTCAGTGAACCTCCGATGTTACCCAATATGAGGAAGTATGTGTTTCTGTATACTTAAAAATAAAAGTGTGTCACTATAATATGGATTTTTCACTTAGAAAACAATAGAAAAAGTAACAATATGTTTTGCTGGTTTGTCTGATCCCATATTAACCCCTTTGCTCAGATGCCTAGTGGCCATGGTGCCGGTGCCAAGAGACATTTGTTGCTCCCGCAGGCAAACTATAAACTCTATGTTTTATCTTTATTGGTACACGATTTGTGACAACACTGCCGAATATGGAGTTTCTAAGTGTCACTATTTCCCCTTATATTGTCCATTTAACAAGCAACCCTCACCCAGTCTTGCCTGCAAGTACACCTACCCATGCGTGACATAGTGGACAATAGCATTTATGTGTGAGTTCATAAATATATTTATTCATCAGATAAAATCAGGATTCTGTCATAGCAACAAGATGAACCCCACAATATCCTGATCGTATGCAAAAAAAAAAAGCTGTTTAAAGCCCTGCTCACTCAAATGCAAAATAAATATTTGAAATTATTGTGTCATTATACTTCATCATTCTACTATGAATATCTGCTACTAAATATGAAATAAATATGAAATCCTACCATTGGTTTTACACATTTTATTGTCTTGGACAATCTGTTTAAGAAATACACACCAGTTTAGCACATCATTACACAATGTGGAATGTTTCCTCATAGAACCCCATGTGCCCTACCTGCAGCTCTGAAGTATTTCACATCATTCCGGTTTTATTCACAACTGTTTTATCCGATAGAGGACAGTATATCCTTTTCAACAGTGTTTGCAATTTTTTGGGGATGCTTTGAACAACAAATAACAGCCCAGCGTATCAGCATTTTTAATCTAGTTAATGTACTGTGACGCAAAAAGCTACAGACTAGTTTGTCCACTCTATCACTGTCTTGTCCAGTAGGCTACGTTAGATATGGTTATTTTCGCATTTTGAGTGCATTTCACACACTGTAGTGTAAACATTCATTGCTCAGTCATGATTTATGTTTGATGTACCAAGTTTCATTGAAGCTAGAACATTTGGCAACATTTTCCTGTTGGTGGAATATTATTTTATTGTAATGTTATCATACATAATATAGGCTTTGTATCTTCCTGCGCTATACTTGTCACTTAAGACATGGATAATACTCATTTCAATTTACTGTGCGCTGATATGTGCTAGATGAATGAAAAAATTTTATTCACCAAGTTTCTGTGATGCTGACACCTGGAGTTATAAAGCCTCAAACAGAGCAACCCCTAAATAGATGAGAATTTACCAAATTTGCCATCTGAGCAAAGGGGTTAAAGGAGATATACTGAAATGGTGAGCCAAGTATTTTAAAATCAGAATAACTGTATGTAAGCATGCATAGTCATACCGTGTTCTGGCCTTGTGATGAATTGTGCTTTGTAGGCTATATCATTTTGGCTTCTGTAGGACTCAAATGTTCACATTGCAAATGTATCCCTACATTATACCACTTGACTGACCAGTGCCAGTCACATATTTGGGGAGGGGAGATTTGTTTTTACACATTTCTTGTAAATTTAACAGCAGTTAGTGTAGTTTAGATTAGAGGAAGTAACTTAATTTGTAGCGTCAAATGAACAACAATCAACATACAAATGACTTTGAATTGAAACCCTTAAGAAAGGACATATACAATATGAGTTAAGTTACATTAGAGTAATCTCATGAACAAGGCATGGTACAGCATACAGATCTGGAAGATATGAATCATTAAATTTGGCACGGTTGTAGGATAAAAACTCAGAACGATTCTGAATAAAATCGTTTAAATGTGGCTAATACCGAGGTATGGTAGCCAACCGTTTAACAATTGCATCACAAACGGTTTCTACAGCGCAATGAAAATCAGCAAAAAAAAGGGCTGGTGTACGAAAATCCACAGAAGGAGGAGTGTTTCTCCACACCGGCCTGTGATATACATCGAAGTGCGTGTGAATGCGTGTTCCCTTTGCTCGAAACATCATCTTCTGTCTCCCTGCACAGAACACACAACAATCAACACTGAATCCTGCCATTGGAAATAAAGAGAGGCAGCACACACAGAGCTTATTTTAATATCTCTGCTGGGAAGCGGCAGCATTGCCAGTACATAGCCTAATAGCAGAGCGCAGCCTAATTGCCACGGCACGCCAAAGTGCATCACTCCACACGCGCAGATTGTTTCTTGAGCTTTCCAATGCATTTATAGTGAGCATTGCCCACCCATCATCACCTTGCTCTCCCTCCCGTGGTGGAATGCAAGGGGCAGGCTCGATGCAAAAACTCCAGAATGCAATTTCCAGCCCAGCAGCCACCAGACAGGCGGAGTGACTGGCTAACGGCGTGTCCCGGTTAACCTCGGAGTCTGCAGTCTGCACTGACCGGTCGAAATCGCAGGCGCGCCACCACCCCGTGAAGTTAAGGACGTCAGGTTCGGCAATCAGCCTTGATGAGAGTGCTTTGTAATACGAGCGAATTAGCATGCGATTAATAATTTACGGCTGCCTTAAAGCAAATGCTCCGCTCCCCACCCGCCGGCAGGACTGCACAGGTATAAACGGTGGGAGGAGAAAGGTTAAAACGAATAGCCGTGCGCTCGCGTTCGTAGAGTGTAACGTGGGCGTCAAGGTCGTGTTGTGAACTGCACTCGAGATAATGGCTCCGGGTTTCTCGCAGACCTTCAAAGGATGGCAACATATTGGTGTTCAAGATGAGGCAGTGTGTGCAAACTTTAGTTTGTCTCCAGCCCTGCTTTGAGAGTGCTTTGCTGTTATGCATAATTACACATACATTTAATTATATAAAGCCCATAAAAAAAAGAAAAATAAGCCAGTTAATACCTTTAGTAAGCACACCTTAATCAAAGTCTCAATTAAGCTCTCCTGCATATTTCATATATGCAGATATAAAACCCTATACATCATGCTTGTCTTTGTTTGCAGTGCAATGCATTACTCATGATGCAGAAAATGAGGAAAAACCTGAATTATACAAAAACTTAAAAAACATGTCAATAAACTTTGTAAATGCATATCAGCCCAAGACCTAATTAAGACCACCTACACTATTCATCATGAAAAATAAAAAATATCTAGAACATGGAAAGCACACTACATCAAACCCCACACTCTTACACCCAGAACACACTACATGACACTTGATGGTCATGATAAGCTCGTCAAATTATGAAAATTGAGACATTGCAGCCCAGATAACACGGGCCATCGCGTGTGGCCGTGACTATATAAGGCTCTTCAACCCTTCTGACATTGTAATGGCTTTCAGTAAAAGCCGATGCAGGCACGTGATATCAACAGAGTAGCCTATTACCATTCACTCAGAACGGCCTATATTTGTTTATTTTCTTTAATGATTATATATTGGAAATTAGTTTTTTAATTATTTTATAATTGTATTTGTATTTATCATTTATCAATTTTTTTGATGAGTCAGCTTATCTAAAGCTTTTCTTATGGAAGAAATTCCTTCAGTCTGAAAAATATCCTCATTGTCTTCACCGTCACAATTGTAAAATTAGTTATATTTGAATTACGAATACACTAAACTAAGTCATGGCAAGCAATAAGCAATGTCAACACTGTTGCTTTCAGCTCTCAGCATATTGTTTGCTCTTTGAAGTCTTGAAATAAACCAGCCGAATCTGACTCACTTAGTCAGGTTAACATTTCCCGCGTTTCCCCTGCAGGGATGAATTGTAGAACAGAGATTTGTTATTGTGATTTGATACTTTTCTTCTTTTTTTAACGACACGATTGTTCAAATTTGCATCAGTACCTCTCGACGGGGACGGTGCCGTTGGGGTGTTGTGTCATGTTGGGGGCGGGGCCTGTGAGTTTGAAGGAGACGTTGGAATATGATTGGGAGCAGTGGTGGAAAGTCCAGGTTCAGAAAGTAATACCAGTATTTAGTACCAATCACTTGGATTTGCTAATTAGCACAATTGTTCATCCAGGAGGCAGAACTAATGACTGAAATCAGCTAGCTGAGTTCCTGGGTGGAAGAAAAACATGACAGGACTTTTACTTTCTAACCCCTGGACTTTCTCCCTCTGATTGGAAGCATTTCCATGCATTGCGGCAAAGCCAGCTACCGGGACATCGCCCCTTCAGCCCCCTCCATTACCTGCCACTGAAGGATCTGCGCCCCAGATGTAAGCAGGGGTGACAGGCTGAATACAGGCCATCGGACACATTATACGCTAGGCTGATTTAAGTCCCTGGCTTTGGAAGAAGGGGGGGTTTATACAGGTCATCCACACATCACCCATGGGAATAGCAGAGCTCTGAACGAGAGAAGACGGGTCAAGATTTACGGACCGTTTGAAAAGCCTTCCCCTCTCCAATGTAAAACCGTTTGCTGTGGGCTATGCTACTCTGTGCCATTCATGATATTTCCACAGTATTGTCTTTTACATCCTGCTTCTTAGAAATATAATAATTCTTTACTGGTCACATTGTTAGTGGCGCCATTGACTTTGCAGTCAGTTTAATGAATAACTGCTCTGTGCTTTGAAAATAATCAATTTTCAAATCAATGGCAGAGGTTTGATTTCATTTTTATTAATTTAGTTTTTTTTTTTTTTGCATATACTATATATATATATATATACCTATGTATTATGTGCATGCGTGCATTTTATGAAAGATTTCCGCCAGGTCTTAATGTTGGCTGTGGATGTGAAGTGAACATGTTTAAGTCGCTGGGCCTCTGTGGAATCTGCACCTCTTTTGCCCCCACAAACCGCAGTGCTAACGTACAGACTCATATCAGCGGGATCGGGACGCCCCTCAGTTCTGGAAACCCCAACGGTGCCTGTAATTTAATGTTACACTTCCGCCAGAGCGCCTCGCCATCAGTGAGTTAATTTTTATTAGCGTCCTTATGTTGTCCATGAATCAGGTTTGAAACTTCAAATTGGCCATGGGAGCAATACTTTATATTAGATTCTATCTCTGTCACATTGCTCCTCTGTACAAATGTGTCTCTAATTGAGTAATATGAATGGGAGTTTAGGGGCAGAGGGCCTCGGCTCTGAACTGAAAGAATAGACCCTATCTCTTCCCTCTTTAGACGAACACCGCTCTCGACAGCTCTTCACAACAGACTTACTTAAAATGTTATTCAATCGTGTTAAAATCCAGTTTGGTTCACCCCAGAATGTTTCTTTTTAAAAAAGTAATACATTCAAATTCTTTGTTTTAATGAGTTATTTTTGTTGTTCCCACTGCCAGATGGTAATACGATGGGATGGTGTCCTCACCGTTGAAACCACTCTGTCACAGGCTCATTTTCCTCATGTCCTTGAAAGCTGAAAGCATGGAGAGGTAAATTCATGCTATAAATGGACAATCTCCAGGGACTAATTAATAGACATGAATGTGTTCCTTCCGCTTTCTGCAGTAAGTAATACTGTCCCGTCTTGTTTTTTTGTCAGAGGGGAGGGCAGAGATGATGGTTAGAGACGCTATATGATTCCTCCTCAACACTTTATTTTTTATCCAGGGAAAAAGGAGATGGAAATCAGATCCATTTCCCGATATCATATTGCTGGCTTTTGATAAGCCGTACGGCCCGTGCATTGCTTCCCTTGGAAGGTGAAGAAAGCAATGTTTGACAAAGAGAGCTCTCTCAATTTGGAGTATTGGAAGTGTTTATCCGTATTGATTCCACATCTAATGCTGGCCTGCCTCCCACACGTAGAGATACCACAGCTGGGTAGAATCAGTCCCAGGTTAGACATAGAGACCAGCTGTTACATGCAAGGCTCTGTCTCATTTATATGCATTTGCCATGCGGGTCCTGCATGTTCCCTGGGAGTCTTTAATATGGAGATATTCTATATGACTGTCTTTCATTTTCCTCATCTGGCTGTGCAGTATGGCACTCCCTTCTCTTGCTTTTCAAACCCACAGACTTTAAATATTGTGAAATCCTGGCTGTCTTTAACCCCCGGTTTCATCTGTCGGGGTCAGCCAGTCACTGCGAGCTAGTTGGGACTGGCTGCTGGAGACTGCATCGCCAGGGTTCACTGTTGGGAAGCTTCCGTTCGATTGGCCAGTCTCTACGACCTCTGTGGTGTCACATGGCAATTCCAGTGTCCAAGCCAGTGGTCCCCAGCCCTGCTCCTTGAGATCTATCATCCTGTAGGTTCTCATTTCAACCCTAATTTGGCACACCTGATTCTATTAAATAGCAGCTCAACGCGATCTCTAGCTGTTGAATGAGGTGTGCTTTGTTAGGATTGGAGCCAAAGCCTATAGGACGGTAGGTCTCCAGGAACAGGGTTGGGGACCACTGGTCTAAGCCATCACACAGGGACTGATTGTGAGTGGAGCATTATGCTCCAGCTAAGACCACACATATTCCGCGCCCAGTGCTTCACTTCTGCATAGTCCCACTGTCGCTTTTCCTACACGCCTCTCGCCAACACACACCGGCTCATAGTGATTTTATCTCACGCTGTCCTTCCAACCAGGCTCCATTTTCATTAGGAATTTGGTAAGCGGATGGAAAGTGAACCGTGCCCTGCTGCCCTCTGTCAGATCACACTTTATTTTTTGGAGGTGGATTTAGCTAATTTCAGAGAGTGGCAGGGGAAGCATTCAAAGGGACAAATCCTATTACTCCACAAGCCTCCCTTTCATTGACGCCTTCTAATCTCGACGGTCTTGTGGTAGCCGAGAAGGATGGTTTACACCGCCGGAGAGCTTAACGGGAAGGTATGGCTGCCTCCTTGTTTTGGAACTGCGAATGAGTACATGCATCTCCGACCGTCAACACTGCTCTTAATTTCCACTTCACGCACCAGATGAGACCTCTGTTTAAAAATAGACGTCCTGTCCAGAGGTTTCTTTCCTCCTCTGTAATTGGCCAATTATTTTATTACTGTTTTCATTCTGACCCAGCCTACTCATGAGCCATAATAACATAATTACAAAGAAGAAGGTCGCCTGCATTTCCCTCTGAGGTTTCGACTGCTACCTTCTTAATAATAATAATAATAATGTGCCTGCAAAAGTGCCTTTTGGGATGTGTGAGGGATTAACGACCCACGGATCACAAGAAGTTTAACGCCGCACCTCGGCAGCGTAGCCGGGCGTCATGAAACGTAAATCACCGTAGAGTCCGTCAGTCCGTGCGTATCTTTCTTTGATTCACGAGAAATAATGAGCGCATACTACACGCCCGGCCGGGCCTTAGTTTCTCAGTGTTGTGAAAGCTTGCGCTGTACCGGCAGACGAGATGGCGATCTCTTGCAAACAGAACTCGTTTCTCGCGGCTGCACGTCTTGAAGCACCGTGACATTCACTTGCTGTCTGTCAGACACCCCCTCAATCATCTCATTCACTTGCTCTGTCTTAATTACAGAGAATGCACTCACTCTTTGTTTTTCTATTCCCTCATTAGAAACACTCTGATTACTAGCCGGGTGGAAATTATATTGACTTTTTGTATGCAAATGCTGTCACATGCTTTTGCAGAGTGATCCAAATCCATTTGAGACGTAACAGCCTTGTGTGTTGTTCTAACAGATAAAGCTTTCTGTATAAACTTGCATAAAAGGTGTCATTTTATTTCTCATTCGCCCCTTTCTGAATATGTACTTGTAGGTTTCGTTGTGTAAGCCAGACCAGGGCACGGAAAGCATGTGCTATTAACTTTGAGTCTCCATTTTGTTAACATTGAAAACTGTCACTTTTAAATTATGCATGCACAATTAGCGACACAAATGGACGGACTCCACAGCATGAAACCAACACTGTTTTAACACTAACAATAACACTAGCATTAATAAATGTAAATAACTTTCCAAGTAATATTAAATCACTTCAGTTTTCAAAGAGTCCCCACAGGCAACATAACTTTAAAATAAGGCTCTCTATTTTATTATATCTTTAGTGCTCAAATAAAAACATTTGAAAAAAACATACAGTACAAAAAACTGTAGAGAATAGCATAGGCTGGTATCAGTCAATATTTGCCCTTAACTTGAACTAACAATTAAAATAAAATAATCATTTATTTGATCACAAACACACTTTGGCGGGTTCAGCAATCACTATAACTAACTCTCCAAACTGAATTTGTGATGGCAAAGTGTAAGGTTTGCATTTACTTGTGAGTCAGAGTTAAAGACAAATGTTGATTTTACACAGACCGTGTTTTTTTATTTTTTTATTTTTTTATTTTTTTATTTTTTTATTTTTTTTGTTTTACCGCTAGTGGGTTTCATGGTGCTCCAGCGGTCACCTGCAATGATGGAATGCAGGTTGTGACCGTGTGCCGTGCGCGCCACAAGTCCCTGACAATTAGCTTAATGTCGTATCTTCCCTCTCCCCAGCTGTGATGCACAATTGCCATGACAGTGACGTATGAGGGTAATAACTTGAACTAGAAAGGGCATTGTGGGATACACCGTCTCGCTGGGGGAAAAGGCACCTGGGACTTGTGCCGGATGAGGAACACAGAGGCTGTAGCGTGTTTTTGAATCCCCTCAGAAGCTTAAATGTCTCCCACCGAGCTGTTTGTTTTCAGGTAATGTGCCGAAGCTAGCCATTGTTAATGGCAGCACTTAAACACTACATTTTGCCTGCAGACACGGCTGGTTCGTGGCATAGTCACTGTATTCTACCATGTCGATCTTGCTCTTTTCTCTTCCACCGACTTCTATATCTTGATTGCATTAGTGCTTTTCCCACCCGACTGAATCGTGCAGCTGCAGAATATGAAAACATGGTGAGAATTTGCTTCTTTTTTTCTATCTGTCCCGTTCCTCTCTTCCACATGGAATGTTATTGCAGAAAAATAGGCTCCATCACAACAAAAAAAGCCAATTGTGAGTCATTACTTTAAAAAAAAAACATAAAATAAAATCAGATGGTGTTTTTCTGGAATAAATGACTCTGTCTGTGTGAAATGCATTTTTTTTAAAGGCTGATGTGTAATTCAAAACATAATTGGATTCTACTCATTTGTACAAATTTTCTAAAAAGCACTGCATCAAATTGTCACCATATTGATGCTATATGAAATAGCATTTTATTGACAATGGGCTTGTGTATTTTCCCTCTGTTTAGTCTTATTGGGGGGAAAAAAAGGTAATTTGAATAATATACAGTGCAGTGAGTATTTGAACAGTGATACAATTTTGTTGTTTTGGCTCTATTCTCTGTACAGCATATTGGATTTGAAATAAAACAAGGGATATGAGGTTAAAGGGTAGACTGTCAGCTTTAATTTGAGTGTATTTACATCCATATCGGGCAGTCCGTGTTGGAATTACAGCTCTTTTTATACACAAATTGTGTCACTATCCAAATAGATATGCACTGCACTGTGTTGATGACTGGTTGTGCTTTTCATATTGCTTTCAGAATTTGAACATTGACTGGGCTATGATAACAAAGTAACAAAGAAGTACGAGAGCAGAATACAGAACACGACCACAGGGAACATTAGTTTGGACTCGCGTTAGGAGAATTATAGTCTGACAGTGATGGGGAAATCATTACATTGGTGACTTTGGTAAGTAACAGCCTTGGGAACACAGTGAGGCTGAATAAGCCAGGGAGCATTGGTCCTTGGTGATGGTTATAAATAGAGGCCGAGAAATAATAGCAGTACTAATATTACCTTTGGTTGTGCTTTGATTGGAGCTAAAGCAAAAACTATTTTTTCGAATGTTCTGTGCTATTTTCTGAGATTAACTGTTTTTCAAAAATGGAAAGCCTTTTTAATCAATCATTTCTGCCTGCAAAATTCTGAAATATTTATGCCAATTTGCTTGAATAATAACCCCCTGTAAAGTCCAATGGAATCGGATAACCAGTACAAATATAAATATCTTACAATTTAGATGGATTTATTTCCATTCTTTGTGAACATACAAGCTGAATTTCATCTCTTGCACATAGCATGGCAAAATGCAGTTATATGTGGCGGGGTTCTATAGTGCTCCCATTTTAGGAGCATTTGCTTCTGAATATTGGTGTGTGCCAACTAGAAAAATAACTTAGGAGCACATGTACACATTGGAATGCATTAGTGCACTCCTACTTGCGCTCTTTGGGAAAAATGTTAGCCTAGAGCCCTGCGTGGCATTGGCCATTTTGTGCCAGAGATGAACGGGCCCAGATTGGCAGAGTTCTTCCACCCGTTGCCATGTGATCCCTGTGTGTGTTTGCAGGAAGTGGTCCACTGGTCTGTGTTCTCCTGTATGGGAAAGATTTGCTGTCTGTAGCTTCAGTGCTCGCTGTCTGTAGTTTCAGTGCTCGCTGTCTGTAGCTTCAGTGCTCGCTGTCTGTAGCTTCAGTGCTCGCTGTCTGTAGCTTCAGTGCTCGCTGTCTGTAGCTTCAGTGCTCGCTGTCTGTAGCTTCAGTAGCTTCAGTGCTCGCTGTCTGTAGTTTCAGTGCTCGCTGTCTGTAGCTTCAGTGCTCGCTGTCTGTAGCTTCAGTGCTCGCTGTCTGTAGCTTCAGTGCTCGCTGTCTGTAGCTTCAGTGCTCGCTGTCTGTAGCTTCAGTGCTCGTTCAGTGCATATATTCACTTATAAAATCCAGTATGGTCCATAATATACGTACTGTTGTTTAACCTTGAAATGTGAAATGCTTTTGGTTACAAACCTCCCCAAATTCGCATTCAAATTGCTCTGTGAAAATATGTATATTTTTCACAGCTTCAAGTAAAACACGCAACAAGGGAGTTGTGTGATTGAATCAAAACCCTTTCCCTGCTATACAATAACATTTTTGTAAACATTATACTGGGAACATTAACAGTAAAAAAAACACAATCAGGTTGACCATAACAGATTTTTCAGCAGGTCTGATTTAATTCCCCATTGCATTTAACTACCCTTAACCAGCAACCTTTCAAACCATCCAAGTTAAACCAATTAACATCCACCATTAGTAGTGCGTGTTCTATTCATCATGCTGCCAGACATGTGCTGTGCTGCTTTGATTTCTCCGTCTGGTCCCTGTCATCCCTCCTCGTGTCTTTCTGTATTCTTTGGAATATTTTTAAATATATATATTTTTAAATCAGTTTGACACAGTTTGATAATCTGTTGTGCTCAGTGCGGAACACGAGGAAGCAGTGTGCAGAAATATCCAGGCACTGTTCTGTTCCCCTGATTCTCAGCTCAGGAAGTCCATCACAGGGTCTGAAAGCTTCTCACATTTCATTTCAAGAGCCCAGGGGACTTACCTGCAGAGTGAAATTTATGAATTACTCTTTTGAAGAGAAGAGTAAAAATGGTGGATGACATGAAAATGGCAGGCAGCCTTTGAACGTTCGGATTTGCTACCCCCCTCCCCAAATTAATTTGCTTTCCATTTGTAATGCACCTTCCTTCCTGTGCCTTTTTCCGAACGCTTTCATGTCCGTTGGACCAGTGATGATTTAAAGCGGTGAAGCTTTTTTTACCCTCCCCGTTCCATAAGAATTTTGATGTGGGCTTAGATTTCCTTTTTTTAATGGTATCGGTGTTCTACCTGGCCTAGTAATGCAATTCCAGCTGGGACCGGGGAGCCATTCTCCCTCTCACAAGCTCCTTTTAAAATCTACATCCGAGTGCACATTTTTAAAGCCGCAAAATCATCCCGGGGCTGCGTTTAAATTGTAACCCCCTCCGATTTTTTCCGTTAATAATCCTTACAGGTGTTAACGGAGTGCGCGTTAATGCTTCGCTTAATGGACAACATTCGTAGGAATAATAAGTGGTTTTGATGATGATATTGTTACCGGCAGAGGAGGTGTGAACTGTCACTCCAGGACGTCTGCTGTGATCATCTGTCACCACGGAGGGGGGGGGCGGGGGCAGTAAAGCTTTAAGCAGTGGCTCCAGCTCCTGTCCCGACCAGGTTCAAACCGTTTAACTCCGGGTGCGTGTGAAGAATCAGCTTCTCGCCCGAGTTGTCGCAGCCTGCTCGCCGGTAGCATTGGAAAGCGCAGCGTGAGACTGGTGCCATTGCCAGCAGGTTTTCCATTACAGCTCCTGCTCCGAGGTAAATGGAAGAAGGATGCAGTGACGCACAGGGCTGTTGAATCGGGGCCCTCGTCTCTTTTCTCCTCTCTCCGCTCCTACAGCGTGCCCCAAGTGCCTGTCGTTCACCGGGAAGCCATTTCCACCAAACACTGGTTGCCCTGTATTGCCTTGGTTAGCAGATCTCTCTCCTCTCATCATGTTGGCTTGCTTTACGTGGCACTTTGTTTCTCTCTTAACTGGTACTAACCTCTAAACCAACCTCTGCCCATATTGTACGCGTGTAATTTACACTTTTTTGGCCTAATAATGAGTACAATGAGAAATGGCAGTGCAACAACAAAATACATAAATAAAATAAAATAAATGTCATGTTTTCATGCACATAGTGGATGAAATGTCAAGTAGTATTCACAGTAGTGAGATATGGTATAGTGTTAGCCCAGCTATATTTCTGATGCTATTTTTGTAGAATTCAACTGATATTTAAGCTGCAAACTTCATAAAGAAGTTAATTTATTGTTGTATTGTTCTTCCAAGAACTGGTTACTACTGCTGGTTTTAACACATGAAATGGTGACCTACATCTGTGTTCATTATATCATTGATTTATTTATTTTTGGGAAGGGAGGGGGTTGTTGAGCATAGGGGTTGGTTTTATTTGATTTGATTGGATTTGATTCAATATGATTCGATTGAATTTGTTCTTATTCAATTCATCTGAGAGAAAGGATGAAATCTATTTTATACAATCAGCTTAAGACCCAACAGTGCAAATTAGAGTATTGGGGTAAAATGCTTCTATTAAAAGAAACAACATGATATTTTACCGTGCGGTTGTCTTTAAAGCTTATGCTTTATAGTTGCGTGAGTCACTGTTTTGATTTGTAACTGGGCGATGTATACTGCATTCAATACTGCATTCCAACCATGTGTCAGTATTTTGGAAAGTAAACATCAGTCTTCCGTGTGAAATATCTTTGACTAAGATCTTGAGATATAGTAGAATATATTTGAAGGCAATAATCCGCTTGCGCTTATGTAATAACCCCTCTAAATAGATGGTGTGTCTGTGTGGATATCTTTTTTAATGAGATTTTTGTGTGGAGCTCACATTGTTTGCAATATCTTCTCATTGTAATTGGTTGCGGGAGTCTCTTGTGCCGACAGATTATATAGGAGTACCTTTATTGGAAAACGAATGGATTGCCTTTCCATCAGATTTTCAATACCGGCGTGTGCCACCTGTTATCTGTGGGAGGAACAATGTCTTCTTTATTTGTTTTAATTGCGTCATTGTAACTAAAATCATTGACCGTTGACACACCCACCATTCTGCACTCTCTCTCAATCAGTCATTTTCAAAGCTTCACATCTAGCACAAAATGAATGTGCTGAGAACATTAAAATACTAAAATAAAATAAAAAAGCACTAAAGGGCTCAATCTGCAGAGCGGTGCCATCTTTTGTGTTTTTGCATAGAACTCTTCAAAGCTATCGAGTCTGGCGGCAAAGAGTCAAAAAGTGAAATCGTGAGTTCTTGTTATTTCATTTTCCACTTAATGCTGTGCTGAAACTCTGCTGCTCAAATGAACAGCGCGGAAGCGTCGGGACGCACGTGCTTTTTGATATGATCATTACGACATATGCGTCCGCCTCGGCTAAGCACTGTTCTGGTATCTCCAGTGTGCAACAAAATGCAGATTATGATCAAGTGTTGTGGTTGACTGAATTAAGCAGCAATTAAAATGTGCTTATGGAGATGTGTTTTAGCCTACATGGCACTCGTTTGGAAGGCAATACAGCTTAATTGATATAAGATGAGCGTATATTCCCTAACAAATTATTTTCGCAGAGCAATTTGAATGCAAATCTGGGTGGGGGTGTAACCAGAAAGCATTTCACATCTCAAGGTTAAACAATGCTACTTATATCATGGGCCATACTGGATTTTACAAGTGAAATATAACCATATTTTCCTTTTTTATATTGTTTACCCCTTATCTTGTCTTTTTTTCCAGTCTGTTTAATCGCAATTCTAATCTTGTCGCAACACTGCCACGTCCTCCATAAATTCAGGAGAACGCTGACTAGCCTGTGGATACTCAAAACACCGCTTTCTGTCACTCAGTCTTGCATCAGATGAGGTGCATATTGCACTAGTGCACTGCGTCTAATGCGACTGATGCAGACAGGCCGCGTCCCGATTGGCCAGGGCTGTCACTGTTGCCTAATCAATCAGTGAAATCCCTTCTCTTCGGGCGAAGCTCTAGCCAATGTTTCCTGCTGTGACTGTTCAATTCCCGACTGTGGTGTGCACGAGACGCGTGGGACCGCCACCCAAGGCTCCCAACCATTTATGACTCTTGCATCTACTTGTTTTTTTACATTATTTAATTTTTTTTACCTCCTACATGCCGTAAGAGAGGGTAACAGCTGGCCTGCAAATGAGCTTTCCTCCCCAGTCGTAGAGCATAAGCTGTGCCCAAGTGCAAACCAAAGTCTTTCGTCTTGACTGCATCTGTCCCGTAAAGTGACAGTAGAACTTTAACAGCAGCTCCTCTGAGTTTTATCTTTTTTTACTAGTGCTTTTTTTTTTACTGCTTTCAGGAATTCAGGACTCTTGGTTCCAAGTTTGCTACTGCTTAAATTAGGACATCCTTCAATAGTCCTTGGAGAGTCGCCCACGTTTTCTTTTAGGTGTCAACAAAATCTGTGCCTCTTCACATCTCTGGGCCCTGAAGTTGAATGACAGTCTGTGTAGTTTTGATGGTGTGAGAGTCATTTCTAACACTCCAGTCTGTGTAGTTTTGATGGTGGGAGAGTCATTTATAACACTCCGGTCTGTGTAGTTTTGATGGTGTGAGAGTCATTTCTAACACTCCAGTCTGTGTAGTTTTGATGGTGTGAGAGTCATTTCTAACACTCCAGTCTGTGTAGTTTTGATGGTTTCTAACACTCCAGTCTGTGTAGTTTTGATGGTGTGAGAGTCATTTCTAACACTCCAGTCTGTGTAGTTTTGATGGTGCGAGAGTCATTTCTAACACTCCAGTCTGTGTAGTTTTGATGGTGCGAGAGTCATTTCTAACACTCCAGTCTGTGTAGTTTTGATGGTGTGAGAGTCATTTCTAACACTCCAGTCTGTGTAGTTTTGATGGTGTGAGAGTCATTTCTAACACTCCAGTCTGTGTAGTTTTGATGGTGTGAGAGTCATTTCTAACACTCCAGTCTGTGTAGTTTTGATGGTGTGATTGTGACGAGTAATTTCTAACACTCCAGGATGTGCTTGGAAAACTTTAGTTTGGAGCAGTGCTGTGTTTGTTAGTCGTTTCCTATTTTAAAGTGGTAAACCACCCGCATGATATTTTTTACTTTATGGGCTTGGCTTTACTTTCTACATCTTGCCAAGCGCCTCTTTTCTGAGGATTTTCAGGAATCTGGATTTGGAGTCCAGAGTAAACAGTGATTTGCACAGTGTACAGATGGTAGAAATCTTCCTTCTACCTCAGATGCAAATGAGGAAAGTGTCTGTGGCACCCTGACGGTGTCATGGGACAGATAAAGCATATTCTTAAGATTGGAGGTGACAGCAGATGCACAGTGTTACAAAGCATGGTGTACCTGAGGATGATGATGATGATGATGAGCCTCTTCAACCTATTCAAGTCCTTGGCTTGGAACAGGGTGTGAAATTGGCACCAGCCACCAGCCAAATGCTGGTAAAATTTTGATTGTGGCCGGAAAGATTTTTACTCCAGCAGCCACTTTGGTCAGTAACCAACCATGTTGTGTAATATTGTGAAAGGTAATGTGGCTGGTCAAATGTTGAAAATGGCTGGTGATTTTTATAATCCACAAGCAACTTTGGCCAGTGGGTGAAAAATGTTATACCCTGGCTTGGAATTCTGTTTCCTTAAATTCTTCAATACAGATAAAATGCTGACTGGGTAAAATTGCACAAAGGTATTTCTGTTAAATTTTTTGAGAGCGCCTATATAACGTGCAACATCCTACATATTCTGTATGTATGATGTGTGCTTCTCGTAGCGTGTAGCTAGGCCCCTCATCACAACAGGAGCCTGTGGCTCTAGGGGATGCTGGTACAGTGTTCTAGCACTGAGGGGATATATTCCACACTATGTACCTGCAGTCATTTCATATGTGTGTCACTTCAAAGGGAGTGCTAATGTGAATTTCTATATGCAAGTTTGTTCAGCATTAAGCAGACACAGACAATGATAGGAATATTAATTGATATGAATTGTAAATCAGTGGTATGTGCACTCACTGTTGTTTGCATTGTTTCACCAGGTAAGTAAGGCAGGACACCTCTATCTACCTCTGTCTATTTTAGGACGCAAAAGAATCCAAGAAGTATTAGGATTCTCCTAGAAAACACCTGTTTTTATACTGCGAGCCATTACTCAGAGTGACAAATGAGATGTGGAGGAACGAACGACCAGGAAACCTCACCCCGAGACGTCTCTCCCGCGAGGAAACCTCCCGCCTCTGGACTTTTAGCCTGCTGCTCGTGCAGAACTTGTGACTTTACATTTTAAAGTCGGAGAGATGTTTGTGAGAGATCAGAGGTCCCCACACCACAGCTATGCCCTGTCCCTCTCTCCGTGATACTGGCCTGGAGGGGACATGGCTGTACACAGGCGGGGGGGGAGAGAGTAACATGATAATGAGCGCATCACGTGCGATGGGCTCACTCTCGCACACTTTCCACTCGGAACTCCACACACGTTCCACTCGGAACCCCACACACGTTCATGGTCCTCTGCTGTGGTGGGCTTAGTCTATGGACCACTCGCCGCAAATTCACTTAATCACAGCAGGAAACATTTATTGAAACGTCTTGAAGCATATTTAAGAATTAATAGAAGGTGAGAAGCCTGACATTCTGTGGCTGCTATGAGCTGAGGTTCAGAAGGTCTTATTTAAATTGGAGTGCTGCACATCTTAAGAACAAGCAAGCACATGGTATTAGCGCTATTAGCTGCAGTTAGCAATGACTGATTATTTTTAATGGTGACTCAGTACGGCTCTGTCTGTTTCCCAAGTTCACTGCTTGTGTAGAACATGAGATCACTAAGTAAGTACACATTGCATGTTTTGTGACCCGATATATGGGATTAAATCTTAGGGATTGTTTTCATCTGAGGATTTTTATTGGTGTGCTAGATTCCATTTGAGGAAACAAGGCAGGAGTGAAGGCTTGCCAACAGTTATGGCACCACAGTTTAACACGAATATTGTCTAGGATCTTTCTATCAAGTGTACACTCACTTTCAAACAAAATTGACACATTTTTCTTTTTTATTTAATCTAGTGGTGATCTGAACACTATTTGATCGAGGCTTGGCTTAACTTATTTATACCTGACTCATATGTGTTTGGTGTGTTTTTTTTCTATCAACCAAATAAGGTGAAATGATGTTGGTGGCGGCAGTGTGGTATAATGGTTAAGGAACTGGGTTTGTTTGTAACCGAAAGGTTGCAGGTTCGATTCCCAGGTCGGACACTGCCGTGTTACCTGTAGCAAGGGTACTTACTTCACCATTGCTTCTATATATATATATATCAGCTGTATCAATGGAATGTATGTATAAAAAAAAAATGCTGTGTCGTAGTCTGGATAAGAGCGTCTGCTAAAAAATATAAATGTAATGTAATGTAATGTAAAATGTTGATTGTTTACTGTGAGCTCTTTTATTTTTTGTTGATTGTTCATTCTACCAAAGGCCATCACAATGTTGATGACTATAAAAACACAGTATTTTCATTAAATAACTTTGTAAAATAAATATGTGTGTGTGGTATGGTGACTGCACATAGTGATAACCTGATATCATAACCTGCTAATTATTACGGATGATGAAGTTTTATGGAATAGGAAATATGATGCTTATAAAATTTTGTAACCCAACTTAATATAATTTGAACACTTCCCGTTCAGTAAAAATCAGTTTTGCAGCATATTTGTGATAAACGGCACACTGACTGCCCAAGGAGACTATACATGCTTGGAGCTATTTTACACAGTCCTTTGTCATTAAGATACATATTTCAGAATGTTTTTTTTTTTTCTGAAAAATATTGCAAACAAACTCGCTCCATTTTTGCAGACACAATCTGGATCTCTCTCTGCAACAATGGAACATTTGTGTCTGCTTGATGCCATACTGTATTTAAAGCTCCTAAAGCAAGACTGCTGCTCCTCGCCTTACTGGATACAGAGCGGTGCCCCTTATTTCAGGTATAATGAAGGTTTCCAAGAGTTTACCATACAAGCATTGGACAGCTACCTCACAGTTGGATCTGTTGCAGTTTGTGTAGAGCAGTGAGTCCCAAACCTAACCTTGGGTACCCCCCAGCCAGATCCACCTCAAACACACCTGAATCCCTGATACAAATAAACAAGCCTTTGATTATTTGTGTCAGGTGTGCTTGAGATGGAACACATGGGTTTCCTTGATCTGGCTGGGGGTTTACCCCCAAGTGGTTTGGGTAGAGCATGGGTAGAGCATTAGTGTAGCGAGCCCAGTTGGTCTGTAGATAAGTCAGCTCTTTACTTCCTCACCTAGAGATGCCTGGTACTCACATCACTATCATTTTCATTGATTACAGCTCTGCGTTTAACACAATTATCCCATTAAGGCGATGATAAACTTGTAGGATTAGGCATTAATCAGTCTTGGCGTCATGAGATTATGGATTTGTTGCTCAAGAAGTAGCAGGTTGTTACATGTTGAATGGAAATTGATAAATGAATCAGATCCTATCGTGTTTAGTACAGGCGTGTCACAGGTTCACATTTCCTCACCCCTATTGTATTTGTTGCATGCAGTGCCCTCCACAATTATTGGCGCCCCTGGCAAAGATGAGTAAAAAGGGTTATAAAAAATTTGACTTTTAGTGAATTAGCTTAATCTCACACTGAAGAAATTTTAAAAATCCAACCATTAATTGAAGTACATTTATTCTGAGAAAAAACAATCCCTCATCAAGAAATAATTATTATTAAACCACGTGTGCCACAATTATTGGCACTCCTAAAAATTATTATGAACAAAATGTAACTGAAGCATTTTTTCCATTTATATTTTACTTTTTAAAGTTGATCAGAGTGTTTAGGAACTTTCAAGCAGTAATCCATGACTTCCTGTTTCACTGGGGTATAAATATGAGGTGACACAGAGGCCATATTCCCTTATTCATATATCAAGATGGGAAAGATAAAAGAATACACACATCAAATGAGGGAAAAGTGTGTTGAGCTTTATAAGTCAGGGAATGGCTATAAAAAAATAGCTACTCAGCTGAAAATGCCCATATCATTTTGGTTCATTTTGCCCCCACTCACAGTGAGGAGGATGGTAAGAGAGGCACAAAAATCCAAAAAAGGATCACTGTTGGAGAATTAGAGAGGAAAGTAGCATCTTAGGGTCATCATGCCTCCAAAACTCTCATTAGACGTCACCTCCATGCCAACATGCCATTTTTCCCAACAATATTTGGAAGGTATGCCATAAAAAAGCCTTTCCTGTCATTTCAAACCTGGAGTTTTCTAAACGCTACTGAAACCTGGTCTGGAATCGTGTTGGCGAAATGAAAATTTAGCTTTTCGGCAGCCAATACTCAAGGTGGGTTTGGCGTAAAAAGAAGGATGGCTATACCAAAAATAACATAATTCCCACTGTAAAGTATTATGGAGGTTCCGTAATGTTGTGGGGCTGTTTTTCTTCCAAATGCCCTGGGAACCTTGTTAGGGTACATAGCATCATAAACTCCATGAAATACCGGGAAATTTTAAACTAGGTCGTCGTTGGATCTTCCAGCAGGACAATGATCCAAAACATACGTCCAAATCAACATGAAAAAAAAAACTGAACACAAAAAAAATCTTCTGGCCATGGCCATCTCAGTCCCCCCCCTGACCCCATTGAAATTGAAACTGACTGACTGAGCTGAAGAGGAGAGAGAGAGAAGAGAGGACCTAAGACTCTGATCTGGAGATTCTGTTCTGTCTCTCCTTTCTCTGTATTTCTCTCCTTTATTAGATTATGTTAAAAAAAAAATGTTCTTGATGGCAAGGGATTTTTTTTTTCTCAGAATAAATTTATTTAAATTAAAGGTTGGATTTTTCTTATTTTTTTCAGTGTGAGATTAAGCTAATTCACCAAACAGTGAATTTTTTTATAACCATTTTTACACATCTTTACCAGGGGTGCCAATAATTGTGGAGGGCACTGTATAAACAACGACGTTTCGCTCTGAGCCTGTATGCCGTGCTTTTGGTTTCCGCAGATTTGATTGTAGATGATGAAACGGAATATAGGTATGAAGTTGCTGTTCAAGCTGTGACTGGATAACAAAATGCTACTAAGTGTCTGTAAAACAAAGGAGACCGTGGTCTTCCACAAAAAAATGCACTCGCTGAAGTCTCTGGTAATAAACAGACAAAGATTCCTTTACATTTCTCAGGACCGCAGTGTCTTCTTTCTTAAAATGTAAGAGGAACATTGCCGTGATTGCCACAAAAAGGTTTTCAAGGAACTTTTTTGAGACTGTGAAAGTAGTTCATTGTGACACAAAAAGCAACGATCCAGTTACACAAGGTAGTTATTGAGAATGTTCTCTCTCGCTTTGTGATTGAATGGCATGGAAATAGCACTTTAGAGAGAGCCGCGAGAACAACTGCAGAAATTATAGGCTGTGATTTAGCTTCCATTATGGTTTTATATGTTAGTGCTATCAAGACTAATGGCGTGAAAAAAATAAAAAAATTCCAACCAGTCACACCAAGCAAATCAAAGAAAGAAGACATTGTCACTTCCTGTATGGGGCGGCTGTGGCTCAGGAGGTAGAGCGCGCGGCGTCCGCCAGGGGTTGGTGGTGGTCCCCCCCCCGGCTCTTCCTCATGTCGAAGTGTCCTTGTCCTTGGGCAAGACACCCCACCCAAATTGCTCCCAATGTGCTAGGCTACCACATTGGCAGGCAGCGCCCCGCCATGTGTGTGTGTGTGTGTGTGTGTGTGTGAGAGAGGCCCATTGTAAAAGCGCTGGGATAAAGCGCTATATATAAGTGCAGTCCATTTACCATTTACCATTTACATTGTCACTTTAAATAATTCTGTCAGGTCATTAGCCATTTTCTCTCAATTACATTTTTTATTTGATAAGGGCTGTTTAATAATATGTTGTATTGTTTATGAACTGGGACATAGACACAACTGTATACTTTAAATACACTTTTCCTAAAGTTCCTTGATCTTGGTGTATGGACAAACTGGTTCTCCCATTTGAGGATGGATGAGCGGGAAAATATAATCCTGTCCGTGCTGTAATCAGTTCCACTGAATGAAGGTCAAAGTTTATGAGGAATTGTTAAGGAAATGTGGAGCCTTTTTAGTAGCTAATTACAGCAATGGTGTAGTGTGATTTAGGAATATCATCAGGGCAATGTTGCCTTAGTGGGCAATTAGATTTGCCCATGCTTTTCTCCAGGGCGTTTTTACTCTAATATAATGCATTTTGGAATGCACTGTGCCCCTGTTTCTTAAAGCCTGTTGTTTTGCCGTTGCTCAATTAACTCCTCAAGTTTCACTGTAAATTAGACAGCCAATGGGACCCTTTTAAGACACAGAGCTATTTCTGCTGCAGGAGAGGCTCTAAGCAGATCACCGCAATGCTGCAACAGGAGGCAAAATTACAGCAATTATTTCTCTTTTTATTTTATTTTAAACAAAAATAATTTTTCTCCAGGCAGATCTGGGATACAGATTTTCATACTTGAGCAGCATGAGGAATTTTTGAAGTGGGCTTACACCAGAGTAGTGTGAAGTTTTTTTATTAAAAAAAATTATTTTTATTTTTAAAACTATTATATATTTTTTTATATAGTGGTGTGATTCAACAGCCACATTGTTGTCTCACAACAAGACTTCCACTCGAAACCAAAGGCCCAGAGATCTGAGCGCTCCGCCATCGCAGCTGCTGCACAAGAACTACAGATCAGGGCATGCTGGGGGTAAGGAATCTGCCGCAGTGGAGCTGAGGGATCTTCTGTGAGCCGCGAGTACCCCGAGGGGGAGCCTGCCAAAGCCCCGCCCGAAAAGGGGTTTCTTCTCTGCGCCAGATAAAACGCATGTGCTGTAATTAAGAGTTTCACTTCTTCCCAAAAGTGGCTCCTTGGCCCAACCCCTGTGGGTAGCTGGCCACCTATCAAATACAGGTACATCACTGCCTTTGGGGGAGGGGGGGGGGGGGGGGGGGGGGTTGGCATGCTTCTTTTTCCCTATTTTTGGTTCTTGCCTTCAAAGTTTTTAAACATTTGTTCATCTGCTGAGTCCTCCATGGGTTCTTCTTCAGTTGTTGTCGGAGCAGATGTAACCCTCCTTAATACGAACTGTCTGGCCCGTTCACCTTGTAGTCGCCCAAAATGCCGCGGATGGTTCAGACTCGGCCATAAGCGCCATAGGGAAATCACACGCCTAGCGCACTTAGCGAAAGTCACACAGACAAGGTGACTTCGGCCTGCGGTGGAAATGAAGGCACATTTCCTCAGGGAAATAGAGAAATGCACATATGCAGGTGAACATTCTCTTTGTTGTCAGGGCAAATAGCCAGAGACAATGACCGAAGACCTTAAATGCGGAGAGTCAGTGTGTTCGTATGTGCGTGTGAATAATATCTGCCGTGTTCCAGATTTATATAGGCTTTGATGACCGCCCTCCCTTCCAATGTTATAACATTTCATGCAGTTTATGTGTTGAATTTTGATAAGAGTTTTGTGGGTTCTCTTAATGATTTTCTACATTTACAGTAGAACATTGAATGTATTTCACTATACTTACATGAAGTGGACTTACATTTTTTCCAATTAAAATATTTTTTAATGGCTATTGCTTCCTCTCATGTAAAATGTCAGCCATTTCTTCCAGTGTTACAATATAACTGAATATATCGCTCACATAGATCATGAGGGGGCTGATCTGTGTGAGAGATATATTAAATTAACTGACCTGGTTGACCTGCACAAGGAAAATTATTGACTGTCATTTTGGTGATAAAAGGAACAGGCGAAGGAGGGAAAGTAAAGGATTAAAACAGGGGATGAAAGCAGCAACAGGGGACTGAGACGGAGGGGGGGGGTCTTTCCAGCACGTGAATTAAATTGGTTCATTTCTGGGTCCCCAAATAAATGTGCATTAGAAGATGGTTCTCGCTGCGGGGTGACTGGCTGGTCGCTCATTCCCTCAAGTCTTCCTTCACGGAGCCTTGCGATTTCAGCTTCTGTGCTCAATCCCACTGCTGACACCAGTGTATCGAGACCAGGCGGTTCTTGAATAATGCTCATGTTTTATTAAGAAGGCAGGAGATAAGACTAACCCAGACCCAGAACTGTAAGCCCTTTTCATATTGAAATGGGTGCCAACATTGCACCCTGACTTTTGTGACATCACATAACCATAATACAAGCATGTGAACACTTACTTCTGTGTCCCTTTTGTGACTAGCTGGCTATCTGGACCACAATACACGTGAACTTCACTGGCCCTTTGGTGGCTAGCTAGCAACTCTGCTAGCCACCGCTACAATATATTACTTTTGGATGGAATTTGGAGGTGTATTATGATACTTTCAAACATCGGAAGGGAAAGGCCTGGGTGGCCTTCTGGCAGCTGAAGAATATCTGGAAATCCACAACACCTCTAGAGCTAAAAGTTAATCTATTCAAAGCAGCAGTGCTGAGTGTGTTCCTTTATGGGAGCGAATCGTGGGTGATCAATGGAAAAAAATAAAAAAATAAAAAAACTTCTTCCAGACAACTTGCCTGCGCATCATTCTTGATATTTCCAAGAAAGACCACGGAAGGAACGAGGAAACAGAACCCAAACTGTGCCCTTAATTAACCAACTACAACATCGCCCAATCAGGTTTCTTGGGAACTCTCTGCGACGTCCAAATAAAGACCTTGTCAACCAGGAGTATATACGCATATCCTCTATACTCCTACACATGGGAAAGCTATCCTTATACTCATATCCTCTATACTCCTACACATGGGAAAGCTATCCTTATACTCATATCCTCTATACTCCTACACATGGGAAAGCTATCCTTATACTCATATCCTCTATACTCCTACACATGGGAAAGCTATCCTTATACTCATATCCTCTATACTCCTACACATGGGAAAGCTATCCTTATACTCATATCTTCTATATACTCCTACACATGGGAAAGCTATCCTTATACTCATATCCTCTATATACTCCTACACATGGGAAAGCTATCCTTATACTCATATCCTCTATACTCCTACACATGGGAAAGCTATCCTTATACTCATATCCTCTATACTCCTACACAAGGGAAAGCTATCCTTATACTCATATCCTCTATACTCCTACACATGGGAAAGCTATCCTTATACTCATATCCTCTATACTCCTACACATGGGAAAGCTATCCTTATACTCATATCCTCTATACTCCTACACATGGGAAAGCTATCCTTATACTCATATCCTCTATATACTCCTACACATGGGAAAGCTATCCTTATACTCATATCCTCTATATACTCCTACACATGGGAAAGCTATCCTTATACTCATATCCTCTATATACTCCTACACATGGGAAAGCTATCCTTATACTCATATCCTCTATATATTCCTACACATGGGAAAGCTATCCTTATACTCATATCCTCTATACTCCTACACATGGGAAAGCTATCCTTATACTCATATCCTCTATATACTCCTACACATGGGAAAGCTATCCTTATACTCATATCCTCTATATACTCCTACACATGGGAAAGCTATCCTTATACTCATATCCGCTATATACTCCTACACATGGGAAAGCTATCCTTATACTCATATCCTCTATACTCCTACACAAGGGAAAGCTATCCTTATACTCATATCCTCTATATACTCCTACACATGGGAAAGCTATCCTTATACTCATATCCTCTATATACTCCTACACATGGGAAAGCTATCCTTATACTCATATCCTCTATACTCCTACACATGGGAAAGCTATCCTTATACTCATATCCTCTATATACTCCTACACATGGGAAAGCTATCCTTATACTCATATCCTCTATATACTCCTACACATGGGAAAGCTATCCTTATACTCATATCCTCTATACTCCTACACATGGGAAAGCTATCCTTATACTCATATCCTCTATACTCCTACACATGGGAAAGCTATCCTTATACTCATATCCTCTATACTCCTACACATGGGAAAGCTATCCTTATACTCATATCCTCTATACTCCTACACAAGGGAAAGCTATCCTTATACTCATATCCTCTATACTCCTACACATGGGAAAGCTATCCTTATACTCATATCCTCTATACTCCTACACAAGGGAAAGCTATCCTTATACTCATATCTTCTATACTCCTACACATGGGAAAGCTATCCTTATACTCATATCCTCTATACTCCTACACATAGGAAAGCTATCCTTATACGCATATCCTCTATACTCCTACACATGGGAAAGCTATCCTTATACTCATATCCTCTATACTCCTACACATGGGAAAGCTATCCTTATACTCATATCCTCTATACTCCTACACATGGGAAAGCTATCCTTATACTCATATCCTCTATACTCCTACACATGGGAAAGCTATCATTATACTCATATCCTCTATATACTCCTACACATGGGAAAGCTATCCTTATACTCTTATCCTCTATATACTCCTACACATGGGAAAGCTATCCTTATACTCATATCCTCTATACTCCTACACATGGGAAAGCTATCCTTATACTCATATCCTCTATACTCCTACACATGGGAAAGCTATCCTTATACTCATATCCTCTATACTCCTACACATGGGAAAGCTATCCTTATACTCATATCCTCTATACTCCTACACATGGGAAAGCTATCCTTATACTCATATCCTCTATACTCCTACACATGGGAAAGCTATCCTTATACTCATATCCTCTATACTCCTACACATGGGAAAGCTATCCTTATACTCATATCCTCTATACTCCTACACATGGGAAAGCTATCCTTATACTCATATCCTCTATACTCCTACACAAGGGAAAGCTATCCTTATACTCATATCCTCTATACTCCTACACAAGGGAAAGCTATCCTTATACTCATATCCTCTATACTCCTACACATGGGAAAGCTATCCTTATACTCATATCCTCTATACTCCTACACATGGGAAAGCTATCCTTATACTCATATCCTCTATACTCCTACACATGGGAAAGCTATCCTTATACTCATATCCTCTATACTCCTACACAAGGGAAAGCTATCCTTATACTCATATCCTCTATACTCCTACACATGGGAAAGCTATCCTTATACTCATATCCTCTATACTCCTACACAAGGGAAAGCTATCCTTATACTCATATCCTCTATACTCCTACACATGGGAAAGCTATCCTTATACTCATATCCTCTATACTCCTACACATGGGAAAGCTATCCTTATACTCATATCCTCTATACTCCTACACATGGGAAAGCTATCCTTATACTCATATCCTCTATATACTCCTACACATGGGAAAGCTATCCTTATACTCATATCCTCTATACTCCTACACATGGGAAAGCTATCCTTATACTCATATCCTCTATACTCCTACACATGGGAAAGCTATCCTTATACTCATATCCTCTATACTCCTACACAAGGGAAAGCTATCCTTATACTCATATCCTCTATACTCCTACACATGGGAAAGCTATCCTTATACTCATATCCTCTATACTCCTACACATGGGAAAGCTATCCTTATACTCATATCCTCTATACTCCTACACATGGGAAAGCTATCCTTATACTCATATCCTCTATACTCCTACACAAGGGAAAGCTATCCTTATACTCATATCCTCTATACTCCTACACAAGGGAAAGCTATCCTTATACTCATATCCTCTATACTCCTACACAAGGGAAAGCTATCCTTATACTCATATCCTCTATACTCCTACACAAGGGAAAGCTATCCTTATACTCATATCCTCTATACTCCTACACATGGGAAAGCTATCCTTATACTCATATCCTCTATACTCCTACACATGGGAAAGCTATCCTTATACTCATATCCTCTATACTCCTACACATGGGAAAGCTATCCTTATACTCATATCCTCTATACTCCTACACATGGGAAAGCTATCCTTATACTCATATCCTCTATATACTCCTACACATGGGAAAGCTATCCTTATACTCATATCCTCTATACTCCTACACATGGGAAAGCTATCCTTATACTCATATCCTCTATATAAGCTATCCTTATACTCATATCCTCTATATACTCCTACACATGGGAAAGCTATCCTTATACTCATATCCTCTATACTCCTACACAAGGGAAAGCTATTCTTATACGCATATCCTCTATACTCCTACACAAGGGAAAGCTATCCTTATACTCATATCCTCTATACTCCTACACATGGGAAAGCTAGTCACGGTATCAGAAAATTGTCCTTCAACCAATATGCTTCCCGACAATTATATGAGGGTACTGAACTTAACAGGCAGGAGCTGAGGACAGCCGCCCAGGACCGCGGCGAATGGAGGAAACTTGTCAAGACTGTTTGTCGTCACTCTTTCCATGGATGAGACGCAATCGACAAATCATTATGATACCTAGACCTTCGCCGTGCTTTTCTCAGGTTGCATACATCTATTGAAATGTGCTATTTTGGTTGACTCAGTCCAGACTGGGCATTAAATAAGGTGCCTTTATGTCTTACCAATATCTGAACTGCAGAGGTAACTGTATACGACTGTCTACGGTAACAGACACGAATCATATTTATTAGTCCAGACATGAATGTCTTTTTCCTCAACAGCCAAGGTCTTCTGTGCTCCTTCACTTGTTGGGGGGTTGCTTGGTTTCCGGGGGCGGTAGTGGCAGTGGTCAGGAGTGCACTTAATTGCTGGATTGACAACAACTGACTGAGTGATTATAAGAAGATCACGTTTGCCACTCTAGATGTCTCTCTTATCCGCGCCTTCACTCTACCGGGCGTCTGCGGCTATATAGTCTTTGCCTTATGTTTAAGGTTTACTCGATTACTGATCTCATTGTGCAATGTGCACATACATGCACTCATTCACACTCCGTTTGCGTTACACCTCACACCTCATGTGTGTTCTCAGGCGGAGGTTTGTTTTCTTTGTGTGCTTGTTCTTGTGTAATAAATAATTGTGGCGCCTTGAACTCGTGCTGTCTCTCCATTTTTTGCCGGTTGTGGCCGAACAATCGTTACATTAACGTTTACTTTTAGTGTGTTGGTCAGCTGGTGAACGCTGTGACCAGGTTTCCTTTTGGAGGGATATGCAAAGGTTTGATGTTTGTCTGGGCAGATAACAAATGTGTTGTGATTAATCATACAAGCTACGATACAGCTGCCAAAACACATAAGAGTACACACTGGCCCTAAGGATCACTTTCCTTTTCCTAGCTCGTGTAATGCAAGACGTGCAATGCTTCTGGTCCTTGTGGACACTTATATTTCAATTTGTCATGCTCTTCGGTTAATGACACGGTGGATTTGTGCGCAGTGACCTGCAGGGGATGCGTGGTATGATGACAGGCCCCCTGCTGTTGACAGGACTTCAGTTGTTGAGCAGGGTTACAAGATATTTTTACGCACCCTATGCAATCCACTCGCCTACATATTCATGCCGGGGGGGAAACCTCCAAAGAGTCCAACCTTCCTGAGGTTGGACTTAATCCAATTTTCAGAATTTTACCTCCTGCTCTTTCTTTGAGAGGCACAGTTTCCATAGAAGCTTTTCCAACATAGAAACTTGCCACGGGCGAGACTGCCCACCCCCCACAATCACAATAGGTGCCTATTTTTGTGTCCTCCATGTCAGACATTACAAAGACAGGTTGTTAGAAGCACTAAGTGAATTGTGTTGCTATTATTCTTATTATTGTTTTTATTATTATTATTATTATTATTATTATTATTATTATTATTATTATTATACTGTTCTGCCCATCAGTCAGTGATAAGAGGGGCCTATACCATATTTCCTGATTTAATGGCACCTGATAGCAAACAAGCAAAGGAGTTGATTAAACCCTATAAACCTTTAGAGTTGGCATTTTTCCTGTCTGCCTGTAATAGTATATTTCATTGATCTCGGAATGAATGACTCCAAATACCGTTGCAATCCTTTTAAATTCTGACAGGCTTCTGATAAATGGAACCTTTAAATATCACTTCCTCACGGGCGATGAAGGCTCGCTTGACCGTTTCTCTGACACCTCTGACGTGTTCTTGCAAATACACCTTGCGTGCATTGACATTCCCGACCGTGCTGGAATTTTTCATTATTGGAATTCTAAGCCTCATTCGTGGTTCAATAAATCCAAAATTCCAACCGTGGCCATCGGGCTGCCCTTGCAGTAACAACGGCTGTGTATTGGGTCACAGATTTTTGTTGTTCACTTGTGAGCCAAGGATTCCCAATAATCTGTGACGAGCTTCTCTTGTAGCTGTGCAATTGTTAAATGTTTCCAGAGGGAGCAAATTAAAGCAGCAAAATTTCTGTCTGAGCCATCTTGAGTCTATACCCAAGAACCCCAGCTTGTTCTTTTTTTTTTTACCAAGCTTTTCAAAATGATCCATGTTTGAAGACAGAAGGAAAAGTTAAGCTGAAGGATCAAAGCCAGACTTATTCCAGAGAGAATTTGAAAAAAATATATCACAACTGGTATGAGTGTAGACACTTGCAGCGTTCAGATGATTAGGTGAGATGATTCCTTGGCACTCTGTAGTCATTAGATGCATCCGTGTAATTTATGAGATCATTTCACAATTTCCTAAATCAGGGATTGTATCATTCTTCTCCAGATTAACCATGAAGCAGAAGGGTTAACATTCTTTGTACAAAGAAACTAGCAGTTATGTGAGCTCAGAGAGGCATGCTCTCTATTGCCTGGTTGTATTCAGGTCTCACACTGAAAGCTGTAATTGAGTTTTACAACCCAGTGATTTAAGGGTTTTCTTCTTTGGTCTTCAATGTGTTGCCTTGGGTTCTGTTTCAGGAGGAAGGGGTAGGAACGAACAAACAATTACATTTGATCAGGGTTTTCATTCAGCGCTCGCTCCTTTTGAAACCGGTGTACTTGGCAAAAAAACAACTGTGCTCGGGAAATGATTTGCCACGCTAACCATGAAATTTGCCTTCATCCATCGGTGAATACAGTCAAATTAATTCTTCATACAAAAGTCCTCCTTAAACAAAAAAGTCCTTGAAAGAACACGTTTTGTTGAGAGAGCAGAAACTGTATCCTCTTTCTCCAGGGATGCATAAATTGAAGAAGTGCGCACACATACCTGTATTAATTTTCTATTCGGTGACACAACACAAAATTAATTTAGTACAGAAAATGCTAAACTTTATTCATAATCAACCTTTTTCTTATTTTTATTGAGAAAAGCCAGATGCTGAGAAATGATGTTGAAGTGCGTTTGAGCTGGCTGTTGAACTCCAGCACAGCCCTTCAGAAGACCTGGATGCTGAGGTCTATGCATTTGTCACGTGCTGGAAAACCTCCAAGTGGAGGCACACAGCACGAGGCAAGACAAACTCCTGTGCGTCCAAACACAGCTACTTAATGCCAGCAGTGGGAAAGGTTATTCTGTGACGAGGGCTGAACAACAGACTTCTGCCCAACCTCACACACACACACACACACATTCATACACACACACACACACACACGCATTCACACACACACACACATTCACACACACACACACGCACACACACATTCACACACACGCACACGCACACGCACGCACACACATTTCTCATTTTATTTCTTTCTACTCCTATGTAAGTAACTTTATAATGTCAAAGTGGAATACAGTATTTAGATGTATCATATTAAAATTAAAAGGTCTGAAAATATGTTTATTGACAAATATTTACTTTAACAACCTAAATTAGACCAGGTGTACTCCATTTCTTTGAGAGATAGCACTATAAATACATTAAGGAGGTTCAACTGTGTTGATTTCAAATCCACCTGTTTCATTGCATGAATGCAGAATAAATAGCTGCTTTTATGTTGGAGATTTATGTTCCAACAGGATAATGACCCAAAGTACATATCAAAAACGGCAAAGGAATGGCTTAAAAACAATAAAGTCGGTATTCTGGAACGGCCCAGCCAGACTTAAATATCATTGAAAATCAGCAGTATGGCCTGAAAACGGCTGCCCATCAACAGCTGTGAATGCTACAAAATCATTTACTCTAGGAGGGTGAATGCGTTTGTAATTGAGGAACTTAAGTCTTCATTTTTTTAAAATGTTTTTGAATAAACAATATTTTTCGCATCATACATGTGTTTTTGTGAAGGGGAAAATGCTTTAAAGTTTTAGGGGGTAAGAGGACAAATGGTGAACATGTTCAAGGGCATGAAGGAAATATGTTTTCATCATTGTTTATTTGCCTTTGATACACCTAAAGATTTTATGTCATCCATTAATACAGTGGGATATTTACTGAATGGGCTTAGGTTAAGTACTCCTGCGATACTAAAGTACGTCTTCTCTCAGAAAGTCCATTTCTCTCACCATCACTACACCATACCGCTTGCCTTGTACTACTGCGCTGTGCTTTTGCTTAACGATGTTTTGTCCTGCTTAATCCGTCAAATTGAATTCTCCATCCTCTGTATTTTCCAGAAAAGCTTATTTGGTCAATGCTGTTAAGATGTACAATCACTCTACCACAGTGGCTGCTTGTAAACATGCAATTTCCACATGCAGGAAATGGCTTTGTAAATTGAGCATGTCACGTGTCTTCTCCTCTGGAACTGGAGTACGCCTCATTTATTTCTTTGATTGCATTAGTTATTTAAAAAAAAAAAATCAATGCAGAGAACATTTAATGTCGTTGGTGGACACTTTGCTCTTCATTTTCACCTCAGAATTAGCCAGGCAGCTTCCTCTCATATGCAAACTGTGTTTTGGTTTTTGAAGTAGCAGAAACAAACCCCCCCCCCCTCCCCCAGCCTTGTTTGATTGTGAAGGAAAATATTGCAAGTAACAAAAAGGCAGACACTTTCATGGAGTCTCTCTTTGCTGTATTTGTCATTGGAACGTGTTTGTTTATGACATCATAAATGAGGATAACCACTGAAGGTTGGTTCAACTGGGGTTGCCTGGTGGGGTGGTTACAGAGTGACAGAGGAGGGCAGAATGACCCCTGTCAAGCTGGAGAGTGTTAATGAGGGCAGCGATAAACGCCCCAGCTGCCGACCGTCAACCCATGCTCCCCAGGTTCCTGCCAGTACTCCCATCCCAAATTCGTGGCCGACTCGAGTTGCTGTTCCAAATTGAAAATTTTACACTTTAAGTCCAAGGATTTATGTTTTGTTCCATCTACGAGTTGTACTAGTCTGGGTGTAATAGCAGCCCTCTCTGTCTCTAAAGAGGAATGATTCCTCCATCCCGCTGTGCTTTCTGACCTGAGATGATGTGGCTATAAGCATGGGGCCAGTAGATATCTTCTCTTTTTCAGGTGGCACAAGAGATTTCACAGCATGGGGCAGATTGCTGTGAGCCACAGCATAATAACATCTCTCCAGGTTCCCAATGTGAGCGCTGCCCCTCACATTGTCTGGTGGCATTTGGCATGCTGCAGCTTTTCACAAACAGGGAATCGTTTGAAAGAGGTTTTGAAAGCCACTGGGCGCAGGAATAGTGCACAGCTTCGAGCCGTGTCGATTGCAGTCGGGGATTGATTGAAATGTTGCCATTATACGTATATATAAAAAATGACTCTCTACACATAATTCTGATCATTCTAAGTCAGATCAATGCTTAGGGTGCTTCCCCTGCTGTGTCGCACTTATTTTCATTAACGAAACAGAAAGGGATCATGGGTATATGTTTCGTTACCCGTTCCTGCGGGCAAAGAGCACTGCAGTTTAAGTGAGGGCACTTGCATGGCTGCCTGCCAGAAAAGAGCACACTTTCCACAGTGCAGGCCATACAGTACTACTGGAGTGTGAGTGGCTAGTCGAGGAGAGGTATGTCTCCACAGATAACGGCGGATAGTCTTTGGGTGCTTGGTGCATTTATTGGACGACCTAATCCAGTGGTAAGCCGAGGAACCTTACCAACTTAAACCCACACTGCAAAAGTGTTGTGCGACAAAGTATAAATTAGGCTTAAGGACTCCCAGTCAAAGTCAGCTAATGGCAAAGCCCAAGCTCAATACTGTGGTGTCTGCACAATAAGACCCAGCCAGCCTTTGCAGTCAACACTTTTGCCAGCAGAGCCCCCAGGAGCCCTTCCTATTGTGTGCTTCATGTATAATAAGCTTGTTTTGCCTGCAGTTTGACTCATTGTTTTATTTTTAAGAGTATTACAAATCACAAACAATCCTATATGTCGTAGATGTCCCTAAAGGTGCTTGCAACCACTAATTATAGTTTGTTGAGGCTAGTGGCATCGCTCTATGTTAAAGAACATTAAACAAAAAATGTTTTATAAACACTGTTCACAACTTGCATATTTGCACTGAGTCTGTTAAATTATTTAATTAATTATGTGGTATGTACATGGCGCGGTCTGCAGTGTCTAATTGTGCAGCTTTGCCCTGGACTTCTGAACGCACGGTCAGAGGTCAGTACCACTGTAAATCTTATTGTGCGCAGCAACCCCCCCTGGTGGAAGACTGCGGTACTCCCTCACGCCTGCCACCCCACTGAGAGAAGTGGTACTTAAAGTGTGAGGAATCGTTTCCCTTTTGCCCAAGAGAAGGTCTTCAGTCTCATTCTTTGAGTTCAGCCTCTTTCTCTGAGTTCAGCCTCACGTCAGCCTCTTTCTCTGACTTGTCTTTCTCTGAATTCAGCCTCATTTCAGCCTCTCTCTGAATTAATTCTCACTTTAGCTTATTTTTCTGAATCCATCACGTCAAGCATATATTTGTCCTACAGCCCCTCCCTTTATTTTTGTTTACATTACTTAAATGTGGTAGAAATCAAATAAAAAACACCCCTATAGCACACACACGTCGTTTTCTGCTGGACAAACAGGTGGTCCAGATTGCAACGGCCATCTTTTTTTTGTTTTTCTCTACACCAGCAGCTAGGTTTCCAATTTCAAGGAAGAAATTGAGATTTACTTAATCAGTGCTTTTCTCCATGGCTCCAGCAGCATAGCTTGAGGCATTGCAGTTAAATAGACTCTTTTAAAATAGGTTTTCCAACCATAGTCCTGTGGACACAGTGTGTTTTCTGGTTTGTGTTTCAGCTGAATTTGCTATTAATTAGGTCAGGCTGAGTGCTTAATGGAGTAATGGCATCAACATCACCAGTGTCTTTTGTTAGGTTGTTGTTACAGACACACACTATTGTAAATAAGGATTTTATACAAGTGAAGGTGTTTTTTTAAGTCAATTCTGTCCATTTGAATCCTTTCAACAAACTGTCAAACACGTATTATGCATAAGAAGTTGTCCAATTGGCCGAAAACAATTAGTCAAACAACTATTTAGGCTTAACTGAGACATGTAAGAATAGCAAAAAGTGATCATTAAAGGTTTGATGTCCCGTGGTCCTTTATTATTTTTATTCATACCTGAATTTTTCCTTTTTATCAGATTTTTTCCATGATTTGCTATCAGGCCATTAACTCCTCTTCTCCTATATGCTCCCCACAATATGTATTAAGTGGCTTTTATGTTTATAATTAAAGAGCTTCAGACATTTATAAGATATGGGCATCTTATATTTACTCAGACTTAAATAATTCATTTAAAATTATTCGAAGTTTGCCTTGATCTCGCTGTGGAAAATCTGTTATTATCGGTTTGCTATTTTCTTCTGTTTTATTGTCGCCCACAGGGCATTGTTTCTGAAACAATAGCCTACAATACGATACAATACAATACAAATAGGCTATTGTTTGAAGACGAATGTGTGCAAACACCAAGTGACAGTTCAGTTGTGATGGCTTGTCGATTTCGCACTACAGTAAATTAAGGTTAGAAATCAACACCGTGCTTATTACGGGGCCGAGAACCCCCTTATTGTTCCTTTCTCTGCCCCGCTTGCTTGCTTCTCGTCTGAGTTGTACCCTCGGAGAACCGGCAGGATTAAGCAGTCCGTCAACGGATACGGTTACTGACATATGCCAGAGCAAATCGCAAAATCCAATTCCAGTCCACTCGCCGTTTTGCTGCCCCCTGGTCGCATCTGCTGCCTGCCTTGTGTGTGTGTGTATGTGTGTGTGTGTGTATGTACATGTATTTGGGCATGTGGTTTGTGTGTGTGCACGCTGGTAGTAGCTGAAAAGGATCCTCCTCCACCTCGTCCTGCTTACTGTAGCTCAGATTGCCGAGCCGAACGGACGGGAGCCCCAACTCCAGCCCTCTCGCAGTCCCAGGGATTCGGTTTTCCGCACGTCTTCAGCGGATCGCGTTACATTTACATTACTGGGGGATTTAAGCCGCGAGGAGTTTATCATTCTTTGGCGCGAGCTCCGTGGACAATGTTTCTTGTTCAGTACACAGGTATGGTATAACTTTATTGTTTTCGTACACCGCTGTTTATTGGCTTTTCGTGTCCCCGTCGGTTTTTGTACCAACATTATTTTTTATTCTCCTGCCTCGACGTGTGAGAGTGTTTATATTCCACGCCGATGAATGAATCTAGGCTACGAAGGAACGAACGTGCCGCGGCATCATTCACAATAGGCTACCTATTAACGGCAGCTTTACAGGTAAGATTGTTCAATGGAAAATACCTACCCTATAGACAATGTGATGTTGAATTTTTAAACAATGATGTCTGTGTTGTTTACAACTATATTGTAGCTACATAAATGTATGCCTGCACTTTCGTGTGGCTTTCTTTAGCTTAGCAAGTATCACATTGAAAGCAGGTAGATTCCGCTATGTGGGTTTCATGTGGCAGTTCAGATTTCAACGTTCAGGTAGAATATTGCAAGTCGTGCACATTCACGCGTTTTTTTTTTCGCAAGGGAAATACGAACGAAAACACGAACTGATTATGGTTCTCCATTGATTTTGAATTTGCTCGTAATAGGCTACAACCATGGCAGCACCATAGTTACTTGATTATGGTATTACGAATATAATTAATGCTGTCATGCGTTTAAACCCGACTGGAAAGCTGCGCCTGAGTGTAACTATATTATGGCGCATGGGGTATTTCACTTGGCAATCACAAATCATTAATGTCTCTTGAATTCAATAGTTAATAAAAGCACCCACCAGCATCGCTTATTGCCTCCTGTCCCGAGGCGCTCGCTGGTAGCTTTAAAGTTGCCCTGGTTTTACCATGGCCTCACGTAGTGGTGCGTTATCTTCTCTGCTGTCAAGCGAAGAGGTTGGGCTGCATGCGCGCTAAATCAGTGAATAAGCTACTGGATAATTTCCAATTGGGTTTTCAATGACCGGCCCAACGAACTACATATTCCCTTCTGATTTCAGTACAAGTTATTAGCCATATTCAATTTTGGTACATGCATTTACTTTGTATGTGTTCATTATATGACATATTGAGTACCATCAACACTTTTCAATTGACTTCAGTGTCCTATCATATGCAATTCTGTCATGCTTGACCAATGAATCATCACTCTGTTTGATTGTTGTGTGGTTCTGTGATCTCTGATATAATGAATAAGAGCTAATTGCATAAGCCTAAAGCAGGCATGCAGGTGTGTGTGTGTGTGTGGATGCAGGGGCACTGAGAGAAGTTTCGGAAGCATCTTGTTTTTTAATCTCACATCTGGAATATGACGCGATTTGACTGATCAGCGTGCCTCGCGTTTTTATTTTCTGCGTCAAACCAAAGTCAATGATCAAAAACGGTAAATATTTCTTAAATAAAGAAATATTTTCATATTATTTTATGCATTTTGTTTCCAGATTAATTAATGTTCACATGCTGTATTTAGTGCATGGCTCTCAGAATAGACGATTCACACAGCTATCAATCCACAGGTTCAATTTGATCTCATATTTTGGTGATGGACATATCTTCTTTAATCTTACTTTTCAGTTGTATAATTTCACATTTCCATTATCCCTCCTTTTATTTAACAGCTGGTACACAACGTGCAATCTGGACCATGGGTTAAATGGTGCATTTACTTGCAGTCGGGGTAATTAAGTGAGCAAAACAACAAGCTTTTATTAACCTCCACACTCAAGTTTAACTCTCCTGTTAATGCATGTGTATGATACTGAACTGAGGTGTCACTTAAAATCTAAAAAAAATTCATAATCTTCTTTTATTTCGCAACAATACTTTCATAAACAAATCACTCTTACTCACATTTCGCTATATCTGCAATAAGATGATTTTTACTTCATGGTGAGGGGGAAATTAACTGAAGATGGAAAAAACTTTGTGGTATAGGAAGCCGTCGGCAAGGATTATTCAGTAGAAGTTGAATATGTTCAGGCTGAAATTGTGTTGGCTTGTACAGTAGGTCTGTGATTTTGAATGTATACAGTAGTGGCATCTTGATTTGTTGTTTTTCTATTATTATTTTAAAAATATTTTTGCAATTGACTTTGGTGAATTGTGTGTCCCAGAAGACTTTCAAATAGCCACGGTGACAGAGCGCTGCGTGTTCCTCCTCTGCCATCTCTCTCCTTCTCTCACTTTTCTTTTTCATGGCCAGGGGCAAGCAGCAACTGAGCAGTCTGTCAGAGTGAATCAAATCTGGCTGCTCCAATGAGCTTCAGCTACCACGATGGGGGTGGGGGGAGGAGCTATATAACTGTCTCTGACAGCCATTTACTTTCATCTTTCTGTGCTCTCTTCATCAGTCTGGAAGGCACCTTTAAAATGGCACATAATATGATGTAGGCTCTTATGTATCTCAGTAATGGTTCCAGAAAGAGACAGTAGAATAAACAAAGGCGGTAGAAGAAGAAACAAACACGGTGTTAATAATAATAATAATCATAATAATACTAATAGGGGAATTACTTTCCACATATAAACAGTCACGTGGAAGGTACTGAAATGTGCACCATTGATGGCTCTTATGTTGATCATCTGAAATCAGTCAGTTAATAAAAAAATATGATTTATTTGTTCGGTTTTAATTAATATCTCAATGTATTGGATACAGCTTGTGGGAATTGGATTTTTAAAAAACTCTGAAACCCAAAATCTGGAAAAGTGTGGTTGAGAGGCGGGTCTAGAAAATGGTTTAGTGGGAAAAGTGGACAAGCAGTAAAACTGAAACAAATGAAGGATTGCAAATGAACATTCACACCAATGTCATATATTTCCTCGACAAAGTGGCCCGCTCAAGAAGAGCATCTTCTCTCGCAGTGACGTTAATAATGGCTATTCTTTGATGAATGTCTGTCATGGTAGCCTCTTCATAGCTTAGCGCTGAGGTGCCGCTGCACTTGAGGTTTGGATGGCATGCGGGTGAGATATTGAGCCAGGGAGGTTAGAGGAGTGGGGAAAGGGAGCGAGTCGTCAGTCAGGGCAACGGGGCAAGGCGCCTGAGCACCATGCAGGTGAAGATGTCTGTCAGAGGCTAGATGCTTCACAGGAAACGGTGGGCTACTGTATCGTGTTTAATCACATGCCCGTGAGTTGCTATGGATACAAGGGCTTTACCTTGTCATATTTCAGCCCAAGTGTGTGGTCATTAGCCAGTTTTGCTGCCAGTGGGTAGAAGGAGGGGAAAGGATTAATGGTCCAGTCCCGATGCCAGGCGCTCGGTAAAACAGCAGTGACACCTCATCAATACCGTTCCGTCCCCTCTGAGTTTCATAACCAGAGGCCTTTCGGAGAATGGATTGTGCCAATGATTTCTGCTAAATAGGTGGTGGTATTTTATTTTATTTTTTTGCAGTCTTTTCAGCTCACTGGTCTGACCCTTCTTAATGTCTGGGCCTGAAATTCCTTTTTGAAACTCATAAATGTTGCCGGGGCTAATTGACAATCTGTGGCACATCATTAATGTTAGGTTAACGTTGGTTTAATATCTGCCATTAAGTGAGTCTTCCAAAGCACGCTGATACAAAAAGATCTCCTTCGCCATTGGTTGTTGGGGGCTTTTTAACGGCAACATCAAAGCCGCGTGGAACCCCCTTTCAAGATTGGTGCTTTAAAGCGTGTTTTAGCTGAGTTCCTTGTCAAAATGAATAGCACTCTCAGCGCATGAAAGCACCATGTCCAGATACAAAGTATCCGTTGCTTTCTGAAAAATGTGCGCCTGCCACAGTGATATATTAATTGCAAGGAAATGTAATGCGTTTAATTTAAGCATGCTTTTATGTGAAGCTCAGTGGCAGTATCTGGCATGCTGACACCTCGTCACCATCTGTGACCGGTATTTCTATGGTTTTATCAACCCCTTCTTTAAGCTGCATGGTCCTATGTCTTTCAGTCGTCGCGCCCAGTTTACATGTTTTGCTGCAGAGCCGTGTCACGGCCCTGTCAGGTCCCCACTCTCCCCACTGCAGTGCAACATTGATCCCTCCACCCTAAATTACTCAAAAGCTCATTGGATTCTGCCCGTTTTTTACAAAACAAAAAAAAACAAGTGCTTCTGAAGCCCCTGATGAAATGGGATTGTCTTTTTTTTTGGCGCGTGGCAGTAATTGACTTTCCAGTCTTATTATCGACTTGTGTTTGGCGGACATGCCAATGGATCTTCCGCGTTTGCCAGTCTCCCTCTCGCTTGCTAATTGAAAGCAGCGGCATCCAAGCCTGAGCAATTGCATGCCCGACAATAGCAGTCGCCACAAACGCCGTGTTGTCCTTGATAACGAGGAGCCCTATCGCTGTGTGCCCCACTGTGTAAGCGTTCCAAAGACTATTTTTATTCAGATTTCTTTTATTCTCATAGATGAAACCATTTTACCAGTGTGATGAAAGCATAGGCAGAAATAAATATTGTTCTTGCCTGTGTAAGCTGCTGATGGCATGCAGCTTTAAATATGAATTGAAGAGCCGGCGTAAGTGAATGCGGGTGAAGCTTTCCGTTTTCCGCTGGTGCTTGAGGTTATTGTTATCGATGATTGATGACGTTATTGAGGACGTTATTGAGGGTCTTGAAGCTATACCCTTCAACCGTCTTAAACCATTTGGCAACTTCATACTCTCTTTGTTCTGCTGTTGTTATGCACCTGTTCCACTCTCAGTAACCAAAAAAAATATATACATATTTTGAAACAATTTCAAATGATAAAATGAGGGAAAATGTGTGAAACGAAAGGTCATTTTAGTTTCGCGCATATTTTGAAACATCTGAATGCTTCAGAGGTGATTTAATTCCTGCCCTCTTCTGTCTGTTGAGCGGAACTGGCTAATTATTGCTGATGACTTGTCATAATAACGTCTTTTCATTTATTCAGAGCTCGATGCATTTCTAGTTATTCTTTGGCTGCTGGCGCAACAGTCGGTGTTTTTGAGGTGTGTTTGTTAGGAAATCCGTCTACGTGTGATTGTTCAGCTGCAGAGTCTGAGGCGATTCCAGATGAGTGATTCTGGAGATAACTGGCTTTTTCTGATTATGATTGCTGTAGACGGAGAGGGCACTGGTTTTCATTGCAGAAATCTCCGAGCGCCCGGTCTTTGAATAAATCAAAGCAAGCGGCGGCGGCCCCATAGCGGGCGGGTGGTTTTTCCGGGATAAGCGTTGTGACTGGGGCTCAGACGTCCGTGACAAAGCCCGCTGTACGCGTAATGCACTTGGGCGTGGAGGCGAGGAAGCCGTTAGTGAGCCGCGCGATGCTACCCCTAGGCCAGGCCCGGCACAGTGGTGACCGGGAAGAACAAAGAGGGGCTTCATCGCTAGCAGTAACAATGGCGCCATTGAGCGGAGCTGGGATGAAGACTTCAGAGTCCTATTTGTGACCCATAATTTCAATGACACTGTTGAGGAGAGGGTCTTGGCTGGAGTGGTTTGCCTGGCATACCCGAGACCCTGTTTGATAGGCCCCTGGTGTTCGTTTCAAAACATCCCTCTCTCTTTCGATATCTCTCTCACTGATAAAAATGGCCACAGTGGGAAAAGGCCTTTTTCTACAATACCACAATGAACCTGCCTTCCAGAAGTCGTTTTCCGTGAGGTGGCGTGACCCACCCCAGCCGTGGAAAAACCTCGCTGCCTACCACGGACGCAGAAGCACAAGGTGCAAGGACGCACAAATCTTATTTTTGTAGGTTACCGTCGTGTTCCGGCGAGCGTCGGTGGCTGCGCCGCAGTGTTCCGGGAGGGGACTCGCTAAAACAGCAGCGGTAACACGGTACATCATTTGCTGCGCGCAGGAGCCTCTCGGGAGATAAACTGAACCTGAGTTTTTGTTGTTGCCTGGTCGGTATTTTTTCCCCCCTCTTTTCCAGGGAAAAGAATTGGAAGTAGCGGTGCACGCGGCGTGATTGATCACCGGAGGGGGATGGGACAGTACATCTCCGGCCGTGCGCGCGCCCCCGTGTCAGTCTAAAAAGATAATCAGAGAGAAATATTGCTCCGCCGGCCCGTATGGTGGGAGCGCCATAGGGTCGTTTCGGAGGAAAGACCCCTCTCTCTCTACTAAACATTGCGATACGTCCAGTTACACTCTCCTGCCATTTAGCCGCTTGACCTTGTTGGCCGTGAGCGGGGCCCACAGGCTCCATTAGTCACCCGTGTGGATGTACAGCAACAACTCACAATAGCAGGTTGTGGTGAAGACGTGCGCCGAGCTTTGTTACCGTGATCAGTGTTTTTTTTTTAGAACCCCCCCCCCCCCCCACTCCACCGCGCGCTCCGCCCGTCTTGCTTTACTGTTCCCTGGATGCGCTGGGGAAAGGAGAACAGTTTGTCCCAGGGTGTGCAGGGACCCGCTGGAGCGAGGCGGCTGACTGCAGATGCCTGGGGGACAGGACGGCCTTTCGCCGTAATGCAGATGGAGCGACTCTCTCTTCACCCCGTGGACCTTCAGAGCTAATTAGCATGGCCCTATAGCCACTCGTCTGTCAGTGTTGAGACTAAAAAGATTAATATTATTATTATCTTTTTTTTTTTTTACTGTCACCATTATGAGTGAGTGTGACTGCAAAAGCCTACCCAACATTTCATCTTCAAACCGCAAAGAAGACACAGGGACTAGAAGCATTCCCGGCGCTGACGTTAAGAGTGTCTGTGGACCTTCAGTACAGGACTGCGGGTTTTACTTTCGGGTAGTTCTGCAGCTAAAGTGGGATCTGATGTCCGTGCAGCCATAGCATGTTCTGTATATATCCATGTACTTGGTCTGTTGGGAGCGGCAAACTAAGGGGCTCTTTGTTCTGACAGGAAATATATATTTTAAGATTTGAGGGATGACGATGGGCTCTCCGGGGAGCATCTCAGCCGAGGTGTCTCAGTGCTGAGTGAGGGCTGGAGTTGCAGCCGATGTTTCATGGCTGGAGTGCTCTTGTCTCTGAGCCAGTGCGAAAATCAGTTAAACCGTTTCAGTTCAGAGGGAACACAGAGCAACTGCCATATTTTTCATAGGCTCCCGCTACAAAGGTTTCAAAAACCTGCCATTGTGAGTATAAGTTCCTGTTATGAATATTCATCGGCGAGAATGAAGGGCTGACCCTGAAATGGCAGGTAATTTTCCATATAATATTTTGGGGGAAACTTTTTGGGGGTTGTTTTTTCTAGCAGCCGCTTGGAATAAACAGGCACCACCTTTACAGACCCCCACTGTGCTGTTCAGAGAATCTTTTGAAAACATTTCATTTTTTATTTATTTTTTTAAGAGTGCAAATTCAAAAGCAGGATTTGAAGAGGCCATGAACGGCGCAGTGTTTGATTTGGAGCAAACTATCATCAAAGGCAGGATTGTACCTGGGCTGTTTGTGGCTTTCTGCATGATGCTGTGCTGCGGGTTTAAACCCAGGCTGCCCTGCTGGGCCGTGCAGATTCTACCTTTTACTGGATTCAGCGTTTTTTACCAACAAAATTTGTTCTGCAAATTTCCCCCCATCTCTTGTCCTCAGAAAGCACGGGTCAGCATTTGCAGAGGCTTGACATATAGAGTATGCAATTTCAAGAAGTGAAAGATTTAGCTTTTGTTTTATTGGAAACTGACGTTTTTTTTCTTGTTTTTTTTTCTAGTGGCTAATACACCTCACACAAAAACTTGTCAGTCTGGAGAAGTAAACTCAAACTCAATTATTGGGGTGAGTTTAGCTGTGTATAAAATTAAGCTGCTTGCCTTTTTCTTGCAGTAGCATGTTGCTGTGTTGTATTTTTCACACTTGTTTTTTTTACTCTACTGATCTGTTCAGCGAATCTCAGCCATCGACTTACCAGTGTGACGTTAGTTTATGGTCAGAATAGGTTGACACTTACTGCTGTATGTAGTGGGTGTCTCTCCTGAATGGCTGTACGGCGCATTGAGAGCAGCCTTTGCCTGTTGAATGCGCGTCCTTTCTGTAAATGTTCAGTCCAGTTTGTGCCTTCATTTGATTCATTATCCGCTGCAAACCTTGTCCTTAGCAAAACACTCAATTGCCGTTTGATATTCTCTCATTAAAGTGCTACAGTATAAGCTGTTGACGCAATGTTAAGACTCTTGTATCCTGGAACAAATGCGTGATTAAAAACAAACTGGCAGTTATAAAGCTGCTCTGCATCCAAGAAGTGTGGAAGACATGCACACCATTTCCTCTGTGACATGCACACCATTTCCTCTGTGACATGCACACCATTTCCTCTGTGACATGCACACCATTTCCTCTGTGACATGCACACCATTTCCTCTGTGACATGCACACCATTTCCTCTGTGACATGCACACCATTTCCTCTGTGACATGCACACCATTTCCTCTGTGACATGCACACCATTTCCTCTGTGACATGCACACCATTTCCTCTGTGACATGCACACCATTTCCTCTGTGACATGCACACCATTTCCTCTGTGCCAGGTAGTTATCAGGATGGCAAAAGCATTAGCTTGAATATTGTCTTTGCTTTCCCTTTCTGCGCTCTTGTAGGAGAGGCGGTTGGTGCACGGGGACAGCGGTGCCTTTTCGATTCGCCACGCGTCGTACTTTAAACCAGGAAGAAAAAAAATATATAATAATAATAAAAGAGTGGAAAAGGAAAAGAAAATCCCAACCGGTTCTGTCAAGGTTAATTCCACCTGTTTTCCGCGCGCTGTCCATCTGAGAGCCCCTCGCTAGCAGAATGCCGCGCCGGCGCTGCGCCCCCCCCACCGTGAACTTTCCGGAGCTCAGCCCACAATCCTGCGTTCAGCCTGAGTGCTGGATTTTCAGCCAGCCGAATGCACATCGATTTCCCCTGGCCTTTGAACTACGGCAGCCCAGCATGGAGCTCCTGTCCTGCACTGTGTCCTTTCATATTTTCTCGTGGTAGAGCCGTTTGAAAAAGGCTCAAATTTAGGCATTAATGCGATTGATGTTCGTTTTTTTCGTTTGATGTCTTTCAGCAGCTCATGGAGTCTTTGCCTCACAGATGAGATTTATCCACCTCTCACTCAACAGGTATTGGGAGTTAACAGCGTGCTTTTCACACCATTCCACTCTTTCTTTTGGTTTTTGATTTGTGATGGCCGCACTTGCTCCTACTCCCTGGTTAGCATTAGCAGGTTCCCCTGACCTGTTGATGGGCACAGAAAAACCATACAGGGACTGTGCAGTAGGACTGAGAGCCAGGCCCGTGACCATGTGCTTGAGCACTGGGACCCGGCTGCACAGTCATATAACGTCAACGCAGCTGTAGCAGGTGAGAAAAGGGGCTGGTTCGCAGAGGCGCTATAGAACTGGGAGGCCCACACTCTGTCCTGGGGTTCTACTCTCCAGAATGTTCCTCTCACTTCCTACCAGTTTCTAACCACCTGCTTCCACTACTGACCTCCTCATGTTACTTAATTAAGAAGTTAATTATTGGAATCAGGTGGTTAGGAAATAGTTTGGAAGTAAAACATTCTGTCGAGTGGGAGAGTAGATCCTCGGGATCAAGTGTGAGTCACCCTGTCTTTTTCTGTCCACGCAAGCAGATTCTCCACACTCTGGGGCCGGGGTACCCCGATAGCCTCTGACAGGGTGAGGGCCAGCGTGGGCCCTGGAGATAATCCACCTGTCAGCAGACTGTCACCAAGCCCCCCCCGCTGCTTCCCCGGTGCCTGGGTGGGTGCTGACAGGGAGGGATCCGGCTCATCTCCCACAGGCAGGGCCGCTTCGGCTACGGAGGTGTCCCCAGCGGAATTAAAAACACCCTTCCAGTCCGTAACAAAGAACATCTCGTTTCACGTTCCGCACGGCGGCCATCTTGATCACTCTCTCCGCGGAGTGGAACGCGATAGGCAGCTCGACCGCGCGTCACGGTGAGGTGGTGCGCTCGGTACGTTATTATATCTACGCGGATCGGGATAATCCTCTCAGCCGATTTCGATACCTGCTGATTTTTTGTCACCTTTCTCTTGAGGGACATTCTGGATGACGCTTGCGAGGGAGTGCCCTGGTTATGTGGATGGCGTCTCGTCTGGTGGGAGTTTGAAGTGCACGGGACAGGTGCATTGCAGGGGGCGTACAGACGATGACAAGAGTTGACATTACATTATGGCACTAAACACAACCATTACAAAGGGAAAATAATTGGATCCACAAATCTGCAAATAGGTACAGTTTATAGGCCCGCCCTGCTTTATTGTGCTATATTTCAGGGTTTGGCAGGGCGGGGCGGTTGTCAGGGACGTTTGATGCACTCACGGCAGGCGGTAGAGGGCCTGCTCCCCAGCACACAAGGGTCCTGTAATAAAATAAACATTAATAATGAAAACACAAGTGACTCTGCCCTCTGTCTGCGCATTCATTTCACCCAGAGCGTTCGTTCACACACTAAGTCCGGTCCCCACAACTGCTGCCTGCATACCTTACGGCATCAATAATTGAGAGATGTTTATTCTCTGAATCTGTTACGTTTCCTCTCAGATTTTCCGCTGGCGCAGTCTCAATTTGCGAGCATTACTTACGGACTTGGTTCTGGTTTGGGTTCATTCAGAGTAGGCTCTGTTTTTATCAACACCGTGAACCTTGTTTGCTGAAGAAAAGTCTCACGGGGATTGGAAGTGCTCAATAAAGTTCAGCGATTTTGAACTGTGCCTGGAGTAAAAGCCAGTGTTTTTTGTTTTTTTTGTTTGTTTGTTTGTTACGTTTTTTTTTTTTTTTGTGCTCAGCCGAAGGTCTTTATCAGCCCTGACCGGGAACCATAATCTTTTCAAATGAAGAAATAAACCCATGAAACTGTTGGAATTATCTGGCAAGGTCTTGCTGGAAGTGCCCAGTGCTGTTGGCTGAATGAAAATGTCAAACTGTGTGATGGGGTTGTGGGCGGGAGGTCATAGGTCACGTGTATCTTTATAGAACTACAAAAATACACGTATATCACAGATGAAAAGAGAATGAATACGTCCCTCTGTTGAAGTCTTGACTGATCTCCCTCTATCTCTCAAATCGCTATATTTTTTCTGTCTTTCTCTAAAATCCCGCAACATTGAAATTCTCCATTTCTTTCCCTCTCTCAAATCACATATTTTTTCCACACACCCTCTCTCTCTCTCGCTCTCTCTGTAACTGTTTTGGTTTATAATGGTACATTCTCTTTTGGTAGGAAAGATGATGAGTGTTCTGGGGTCACATAAAGGTCATGTCTGTATCGCCATGGCAAAGGGAGGACACGTGGGTGTGGAAAGGAGCTGAAATGTCCGCTTAGTTTTCCAAACCCCGCCCCTCGCGCCTCCATCAGTGACGGACAGACGAGGATTAATTGTTTTATGCAGATAAGGAGGGCGCCACCAGCAGCTTGCTTATTTGCTTCCCGGTGAGTTTCCGTATGTCGTGTGAAATCTGTTCCCCTTCTCCTCGCAAGGTATTGTGGGCCCTGGACCAAGCGCCGCATTAAGATGGGACTGGGCCGGTCTCCAAAAAGCACCCGAGCTCAGCCCCCCTAGGAATCCTCAGCCCATTAATCTTGTCTGAGGAACCGTGTCTGAAATGGCCCCCTCTCTGAGATTCGGCCCGCGCCCAGCACCACCGTGGCCTGCTCCTCTTTATAATTAAAAGTAAAAGAATTGACCCGAAATGAAGTCCCAAGACTCCGGTTGTGTAAGTTAGTTATGTAAATGTGCAGCTTTATTTATTTATTAACTCGTTGTGTCTGTTAATTAAAGACGATTCCGGGGCACAGCACGTCGGGGTCGACGCTCTCGGATGCGGTGAACCTGCCCGACCTGCTGGTAGCATTGTGGGTAATGATTTTCAGGGCCAGGAGGGTCTGAGGTGTCTTGAAGTCCCTCTGATGAGGATGTGCTTCACCGCTGCACTCCTGTACCGGGTGTAAATCTTTGGGCTTTTAGTGTCAGTGATTACCGTCTGGTTCTGATGAGTCCAGTTATCGAAGCAATCTTCTGCAGAGTGTGGAAAGTCTGAAAGTAATGGCGGTGGGAGGAAGGGAAGGGTTTTTTATTTGTTGCCTTGATCCTAAGATTTCGAAGAGAACATTTATGTTGTAACCAGTGTACTTCTGGGAAGGTGATTAGATACTCAAAGTTTGGAAGTACCCACAATTCTCTGTTGGCTGCCTGGAGGGGGAAAAAAAGTCTGAGGAAGAAAAATGAAATTATATATCATTATTTTTTTCACTTTCAGTAGATATTCATTCTCCTCTTGGGTATTTTTTTTTAGTGGCAGACATAGTTTTTTAAAGTATTTTTTTCTAAATGTGAATCATTTGAGCAGTTTTGTCGAACTTGGACTGATACAGTACCTTTCTCTTACATGGCTACATTTAGGCCTGTGTCTGGATAGCATTAATAGTAATACCTTTGACGTTTTCCCATGTGTCGGTGGAGAAAGAACAGAAGCGACTTTGACTGTCTTTCGGGGTCCCCTGCTGTGACTGATAAAAGTCGTGAGCGATGGATGGTGGGAACGCCGGCTGGCTGTGGGCGCCCCCGTGATCGGAGCGAACGGTGCGTCTTAAGCAGCGAAGCCGGTGCTTATGTGGGGAAAGAAAGCAGAGATGAATACCCCTCAGATTTTCCGTCACAAAGGTTTCTGAGTTATTTCTCATACGGTCTACACCGTCAGTCCACACAGCTCCAAATGAATTCTGCCTTTCCGGTCCCCGCTGCCTGCTACTGTGACCTTAAGAGAGCGAGAGAATGCGAGTAGTACAGAGCCAAGGCTGCCACTTACATGGATGTGTGCCTATAGTGTGAAGTGGGATTCTACGCGGTTAAATCCCACTACATCCCTTCTATTCATTTATGGCCACTTTTTCACATTGCACAGAACTCTTTATTCATCAGCGTCTACCAAATATGTCAAACATATAATAAAAAATCTAAGCTCCTGAAGGTCATTGTTCTTGTGTTTTTTTTTTACCTCAGTGATTTATCTTGAAAGCATAAAGTTACTGAGGAATGGCGACGGCCCGTATCAGTATGGGGGTTGTGAGCCCGTGTCAGTATGGGGGTTGTGAGCCCGTGTCAGTATGGGGGTTGTGAGCCCGTGTCAGTATGGGGGTTGTGAGCCCGTGTCAGTATGGGGGGTTGTGAGCCCGTGTCAGTATGGGGGTTGTGAGCTCGTGTCAGTATGGGGGTTGTGAGCCCGTGTCAGTATGGGGGGTGTGAGGGGGTTGTGAGCCCGTGTCAGTATGGGGGTTGTGTGCTCGTGTCAGTATGGGGGTTGTGAGCCCGTGTCAGTATGGGGGTTGTGAGCCCGTGTCAGTATGGGGGTTGTGAGCCCGTGTCAGTATGGGGGTTGTGAGCCCGTGTCAGTATGGGGGTTGTGAGCCCGTGTCAGTATGGGGGTTGTGAGCCCGTGTCAGTATGGGGGGTTGTGAGCCCGTGTCAGTATGGGGGGTTGTGAGACCGTGTCAGTATGGGGGTTGTGAGCCCGTGTCAGTATGGGGGTTGTGAGCCCGTGTCAGTATGGGGGTTGTGAGCCCGTGTCAGTATGGGGGTTGTGAGCCCGTGTCAGTATGGGGGTTGTGAGCCCGTGTCAGTATGGGGGTTGTGAGCCCGTGTCAGTATGGGGGTTGTGAGCCCGTGTCAGTATGGGGGTTGTGAGCCCGTGTCAGTATGGGGGTTGTGAGCCCGTGTCAGTATGGGGGGTTGTGAGCCCGTGTCAGTATGGGGGTTGTGAGCTCGTGTCAGTATGGGGGTTGTGAGCCCGTGTATGGGGGTTGTGAGCACATCAGACTGGAAGCTTCGAGTATGCTGATGGCAATGAGGTCGTAAACGAAATCAATGCCCATCTTGGAAGGATTTAGAGCGGATGGAGTAGAGTTTTGCAACTTAACGGTGCTAAAACAGCTGTACACGTGTAAGTCTTTTGAAAAGAAATAAATAAATAGATAAGTCCTTGAGCAGGGGGAGATAAAATCTTCTCTAGGCTAGAATCTTACTGACGGGCCGCACAGCTCAAATGTATCGGCAGAGTTCGAATATAAAATATTTAATCACAGCTCACTGGAAGGGTTATATCAAGGGGTAGCTTTTGCCAGCATTGGACGGATAAAAGCAGTGGTTAAGGTGCAGTCTGAATCTGACCGTGGTTATGTGCACTCCGTAACTAGGCTTTGGAGATGTTCTAAGCGCTTAAACATTATCACAGGATTTTTTTTAACACTTGGTCAATAATGAACAACCTAAAAATTTCCATTGACAATATGCACTTTATTGAATTTTAGAGCCATCAATTCTACCTGGTGGAGAATGCTAAAATAAGTGCCCGCAGGCAGCAGATTATCTTTAATGAAAAGTAATAAAGGTATACCCTGGGCATAATCTTTGCGTAGAAACCTCTAGTTAATTGTGCAACATGATGAATATCTATGTTTAATCTGCCCCCAATGGAAGGGCATCTTCCAGTTCTTTATTTTATTTATAATCGACTGAAGCCACGTCTAAGTTGATGAAGGCCAGAGGGTCTTCTTACAGGGCCGCTCGGCGAAACTGTGAAATGTCGACGAATTCCGAAATGTCGACACTTTCACTCAGCCTCATTTATAATGGAAGCCTTGCCTGCCGTTCAGACATCCAAGCGACTGTCTTTCTTCCTGTCCTCATTTGCCCACAAACAATACAGTCATTGGATTTTGAGGTTGTCAGTTTGACACAGGTCACCATTCTTCCGAGTGTGTTGTGGTTCAGCGATCTTATTAATGCTGAGCAGATTTGTACTTTAGCGCCGTCTGTGCTGACCAGTTCATGAACAGACTCTATAGGCTCTTTGTATTGCCTTCTTTTGGCTCCACTGCTGACATGTTGTATTTCAGCCCTCATTTCCGATCGTTAAGAATTTAATTTAAATCAGGCAAAATAGCATGTTGTATGTGTTTAAGAGGCCCTCTCGTGGAGATTGAAGCAGTATCTTAATATTGCGTAGGAATAAGTTAAAAGGCGAAAGGCTCTGTTAGGCTAGGTAGTCCTTGCTCTGGAAACCCCGTGCACTTCGTTAACATACTCTCCGCTTTCACGCTTCGGATAAGTCCGCGCGCGGCTTCCGGAACATTCCGTGTGCAGCTCCTCTTCTAGACGCCGTCCCAAACCGTTCCCATGACCTTCAGACGTGTCCGTACAAGCTCCCCCCATTGGCGCACACGCGTGTTTGTGTGTACCACCTGTTTGGCGACAGCCGCATATCTTCTTTCCCTGTGATCAAATGTTTGCTGCGCCTGGTTTTGGGGGGGGGTAATTACATTTTGGTAGTGGTGAGGAACGGGACCCCTGACGGTATCCCTTGCCCCCCCTGCCGGGCGGAGCACCGCGGGGGGTCCTGCTTCGGCACGGCGCGTCTGCCAAACAGCCGGACATCTGGCCCACGCGGCAGCGAGCAGCTGTCTCCGGCCTGTCCCGCCTGATGCAGACGGATGAAGGAGGGGAGCGGGGGGCTTCGCCCCGTCAAGAGGAGGAGGCGCACTCCGCCGTCCGTGTGCCACTTTCTTGCCCCGTTTATCTCCAGACTTGTAATTAAACTCTGGCGGCACCACAAAATCTCGCTTTGTGTTGTTTTCCTTCCCCCACCCCCCCTTGACTCTGTTTTCCCTAATCGCATCGCGGGATGAGATAATTAATGACACCGCGTCGAGGGAGGCAGTCTGTGTGCCATGGAGTTAATGGACAGTAGTCCACGCATCCTCTCTCCCCTCCCCTTCCCTCACCAATCAGGAGCTGTGCCAGGACATTGTAGTGGCGGTTTGAACAGAGTGTATGCTCTAACCTGAAGAAAAGCACTGAGCCCACAGGATAGACGTTGATTGATCAACACCAGGCACTTGTAGTCCAGCAGAGAGAGACGGGGAGAGAGATTTGTCAATGGAGCAAGCACGCTGCTATAGAGACAGTTCTGAGTGTGTTAACAATGATAATACCAGCACCCCCATTAATAACAACAACAATAGCTGTAATTACATGTAGCTCATCTCCAATGGCAGACCACTTTAGGAGCAAATTAAGGAATCCTAGTTAATTTAATTTTTTTTTTTTTTGTGTGTGTGTGCTAAACTAATTATTAAAGTATCTCCCTTTTGTGTTTTTTATGTTACCCTATAATACATTATGTTCTGGGTGTTTGACATGACTGCATTAAAACACCAGGAGGCTTGCTTTCCGAAAGCAGTCCGTTTACATAATGACCGTGCATGCTTTTTAGGAGATTTTTATTAATTCATTTTTTTTTGTTGTGGCGAGATATATGCAGTGCACTATTGACACTTCAATCTATAGGCTACAGTCCAAGGAGAAACATTGAAAAGACCAATTACAAGAAAGATTACAATATAGCCTACCATTTCGTAAGCAATAATGACCTCGGAGGCGGGCATTACACAGTTTGAATGCCCGACACGGAGGGCATTCAAACTGTAATGCCCAGCTCCGAGGTCATTATTGCGCTTATTCCATGGTTACCAACAATGATTATGTATAGTTACATTTATATTTATTGATTTTTATCGACTTAATCAGCTGAAATTGAAATATCCTTCCGAGGCCATTTTGGCATGTTGTTTTCCGTTGTCAAGCACAACTGCTGGTTGATAGTTCAATTTGAACAGAAAACATCTCGTTGCTAATTCTATTTCTGGTTGCTAGTTCTATTTTGTCCGTAGTTATGCAAAAACCTCTCGTTGGTAGTTCTGAAAACAATTGATTCTATAGGGAAATAAATCACTAGTTACATTATTTCAGAAAATTGCATTAAACCGCAACTCAATTTACATCCCTCTCTGTGTCTTGCTTTTTAAAAATGGTTTGGTCACGCAGTCTAACCTAGGCTAAAAAAAAATTGCATTTCAGATTTGCATCATGAGATGGGAACATCTGAAAAAAATTGCCTACTATAGACTATAGCGCTGGCAGCAGATAACGTAGATGGCGTATTAATTTAGAATGGTGATTAAAATGTTGCCAGCGCTACTTCACAGTAGCGGTATACACAAATTTAATGCCCATTACATTACATTACATTCCAGGCATTTATCAGACGCTCTTATCCAGAGCAACTAACACACAACTTTTTAGCATTTCTTTATTTTATTTTTTTATTTTTTATTTTTTACACATATATTATCCATTTATACAGCTGGATATATACTGAAGCAATTCAGGTTACGTACCTTGCTCAAGGGTACAACGGCAGTGTTCTACCTGGGAATCGAACCTGCAACCTTTCAGTTACAAGGCCAGTTCCTTAACCATTATACTACACTGCCACTCACCCTCCAGCCAATCAGTATCAAGTATTTATCCAAGCCATGGTATACAAAAATATATTTAATTGTGCATTCACAATCTCGCTCCTCTGGAAGTGAACTTCACAGTTGTGAATATACGCCCCAGGGCCTGAGGTGAGTCAGCGGTGAGTCAGACTGTTTGAGCCATGAAGAATTCTACACGCACGGCGTAGCAGATGCAAATGGCGGACCTCGCCATCCATTTTACTGCCCAGATTCCCCCCCCACTGGTTAAGGAGCATGGCGGAGGAACAGTAAAGTAAAGAGATGTGAGGTTAACCCTGGCCTTTCAGTTGTCCACCAAGAAAACCAACCAGGGCTATGTTTGAGGGGGAGAGGAGCCACCAGCATTGGGCTGTGTCATCAAGCAAACAAAGGGCTTAGACTTGTCTAAGTGTGCAGAAGGACGGTGGAACAAAACAAAGGTTGTGCTATAGAGGGAGTGAGGGTGCAGATGTGTGAAGGTGTGTTCTGGGGTGGGGAGAGGGCAGCGGGGTTCAACACCCCCAGAAAGGCGAGGACCACAGGGATGCCATGACCTCTGACCTCTCTGATCAGACCCAGAAGCAGAGCAATTGCCCGAGTAGACTCAAAAATGATTTATCCAAATCGCCATTTTTGGTCTGTGATGGGTATTACAGCAAACCTGGGATTTCTGCCTGCCACCAGACAAGCCACAATTAAAATAAGTGTTTAAGCAGAATTATTATGCCGTACGTCCGCAGGGATACGTGTTGATTTCTGTTTTATTTAAATGATCAAATAACAAATGTCAATCAAATAAACAAAACCAGGCACCCGGTTCCAAAAAGCCACCCCCTTATCCGCCAGTCCTTGACGTGTGGCTGTATGGTTTCTGATGTGGATCGGTCAGATTTTAGCCTCAGGCTTGGTAGTGTAAAGCAGAAGGAGACTGAAGCCTTTGTGGAAGGACGTGGGCTAAAAGCAAATAACTGATGCTTAGCTAACTGGGTCCCTGGCGGCTAAAAGCAGGGGTGCCTGGGCATATGGGGGCAGGTGGCTCGTGGCTGTCACAGTGGCGGAACCGCTCATCTTGTCAGAAGTGTAGCCTTGGCAACAGGAGCAGTGCTGGGTCTGCCTGTTTGACCAGCCCAGCGGTGACTTAGGTCCCTTTGATGTCTGTCGAGAGACTGTGTCTGACAGTTTAGCTGCCCCTGGCACTTCAATTACTTTCAATAAAACTGGGGTATAGCTGTTTTTTGTTTTTTTTTGGGGTCTTGTTTTCTTACACTTTACTTGGCAAGGAAATGCAAAGATATATTTGGCACACTTGTGAGCCTCCATCTTAATTATGTGCAATATTCTCATCACCATTAATTATCTGAGCATTTTGCTTTTAAAACAAAAGGAGGAAAAGCTCGATGTTCTTTTCCACAGCTTCCACAGCCTGCAGGGCTATGGACACATTGTTGTCTTTGAGTTTGCCTCCAAAATGGCTCTTCCCAAATTAATTTGGTCATTGCGCTGTTCACAAATTTATTGGAGGAAACTAAATGGCTTCATTTGGTCTTTCAGTAAACCACTCTACACTGAGCTCCCCAGTGCACTCTCATTCTCGCTCTCTTTCTCTCCCTTTTTCTCTTTCTTTCTTTCTCTTTCTCACTCTCGCGCTCTCTCTCAAATAGGTGGGCTGTGCTCGCGTTGCTAGGAGCCGTCTATTCATCTCTGCCGCAATAAAGTATAATCAAAACGCTCTATAGATCGCCACATAACCAAAACCATATGACAACCATGCCCCCAAAATTCACTGAACATTTTACACGTGATTTAGGTTCTCAATGGTGAGGCAGTAAAAAATGGCAGACGATATTTCACAGATAATTCCTTCCACAGCCTCTGCTGTTATATCCTGAATGGAAATATGTCCCTCTGACATTCTGGCATACGTATATTTTAATGTGAAATACTCCTGCTTTCATTGATGTTCTTTTATTAGTGTTTACTCTAGTTGACATAACTCATGATAGAATACATTTCCTTTTCAATTATTTTGCCAGACTAGCACGGCTGTTCTCTCCGAAGTTCCGTGCGTTGACGGGAACGTGATCCGCAATGGAATGCTCACGCCCCGGGGACGGAGTGCGTTCCCGTGCCGCGTGTGCCTCGATCCGTCAGGAGTGTCAACGTGTTTTATCGCCAAGGCGATGATCGTCGCGCCTCTTCGGCTTCTTTTTTGGGCAGTCGTGGTGCCTGAAGTGCGTCGCCCCGAAACAGGACGTCAGCTGTCACAACCTGAACGTGAACGTGCCGATGAAATCTTATAGCGCTGAGAAGTTTCTACTCTGCTCACTTCTCAGTGTCTAACTATACCTGGGGCTACTGCTCTGTATCTTTGTGTTTCAGTTCTACAGTCCCACTGGTAGACCCAACACCAGGGTATGAAATTAACACTAGCAATCAGCCATGCAGGTACAATTTATATTGTGGTTGGCAGATTTTCTACTCTAGTAGCCACTTTGGCAGGTAACCTTCCAGATTGGGTTATATTGTAAAAGGTAATGTGGCTGGTAAAATGTTGAAAATGGCTTGTGATTTTTTGAAATCGAAAGGGGTTTTTCTAATCATCTGTAACAGAACAGTGCTGAAATCGATAGGGGTTTTTGTAATCATCTGTAACAGAACAGTGCGGAAATCGATAGGGGTTTTTGTAATCATCTGTAACAGAACAGTGCGGAAATCGATAGGGGTTTTTGGGGAGGGATGGAGATTATCCCGTGACATGAGCGAGCCGTGGAACGCCATCTCAACAGTGCCTTAAAAAGGTACGAATACCACCGGCCCTGTGCGGCTGACCCAGATCTGCTTGGGTGGGGTATGACCACAATTAAATAAGTTTGCGTGCCTCGTGAAGGCTGCTCGCCAAAAGAGCCAGCCGTTAATCTTCATGCGATCTCCTCGCAGCTGTGTGAGCCGCGAGGGGGGGGGCACGGTTTATTTATCCTGTATGGCGATGAGAGCCCTCCCCCTCCCCCACCCCAAGCTCCTCTCCATTATGAATCAGACGCCAAATTCAAATACACGTCCAACAGAACTTCCCCACCCCAAGGCCTTTTTGGCATCTCAGTATTATCTCTTGGCCCACTCGCCGCAAAGTGCAAGATTATCTGTAGGGAGTACTCGAGCCAAGCCATCATTACTGATGGATGAAATTCCAGGGTAAGGCGTTTTAAGAATATTCATGAGTTGGTTATATGTTTACACATTCCGCATGTGGATTTATTTAACCTTTATTTATATAGGGTGGGTTGACTGAGCACACATGCTCTTGTACAACAACGCCCTGTTAACGCCTCTCCAATTAGCCTAACCTGCATGTCTTTGGAATGTGGGAGGAAACCGGAGAACCCGGAGGAAACCCGTGTGGACGCAGAGAGAACATGGAAACTCCTCACTGAAAGGGGAAGGATTCGAACCCGGAACCTTCTTGAATGTGAAGCGACAGCACTATCCACTGTATCACAATGCCACCCAGTTTTGCAATTCACTGGGTTTAGGATAGGTTTCGGTATCTCAGAATTCATTTGTGTTTCAGATATGTTGCTTTGCATGGCATAGAATTGCGATATGTTCTCAGTAATCACGGATTATTCTACCAAATTTCACTACAAAATATCTTTCAGCTGCAGCCTTGGTGAGCACTATTATGTCTTGAGCGCACACAGCGAATGCCATTACTCTTTGAGTACAATCAGTGAGAGCCACGCCCGTATTTAATGAGAAATTAGCATACAAGTCAGTGCCAACAAGATGCATGGGGAGCTCTTCTGGAATTATCTTCCGCGAAAGTGTTTTTGTTGTTATTCAGAACAGTTGAACATATTCTTAAATTATAAGGCTAGAAATAGCGCAGACCAGCTGAGATGTTTTTTGGGACTGCAATGGGACGATCTTGGGATTTAGGAACTGGGGGACCACTTTCTGCTTCAACATCTTTTCCAAAGTTTGGGAATCTTTCATGCTGTACATATTAAGAAATTTTACAGTGCCAGCCATACGTAATCTGCAGTGCTGTAGAGTTTCACACGTCCACAAGCCTTTGTTTCTCTTGTTGTCATAATCTCAATCTGTATTAGTTTGCAATACATCTCTTATCAGCAACAGGTTAATCCCACTTTGGAAGTGTATGTTTACAGTCATGTCCAGACACCAACAAAGCCAGCTGCCTTCTTCTCTTCTGCTCCCCCCCCCCGAGTCTAAAAATAAACAGTCAGCTCTGGTGACCCTCTGACCCCATTCTCCATTAATTCAGCTTGGAAGACTCGCTTTGTGTGATTATTCCCTGTCTCATTTTTTTCATTGACTGGAAACTTCTTTTATTTTTATTTTTATTTATTTAATTATTTTCTTTTTTTTTCTCCTGAATTTCCAAGCTGCACAGTGCGTGTGATCGTGGTTTCCGATAAGGTCAGGAAGCACGGGAAGATGACCCGGTGTGTGGTCGCTCAGAACCCGGTCATTTATGGAGCAAGGATCAGTGATGAAGCTGAAAACCTTTTAACCATCACAGACTGAAGGGCAGTCAACAGATGAAGTCAGAAATGGGAGGGGCATCCATATATACAAAAAAAATATCAATTTAGTTCAAGCATACTCATCCAGTTTAGAGCTGACTGGACTTTTACATTGTTCTATAGGCTCAATGCATGTGCACAAGGTACATCTGTTAGCGTAAAGTTACTCTTCTGTTTTTCGACTTCTTGACACCAACACAGTCAAAGCATGCAGAAATCACTTTGCGGGTTGCGATCACACAATATGGACCGTGTCATGAACTGGTAAAGCAGTTTTTTTCCCCCGATTGCCTTCAGCAAGCTACAGCCTGTCTGTTCTTGGCCCATTGGCTTGGTTCCACTAGCGTAGAGGGAATGCTCAGCGCTAATCTAAGAGCAGGTTAATTGCCCTTGTGTCCATAATTGCTCAAACGTCCTCTGCGACTCGGCCCTTTTTTTACCGGCTGCTGGCTAAAGGTCACTTTCTCTACAGGATGCAGTCATTTCTATAGACACGCGTCATGAAGCAACTGGGAAAATACAGGCCCGTTCCCCTGGGGTGCTGGTTTTAATTCAGCCCCCCTATCCCCCCCCCCCACCCCTTCTTTGAAAAACACACTCCCGCATGAAAAAAGGAAGTAACAGAGCGGACAGCTGGTGATGCAAAACCGCCTTAATTTGAACTGGCAGATGGTTATCTGACCTCTTCTTACATCTCCGCCGCTTTAGTGCCACGCATCTGTTCTCCAGGGTCGGACAGGGCAGCGTTAGCAGGGGTGGCTTGTGGGCTCAACGCCTAACCATCGAGGAGAAGCCAGCTAAATTTGGGGAAATATATACATTCTTTCGCAAAGGAATGACATCCAGATTGGTGTAAAGACCATTTAAGTTAAAAAATGTTTCAGTTTTACATTTTATACAGATGGAAGGATTCTTCAAATTAGCCTCTTTGCTGTGTCGTGTTATAAAAATCCCTCTCATTCTGCCTTCTACTTCTGATGAGCGCAAACTCTTTTGATGACCAATTTAATGGTTATCAGTCCATGTATTACAGTTATAGATTTTCAAAGCATGTTGATTGGCTGCTTTGATTAATACATGCTTAAGGCAGGGCAGTTTTAACACCAATATCCAATATTATTAATATGCCTTTCTGCTCTCTACTCCCACATGACTGAGCCACCATCATCAAGAAAATGCTCACGTTTTGTGAGGCAGTGCACCCAGCAAACTCTGAATGAGAAGGTCATCTTAACGAGTCTGTTTCCGGAAGTAACCGAGTACTTTGTTGCACAGTGATTTATCAGGATCTTTGTGTCATCTTAAAAAAATATATTTTTGTCTCCTATTTTTCTGGTACCAATAAATGATGATCAGTAATGAATATTTCCAGATGGAATTGGTGACACCTTGTCTCACATGGCGTTATGAGTTAAATAGGGTCGTTCGCTGGTGATTGCTTTGGGCAGTGAAATAGAGGTGGCATTGCACATAACTGTAACAGCACTGTCTGTGCTTGATGATTGCCCTTCTCAGCACTGCCGTTTAATAAAAAGGCGCCTTCAGAAAGCGCGATTGACTTACATTTTTTCACGTGGCTCATATCCTGACTATGCTTGCTTACTCACAGAGAGTTTGTGCCGAAGAGAAGCCAATTACGCGATCACTTTGCCGAAAGTGTGATCTTTTTAAAGTTCTGAACAATTTCTGGGTTGTTTGATAGCATTCTAATGTTTACAGATTGAGCGGGGGGGGGGGCAATGTTGTAGTGGGAAAAGACAGAAAAGCTATACTTCAAAAAACCTTTTAACTTAGTTCTTCACATGATGTGTAACAAAAAAAACTGGCTTTCCATTTAAAAATGTGGACAAGTACTGGCACCAGACCTGAATATCAGAAGTGCGGTATGTTAGCAGATAAACAGGAAAGTCGCTGGCAACCAGAGTAGCAGACTGTTCGTCCTAAACAGGATAGCCTGAAAGTAGCAAGTCATCACTCAGATATTCAGATATTTTAAGTCAGATATTCTCCATAGCCTGCTGTGTATGTCAGCCAGCTCTCGATCAGGGGCCGCGCTTGATGACTTGTAACTGACTAGGTGGGCGCGCAGCCTGAATTGAATGCAGAATTTCCGGGGGCGTTAAAAGACTGCTCCTTTCTGATTGACCGCCAGCTGCTGGGCTCCATGGCGGTAATTGGAATCTTGTGGAATTCGGCACCTCAGTTGGACCGTGGCGTGTTGTAGTCGTGAGCGGCGGTGAAACCTCACCATCTGGTCGCCACATAAACTGCCTATTTTTTACCCCCATTGTTTTCCCTCCTTTTTTGTCTGCCCAGGACTTCAAACCGCAAACACCTCCAAACTTCTGGTGAACAGTTTTATTTATGCTCCACTTTTCTTTATTTATTTTTCTACATTCTCTGGGTATCACTGTGGTAATTTTAAGGAATTGCCTCTTACTCAGGGATTGAAGAAAAAAAAACCCTCCAGCTCTTTCAGAAACTCTCATTTGCTTTGTTAAATTATTCGTCTAATAGTGCTAACCCTTACTAAAACCCTCGTCAAGACCTCTGCCTTGGCAAAAAAAAATAAAAAATCCAGACAGAATTTGGCATGCTTGTGCCTTTTCTCACCCAAGGGTACATTAGCGCTCTCACATGTATCACAACACGGTATCAGCACCTCTCTCTGGGTGTGGAGAGCACTCGAGGGAGGGAGAGAGAGGGAGAGGGAGAGGGAGAGGGAGAGGGAGAGGGAGAGAGAGAGAGAGAGGGAGAGAGAGAGAGAGAGAGAGAGAGAGAGAGAGAGAGAGAGAGAGAGAGAGAGAGAGAGAGAGACCAATCAGGGAGGTCCTGAACTTCACCGGGCTCCTTCCTAACCAATCCGAGCTCCTGTCCCAGCCAAAAAAAAATTTTTTCTGTTCCCTCCTTTGACCACTCGGGTGGTCTGATTAATTTGGAGATGTGTTCAGTTGTGCTGGCACAGGCTCGATACAGGGACTCAGCGCCCAGGTGGGCCATCGATTGGCGGACAGACGAGATAAAGGTGTCAAGAAGGCCAGCAACAGAGCTCGAGCCTCGGGGAGGTTTAATATATCGGACAGCCTTTGTGATGCAAATCCAAAGCCCAGAAAAAATAATGAGCGCACATTGAATTGCAGACAGCGCCATTATTATTTTTATTAGTAGAAGGGAAGGGACAGAAAGGTCGGTGTGGAAGCCTGAATAAGTGTGGTAGAACACGCATTGCTTTGTGGAACATTTTCCTACAATTACAGCTTTATCTCTCGATTTGCATCCCCCCTCCCCACAAACAAACCCCCACCTCCCCTCCCCTCTCCGACACAAACGCGCTCACACACGTGCACACACATGTGCACACACACACCCCTGCGTAATCATCACCAGCGATCTGACATCCGTTATGGTATGCAGCCGATACCCTGGCAGGTCTCAGGTTCCCTTATTAAGTGCATTGTCATCGTGGAAATTAAACTTCCTCGCCTGTCTCCCTGATTTGTCAAGCGGTAATTTTCCCCCCGTCATCACCACGGGGATTGAACTCCTTGCTTGAGGCTATCTGCCCCCCCCACACACACACACACACACACACACACACACACTCCGGTGGAGAAGGCTAAGCGCCCACGTTGTCGAGAGAACGTCGGGAATCTTTGTTCCCGCTTCTGCCCGGCCGAGGATCTTCATTCGATGCGCATTGATTTGCCCATCTCCCGATTCACACACACAGGGGATTATGTGCAGCTCGCTTTTAATTGGAATAAATGTTAATAATGTTCCACCAGCATTTCGGGAAAACAATAACTGCCATGGAGGAAAGGATAGGGTGTGCGGTAGCGTCTCCCCAATCCAGATTGCTTTTTCACACGATTATCGAGAGCAGGAAAAACACGCAAACGCTCATTTCGAAAACAAATTAACGGGATAAATAGGGCGTGAAATTTTTCGCAGAAGTAGAGAAAAAAATAAAAATAAAAAAGTCACCGTATTACCGTTTTACCACTTCGGATGGTGGTGCGGGGAAGCTGATGAGGTAAATTCATCCCACAAGGCCCTCAGGTTGCGTTGTGTTGCCAAAATAAAAATCAGGCAAAGAAACGGACAGCTTGCAGATGTTACATTTAGCAGACACCCTTTAGCATCCCCCGCGTGAATTATACAAATTGCATTACTGTACTTACAATCTATTAGTGCAGCTGGATATCGACTGGAGCAATTCAGGTTAAGTACCCTGTTCAAGGGCGCAACAGCAGTGCCCCACTTTGGAATCAAGTCTACAGCCTCAGAGCTACAAGCCCACCTGCCACCCTTAGACACTCCTAAATTTGAAGTAAGATGTAAGAAATGTGTTGATGGGGCAAGGAATAGTGCCGATAATTTACCTTCCAACCAAATTAAAAACCTGAATCCCACTGAACATCTAATCCAGTGTAATCCCTGTTCCCGGAGATCTATCGTCCTGTAGGTTTTCATTCCAACCCTAGTTTGGCACGTCGGATTTTTCCAACTAGCAGCTCAATGTGACCTCCATCTGAGGAATGAGGTGTGCTTTGTCAAGGTTGGAGGGAAAACGGACAGGACGGCAGATCTCCAGGAACAGGGTTGGGGACCACTGATCTAGTCAATGCTGTCTGTCTATGGCAGTTGACTGGGATTGTTTTCAGTCTGTGAGAAGTAGCTACCTGTAGGATGTGTATATACTGTGCAGGCAGTGTAGCATTCAAACAAATTCTGAGCCTAAAACATACACGGAGATTTAAAACAAACAGAAATGAGTGAGCGTATTTCACAGCTTCCGTTTGAAACGGGACAGTGATTTAAAAGCCTCTAAAAGGCATCTCTGTAGGTTTTTCACTGAAGGCGATGCACTGGGGGTGAAGTTCTCATAATCAACTACTGCTACTACATCAAGCTTCAATGAGCTTTTATCCTACGGCTGGCTCCGCTAGGACACTCACTGCATTACAAAAAAATGATATAATAAAATACATGGCAGTGTTCACTTTCTCTACTGTCTAAGTTGTAGGGGTATTGAAAAACAGTAATTGGTGCGGGACTAATGATCAGTACAATGGGGTTGGTACCATTAAAGCAGCATTGTGTGTCATTAGGCATCCAAACTAGATTTTCCAGACCAGCACGCAGTGGGCACTGGGACGAGTCTGATTTAAAAACTGGCTGGCTGGTTGTACTCGGTCCAAGCCCTTTTCTCTAAATCAGGAGGTGTTTCTAAATCTAATGGAGAAAACCATAGCCCCCCCCTCTCCTCTCCCTCAGCAAATACTGTTGTTGGCTCGTGTGCTGTGGCACAACCCACCCAGCTGTTACTCCAGACTGCCCATCGTAAATTGTAACAGTCATTGAAGGAGAGCGGAGGTCACTTACAGCAGGCATTGAGGTCCTCCTGTTCTCTGTTTACCCCCCCCCCCCCCCTAGCCCCCCCACCCCCACCTGGCTGACTTCAGCAGCTTTCCTGCTAAAAACAGCCGACCAAGGCCATACAATCAGGGTAAAGGGTCTGTGCTGTGAGTGTGCGCCTGCTTAAATGTGCGAGTAGAATGCTCTGGCAATTCGTCCTGGATTCGATCAGCATTCGTCCGAAAAGTGTTCATTACTTATTTATTTTATTACTTTAAAAAAATGTTTTATCCAAAAACAGTTTGGCAAGTTTGTTTTGGTGATGGCTGTGTTTGTGTATGGGAAAAAAACTAAAACACAAATTTACTTTTAAGTAAATGTTAATTGAAATGAGTATGGCATTATGTTGATTGAATTTGAGGTCTTTGTAGCCGTTACTGAAAATCCTCCTGCCAGGCAACGTACAAAGACAGCTGTCACTGCCTCCCACTCCCCAAAAAGATCTTTCTTTCTTCTCGACAGTCTCAGTAATGGGTTTTTAGTAGCTTCTCAATTTCACTGTTTTAATAATTTTAACTAAAAATGACCAAACTAACAGTCAGGCTGCACTTTGTGGAATACACTTCAGCTTCACAGCACAAACCTAATATTACCTGTTATATTCATGTGGGATTTCTGAATAATGTCATTTTAATTTGTCACAGATTTGTTGATTGGCCTACTAGAGAAATATAATTTCTATATGATTTTCAGACAAATTATTACATGTACCAATATGGTGGCTGCATTTATCTCAGTGCTGTATACACAGTGCACTCTGGGAGAGAGAACAGATGGGGAATTGATTCATCAATCAGGGGAGTAGAAGGCAAGGTGGGGTGTTGCTATATCCCACTTTGGACTTCCTGGCCGCTTAGGAGTTATAATCTGAAAGATGAGAAGATCACACAATCTCTCTCTCTCTCTCTCTCTCTCTCTCTCTCTCTCTCTCTCTCTCTCTCGCTCTCTCGCTCTCCCTCTCCCTCCCTCCCACTGGTTGCTAGGTGAAAATGTATCCACTGGAATCCGCACAACGTCTTCACAAGCGAAGTTTATCAATGAGCATTCTGCGTCTCTGAAAATGTTGTGTTCCTGGAGAGATCTGGGGACTCTGACAGTGTAAGCTGATTACACCACAAACCAAAGATTCATTAGTTCTGTTTAATGGAATTGAAATGAGTGCCTGAGAGATTTAAATAAATTAACCTTCAGTGAATCCCTGGAGGGGCTGCAGGAATGACAGAGTGCGAGAGGATGAATTTTCTCCTTGTCACTGATATAATGAATACTGATTACATAATTTTTTTGCATGGAGCATGTTATCATTTAACCCTGGACTTAGACGTGAACATGTTGTGACTCATACAGCAGGTGGAGGAACTTGCTAAGTAGTCTAGGAATGAACATTTCCTATTTAAAGGAGCACAAAGTATACATGTCTTTATCTACTCTACTCTTTGTAATGTCTGGTAACGTTACAATCTTGGATTGAAGAATTTGGAGTGATTTATTCAGCGTCTAATAAACAGAATTCCAACCGTGGTCAAAAAAAATAAATAAATGAAAAACAGGAAAAATATGAGCTTGTGCTGCCTGGAAAATCCCTTAATGAACACTTGTATTCAGATCAAATAAGATGTAATATTTCTTGCTTTGTTTGTCTCAACTTACTGCTTTATTGGGTGGAGGAAGCAGAGAGAGTATTCAGGGAGAATAAGGGGCAAACTACAGCATTCACAATCATGTTTAAGGCTGTAGAAAAGTACATATTTAAGCGGGGGTGACATATTTGCTTAAAGCCTTGTTCTCCCAGACATATTTATTTTCTTTAAACGCCACCCGCAGTGCTTCCTGCTGACATTTTGTGGTGTTTAAACCCAACCCCCCCTCTTTCCAATGTGACCCTTCTTCTCTGAAGAGGAATCTCTCTGTTACCTTCTCAAAGGCAGTTTTGGACTTGGCTTGTATTGGGATTCATGTTCAAAGCTTATGTGATATGCAATTAACTGGATGATTAACCTGCATAAGAACATTCTGATTCAACTGCGTTTAAAAAAACGTAACTCTATTTTATAATTTAAACTGCCTCAGATGATGTGAAGAGAAAGTGAAAGCTAATTACCTTTCTTGATTAATTTCTCAATCAAGAGAAAACAGGCTGAGGGCAGCCACTAGTCTAAAAGTAAGATATTGGCCTCCTCCACTTCAAACTCTGGTTATGTCTCCAATGAAAGGTGCAAAACCTTTCAGGAAAAATAGTCTTAAAAATGTCCTTTGAATGATACTAGCCCAGACTCTATTTGTTTTTGTTTTTCCAGATCTGGGCCTTAATATTGTTTTTCTGCTATTTTTACATTTCTGAAGTCCATTCATTCAACTTGCATTCATTCAAGAAGTGTTTACTAGTTCACTAACAATGTGTAAATGCAATGTCCGCTGCCCAGCAATTTAATTCTTACAAAATGTTACAAAATTAAAGCTTTTTTTCATGCCCGACTGAAAATTACCTATCACTGAAATTGCTGTCAATGTGCTGTATGATTCAAAAACTGAACAAGCTGTTCAAAAGATGTTTATTTATGTATTCATTTATTTAATTAATTCTTCATCGGAGGTAATTTTAATAACTATTTCATAAATTTTGTTTTTTTCTTTCTTAAGTTTGAACAGAAATAGTTAAACGGCTGGCTTCAGCCTTTCTCCGGGTAATGTGCTATGGCTCGCTGTAGCTAAGCAAAGCTTGTTGAAACGGCTAGTTTGCATTAGTGCCATTTAGCCAATGTTGTTATCGACAGTGGCTTATACAATTTGACATTTTTTTACATAGTAAATTATAAGTATGTATTAAAGCTAGTGGATTTTACTATACTGGAAACTACAGCTCGCAATTTTGGTCACTTCCATTCACTTCCATTCACATCCATTGTTCACGGAAAATGTTGCACTGCTAAGATCACTTTAAAGTGCATTACTGTTATTTAACAGACACACTCAACCAGAGAAACTTACACCTTTGTAAATCTTCACATAGTATCAATGTATACAGCTCAATATATACTGACGCAGTTCAGGTTGAGTATCATGATCAAGTGTACAACAGCAGTTTTCTACCTGTAAATCTAAATATGCAATCTTTCAGTTACACATCCAGTTCCCTAGCCACTGCACTGCTCTGCCACAGAGTGACAGAGAACAGTTTAGAGACACTGCGCTAAGGATCATTCCAGGCCTTTCCGTCATGTTAAATCAATGACAAAGACACAGTTATCCATGGACAAGTGCATTCATCATGGCTTCTCCATCTTCAATGAATGCCTCAAAACCATTAAAGCCGGTGTCGGAAAACCTTTCTGCAAATGGCAGCTATCAAAGGCCTTCTTTGGAAGATTGAAGTTGGCAAGACCGTTTCAGTATGTATGATTTGCTCTTAAGCACATTTGCAGTCCAAGGTGGCAGCTAAATAAGTGAATGAGCTGTGTGTGAAGAGAGTGAGCACGTTTTCAATCAGTGCGTGTGTGTGTGTGTGTGTGTGTGTGTGTGGCAGTAGTGTGTTGAAAATGTGTGAATGTCTGTGTGTTTGAGGGAGAGCATGCATGCCCTGAGTGTGAGTAACAGATTTCATGAATGTGGGTTTGTAAAGAGAGTGCAAATGTGTGCACGAGATCTTGTTAATGTGTTTTCTGTGGTTGTGTGTTTTTCCGCCAGGGATATTGAGTGTGTGTGTGTGTGTGTGTGTGTGTGTGTGTGTGTGTGTGTGTGTGTGTGTGACGAGGGAGGGGTTACTGTGGACCAGTCTAGCAGCCCTGCTCTGCTATACCCCTTCCACACCAAAGCAACGATCCGGTGTGAATGGATCAACCCACATTATCCAACCCGGGGTCCATGACCCTGGTCATGACCTGGGATTTAGGTGGATTCGACACGGCTTGGCCTTGGTATGAAAGTGGGGACATGGGTTACTCTACGCAGCATGGTTAGCTGAGCGACCTTCGACCTTCGATCTTGTCATGTGTTTAACTGGCCCAAATTTTCTGAATTGATGTCCCAATGTGGTGCTCCAAGTCTTACAACTGCCCTCATGCATAAAAAGTGTTCCGAGACTTTTATATAAATGATGGATATATAGCACATCATTGGGCTATCGATTCAGGAGTTAACATACTAGGGTAAGCCAGCATAATGGCAAACTACATTGTATTCGCTAGCCTGCTGGCTACCAAACTAGCTGTATTAGCAGGAACAAACAGAATGGATACAGAAGTAAAATTGCGAACCCGGGTCTTGTATGAACAGCGAGGACCCGGTGCTTACCCGTGACTATAGTATGGTGTGAATGGGTCAAATACGGGTTGAACCCATGTTCAATATCCCATGTCAACCCCCGGGTTTGGTGTGCGAAAGGGGTAGGAGTGTGTGGCTTCACACACTCTGAGCTGCTCAGTATTCTCCAGTTCTCTGCAGTGCACAGGCGACAAGCGCTAGAGCCGAGGCCTTCAGTCTGCATTTATCAAGTCAATATGGCGAGTCTAAACAAATACACATATGGCAGCTACCTGTTAACAGCAGCCCAAGTGACTCGGTAGCAGCACAGTGGCATTAAGAGGGTAGAGAGCTAATGTCTGCACATGTTCATCGAGCTCTGTTCAACTCATCAGAGAGTTGCCCTTTAGGTTTACAATTTATCAGTGTGTCGAGTGCCAGGCGCTCAAGGTTCGTTAAGCTGTTTGTGAGGAATTTGAGAACATGAACCCGGCCCATTTGAACACGCTGTTACACTGACAGATTTCATCTGTGTCTGCTGCAATTAGCACTGTGCGATAATGTGGCATGCTAATCACTGCGTAGGCCTGATCCATCAGGACAGCTCGAGCCTGCTCCTCATCCTTCTCCCAAACTCCCCGGGTCTGCTTATGTGGTCCCGCTTTCCCCCCCACTGTTGCCAGGGATGTGATGGGGAAACGTTTGTTTTCCGTGTTAAAGCGGTTTGGCCTTTTAAGTTTAGTCTTCATTTAATTAAGGCGCTTGAGCTCATTTGTCATTCCCGCGTGCATATATGTGTGAGTGTGAGTGTGAGTGTGAGTGTGTGCGTGAATGTGCGTGAGTGTGAGTGTGCGTGCGTGCGTGTGCGTGTGTCTGTGTGAGTGTGTGTGTCTGTGTGTGTGTGTGTGTGTGAGTGTGTGTGTCTGTGTGAGTGTGTGTGTGTGTGTGTGTGTGTGTGTGTGTGCAGGTGCACGTTTCTGTATGTTTGCATGTGTGCGTCCGCATTTGAGAGCTGCCCTGTCCAGGATTTTGCACAGAGTCCCTCTGTGTGTATTTTTTAAGCCAGGGGGCTTTCATGCCAGGGGCAGGTGGAGGCAGGGCACACACTGAGCTATTGACAAGCCTGGCCTCTCAGCCTCGCCGCTATCTAAACACTCAAGAAAGAGCGTGCTGTGCTGAGCGTGGCCCAGAGAGGCACAATTTGCATCCACAAGCGTGTTTATTTGTCCATCTGGTAAGAGAGACCGGTCAGGTTAATTTGTGTGGCTTTTAGTGGAATTCATGTTCGGCCCTGGTGGAGACTGGTCTTCAGAAGTCCATGCCAGTGACATGAAGCAGACTGTCCCATGGGCCTCTGGGAGTTCATGCCAGCTTCAGCTCTGACATTTATTGAACTTTATTTAAGGCTAGGCTTATAACTGTTCAAAGAAGATGGCTTGCAAAAAGATTTCCATTTTGCTTGATTTAATTAGTTTTTTGTTTATGTTACAAGATGCATTCATTACGTGTGGGTATGTGCGTGTGCGTGCGTGTGTGTGTGTGCATGTGTGTGCGTGTGCGTGTGTGTGTGTGCGTGTGTGCATGCCTTGAGTGTGTGTACATGTGTACAGCGTGTGCGTACATGCATGTGTGCCTCAAGTGTGTACACATGCATGAGTGTGTCTGTATCTGTGTGTGTGTGTGTGTGTGCGTGCCTTCAGTGTGTGTACACGTGCATCTGTGTGTGATGTATGAGTGTGTGTGTGCGTGTGTGCCTCGAGTGTGTGTACCCGTGTGCGAGTGTATCTATATCTGTGTGTTTGCATCTGTGTGTGTGTGTGTGTATCTGTGTGTGTGTGTGTGTGTGTGTGTGTGTGCGCGTGTGTGTGCGTGTGTGAGTGTGTGTGTGTGTGTGTGCGCGTGTGTGAGTGTATCTGTATCTGTGTGTGTGTGTGTGTGTGTGTGTGTGTTTGTGTGCGCGTGTGTGAGTGTATTTGTATCTGTATGTGTGTGTGTGTGTGTGTGTGTGCGTGTGTGTGTGCGCGTGCGCGTGTGTGTGCATGTGTGAGTGTATCTGTATCTGTGTGTGTGTGTGTGTGTTTGCGTGCGCGTGTGTGTCAGTGTGTTCAACGGAATGGAGTAATGATAGACGATACATGATTAATAACTTGGATTTGGTGGGAAGGGGGTATAATTGCAAAAATGTTTAATTTTATTTTCACTCTCTATGGTTGATTGCAAAGCAAACCAATAAAACCGATGTTGAAAAAGAATATAAAACATTTAAATGAGGCCCAAAAACAAAATCAATATTAACAAAAATTGCATAAAGCACAGCAGCTGCCCTGGAAGAAAACAGATTGCTGTAATAAAAGGCAGTTACATAAATCTACCCACAGGGAGCCTGAGGAGTGAAATCCCTTCCGGAGTGGACAGTAAGAACCCAGGGATTAGGGCCCTGAAGACGCACTTACACCACCTGTAGGGTCACTCACTTAGAGCCTTCACCTTTCTTTTTCAAGGGCCATCAAACGTCTCCCGTAATCTACCTGCTCTGTTTGTATTCTCATTTCCCTTACAGTTTAAACGGACACCATAATTGGAAACTTTCAAAACTGCGTTTTAGTGTCTACATGATAATTTTACGTCTCTGAGCAGCCCAGGTATGCAGAGCGGCGCTGGATATATTCACCGCCCCGATCTTAAAGATGCTGCACGGTCTGCTGATCTTAGCTTTCGCCATGAAATCAACCACCAATTCAGGCCCAAGCAATCAGGCGAGGTGAGTTAACCGCATCATAAACCGCTTCAGCTGATACTGTGCTGAGCCGCCATGGAAAGCAGCGGACCGCGCGCGGCCCTCCAGGACCCGCTGTAGAGCGGCTGACTGGAAAAACACCAAGCCTGACCTGTTATTCTTTTATGTTCTGCAGATGTTGTTTCGCGGTAATAAGCGCACGGGTCAGTGGCTTTTGTAGTCTTAGTTTTTTTTTTATCCATTTGCAGGGGGCCTCTGAAGACTTTAACGATTTTCTGAAATCACACGCGTAACCTTGAATAATCTGACCAAATGTTTTAGTTGTGCGATATATGAAAGTTGGCTGAATAAGGCGCGCTAATGAGCTCGCGATAATGGAATCGGAATGCCTTTCTCAGGAGATCACTTCCATTTTTTCACACTCTTGTGTTATAATTACAGTTGCGCTGAAACCTAATGGACCCTGTTAACTCCCCAGCCAACTGTCATATTTCTGCCGGGACCGTGAGCTGGATCAATCAGAGGCCTCGTTTATGCATCTGTCTAAAGAAAAACGGAAAACTTCTAACGTGTGAATCTCACGCTTGACATTGACACTGAGAATAGAACATTTCGCTCTCTTCATTGCCCTGGCGTGTAGCCTTGTGGCAGAGGATCCTCCATCTCCGTTCCTGCCATTCTGGTTTTGGGTCACGCTGCAAAGAACCAGCTGTCAGCACAGGAGGGCGGGTGTGTGTGTCTGTGTGTGTGTGTGTGTGCGCGCGTGTGTGTGTGAGTGCGCGTGTGTGTGTGTGTGTGTGCGCGTGTGTGTGTGTGTGTGTGTGTGTGTGTGTGTGTGTGTGTGTGTGTGTGTGTGCGTGCGTGCGTCTTTGTGTGGGGGGGAAGAGAAGGGGCGTAACGGCAGCCGACTCTCAGTCACTCATGGGAGAAATTAGCCGCCATGTTAGGCATTCGCAAAAAGCCCATTATCTATTCACCTCCGCAAGGAGCCCATTATTCCGTGGCTTGGGTCAGAAACCTGGCTCAGGGATGATTTTAGGGCGGGACCTTTGATCTGCAGCTCTAGCGCACTCTGGGCTCTGGGGAGGCCAGTGTATATGATCCCCTCTGATTGACTCTGAATGAGATCAGCGTTGTTCACCCGTGCTCTGTGACTTTCATTTAAGAGATTGACGCTGGGTTTATTTATTGCTCGCTGTTCTCCTGTACGCCTTTACAAGAACGCGTATGCTTTACACAATAGGGCTATAGTGGTAGTGTCACATTTAGACGGTTATATAATATATTATTTAATTACCCAGAATCCAATTAAAGTACAATAAAGGATAACATATCACCAACAGTTTGTGCATGTTACATTGTCGTTAAGAACATGACAAATGTTTGATTACAGTAACAGTTCTGTCCGCCTATATAAGGCTTCTCATTTCACTTACAAAGAAAAAAAGTGTCAAGCCTGATATTAAGCATCAAAAAAGTATCTGCCTCCACGAGGAGTCTCGAGTTGGATGTGGCAGGTAGTGGCAGAATTCCTGAGGTGACAGCGCTGGAGGTTCTACTACTAATCCTCAACAGATTGGCTCCGCCATCCGGCAGAAACCCAGAGCTGTCCATGCCTATGTCTTTCACTCAAACAGGAAACACAGATGCTAAATCTGCCCCCTACTCTGGCCAAGAGCGTGTGCTGCTGGAGGTTTGCTGTCTGGACATTAGGCGAGGCAACACTCCATACGAGACCACAGCGAAACCAGAGCTTACTGTTGCGGTTCTTTACCTGTCATATATATTAAAATCTCAGACTATTCTCCCTCACTGAAAGTCAGAGGGACACAATGCACAAGCCTTACTCTTCAGGATGAAATAAGCAAGCATCACTAAACCAGACATAAACATTTTTATGTTTTATTGAAGAACGCTATGAGTCGGCTTCAGTGAGAGCAAGTGGGGGGGGGGGGGGGAACAAGCCGACACGTTTGTAACGTCGATCAAAAAGTCGCTACGCTACAGGAAGCCGCAAAGAAACCACAAACATGCAAATTTATATGAGGTTTAACAGCAAAAAAAGTTGTTTTCGCACAGTGTGTGCACCCGTGGAATGCTGGATGGCAAAACCGGGGCTCTGTGGCTCCAAGGGAGCTCTTCAGCTGGCCTGGAAACGACACACTGAGCATCCAGAACATTCTGTGGTCCGCAGAATGAAGCGTTTTGCTTGTGTGCTGCTGGGGGTTTGGAAACGGTCCTCTTGCTGCTAAACGGACAATAGCGTTGGGATTCTCTGACGCTCCAGACCCTCTCTACCGCACTTCTAACGATTACCCTCAAAATAGCGGTTTTCATTGTCCCATTCAGTCTCAAAAAGAGACAAGAAAACTGGAGGCAACCGTGTTTTTATGAAAAGTGCCGTTTGAAACCGTTTGAGAAATGGAATAAGGAATGAGTTGCTGATATGTTTTCGTGCGGGGGCGTTTGTGTATAGCTCTTTCAGAGGGAAGAATGAAAATGCCAAGAAATTGTTTTCAGTGGTTCCTGGTAGAGATTGTCCTCGATAGCTTGCTTTTTGTTTATTTTTTATTTGTTTGGGTGAATTATTTGTATGTGTGTGTTACTGATAAAGGACCTTGTCTGATGACCATTTCAGCACGTTTTTTCCTCTCTGGCTTGCGATATTATTCTACATTATTAATCTACATTATTCTGTGATTATAATAGCCTTGGGCCCCACCCTGATATGCTATATACATGGGTTTCTCATTTAATTATGTTGTATTCCACAGCAGGTAGCCAGATACCACACATACTGTATACTAAACAGTGTAGTCTCTCATACATCCGGGGAAACCAAGCATTTTGTTTCCTGGTGTGTATATGCAGTGCTCAGAGGAAGAACAATATCAACATCGCTCGCAATGCTGAATCACTGTTTATTTACACGGAAAACAATAGTGGCAAATTCCCACTGTTTATCTACACAGATGGAGATGAAACGTATGATAAACACTTTTTTTAAAATACTTAGTGGCAAATCTGCCTCTCCGCTTATTGTCACAGCCAGAAATTTTAAGTATCAACCAAACATAAACTTCCACAATAAATATAGTTCACTACACAGCGCAGTAATAATAAAGACTAGGCATGAACAAATCAAAGAGCGAATAGCACTGCACAACCAAAAAAGGCAAGGAGCAATCAATTAGCTGAGCGTTTTATGACCTTCTCCTTTCTGGCTTCACATTGTCTTTACGTTGTGCTGGCAGCGCGGTAGATACTACGCATTCCCATCAGCATCTTTTTCAGTGCACAATTAAAACATATTATTTGTTCACTTATCAGCTAATGCAGGCATCAAATCAGAAGTATGTTCTCCAGTGGCATTGACTATAACATTTTGACAGGTTCTGTCAGATTCAATCAAGCTATTATCCGGTCTTGACAATCATCCGGTCTTGACAGCCAAGTGTTACAACGATGCACGGTTATTGCTAGCTTTGTATTAAATTGGGTGTATGCTTTTGCCTTTTTCTTTGTACTAAGCGTATATGTGTCTGTAGTCTACTCCTTACCGTCAATGCACTTAGGGCATGATCTACTAAGACATTTAGCATGTGCAAAACCTTTTAGCACACGCACAACTAATAACACAACCAATGATTGGTGCAAAACAAATACCACGACCAATCACCGGTCATGTTACTGGTTTTGTGTGCGCTAAAAGGTTTTGCTCATGCTAAAGCTCTTAGTAAATCAGGCCCGTAGAGGTTAATCGTTGACCCTGCCAGTGTTGAATGTTCACTCCTGATAATGCACTACTTTGCAAGTCATTCTGGATAAGAACATCTGCTAAATAACACATTGTAAAATTGTAGGTGAAGTGAGGTACAGGAGACTTTACCCAAGTGCCTGAAGATCAGCCTCCATCACGCTATGTGCATCACATGTAAGTGGATGAGCCAGATGGTCCTACCAGTGCGTATTTACATTATAACATGCGGTGTCCTTAGGTTGTGGTTTAATGTTAGACATTCTAAAATGGTCCTTAAACCCAACAGACGAGATGAGGATTCAAACACAGACTCAAGTGTATCGTTTTGTAAAAAAAAAACTAAAAAAACAAGGGTTTAAAAACACTTCTAACCATAGCATATTTTGACCTCAGCATGGCTGTTACTGGAAACCTAACGGGAGTAGCGGAGACATACTGCGATATCAAATTGAAGCCTAATTCAGATCCGGTGCAAAACACCTTATTTCACAGATAAGCATCATGGGAAATGGCAGGTACTGTATACACAATTTTCTCAGCGGACTAAGAGCAGTTCAGTACGGAGGGCCTCGGAGTCAACGGGCCCCACCCTCAGTTGAGGCTCTGCCAGTCTTTGAATAAGACGGCTCCATAGCGGAGAATTAGCAGAATTTGTGGGGTCCTCAAAGACAACGTTTTAGAGAAGAATAAATAATAATAATAAGAGAGGCAGTAGGTGACTGATGTGTTCCTGCTCTGTGACACGGCATGCCTCTTTTTCCCGTAGACAAATAAATCCGGCTTAATCTCCCCGTTAAGTAGTTTTTTTTTTCATTCACTAGAAAGATTAATGGCCCATACCCCCCCCTTCCCCCTCCCACCAACGACCCACCCTCCCACTGTCACACACATGAATGCAACCGCGATTTGGTTTCCATTCAAAAAAATTGCTTTGATATGGTTTCTGTACCTTTCACTGAATAAATCATGTGAGCAATATGACTTCAGCTGGTGTGTGTGTGTGTGTGTGTGTGTTTGGGGGGGTAAGCACACAGGGACCATACTGTATCATTAATGGAGAAAAAACAGAGGGGGGGTTGTCGACAGTTTGCTTTGTGTTCCAAGCAGCTCAGAAACATTCTGCCCTGGGAACGTTAGAGCTCCTGGCTCAATCTCAAACTTTGTGATCCACGTTTCTCTGCGAAAAACCAGCAATCCATCTCGCTAACTCCGAAACAATGACTCGCCTCTTTCCCGTGAGACAGAACCGCATGCCCATTATGCCAGAGGAGAGCGGAAGAGTCGGATCAGAGGCTCGCTCCTCGTGTGTGTGTGTGCGTGTGTGTGCGTGTGTGTGTGTGCGTTAGTGTGCGTCTGTGTGCATGCGTGCGTGCACATGTGTGTGCGTGTCTGTGTGTGTGTGGGGTGCATGCTTGCGTGTGTTTGTGCAAGTGTGTGTGTTTGTCTGCGTGCGTGTGTGTGTGCGTGTGTGTGCATGCATACGTTGGGTGCGTGCTTGAGTGCGTGTGTTTGTGCATGTGCGCGTGTGTGTGTGCGTGTTTGCGCATGCGTGTGTGTGTGTGTGTGGCCACGGTGGGCCTCTAAACTGAGCGTCTCTGTGCTCCGCCATTCCCCAGTGCTCCCCTCGCTGGAGGCCTTCCTCTGAAGCTGCCCCGCCCTCGGCCGTCCATCTCGCCAGGCCTCTCCCCCTGGAGCCTGAGGATGGAAGACGTGCCCGCACGCCGCTGGCTTTGATGCCATCTGCCCCGTACCGCATCGAAAACAACATAATGCTCACAGCGTCCGCCCCCACCTTCACTACATCCCCACCTGGGATGAGAACAGAGCTGTCTCGTAACTAATAACCACTGGTGATACAGTATTCATACATTTTTCACAAATTCCTTCAGTTGTTCCACCATTTATTGTTGATGAAACAAAAATTTGTGACAGCTGAGGGGCAGCAAAGGCCCCAGTAAGGAGAACCCACACTGGGTAAACATGGGCGGCGTGTACAAAGATCCCCGCTGTGCAGAACGTGGCCGGCGAGACGGGGCCCAGCGATATTCTCCGCCCCTTTTAACCATGCACGTGCCGTGGCCCTAGCTCCCGTCCATCCGTCCTTGTTGCTGCCAGCATTTTGTTCTGCGTTTAGCTCTGATACAGCGGTGGACATTACTTCGCCGTTTGACTGGAATCAACCGGAAAGACTAACGGCCTCGAGCCACCGTCTGTGGCTGCCGGTTCTCCGGGTCCAGAATCGATAAGATCCTGTTCCTGGGGGAAGGAAGAGGTGGGACTGGGGCCGGGCTGTTCCTGGAAGAAGTGGGATTAGAGGGTTAAGCTGGATCCTGTCTTCTTTCAGGGCCCCGGTGCTTTAGATGGAGGACACGTCGCGCGTATCCCGTATGCAGGCCGCGGCTCCCGGGCGCTGCTACGCTAGCATTAGCATATTATTCACATTGGCTGCGCGGGGCCCTGGGGCTTCAGCTGTGCTCCTGTGTCAGTGATATGCCTTTCACACGTTCCTCGCATCTCTGCCTTTAATCGCCTCACAGCTCGGCACGGTGTGCCCCCCTCCTCTGACCCCTCCCCGGCCCATCCCAGTACTCCCGTTTCTCTCTTACCTGGGGGCAGAGCTCATCTTTCTGTGCATATTGCAAAACCTCAGAGAGCTATTTGAGCAGGATTTTTTTTCTTCATTTTTTGCTAATCGTGAGTGCTGCTTTTAGTTTTTTCGTATCACGTTTCCACGCGCTTGTTCCCCGTTTAGTGTTTCTATTACCGTCTCAGGATTTCACACTTATGCACAAATGAGGGTCCTGTTTTGAGGTTTGGCCAAACGTTGCGTTCTTAAATGAACCGTACATTACTTTTCTGGAAGTTTGGGTTTTTATTTTTTGTTGTTATATATATATTTTTTTAACTCTCTGGGGTTCGGGCTGCTTCTCTCATAACGAGCCGCTCAGGCGATGTTCCTCATCAGAAGTGGCTCACGCGGCGGGAATAACGATCCTTCCTTTCGCATGCTCGGTCGCTGCAGGGATCAGTGCGCGAGGGTTGGGGGGGGGGGGGGGGGGTGAGGCTCTGATATTCTGACGGAACTGACTGATGCACAGAAGGAAGCAGCACAACGTCTCTTTAGGTCCACAGGAGCGAATTGATCTGAAAAGCCGGCTTAATTAAAACAGGCCGGTATAAATGAGTCCTTTACAGCGGGCGGATTTTGCGTGTTTACAAGATTAATTGAAGCATTTTTCATACCTGCGGGGTACTTGGGGAGTGAGGGGGGTTGGCAGATGAATGGCAGGGGCCGCTGCGGAGTTGGGGGGCTGACTAAGTATTGGGGAGGAGGAGAGAGGTGCACAGGGGTGGATATCTCTGGGATGTGTTCTTTTTGATGCTACTCTGATAGCAGCTTCACCAGAGCCCTACATATATGGGCAAAGAGGAATAAAACTAAACAAAACACAGACTGAACAACTTAATCTGGCCAAAAAAGGCTTGTTTTGATTTCCCCTACCACCTCCATATTGTGACCGAAATGCGGGACTACACGGACAGAACTTGCGTGCAGTATTTTCTTATTAAACGCTCTTTTCCCGCGTGTGAAGCTCGACTCATCGGCTTTTTGCTTTGCTCTGTTTTCCTGTGAATGCATGACTACCGTGCTGAGAAATCTCAAAATATCCCTTTTCTCCGCTGTGCCAGAATGATCCCATAGGCTTTGGCTGAGGAATCTTTCACTGACAGTGTTTGTCTTTTGTCTTGATTATTATTCCACAACTGCTTAAGCCTTCCTTTAAAACGGCATGGAACAATCTGCCAAGGTGTGAAAGGCGAGAAAGGCTGCGTAAAAGCACAGGAAGTGGAGAAACCTGTGAAAAAATGCATCGCATTTTCATAGAAATGTAGTGAGAGAGGTAAAAAAAATTAAATAAAAAAAATTTGGAGGTAGAGAAAAATATTTTTTACAAAAAACCTGAAAAATGAAAGAAAAGAAAGAAAAAATATGCGGAATTGAGTGAGACATTTAGCATTCCTCTGTAAACACATTAGGCAGTCCCTCGTCTTTTGGAATGGAAATGGGGAAACATTACTCAAAGAGTTGCCTTCTGCGGGCAAATATATGCATGAGCCTCATTTTGTTGTCAGGGTCCATCGGCAGATTCCCGGCCTTTCTATGCAGATTCGCAAAAGCCTCATTTCGCTGAATGCCTCACCCAAAACAGAAAAGCCGTGGGTTCCTTGCTTTGTAAGTGAAAATCGGAGGCTATTTTTTCCGGTTTTATTTTGTTTATTTTTTTCTTTCATTTAGGCAGTGATCTGTTTTCCCAGACAGGTCAGGTATTTTCCAGCTCTATCTGCACGTTTGTTTATTTATTTAAGTCCCATCAATAACTTAAGTTATGCATTATGACCTGGCATGTTTTTTTCTGATGTATTCTGATTTAATTTGGCAGGGGAATGCGGTCGCTTTAGCAACAGTTAAAATCACTCGGCTAACGATCCGTCTCCGCGAGCGGATCATAATTTTGAGAGTCAGCACACAGTAAATCACATTGTCTGTTGATCTCAATGATCTCTGTAGTTAATCACTCAACTTTTTTTTTTTTTCTTTCTCAATCTGTTTATTTTAATTTCCTTAGCCCTGAGCAGTGCCATTTCTATCCATTAAGACTTGGGAGAGGAGCGCTGATGGATGGCGTATTCCAGAGTGAACTGTATTCTGCACCCAGCCCCCCCCTGGCAGACACAGATATTATTCCTTGCCTTGATCAAGGCTTTCAGTCAGTGAATCATCACATGGCGGCAGATCTCGTTATCTCATTGACCAAACTCCCTCCTCCAAAGGCTTATTCAACGTCCAGCAAGGACGAGTTCCCTTGTTCCAGCTGTTTTTTCCCCGCCTCGCTCGTCTCTGAGGACGCGTTGCAGCCCCGCTAAGCCACCGCGCCTCTGGGTTTCCTGACTGGAGGGCGGGGTCAGGGAGTGAGCTGACCTCTGCATATCTAATCAGCCTGTCTGTTGTACACGAGCTGAGCGGGGCTGGCGAGCGTGCGTAAAGCCTCGCTACGCTTTTCGGCTCTCCCTGCGACGGGACCCAGATCCGGCCGATGATGAGCTTCTTCCCCCGCCTCGCGTGTCGTTTTCAGTCTGGAAACTGAAAAGGGAACAGGATGGGGAGGAGGGAGAAGGGCTTTCCGACATTTTGCAACTTCATTGTTTTCTTTTCTTTTTTAGAAAAACAAACCCAAGAAAAACAAGTGTAAACCCAGAGCAGCAATGAATATTTCATAAGGGCTTTGTCTCTTGCAGACCCTATTCTGAATTATAAATAACAATCTCGTTTGTGAACTGAACAGGACTGATATATGAGGCTTAATACTAACTTTAATTTGCTTGCCGTTTCCTGGGATTTTTTGGGACACTATCCGCATCACGGTTATTATATCAATAATTCAGCAGATGGCTTCGTCTTCATTAGTTTATCTTCCGAATGATTGTTTTCACATTTGTATGAGAAATAAGTACACTTTATGAAATTGATTGTTTGCTTGGAGCAATCTGACAGACTTCCCCATTTCAGACTCTGAGCCTCAGAGTCAATATGGATAATGGAGTTCTATTATGTGTGTGTGTGGGGGGGGGGGGGGGTTAATAACCATCGGGAGCCTTTTGTGTTTATAATCCAATTTTGACCCTCTCAGAGAAAGAAATATGCACTAAAGACAAGTGAGGCCTCCTAGTATTAACAAGCTCACATAAGAAGTGTTACTTTCATCCCCTCATCGAATTGATCCTCAGTGAAGTCTACCTTCTGTCACCAAAAAAAAATGCTTTATACTTTTCAGCATTGTGTCCACCCTGGCGTTTGTGCTAATTATACTCTTCACAGAACTGCGGCGACATTGCGGTGGCTAACGGTGGCGTTTCGCCTTTGTTGTCGCCCAGGCTTGAACCCGCTCTCCTTCGACCCCGGCTCCAACAATGAGCCCTTGCAGTTCGGCGGCTCCAACGGGCCGCTGGTGACGGACTGTCCCCTGGAGAACGGGGCCGAGAACAGCAAGAAGAGGAAGAGGCCCAACCTGCCCCCAGGTACGATTAAAGGTGGTTACAGGTACACGTATGCGGACGGACAGTTCGCCGGACAGTTCGCCTTTCATAGTTGAGCTTACCAACCCCCCTTTGTAGACTATATTTTCCATCATTTAGGCGCAAATTGCAAACAACAATGACGTCCTTCGTGGAAGAAGATTATGGTACACAGAAGGTATGCTTGTGGGTGAAATGACAGGTCCGTGCAACAGGTCTGCGTGGACACATAGAATTACTGCTGCGCGGACTGCCTAGGTTGACGTCCGCTCAGAGTCTGTTTTGGGGCTGCTATTATGTCATATAGGTTCATGTGGACGTCCATACGCATACTTTGTTTTATTTTTTACTATGAATTGGCTTTAAGAGGAGACCTGGCTGTCCAGCACTACTGCAAAGCATTCTGGGATCAGTTGAAAGATCCCAAATTGTCTTTGCAGGCAATTTCAAACTTGAATGGGGAGCTTAAGGTTTGCAGCTTAGAATTTGATGTAGTAATTAGTCTGCAGCATATATTACCTAACAGTGTCAGCTGTGTAGCTCAAACAGTATTAAAATAAGGTTTTCAACTAATTTACTGTCAGTGATCTGCAGTTAAGGAACTAAATGTGTCTGGAATCAATCGCAGTCTGCCTCTGTCACAAATTGTCTTTGCTAAGTGAGGCTCGAAATTAAATCATTGTAATAACAATTGAAGAATACGCTACTAATTGCAAAGTACTGCATAACATTTTCATTGCATGGTGTAGCATAAAAATGCTTTTATAAAAAATATTTGTAAAGAAAATATAAGTTCCGCTGTTCCCTAATGTGCATTGCTGACTTTATTTTGTCAGTATTAATTAACAAGTTATTCCACTTTCTCTCTTCTTGTCATGGTTTTTGGCAGCCCTGCTTTTATTCTGCGGTCGTTTTCTTGTTTGACGCCGTTAGGTCACTCCATCGGATTTTCCGTCCTCCGTTCTGGTGATTTTTTTTCGCGCTGCAATTATCCCTTGCACCTGTGTTTGGTTTCCTTACGCTTCACATAGCTCAGTGTTTCCGTCTTCCGGCGCTTCTGCCTTGTCAATTGTTTTTGACTTGAAGCCGGTAAAGGTATAGCATTTGGCGACTACTTCTCTTGAATCTTTTTTAAGATACGTGGGACTTGCCTTTCATGTTCTCGAGTTCTTAGTTTCATAGGTTTATCTCATTTGCACTTGGTTTCTACTGTTCTCTCGGAGACAGTTCCTTTGTTCCTGTTTGTTTTAGTTGCTTCTTGATTCCGCTCTCTCTAGTTGAGAGTGAGAAGTAACTCATTCCTTTCCAGTTTCCCTTTGTTTTCACTTGTGTTTCCAGTTTATTCGCCCGCTTATCTAGGGCTGATTTTCTTTGGCGTTCGCCGGGAGTTTTGTCCCGTCTTTATTTTCATACCTTCCCTGCAGATTAGTCTCTGCATTTATTTGTGGTTATTTCCTTAACAGGAATAACTTTTTGATTCCCTCTCAGTTGCATCTGGTCTTCTGCCCCAACTCCACCCTCATGCTTCTAAGATTAGAATTTCATTGAAATATCTCATAGTTTTACTTATATAGTACACGTAAGATAACTGCAGTATAGACGCTCTGAAAGAACCCTCAGCTAGCATACAGCCAAGCCAACTGTAATACAAAATGTCATCGCATTGTGATTCTAACAGTTTTCAATCAGAAACATATGTCCAGCTCTGAACAAAGGCAGGTGCTAAAAACTAGGCTTAAGGATGCGTTTTCTGTTCCAACATATGGCATTCACTGCTGTCGATGGCAAAATGATGCATGTCAGTTCAATTCTGGGTTCTGTTATGAATATTTGTGTGAAAATAAATTGTGTGAAAAGCACTAAGTCTAAGGACTATAGCATTTCTCCATCACAAATTATGACTGCAGCCTAATAATTGTATTCTTCTCAAGTCAATCTTTTTAACCTTTGAGTTCTGTTTACTTAATAGGATATGTGTAGCTGTTAGCCTGGGTCAAATATACCCTGGACTGTATTGGGATTTTAAAGCAATATAAAATATATGTATGCTAAAATAGTCAGTATATCTTTATCTCAATTCCAAACAATATAAACATGGTTAATGGGTGACATTTACCTCTGCAAGATCACATTTAACAATGAAAGTGTCATTCATTTGTGATAAAGATATGATTTATATTTTTTTAAATCCACTATAATGAATTCTTATCTGTGAATTAAAATGAAACAAGGTTTTCATGCAGTAGATTATTGATATTTATTGTTTTTAACTGAAATTCTCAGTTATTTTCATATTTATTGTATTATATTCAAAGAAACCATTACGCAAAAGGACATGAAGCAAATACAGATGGTGAACAACAAATAGAAACACAAAACACATTTACACGGGTTTACTCACCCAAAAGTGTCATTCCACTTTCACTTAAAGTTTAAAACGAGTCAAAACCAAACCCAATGGCTAAGACTGAACCAGAACAACCGTTTGACATTTCTTGTCCATCATTTTCCAGAATTTCAGTGTTTTTTTTATGGTCTTGGTATTCTTGGTATTCTACGTGAACAGAGATGACAGCTCTACCCCCGCCCCCCCCCCCCCCCCCCCCTTCACCACTTTCTGAAGACAGCGAGGGATCCTCTGTCTTTGGTTCTTTTAATCTTTCCCCCACTCTCTCCCCTCTGGCCTTCACCCTGAGGATGAATCAGCTAGTGTCTGCAGGCATACGACTAACTCCCTCTCTTGCCAGTACCAGTCCCCCCCCCCCCCCCCCCACACACAGAAGGAGAGTTCCTTCTTCCACCGCAGCCCCCCCTACAGCTCCCAGCTCCACCACCCACTCCTAAGCCACCTCCCAGGTCTTTGGCTTGCTCTTGTGGGGGTTTACTTTAGGCTGGGTTTTTTTGTGAAGCGCATTGTGACAACTAGTTGTGAAATGCGCTATATAAATAAATGAGTCTGTGGACTCTGTCTATAGCCACTAGGGCAAAGCATTCTTCTAATAACAGAAAATGTAACAACTCAAATTTGTTAACATTCCCTAAGCAGTCTAGTACCCCCCCCCCTCACAGCAGCTATGGAAAACCATTAAGGCAGCATTGTTTAACGTAAGGTCCTTATCAAATATATCTCTCCTGATCAATGACCTTATTACATACCATAAAATAGACCTATTGTTCCTCAGAGACATGGCTTGAAGGGAACAACAGGGCAGCAGTATTGATGGAATCTGCCCCACCCCAAAATTTTTAATTCATTGATGCACCCTGATAAAATAAGAAAGAGGGAGGAGTTTCCATAATGTTTTCTGATTGCTTTCAGTGCAAACAGGTGAACTTTGGAAATTTCTCTTCCCTTGAATATCTTGCTGCTGTACTAAAAAGTACTTCAGATGTGCTGCTTCTTATCATCTATAGGCCCCAATAGTACTTTTCTTGTGGAGTTTGGAGAACTGCTGTCTATTGTTTCCATGGAATATGACTGCTTGTCTATATCGGGAGACTTTAAAATCCATATAGATGTCGTAAATAACAGCCTTGCCAAAGGACTTTTGAATTTACTTGACACCTTCAGACTATGCCAACATGTATCTGGGCCTGCTCATGTTCGGGGTCACACGTTAGACCTAGTTATCACAAGAGGTTTTAAAGCTTCATTTACAATGGCAATTGATGTTGCAATGTCAGACCACTTGTGCATTTTGTTTTAGCTAAATATTTTTTTGTTCATTTTTAAGAAGTCAAAATTAATTAAAGAAACGGTATATCTGTGAAAGTACTGGCTGACATTTCATAGAAATCATGTTGTCTTCCCCTAGTCTTCCTCTAGTCTTCCTCTAGTCTTCCCCTAGTCTCACGCCTGCCCCGGTAAACGACCTCCTACATTCTTTTGTCACTAAGACTGCAAATATATTAGATGATATTGCACCTGTCAAAACTAAGTTAATCTCTGGTAAAGAATGAGCTCCGTGGAGAAATGCTGGTTCAGTCATTATGTTAAAAAAAGAGTGTCGGAGAGCTGAACGCAAATGGTGAAAATCTAAACTTCACTTTGAGATGTACAAAGAGAAAATGCTCTCGTACAATGTTGAGTTAAATAGAGCTGGAAAATTCTTCTTTTTTGATTTTATTAACAGGAATGTAAATAATCCACGCATTCTTTTTGCCACTGTTGCTAGAATGACCAAACCGACGACTCAAATAGCCTCAGAGTTTTTGTCTACTGAAAAATGCAATGAATTTGAACTTCTTCAGTGAAAAAATAACAAAAATACGACAATCTATTATGGCAAATAGCAAGGTTCCACCTGTAGTATGTCACAGTTTAAAACCCTTAATCTCAAGGCTCTTGAAGAAACGCTGCATAATCTTAAAACCTCCACCTGCTGCCTGGATTCTCTACCCACTAAATTCTTCAAAATAGTATTTAGCTCCCTTGCACCTGATTTACTGCCAATAGTAAATGGTTCCCTTCAATCAGGCACTTTTCCAAAAGCCCTAAAAACTGCTTTGGTCGTACCACTACTAAAAAAGAGCAGCCTAGATTCCTCTGAAATTAACAACTACAGGCCCATTTCTAACCTGCCATTTTTAGGTAAGATAATTGAGAAAACGGTCTATAAACAACTTAATGAATTCTTCACGTCATGTAGCCTTCTCGATCACTTTCAATCTGGATTCCAGCCTAATCATAGCACAGAGATGACTCTTATTAAGGTCTTAAACGACATTCACCTAAACACTGATGCGAAGAAAGTCTCAGTCCTAGTGCTATTAGACCTTAGTGCAGCATTTGACACCATTGACCATGAAATACTTCTGGACAGACTAGAAAACTGGGTAGGCTTATCTAATATAGTTTTACAATGGTTCAGATCCTACCTACAGGATAGACTTTGTTTATTTTGGTCATTTTACTTCTGACTGTACAAACATGACGTGTGGAGTCCCTCAAGGGTCCATTCTGGGACTACTCCTATTGAACTTATACATGCTCGCATTAGGTAAAATTCTTCAGAATAACAGCATTGCCAATCATACCTATGCCGATGACACACACATTTACGTAGCCCTTTCTCAAGATGGCTTTGCGCCAGTAGACTCTCTACTGGACTGCATTGAACAAATCAATAACTGGATGTGTCAGACTTTTTTTAAATTGTTTTTGGGGAACAATAGGAAAAGGAAAAGAGGATAGGGATTAGCACTCACCTACAAACCCTAATATGTAAAAACCAGGTCATAAATCTTGGTGTCATTCTTGACTCAGATTTAAGCTTCAACTCCCACATCAAGTTAATAATTAAAGCAGCCTACTATCATCTCAAAAATATAGCCAGAGTTAAGTGTTACATGTCCAAGCACGATCTTGAGAAACTGATCCATGCTTTTATATCCAGCAGACTAGACCACTGCAACTGCCTTTTTTGGGGCTTTTCAAACAGGCACTTAAACAGCTTCAACTTATTCAAAATTCTGCTGCTCCGACTAATACCAGGAAGGTGGATCACATTTCTCCCATTCTTAAATCACTACACTGGCTGCCTGTATCTTACAGAATAGACTTTAAAATCCTGCTCCTTGTTTACAAATCATTTAATGGTTTGGGACCAAAGTACATCTCCGACCTGTTAGCACCCTATGACCCCACTAGATCTCTGAGGTCATCTGAGGGTGGCCTTTTAATTGTTCCAAGTGTTAGGACTAAACATGGTGAGGCAGCATTTGCCCACTATGCAACCAAAAATTGGAACAAACTACCAGATGATCTTAGATCGGCCCCATCCATAGCAGTTTTTAAGAGTAGGCTCAAGACCTTTCTGTTCTGTTTGGCCTTTTAACGCACTGCAATGCACTTTTATCTGCATTTTTAAATCTTTTTTTATTATTTTTTTGTTTTATGTATGTATTTTTTAATAGATGTTAAACTGTTTTATCTTTTTTTAAATATTTTTTTTAACTTATTTAAAACTGTTTCTTTAGTTGGCTCTTAGTCTTTTCTGGAACTTGCAGAGGGTGCAAGAAGGGACAAGTTTCCTTAAGTTTTTACTACTTTTTAATGATAGTTTTACAGTTTTAATTGTACTGTCAAATCAATCTTTCTTTTTTTCATTATTTTGTGAAGCACTTTGAATTGCATTCAGTTGTATGAATATGTGCTATACAAATAAACTTGACTTGACTACGTGACATTTTAATTTAGTCATTTAGCAGCAGAGTGACTTTACAAACTGTGTACAAATAAGGTTAGGAGAAGAGCAGCAGCAATGCCCAATTATTAGTTTCACTACATTACATAAACTCTCAACATAGCAGGAAGTGCCATTAGTAGCCGCAAGAGGGAATATGTGGAATCATCTTCAAACATGAGTGGTACCTTCACACATCATGTAGAAACATGGCGTTCAGGTACAATGACATGTCTGAGAAACACACAAGGCGTATGACCCAAGTGATTGTATTCATGTCTGAAACGCTTATCAGGCTGTAGTTCTACCTGCAAAATGTTAGGGTTATGCAAAGGACAGATCAAGATAAATGGCTTTCAGGCAAAAAGGCAAACATTCCCCATGCATAATGACTGCCATGCCGTGTGACACAACAAATTATAATTTGCATAAAAAGGGTTACTGTATTATAATAACGTCTCCTGTCTTGCCTCTCTTTGATACTGTCTTTTTAAGATTTGACTGGATACAACATAATATGCTTAGATTTTTCTTTTCAAGCATTTTGAACCATCGTAAATGAAATTATCAAGCAAATGTACACGCGTACATCTTTGCAGTATGACATGTAGATGCAAAATATAAATGCGGTGAACTGCAAGGGCTTGTTATTTTTGTCCAACGAAGACTACTGATTTGAGCAATGTATCCAAAGTACATGACAAGTTTATGGTAGAGGGCTTGCTCACTATCCATCTATCCATCCATTATCTAACACGCTTATTCCTGGTCGGGGTCACGGGGGGGTGGGGGGTGCTGGAGCCTATCCCAGCATGCATTGGGCGAGAGACAGGAATACCCCCTGGACTGGTCGCCAAGCGCCAAGCGTATTATATGCAGTGATATATTCTTGTGATAAACTTTTTTATATTCAGTGATATATTTTTTTCCTTGTGATTTGCACATTAGAGTATCTTCAGAACATGCAAAGTCCCACTCTAGGAGTCTTAGGAGTTAAAGGTTTAAAAGACAGCATGTTGCTTATTACAGGGTGTGGCACCAGACAAGATAATAAAAGCATTTATTCCTTCACATGGAAAAAGACCATGTACTGGACCATCCTTATTAATATCTGTTTGACATCTGAAGTTTTTCTCAGATAAAAAAAATAATAAAATTCAAAAATTCTTGTGGAATAAGAAATTACTAAAAATGTGTTCGTGATACATTCCCATTATTCTTACCGGAACATTTTGTGATTCCCTTGCAGCCTCTTATCAGCTATCGCAGAAACTGAAATATACTCCTGTGAGAGACCTAGGTGGACTAATGCATGCTTGGGTTATTGCATATGGTACGTATACAGTGGAAGCAAATGGAAATTAAAGGAATTGTGTGATGGGCATGTTCAGGAGTACAAATGGGTACAGATGAAAGGGAGTCGCTGCTCTGCATTTAGATCAAAGGCGCTGAGCGCCATCTAATCTTCCCATTTGAAGAGAGCACTCGTCATCTAACAAAGCGTAAGAGGTGCAGGATAGGCTTTGGCTTCGTAGCTTTGCCACGCGCAAGCCTTGGTTCCGCCCAAGCCGGTGAGCCGTGGAGAAAGAGACGACGGGAAAATAACAGCTGATGGCATTTCACAAAAGTTCGCTAGTCGTAAACACTTCGCCGCGCAGTTCCTAATGACGGAGAAGGAAGCTCAGATACGTTTTCAGGCTCGTGACAATTATATTATAATTCCGTTTTTGTTTTCTTCTTCAAAGCGTTGCCTGTGAACCACGCACTTTTTTATTTTTTGTACTTGCGGGTTCGTAGCCTAATGTTTCACACTCTGAATTGTATGCATGCATAATAGCATTTTCTCTGAGCTACGCAAGTTACTTTCCAGTATTACTTTGATAAAAATCAGTCAAAGTGGCTAATGCATGCACATCCCAAAATAGAGCGATTGGCAGCGTCTACTAGACAAATGTACTATGTCCCTTTAATGTGTTCTGGCATTACAAGACTGAATGAAGTTCTTACTGCCTGAAGGGGGAGATGACACATGGGCATTGACTAATTAACAGTGATGCAGATTTACCCTCGTTAAGGAATTATAATGAATGGATTCATCTCATTACGCTTGACACTCAATTAGCCATTCCACCCTCCATAAGTACCTTCACTGTAGATAATAGGAGTTTGTAGTGATGGAGTAGACTTTGTGATATACGCAGACCACTTTCGCTATGGCTCTTACCTCGTGCGGCTGCCTTTCAGCCAATTAAAGGAACCGCGGCCTCGCACAAGCCTAAATTAACTAACTACATTCATATGCTAACTTCCGTTTAAAAGTCGGTGACGATTCTAAGCGCATTAACTATCGTGAATCGCTTTGACGGTGTATAAATAGGTGCACCCTTTTCAACAGCTGGAAGACAAAATAATAATGTAGCTTCCACCTGCTGGTTTGCGCATATATCATGCAACACCAGCTTAATGTGACCCGTTGAATATGACATGGAAGAAATACCATATGAATTAAGCATAGTCCTATTGCCTTGGGAAAGGTTAGTTATTCACCGAGTATAGTATTCAGTCCCTTTCCCCCATTAATCAATCCCAGGTTTATGTATTTTTCACACTGAATGGCCACTGCAAAAATATGTTTTTTTCTATTCTGAGAATTTTGAGAGAGTTCTGTTCTCTAGAAGATTACATTTTAATACAAAATATCATGTTTTATTGCAAGGCTTTATTTTCTCATATTGGAAATCTCTGTAATCTGTAAAATAATGCTTTGACAAAAGCAAAAGCAAAAGCCTCCCACCCCCCCCCCCCAAAACCCTGTACCTGGAGATCTACCATCCTGTAGGTTTTCGCTCCAACCCTAACAAAGCACACCTCAGTCAACAGCCAGGGTTCTCATTGTGCAGCTTATCAGGTAGATCTCCAGGAACAGGGTTGGGGACCACTGCATTAAAGGGATGTTTTATAGAAATATTTGGTTCCTTTGAACATACTTTTCTTTAAGAATGATTTGCAGCATTTACGTGGGGATATGTCGATTGGAAATCATTCATGGACAGCTTCCATGAATTACACCCATAGAGTGCACTTGGCAGGTTCTGTTTTTCCACAGGATGCACCTCTATCGGGGTAAAGTGCGCTCCCCCACGCTAATTTGTTTGTCTGCATACTTATTTCACAGTAATACGTTTGGGTCAAAAACAAATTTCACCGAATATCATATTCAGGTTGTTTTGAGTGGTGCGGGGAAAAATATGGTAAGTTATTCTGTTTAAAAAAAAGGGTGTATTATGACCGGGGCGAGACAATGGATTATGAAAAAATTGCTACATTAACTCAACTGTTGAAATGGAATTTGCATGGCTCTCCATAATATGTGCATTAACCTTTTAGAAGCACTCGTACAGGAGCACTAAATGAGTGTGTTGATGCAGACAGAGTGGAAGGTGAGTGCAGATGAATACCGGGAAGCACGACGCTCCGGTGAGGGGCTGTTTTCCCAACCCTGCCGCAGAGACAGCACAGTGCTATTGTAGCTGAAGAGCAGGCTGCTGTGTTATAGAGCACAGGGGTTGGCAGCTGTCTGAGCTAGCGTGCCGCGCGGCGATGTGTCAGCGTGCGTGCCCCCGTGGGTGTCAGGTGTGTGCTTGAGTCTTTGTCTAGCTCTGTGTGTATGTGTGTGTGTGTGAGCACTGGCTTTCAGCCACGCACACAAACACACACAGACACGCAGACACGCACACCTGTTTATCCTGTATTTATATGGCTGCTGTGGAGAGAAATGACAATGTTAGCATTTTTCATTCATTGAATGAAAGTTTTAACACTCCAGCCTTGAGCTCGCCATGGCAGGTCGCATTGTTCATGTGTGAGGGTACACCTAGCGCCAAGGTGCATTGCTATTTGAGCGATTGCACAGTTTGACATCTTACATCTTATATATGGGGTGGCAGTGTGGTATAATGGTTAAGGAACTGGGTTTGTACCCCGAGGTGCAGGTTCAGGTTCGATTCCCAGACACTGCACTTACCATTACCCTTGCAGGTACTTCTTCTGCATTGCATATATATAGTATATATCCAATCATATCACTATATAATAAAAAGCAAAAGAAAAAAAAGATGTGCTGTATCTGGGAGAAGATAAGAGCTAACTAAATAATTATCACTAAATATACAGTTACATGCAAAAGTATTTGGACAGTGGCACAATCTTTCTTGTTTTGGCTCTACACTCCAGCACTTTGGATTTTAAATAAAACAATGAATATGAGGTTAAAGTGCAGCTTTAATTTGAGTATTTACATCCATGTCCGGTCATCTGTGTAGGAATTACAGCCCTTTTTATACATAGTCCCCCCTTTTTAGGGGAATAAAAGTAATTGGACAATTGGCTGCTCAGTTGTTTCTTGGCCTGCTGTGTGTCTTTGCATCATTAGTTCATGCACAGGAAAGGTAACACCAGGTGTGAATTCTAGGTGTGACATTTGCATTTGGAGTCAGTTGCTCTTGCCTCTCAACATGAGGACTGAATAAGGGGCAGTGCCAGTAAAGCAGGCCATCATGAGGCTGACAAATCTTAATAAAAAGACATAGCCAAAACATTGGGTGTGTCAAAAGCAACTGTTGATACATTGTTAGGAAGCAAGAATGCACTGTTGAGCCCAGACATAGCAATGGCCTGGTAGACCGCGGACAGTCACTGTAGTGGATGACTGAAGAATATCTTCAATTGTGAAGAAAAACTGTCAAATAACAGATCAAGAACACTCTTCATCATGTAGGCATAGATGTGTCAAAGACTAGATTAAAGACACGACTACACCACATAACCTCAGAGGTTTCACGGCAAGACACAAACCACTGGTAAGCCTCACAAACAGAACGGTCATGGGAGAGTTTTCTAAAAATAATTTTTTTTTTTTTAAATGTAAAGTTCTGGAACAAACTCTTATAGACAGATGAGATAAGTATTCACCTGTACCAAAGTGATGGAAAGAGAAAAGTGTGGAGAAAGAAAGGAATTTCTCATGATCTCCCCCCTCATATATAAAACATGGTGGAGGTAGTGTTATAGCTTGGGCATGTATGGCTGCCACTGGAACTGGCTCACTTCCCTTTGTTGAGGATGTAGTGTACTGATGAAGTGTACAAAAACATCTAATCTGCTCAGATCCAACCAAATGCCTCAAAACTCAATGGACGGTGCTTCGCCTTACAGTAGGTAAATGACCCCAAAAACACAACCAAGGAGTTTTTCAGGACTAGAAAGTGGACTGGCCAAGTTATTCTTGTCTGGCCATGTCAGTCACCCGAGCTGAATCCAAATACACACTCACACACAAAATATTAAAATATATATTTTATTTAATATTTTTGAGGATTTCTCCTGTTGTGTGTGTTTGTGTGCCTGCTTGTCTGGGATGTGGGGCTGTGCCGACGCGCTTGTGTCAGAAAACAGCCTCCTAATGAGAACAGAGAGGCAGTCGTGGCTGTTTGTGTCTAAGCAGAGGAGAGGGGACCGTCACCGCCAAACGCGCCCCTGAACCCCTCCTCCACACCGATCAGCTCTTGTGTCCGCTATGGGCCTGATTTACTAAGACGTTTAGCGGGTGCAAAAACTTTTAGCGCATGCAAAACTAATAACACAACCGATGATTGGTGCAAAACAAATACCATGACCAATAATTTGTCATGTTATTGGTTTTTGCGTGTGCTAAAGGTTTTGTCCAATATGTGTGCTATTTCCCCCAGCGTGCCCTGGAATGACGCACGCTGCACTTTTTGACCCGTGCCTCATTCTTATCCAATTACTTGTCATGCCAGGTTAGCTTTCTGAAACCCCACACTGCGTTTGGATGGGAGCTTCATCTGCCTCAGCTCAGAAGAAGAAAATAATTTTTTTTTTTTTAGAAATTCATATTGATGTGCCTGCGGCCGTTACTTTCCACTGTCTACAGAGACAGCTGGGCATTAAGATTGACCTGTGCACTACGCTGCAGTGTTTACACAAGGGGCTGGCTGCCATTAGTTTACACGTTGCGTTTTGGTTAATGTTCACCCTTGAGAAAGGAGGCGTTTTTATGTTTTTCTATAAAACCAGCTTGTTGCTTCGGTGTGATGAAAACGGTATATTGTGGTGGAGACCTCAAGCGAATAATGCACAGGCTGTTTATTGTTACTTTGCTTTGGACCTCTTTTAGACTGGATAACAGTTGCTGCGATGAATGACTGAATCTACATAATAAGCAGTAAAGAGGCTTTCCAAGACTGTGTTGTAAAGAATTGGACTCTACTGGCTCTTCCTTTGTTGTGTCTGCAGAACATTCCAGATTTTCTCCTGATTATATGTACATGACATTACAATTCATTACAGGCATTTAGCAGGCGCTCTTATCCAGAGCGACTTACACAACTTATTATTACATCTTATTACATTTATCCATTCCTATACAGCTGGATATATACTGAAGCAATTCAGGTTAAGTACCTTGCTCAAGGGTACAACGGCAGTGTCCTACCTGGGAATCGAACCTGAAACCTTTCGGCTACAAGTCCAGTTCCTTAACCATTATACTACACTGCCGTGTAAAAAATAAATATATATATATATAAATAAATAATATATATATATAAAAATAAAAAAGTGGGCGTTTTTGTCTGCGAACACAAAAACCTCATTCCTGCGTGTGGCTGCACGCGAGTAAGTAAATCTATGTTTGCTTGTATATGTGATCACATTCGTCTGTAGCTTGGCCAAACGTAAAAGCATTAATTTGCCCATGTGTGTGCAGGAGCGAGCGCTTTAGTGTCAGTGTGTAAGTAACAAACACGGACACCTCTGGGAGCAAGCAAGTGAAGCGTTGAGAAAAAACATCCAGTAAAAACCCCGGTAACACACACGTTGGACGTGGACCCCAATCTCCATCCACCTCCGCGCTTCCCACCCGTCACGACTAGGTTATTCCCCCCAATTCGGATCACGCAGATGTGGCCTGTCTCTCTAATCCCGGGGGCCTGCGTGGAATACCGCCACTTTGCTCTCTTCTCCCCCTCGTCTCAGACCGCGACTGGCCTATTTAAGCCAGAGAAGAGGCCTTCCCTTACTTTTCCTCCCTCCTTTCTCTGTCCCGCTCTTCCGGTTTGTTCTTGGAGCCCTGTGATATCTCACCTCCCCTTTGGACTACAGTGTGCTCCCCGGCGGCACAATTTCAATATGCTGTGACCTGAATATGTTAATATGTGATCTGAGGATCTGAACATGCCAGAGGACACAATGGCCTCTTTGTGAATGTCTCCTGTCCTGATGCCGTTTCCTTTCCTTTCTTCCCGGGTTTTTTCGGCGCTACCGACACCGGATTGCGCCTTAAGGGACAGTGATACTGGTGGATTTAATTTCCGCATTTTGTTTTTGACGCGATGTAGGCTACAGGGGAGATAGCTGTGTATTCCAGTCTCACTGACAATGCGCTCGCGGGAAGATGCCAATTAGCCATGTGCGACGTGGTTCTCCCATCTATCAGCTTGTAGAAATATCACTTTATCTGGAGATGTGCGAGAGCCGGCATCCACTTGGTGTGAACATGCCCCTGCACTCTTGCTGAAGTAGCTGTCATTGCAGTGTCGTTCTGCTCGTAAGTGTTATTTATATATTTATTCAATTATTGTTTTTCTCCCGCCTGAAAATGACATTTCAGTGTTGATTTTTCATAAGCTGTTAACATGATTGCGCTTTACCGGAGCGTTCAGAGAGAGATATATATATATATATAGCTTCCTATAAACCTCGCTTGATGTAAACTCATTTATAGCCGGAGTTGTCCAGCGGTAAGTCATAAGATGCATGGCATCGTCAGACAGTACAGCACCAGTGTGCCCAAGTGTGAGTCAAACATGGCTTCTTGGGCTCAAGCTTAAATAACCCCTCATTACAATTTTGTTTGATAGAAAAAAGGGGGGGACAGGAAATTACTATCATAATTTAATTATAATAATTTAATAACTTTTTTATTTAGACCACGGCCTGCTGCTACTATTATTCGGAGCCTACTGTATTTAGCAGCCTGAGGCAGAGAGGGCTAGTATGGAGAGAAGCAGAGGTAAAGGTCTACGCACTAGTGCTTGGGATACAGGTGCTTCTGTGAAACGTCCCATTGAATTAAACGTCTGCCGTGGCTCATAGGTTAACTCCCGGTCATGTGCTTTGCTTGCTGTGCTGTTGTCTTTAGCACTGTAAAAAGTTCACTGTAAATTTTCCAAAAGGATTACAATTCCCACTTGGGACACTATTAGTGCACATTATGTTTTATTAAACCCCCTGATGAACACACACAACACAAACCAGCTGTTTTTCATTTAGCGTGAGGAAAAGAGGGATGGCTTTTGAACGCTGGGACATAGAGGCGTATTTGTTTTAGCACAGCAGGCACGTTTTGGTTTGTCACGTTGAACCTCATTTTCCCTCTGAGTGTGACCCCTCTTCAAACCCATCGCCAGTTCCGAGGGTCATGTGATGTGAGATGGGGGATGTGAACCCTGGGATAGGGTCTTTCTGCTGTACTGTAAGTGTAGGGCTGTTTGAATACAGCAGGACAGATTTGCATGTATGTGGCAGGTCTCACGGTTTTCTTTGCTAATCGCAAATCTTAAATTGTAGTAAAAACAGGATTGACTGCTCTTCTCAATTCTAAAATTGTCTGTTGCCACTGGCACCAGTCTGACTATATACCTTTATATATACCTATATAACTTTATACAGACCAAGTACCAAGTATACAAGACAACTGTTAAACTTCTCACTGGACCGAAAGCTTATATTGCTATATTTTCTGGGCTTCACAAGGAGAAAACCAAAATAATGACCTTTCTACCTCACTTGAGGAACATTTGACTTTGATACATACTGTACCTATCAACACATGCCACACATGTTCCACCAATCAGTCAAAATCCTGACTCAACAGTTGCACAATCATTATTATGAAAACGATTGAGAAACATTGTGTGGTCTCAATCGCAAACCCAATTAGTCAGCGAGATATTCAAATAAAGTTAGATAGGGGGTATTTTATTTAGCTATATACAGTCTAGGGTCTTGCAGAGTTGTGAAGTTCTGTCCTTAGGAACTTTCTCGGGTTATGAAATGGTGTCATTTATTTTTGCCATTGCTACTTTTTAAATTGGGAACATTGACAGGGAAAGCCTTGTGTCAGGCGTCCTCTGTTGTGTGGCCACGGCTGATGTTTGGCACCTAAGGGGCAGAAACGCCACAGTCTCTCACACAGCCTTCTTCATTAAATTAGGCGAGATTCACAATCACAGGATTTACGCCTCCGCCGGAGCCTGAGCTCAATAGGCGGCCGTTAGGATGTGCTAACTGGCTGAATTGCTCATTTCGTGCTTTTCTCACCACGGCACCGATTGGGTCATCCCGCGGGCCGTGTGACTGGCTCGAGGCTCCCTTTGCCCTTATCTTCATCAGCCCGCGTTGCTTTACCGCAGCCGTTAGGGACCCGGCCACCATTTTACAGCTTAAATTTGAGGTGGCATTTAGTAAAGCAAGCCGTGCGTGTGCTATGTAGGTCGAACGAGAAAGGAAGTAGGTACCCCCAAAGGCGTCCCGAAAGAGGGGGCCGGGCGAGAGGCACCTCTCCCCCCAGGTTTGTCAGAGTAAGGAGGGGTTCTGAGAGCACCAAGGCCTGGGGTTTCCTGTGATTGCAGGTCAGTGCGTGAGGATAAAGGTACTGGGGCAGAATGGGCCCCAGGTTTGAAAAGGAGGGTGGTTCGGGACTGTTTCGTTTTCCACCCCAGCTGAAGGTTTCAGGGAATACCCTCCCCTCCATGTGGGCCGGCGTGTTGAGCGAGCGAGCGGCGGTCTGGTCACATCTCGGCGCGTTTCTCATCACCGAGCAGATAAGGCGCGCTCTGAAGTTCGCTGCTCTCGTCTTCCTCAGACACGTCAAAGTCGGAGGGGGAAGAGAGTCTGAAGTGTGACACGGGGAAAAAAGCGACGGAGGGGATCCGCGTCTGTTCGAAACTCTGGGCCGATCAAGTCTGCACCTTGAAACGGGGAGAGCTCCCCAGGCGCGAAAAAAGCCGCATCACACAGGGGTGAATCTCACCCGCTCCTCCCGAGAGAGTGGCGAAGAGGTTGAGGGTTACTCTTCTTCTGTGGTTCCACTCGTGCCGGATTGCATTACACAGATGACTGAATGGTAAATGGCATCTGTGTAGATAATGTTAGCCAGTGCCTTCTTCTCTTGGCGGGAGATCTTTCTATCGACGTCGCTCATCTCTCCGCGAGGCTCGCGTATCCCCTTTCGAAACCCGTCACCGCGCATGCTGCACACGGCTCACCGCTGCTGACATCAAAGCGCCCGCCCCTCCCCCGCACCGCTCTTTCAGCCGCGCGGCGGATCCGCGGGATGTGATTTCAGAACAACAGAAGCAGCCACAGTCGCTCTGGGGACATCGTCAAAAAAATGCGTCGAGGGTCTTTGAGGTCCGCGCGAACGCCTGGTGTACCGTTCGCACCATAGCGCTTGTGCGTACCCGCCTAATTTCATAAAGCTGTCGTCACGCCGCGGTTTCCCCCCCACCAGCATTGGGATATTAAAAATGCCGATAGGAGATTTCTAAGTTCACTTAATCCTCGGGGACGGCAGCTCTAAGCAGTGTTCCTGGGACTCGAGTGAGCTCATTACCCTCTTTGACACGGCAGCTGCAGGTGTGATCCGGCCGCCAGAGCCCGCTTCTCAGGGTAAATCCTCCAAGCCGCCAAGCTGACTGATCGGCCTCTAGCAGCAGGCTGACCTCCCAAGACCCCGGCTGATAATGGCGGTGTCTGAAACTCTTCCATCGCTTGCCGCTTTGAATCAATCCCAAAAGAAAGGCTCCCGCCCTGGCTGCGGGTTGCAGAATTTGTAGCGCTGATAGCGGCTCGCGGAATGCACGGCGCTACCTCGTCGTCCCTGTGGGATATTAGGATATTAGTATGCGTACCACCAAGCCTCCCCTGCTCTGCCTGCAGGGTCGGAAATTAACGGGGGCTAGGGGTAAAATGCCCGTAAAAAAGAATCCTTCCAAAATTGGATGAGCCTCTCCATCCCTAACACCTCGTTACACCCTTAAGACAATATAAAACCTCTTTTTTAATTCTATCTACATCATATTGTATCATATTTTTGCATTAATAAATCCGATGCCCTTTCAGCATTCAGGACAGCGCTTCAGATCGCCCAATAAATCATTCAGAAAAAAGGTCCATGTGTAATGTAGCCTACTTACATTGCATTAACTTCCAGTATATCCACTACTTGCATCTTGATATTGCTGTTGTCGATATAAATGTGATTGTAATCCAAAAAAGGCTTTGCTCATTTGAAAGCTACTCAACTGTAATTGTTCCTCATATTGAAATTTTGAGTCAATCCGATGACTACTTTTCTAGAATACCTGACCAATCAGTTTTGGCAAAACCATTGATGGGTCAACGACCTTGTTATATGAGCAGTGACTGGTTTTCTTACAAGTTTTTCAAGTAGTAGGAAGAATTAGACAGGCATAAAGATGTCTGCTTATCCTCATATGCCTTTGCCCAGTTAACGTTACCCCCATGGCTTGAATTGCTTTTGGGACGTTAGCTATATTTCAACACTTTATGAAGATTACCCATCCCACAAGCCCTTGCGTAACAGCTCATTTTTATAAAACTACACGTTACGTAATGTAGCTGCCAAACTTACTATTAATCGTGAAGTTCATTTTTTAACTTGGCAGGAGATGAGGAATGTGAGCTGTGACTCTCTCTCTCTCTCTCTCTCTCCCCTCTCTCTCTCTCTCTCTCTCTCTCTCCTCTCTCTCTTTTTCTCTCTCTTTTTCTCTCTATATCCATCTCTCTCCTCTCTCTTCTCTCTCTCTTTTTCTCTCGATATCTCTTTCTTTCTCTATATTTCTCTCTCTTTTTTTCTTTCTCTCTCTTTCGTTCTTTCTCCCCTCATCTTGACTAATTATCCTTTCCTTTGCTCCCCTGTGAGGAATGACTAGCTAGCTGAGGGCTAGCACGATAGCTGTAATAAAAACTGAGGAACCTCTCTCACCCACCCTTCCCCCCCCCGCCTCCGCCTCCGCCTCCACATTTCCACCCAGGCACACACACACACACGAAGGCTTCTCGCTCACATCCCCTTCCAGCTCAAATACCGCCCACACCCCCTACCGTAAAAAATGCACGCTTGCGGGAAAGTGGGGAAGGCAAGCCTGGGAAACTAGATTAAAGGGAGAATGGAAGTGGCGCTGTATTATTTCCAGCCTTTCTCACTCCCCAGAGTCTGCTAGGGGGCTCTTCCGGTACACCCGTTGAAACTGCCTCCAGGGAAGCGGTAGGATCCCCTGCTTTTGTGGCACAGATGTGTTTCTATAATGAAGTGGGTAAAAGGCGGCCGTAACCCTTTTGAGGTGCACAGAATTTTAATTAAAAGGGAATATGAAGAGGTTATTGATCTGCCTTGGGAAAGAGTGAGAGGGAGAGAGAGAGAGAGATCGTCACTCCCCACGCTGTAATTAGATTTTGAAAGTGTCATTTATAATTGATATATGAAAAGTGAAGGCAAAAAAATAAATAAACGACCTTGAAGCATGAAAGTGGCAACACAGGATCAGGAACATGAAGTTGAAGTGACAGTTGGAGTTATCACAGAGACGAAGACGAAAAGGGAGAGAAGTGTTCCCGCTAGTTTTGAGCCAGGCCCTGCTCCCCACCCGCAAATGCAAGGCACATTTTGAAGGGTGACTTTGCCGTTGCTTCCTCAGTCCTCAGTCTAATGTCTCCTCCCCCCATCAGAAAAGAATGGGTTTCCATAAAGGCCTTTCCAAGTGCTATCAGTCACAGCTACTGTTTCCTCGGGAGGGAAACAAATTGCGCTAAAAATAAGACCAGAGTGGCAGCGCAGCTTCCAAACCCGTGTCGGCTGCATTACCTGCGACTCAAAAAACTGCGCTTGCATTGCCTGTGACTCAAAAAAACTGTGCTTCCTTCCATTACCTGTGACTCAAAAAACTGTGCTTGCATTACCTGTGACTCAAAAAAACTGTTTGCAAACTGTGAAGGGGGAAAAAATGAGAATAAACTTCCAAACAAGCACAGAATTTGCTTAAAACTTTCTTTATTTTTCTCTCTCTCTTTGACTTCTCTTTCACCTTAATTTTGCCATTTTATTGAGCGCTGGAACACAGAGGCCAGGTAGCCATAGCCCTGCCCTGCCCAGAGAGATGCAGTTAAAAGCCATCTCTATATATTAGACCCTGCGGCCACGGTGACCTTCCTCACTTCTTTTTCTATTTTCTGCCTCTCCGCTAATGATTGAACCCGGTAGAGCCGGTGTTTGTGCACAGAAAGGATTTCCGCCCATCTTTCCAGCTGCATTTTCTTCTTTAACCTCTATCTGTCTGCCTCAGCACTTCATCCTTTTTACAGTCGTCTGGCAGCCTGGCAGCGGTTCCCAACACCGCTCCACCCGTGGTACGTGCACACTGCACTCACAGGCAAACTCACACACGTACCTGCAAGCTTACATGTGTAGGAGAGCACACACATACACAAACACACATGTCCAAACTCACATACATAAAAGCGTGTACATACACACATGTAAACTCGTGCTTAAAAGCAGAAAAATGCACACGTGCACTCAAACTCACATTCACACACACGCACAAACATGCAAAAACACACTTACACGAACACACACGTGCAAACTCGCATACATAAAAGCGTGTGCATACACACAACGTAAACTCATGCTCAAAAGTGCAGACACACACACACACACACACATCCTGAAACACCGTGTGTGTCAGCTCTTGTAAGTTGTGCTCTTAGCATCTGTTGATTATATATGTTGAAATATCAGGCCTTTTTGAATTTAAATGGGCCTCATATTTTTTGCTTTCTTTCATTTTTTTTATTTCCAATTCATTTTCCCTCAGTAACCATATTATTCACATCGACTGCACTGCCATCATGTCCTCGCATCAATTATTCTGCCATTTTGTGAGAATTAATCTTCATTATGCTTACTGATGAATTATGAATGGTGCCAGTAAATGGAGGCACGGCACTCTGAATGTGGATGGGAACTCCCGGGCTGTTCACTTGCGCCAGTGCGAAAAAGAGAGCAATCCAAGGTCATCCTAAAAAACGGCCATCTAGCCACAAACAATGGGTCACCTCTGCCCCCTTATAACATTAACACCAGTGTCCCGGGCTGCTCCAGAATGCCACCGCGTGGAGCCGGGTTTTGTTGAATGCTGCATCTTAGGGGGACAGATCAGCCAGCTGCTAAAGGCTCGTCTCTTGCCCTTTCTTCCTATGCTCTGTGTGAATAGCCACAAGAGAGGAGAGCTCTTTGAACATATTTTTCACGTTCAAAGTTCTTCTGGACTCTTTCTCCCAGTGCAGTGACACTAAGAATGCCTCTTAATGACACCCCGAGAAGGACTTCCTCAGCGCTGTTAAAAATAAAAATGTAACGCGCTTGCCAAATATTCCAACGGATGGGGTTTATTCGTCTCTTGATTTTTGGCGAGCCTCTTTCTATCTCCTTTCTCTATCTCCCCTCCCTTCTTGTCTTTCAGTATATCATTCTGGCCGCCGCCTGGGCCGATATTTAATAAATTAGAATTTTTTTACATTTCAAAAGAGCTCACGCGGCATCTTTGTTATTGGCTGCAGTATATCATATTGCGGCAGGTGCGATGCTCCAGCGTTAGCACTCGGGTTATGGTGTCACAGGGTTCAGCTTTAAATGCTGGTCCTTCAGCTGAGCTGACGGCCTTTTAACGACCGCGTTGTTCGCGGCACCCGGTTGCTCTCGTAAAAGGGAAATTGACCCCCCCCCACTGTTCAATTTGATGGAAGCTGGCCAGGGTGGGGAGGAAATGGGAGATTTACCTTAAAAGGCAGTAATGAGAGTACCTTACTTATAAGGCCACTCCGATACACTTTTGATAATTGCCTTGTCCTACAAGAAACAAATGGGGGAAAAAAGCTTGGGAAATACTTTGTTTATTAGTATTTATTTGTGTTTACACAGGTTTTCCCACTGAAGGGAAAAGTCTGGTTGCTTCCAATAATAATTCTGCCTCCACACAAGCTGAAAGAAGTCAATTATTTTTAAAAATAATTTAATGGTTTCAAATTGGTGTAGACTACTGCATCTAAAACAATATTTGAAGCTTTTTTTTTGGATTGGGGAACCATTAATGTAACAACATTTAGCATGTTGTTTTCACACGTCAAAATGTTGTCAGATCTAAGAGAAAGTGATTCTGTAGTAGACCATTATTCTGAAATGTCTTTGTGAGTGCTATGTGAGTTACACGATAATTAATATTAGATGACAAAAGCCATAATCTCCCTGGCCTTCCAGAGGTGTCTATTAATAAAAAAATAAAACGTAATTTCCTCTGAGCAAAATAGAGCTTTATTTGCTTGAACGTTTTTTAATTAAGAGTCTTGAGTAGAATGCATGCTAATTAGCTTGAATTAAATTTATTAGCATAAATTCAATCTGATTTTTTTTTCTCTACAGCTTAGTTACTTTCAGAAACAAGATTTTCGCTTCTGCAAATGCACCCTGATATATGTTAATATGCATAATCAGAGTGCAGATCTGTCGACAAAGTGGAAGATTAGTGCTTATAAATGTCCACAATTTCCTCCAATGCGCAATGAACAAAGCTATGTTGTTGGAAACTGAGGTTATTTGGCTTTTACCCTTTTGAGTTAAAGAAATATCTCTTCCGTTTTGCAGCCTGTTAGGCCTGGTAAACACATTAACTTGTAACTTAGAATGGGAAAATGGCAGCCCTCCAGGAATCCGAAATCTAATTATACAGCTGTAGACGAAATCAAAATGGGCTCTTATTTGTGATTCTTCAATTTATTGTGAGTGAAACATACCGTATAATATGACCTTTGGCCTCTTTCATATATTATATACTATATATTACTGGGAAAATTGTGTGTGTGTGTGTGTGTCCTGGCAAAGCGTGAATGGATTTGTGTAGTAGTCATTTCATGCACTGGTAGGTGTCCATCCGAACTTTCCCTTGGAAAAACAGGCCTCTCATCACACGAGTGAAATTCGAACAGGGTATTTGTGCCATAATAACATTCTGCCTCCTTTTAATCATTGACCGGTAGACACATTTCTGTATCAGTCTGGACCTTCTGTCAGCACGGCCATTACTGTCTCCCAGCCCACTAAGCGCCTGGCAGGGTGTATCAGGGTAGGCTACCGCGTAGTTGCATTTCCCACTCCCAGATGCTAGTCACACAGGTCCAACCACAACACTAATGAGTCCAGCCGAGGGGAAATCCCAAACGTCTCCGGAAAAGCAATATCATTCCGACTCTCAGACAATCCTCCAATGCGCTGTAAGCTGATCCGTTAACATACTGCGCTCTGTGCTTTTAGCATACCATGTAGACATTTTTCTGGACAAATACCAGGAAATTTGATTTGGAAGACATAGCTTTCTTATAGCAATGCTACATATTTATTAATATATCAGTGAAGATATGTTTTGTAAATTTGTGTGCAAATTGTGAAGAAATGTTTCCCTTTGTACAGATTGCAAGGCATGATCTATCGAACTATTCAACTGTTTACATAGTTTATTGGTAGTTTATTGGAAAAAAGTGGATATTGTTACAAAAAATACAACATGTGTAGGCGCTATAAGCAAAGACTTAACTTGCTTTCTTTTCTTTTATTTTATTTTAAGTATTACTTTCTTTTTGATGCTTGTAGCCAAATTAACATGGTTGAAATAGGTAAAGTCAACTGAGTGGTGGATGAATGGGTGTACTTCTTAAAGTTTTATTATAAAAATTTGCATTGTAGCCAATGCCTGCACATGGTGTTTCTTTATTTCTTTGTTGGCGTTTCTAAAAAGGTCTGGGAGCAATCGTGCCACATGCAAATGTGTGCTAACCTTTGAGGAAAAGGAAGTCAATGAATCAAAAGGCTTAACACTTTAAAAGCAGACAAAGCAAAGACAAGCACACTGTGAATGTTCAAAGTACACTTTTCACACAAAACTTGTTTTTATTCAGTTGTGGAAATGTGTTTTAGGGAAACTGCTTGCCAATAGGGAGGGATGTGCTTTGGTATACATATCATTTAATTGCAATATTTGGCTTATTTGTGGTCCGGATATGAACAGAGTCCCTTTTGGCTGAGTTCTAATGATTTTTATCTAATTTAAAAGTGCATCTTTTCATCATTCAGTTTTTCCACTATTGAAAGCAAACTTAATTTTCTTAAGAATTTGTTTGTCCTTTGTTTTATTGCTTTTTTCCAGGCTGGTTGTCATCTATATACATTATCTCTATATTATACATATCTCTATTCTATGGTTACAATAGCAGTTTTCTTTATTTTTGTACAACGGGACCCCAATCAGATGTAAAATACATGTGATATGGCTAGTCCATATATAAAAAGTACGAGAGCTGTAGGAAAGACAAAGCTTTGTCCTTGATCAAAGGGTGTTTTTGGGGATGTAGTACTCAAGAAGATTTTGGAATTTTTGCTGGTCTGTCATAGTTTAAACTTTTTGATTACTGGCAACAAAGCCAGTGTTTTTCAATTGAACAAATATGACCCAAAGGCAAATAATTTAGTTAGACAGCTGATCAATGCTGCTTAATAAATGCTTGATATGTCCAACACATCCCTGTAGTTTTTTAATTATGTATAAAATTACCCCTGCCCTAAAGGGCATTTTAAAAGGGGTAAAAGTATAGAGGGAGGCAGTACACATGCTGAATATGTTTGACTCTGAAGCACGTACCCTGTGGGTCCGGTGTGTTGATGAGGCTGTCTGATGTCACAGTTGAGCCGGGTAATGAGCTGCGATAGACTGCCGAGGCCTAAGGAGGCGTCCCTTTCCAGCGACAGAGTCAAGATGGAGTCATCGACAGCCTCGCGCTCGTTAAAGAGGAGACCGTCGCTCCGCGCACCGGGCTTAACCGGTGCCCCGGAGCTCTCGTTCGCTGGGGTCAGAGCCTCTCTTCGTGAAAATCCATTTCCTGCACAGTTCAGCGGACAGCCTCGCGGGCGCCGTTTGATGATCGCTCCTTTTTGATGGCTTTGTAGCCTGGCAGCCACAACTCCAAACTCGCTGGGCCTGCAGGGCGCAGAATTAGCGAGTTTCTTCAGACCCAAAAAAAAAAGCGGCAACTGCCTGTGCCTGCAGGTCTCTCTTTCAGTCAATCAATGCTGTCACCAATGGTGCATTGAGAATGGCTTTTCCAACTGTCTGGCAAACGTGAGCTGGACTAATGAGGGCCAGCTAGCCTGTATTAGTTTCCAGGATGGTGTTTTTTTTCACGGCGTGCGCCATTTCGGCTCTGAGTCTTGGGGGGGTTTGAGGGGGTAGAGCAGGGCCGGCTGGGCCCTTCCCGCCCTCTATGTGTCTGGGAGAGTTAGCCCAGCAGAACCTAATCTCTGTTTCTCCACTCCCGCCATAATCAATCTGCCGAGCGCCCGGCGTTATCCGCGTTATCCAAAAGGCAAACGTCTGCAGCCTCGCCGCTAGTTCGCCCTCCCTGCTGTTCATTTATTTGTAACGCTCTGTTAGCTCTGAGGGTCAAGCAGACCGTCAGTACAGCTGCAGCTTCTATCTAATAAATAAGAAATAAAAACCAAAACATGCGGCTGCTAATTGCCGGGGGTGAGAGTTTTCTTCTTCTCTGTTTTGGAGGTGGAAGTTGGGAGATATTTTTTGGGAGTTTGGAGATAGATTTGCCATTTGAAGAGGCCAGGTTGGTTTTTTTAACCAGGCGAAACCGTGCCCTGCCCAGCCATTTTCTTCCCTCCCTTCCCTCAATGACAGCGGTGATCGAGCCATCTTAGAGGGGCTGCCGGGCACAGATAAGAGCTGCCCGAGGTTACCGAGCCGCTGACATTTTCTTAATGCAGCTCCCCTGCTTCATAATTGGCTGCTGTTGATAAGATCCTGGCAGCCCAACTGTCAGGCCTTAGATAATGGCAGCTGCTGAAGTCCTTTCTGAGGCAGTAGATTTAGAGTGCTCTGCTCTGTTCAGGGCCCTCCACACATGCTGCTCACTGACCGATGCTCTCTCAATCTCTACTGTGTGGAGCGTAGCCTCACTGACCGCTGCATTCTCAATCTCTACTGTGTGGAGCGTAGCCTCACTGACCGCTGCATTCTCAATCTCTACTGTGTGGAGCGTAGCCTCACTGACCGCTGCATTCTCAATCTCTACTGTGTGGAGCGTAGCCTCACTGACTGCTGCATTCTCAATCTCTACTGTGTGGAGCGTAGCCTCACTGACCGCTGCATTCTCAATCTCTACTGTGTGGAGCGTAGCCTCACTGACCGCTGCATTCTCAATCTCTACTGTGTGGAGCATAGCCTCGCTGACCGCTGCATTCTCAATCTCTACTGTGTGGAGCGTAGCCTCACTGACCGCTGCATTCTCAATCTCTACTGTGTGGAGCGTAGCCTCACTGACTGCTGCATTCTCAATCTCTACTGTGTGGAGCATAGCCTCACTGACCGCTGCATTCTCAATCTCTACTGTGTGGAGCGTAGCCTCACTGACCGCTGCATTCTCAATCTCTACTGTGTGGAGCGTAGCCTCACTGACCGCTGCATTCTCAATCTCTACTGTGTGGAGCGTAGCCTCACTGACCGCTGCATTCTCAATCTCTACTGTGTGGAGCGTAGCCTCACTGAGCGCTGCATTCTCAATCTCTACTGTGTGGAGCATAGCCTCACTGAGCGCTGCATTCTCAATCTCTACTGTGTGGCGCATAGCCTCACTGACCGCTGCATTCTCAATCTCTACTGTGTTCTTTCCTGTTTAGATTAGCCTCACTGACCGCTGCATTCTCAATCTCTACTGTATTCTGTCCCTGTGTATTTTAGGCTCCTGTGCCCTGGGGGGTCAGATCATTCACATGCCCTACCGTAAGGCATTGTGGGTCGTGTGTTCATTTGTCATCAGTCAGTAACACCCGGGCTATTGTTATTAGCTAATGGTGCACTGAACGGCCATTAGCTCCCCAACAGTGCCCCTCCATCACGACGGGGTTCTCTGCCATATTGCGCCATGCGCACCTGACACAGTTTCCACTGCACGTGTTTCTCTAGTGTTTCTCGAGGTGTAACGAGGCGCGACCGCACCAGCGTCGTTCGGCTGGCGGAATAGCTGAACAGAGTTATGTCAGCCCGCACCTGTACACGTTGTGCAAAGAGGAGAATACGGCTTCAATGTTCGGAAGAGAATAACGTTTCTAGTGCTTGTTTTCTCTCTCTCTCTCTCTTTTTCTCTCTCCGCTTACCCATCAGGGCACTTTAGCGGTTGAGTGGAACTGGAGCAGGATCTATGTTCAGTTATGTCAGTTTGAGTTTAAACAGCACTCCCTGTGGGGCTCTTCTGTATTAGTTTGACCTTTATTCCGGATGTCGTTGAGCAGGCCAGATGTTCCCCTGGCATCCTGCACCGTATATCGCTGAGCAGCACGGTCAGAACAAAGAGAACTGCTGCTTGGGTGCGCTGAAAAACCCAAATCTTACCAAGCATTTTAATCTTATATTTAGGCTTTAAAATATTATTTTTCTAGACAAACTATCTGCCAGTGGGAGAGTTTTACTCATTTCAAGATTTGCCAGTGTGGGAAGATAATTTTACTTGTCAAGCAAAAAGTAACTTACAACAAGCTAATATTTTTCACTTTTGACAAAAAAATAATATTTTTAAGTCTCATTACAAGACTAAACACTCGTTAAGACCGACATTTTTTGCAGTGTGGGCCTGGCAGCGAAAGCGAAAGAGTTTTCCATTTTATTTTTCATTTGTATGCGTGGAAGCTGATAAGAAGGCAGCTATTCAATTGCATTGTTTTGCTAATTTAGCGTTTACCTTGAGTGTTTACATTGAGTGACCATTGAACTTTTCATTAAACATTTTGTCTAGTGAAATATGCATATTAAACGTATGATGAAGAGGTTTAACAGGAAGACGTAAGCTTTCTTTTCAGGGTGAATGTGACCCGTGTGTGGTAGTCTGTGATTGGGTTGGGTACATGGGCACCCAGAGGGCTCTCAGTGGAGCAGGTGGCAAAGCTTGAGTTAACTCTGCAAGAGTGCTGGCTCACATTCCTGTCACGCACACACACACATACAAGCATTCACACACACACACACACACACGGAACCGCACACACACACTCTAACACACACACATGCACACAAACACCCACACAAACACAGTCACACACACACACACAAACACAGACACATGCACAAATACACACAAACACACACACAAACACAATTTAGTGAGTATTTGGCAGGGGAACATGCAGCCCCCTCATTGGACAGAAGTTATGCCCCCCCCCCCCCCCTATATTATGTGACTGCTATTGGGCTTCTGTTGTAATGCTTAAATTGATACGTGTGTGTTTATGTAACTTAAAATGGTACCATCTGCTACTGGGATTTTTATTTTGTCTCACATTCATTTTATCTCTGTTTATGAATTAGGAGATGCTACGAGCTACATGTTACTTCTGCTGCCTGTCGTATCGCAGGATTACTTTTAATCTTCAGACCCTCGCGCTGTAATTTGTTTTACCAGAACAAAGTGCCAGGTTGCATCAGACAGTGTTCTGACACACGACATCAAAAGAAACTAAAAACAAAGACAGTATGAAAGAAGTGCATCTCGGAAGTACGTCTAAGTTATCCCCGGGTGGTGACAGCAAGCCATTTTTGCGTCCCTCTTCTTGCCAAATATTAGTCACTCTTGTACTAAATGCTAAGTTAGAGCTCCCGTAGCAGTGCTGAACAGTTTTCCGGGCCTGCCTGAGTCTGCAGTTTCACTGTCTCCGAGATGGAGTTGACCGTCTCTGAGCGATACGGAGCGTCTGCCCCTCCCCTCACCTCTTCCGCAAGTGGCTTCCTTTTGAGCTCGTCCCACTACGGTTTTGAGATTTCCCGCCTTAATCTCTCCCGTGTGTGGGCTGATCGAGCGTCTGCTTCCTCTTTGTGACTGGTGCCTTTACCGCTCTTGGGATTCCAGAGTTTGGGGCTTTTGAAGGAAAAGATTGAAGCTCCTGTTTGTTCTTCCTCTTCTTCTTGCCGAGGGCTCAGATGCATCAGGGAGAGGAAACTTCTGGTTTCGTGGTGTTTGTTGTCGGCTCTCAGTTTTCCGTTGGCTTTTCGGTTCCTGAGCCTACGGACCGTGTCTCTAAAGCACGGCGGCTTTGAAAATCACTTTTTCAACACAGTCGAAGAGCAAACTCTGCTAAAATACACAAACGGCACAAGAGCAAACTCTTTTAATCGGCTAATCCCTGTTAACCTGCATCAGAGTTCTTATATATATTTTTTTTTTCTTCTCTGTGTGCATTTCATGTTTGATTTAGACTCATGGAAACGTCTAGATGAAGGCTTGCTCTTTATATTTAATAAGCCTTATAGAAGGACTCCTCTCTGCGTGCATGGAAACACCTACATTTCAATAATAAGAAAATCCATCGCAGTCCCTCCCTCGCATTCTGCGGGATTTGCAACAGCGCCATACAGTAACGCTCTGGAATGTTTTCATATCTGCCCCAAATTGCCGCTGTAATCCTTCATGCGGGGAACAAGGAAATTAATCCCACTTCACAGACATGCTCGGCACCCTGGGAGCGCTGCGTTGCCATGGGGAACCACGCGAGCGCCGTGGGGAACCGCGCGAGCGCCATGGGGTGGGGGCTTTGCAAGGATGAGGTTTTCGCAGAGGAACGCCGTCCCGTGTGGAGAAAGCCCCTCCCATACGAGAGCGCACGGGCCTGTCTCATGTGTCTGTGTGCAGTGATCTGTGCAGTCTGTGTCTGGATTCAGCCCCGCTCCCCTCTATAACGGCCCCCTTTGTAACGATAATAGGGAAAATACCATTCATCTTATAATGTATGATGTCTGCCAGGGCCTCTAATTAGCTTTAAAAGCAAGAAGGGTTTTCATTTTTTAAGGTATGAACGGTGCTTGGCTGTACTGAATGCACGTCTCTATTGACCTTGTGCGTGTCAGTTATTTGGCATATCGGTGTACACTCGCTATGACCAGCTAATACCAGCTCTCGTGGCCTCGTCTTCAAGCACTCATGGACTATTTCCAGACCGAAGCTTCAAGGAGCTAAATGTGCACCTCAATCTCCAAATAATCTATTTCCCCCCCTTTTTTACTTGGCAATTTAGCACCAGCAATTGTGTCTTTCTACCCAGCAGGCAAACACAGAGAGCCCGCTAGCTTCCCATTAGCGCCGTCAGCACAGCTGTCCGCCTGCCAACATTCTGCTAATTTTGGCGTACGGTGGTCCGCTATCGAACACTTGAGTAGAAGCAGTTGAAATGATTGTTGTTCAAAGAATGCTAAATAGTTGGTGATCGGTCCAGCCATTAGTGGGCTGCTGTCCTGCCAGTTTTCAGAAACGTTGTTGGTGCACACGGCAGTCAGATAGCAGCTTGCTTTCTGGGCAGTTAGCTAGGTGCCACCCACGACCAATCACCTCTGTGCTATCCACAACCAATCACCTCTGTGCTACCCACAACCAATCACAGCAGCCGGGCCATGTGGACTCCTCCGATGCAGTCACCTGTGAGCCAGTGACTATTTCACAAAGTAAAGGCCACACAGCATTATAGGGAATCACTGACTACAGCAGCTATCCTTTGAGCACCAGGTCCATCACTGAGAGCTCTGAGCGCAGGTGATGGACGAGTGACAGGTGACAGGTGACAGGTGAAAGGTTTGCAGAGAGAGGCGGTGGGTGTCAATCTCTAAGCGTGAAGGAGCGTGTTGACTTTGCCACAGAAAACATACAGGAGACTTGACCGGTTGGTGAGTTCCCTCAAAGTATGTACGTTTCCGTGTACGCAGTCATCCGTAGCACTGTGCAAGATAACATTTCACAGATCTTAAGGTCTAGCCTAGACCGGGGTCTTCAAACAGCAGCTTCGTGTCTTGGTTCTCAGGCATTCGGTTTCAATAACCCCTCTCCCCTCAGTCAAGCACTAATTAAGTTCTGCTAATTAGACTGTGCTGATTAATGAAAGCCATAATGGGTGGGTGGACTGCAGATAGGCAGGAAGCTCGGCGAGCGAGCAAACAACTCGAGCAGCTATCAAAGTGCTCTTAACTTGTCCTAAACCCCTCATATTTGTACATTAATTAGCAGTCAAAAGTCATCCGTCACTGTTTGTTCCAGAGAAATATAAGAAACGAAGCTAGAACCCAGGGTTGCCTACATAGTTATGAAGGTGGGCTCTCCGTGCGTGTGTATGTACGGTATGCGTGTGTGTGCCCGCTGTCCCCTGTCAGGGGGAAACGCGTGTGATGAGGGACGGGTATGCGTGTGTGAGGGGGTATCAGTCAGTGAGACTCTGCCAGTGTGTTTTTATCACCGCGGAAGGGAATTAATATTTGAGGAGCTTTAGCTGTGCCTCAGTGCTTGTGTGGGGTCCTTTCCTGTGCAGAATTTCAGTGGGTTAGAGGGGGTTGGACGGTCTGGCACGGGGAACGAGCTCTCTTGCACACGCTGGCCTTTCTCAGCTGAGTGGAGAGAAAAATACATGCTAGGGTCAGTTGGCTGTTCACATTAGTGGGGGACATGAAAAGGCTTTGAGGGACCTGCGGGTTGTGCCTGCAGGTCTGAGTAGGAGGGGGAAATTCGGACTCGGTTCTGATGGAAAACCCTCTGCTCTCTCTGCTGGCCTGTTTCCTTGCTAAGAGACCAGTGGGTGGTCAGCAGGGCATTATGGGATTGTTCCAAGCACTGGGTCTGTTGTATGTGCAGTTCGCCCAGCAGCGACGCGCTCACACACCCCAGCCCAGCCCCAGCCCAGCCCACCGCGTGGAGGACCTCCTCTTCCTCTTTCTCTCCATCACAGCGCAGTAATGAACTGTGCTGTTGCTTTGAGCAGCGCTCGCATCCTGAGCTCGGATGAGACTCTGCTTTTCTCCTTATTCCAAGCATTGTCAGTTTTCTCACTGATCAAAGGATCAGAAGGGGGCGTTGATGATCTAACTCTGGCGTAGATCCGCTTTCTTCCCAAGCCTCTGTCTCCGTTAATAGTGACTGCCGGGCATATATTATCCACAGAGTCTGCATTATGGCCTGTTCTTTTGGGGCTGATGAATTTATCTCCGATGTCATGTTTTCACATTCCATAATGCATAAACCGTTTTAGTCAATGTAATCTAATTATAGCGCACTGCATTCATGCAGTCACAGCTGTATTTGATTTGATTTCATTCGATGTTATTTCAAATTCCCACTGATAGCTTTTCTGCTTCAACTTAGAGCACGGAGGTCTTCATAAATTAGCTGACATGAAAGCACCCACTTCTTTTTTTAATGATGTCAGCCTGGTGTCCTGGAGTGTGTTTCCCTCCGAATCGTTGGCTTTGATCCGTGAAAGCTCGAGTAAAACTTTTCCAATTACTCTCATTTACAGGGCTTGGTCGTCCTTAATTACAAACATGCATATCGCTTTGCCTTTTTCAATCCCCTCTGAAGATGTCTCCCAAAAAAACACCCTGTCTCCAATCAGTGGTACGTGCAAAACGAGACGTCTGTAAGTGCGATTGAGACATCTTACGCTCAAAAGCTTGCATTCTTCACAGGTGCTTGCTAAATAAGTTCAGGATACAAAAAAAAAGAAGCAAAAAGTGCAGGGATCATAAATTGTATTGTCGGTTTTGATGTGTGATTCGTATTGAATTCATCAGGAGGAAGAGCGCGTAGAAGGAAGAGCACGTAGGAGGCGCGGCGGAGATGGCCGTGGCTCCTGTCGTTCCCTGTTTGTCCTCCCGTCTTTTCCCAGCGCGATGACGCTGATCATATCTGCAGCGGGGGACCTCGGAGCTCGCGGTCCCCAAATTAAGCACCGGCGCGCAAGGCCGCGCAGACGAGACAAATGTGACATCGCTACTGAACTGGAACACAAACAAATTATTGTCTTAAGTCTGGGCGGCAGGGAGGGAAGGAAAGAAATATTTGCATGTGCACAAAACCCCCTTTGCTGTTAGCCGTTAGCCGTTAGCTGTTAGCTGTCTGTTCACCGCCGCTGCCTTGGTTCTCTTCTGTTGGGTTTCGATTGGGATGAGGGCCTTAAAGTGTGTGATGAGGACCATTTTATGAGGACCGCCCTGCTGTCCACGTTAACTCCAGTTATTGCTAAAACAATCATAGACGCGCACGGCTTGTACCCCACCTTACAAGCTCCTGACCAAATGGGCTGAATTTCCTTTGAACTCTTTAGTTGAGGAAATGAATTAAAACTAAAAAAATTTGCCTGTGGCGATAAATCCGATAACCCGGATTCCATGCGTGCAAACTCACCAGGGATTGGGAGTGCACCAGCACCAGACTTATTTTTCTACATTACTGCCAGCGTGATTACCGCTCTAGGAAGAGGCACGGTAATGTAATCTAAATGTCGCTGGTGTCTTATTCGCCATGGCCCTTACAGTGGGTCTCTGGCTGGATTTGGACTGTCTGTGCATTGTAATTATTTTGATTTGTTCTGGCGAATGAAACCAAATGCCTTTCCGGGAAGTATACTCTGAGTTGGCCAAGTAAATCAGTCATCTATTTTTCTCTTCTTCTGTGGGGTATGCTTCGCAAAGGAATCATCACAGGCCATTGCATTACAGAGAAGCAACGCAAATGAAAGAAGCAAGAACCAACAGCGAAAATAGTTAACCGAGAATCTTGTCACATTTTTGAAGATAACATATCAGAGGTTTTTTGCTTTTTTTTTTTAAAGAAGAAAGTGATATTTCACTATAATACGTTTGTGTATGTATACTCAAAACTGGATCAGCTTTGAATTGTTACGGTACCAGCTGGAGTCCTTGAATAGCTTTTCCCAGCTCTAATTGCGTGTTTGTACAGAGGCAGGCTTTGGCCTTTAAGAAAAACGAGGCTGAGTTAGCATCTGTATTGTAACACAATCAATAGGAAAGTGGAAAACTTTGAAAGAGCGGTTAATCATGTAATAATCATTCTGCCATTAGCAGCCACCAAATCTTGGGTAATCTATTGTTTTATTGACGCCGCTTGGATCTATTGATATGCCTGAGTAGTTGAATATCATTATTGACAGTGACCTTCATGGGCCTGAGAATGAAGCCCAAGGTTTTTTTTTAATGAGAAAAGCTTTTTGCCCTTTCAAATTGTGTGTACATCTGCTTATTTTGTTGTTTTTATTGTTGTTGGTTTTGGAGGTCAAGCTGAGGTTGACAGGTTCATATATGCATGTTTACACAGAGGACAGAGTTAGCTCCGACTGGTCAGTCTCCATCTGGGATATTTGCATTTTATTCCATCAAGGGAGTTTTTTTTCACGCACGCATATTCAGACCTCAAATGACACATTATAATACATGATTACAATTGTAATAATGTGTTATTAAATGTATTTGCTGCCTGAACTTCTATTCCATGCTACTATGCTGTTAAACTTTGCAAAGTACTTTTGATAGCACACACACCACCTTCTCTCACCTTCTCTCACCTCTCTCACCCCTCCTTCTTCCTCTCCCTCTCTCTCCCTCTGCCTCTCTGTCTCTCTGCTGCTGTTATGTGCAGACTCGTGATACAGAGAGTCCTCTACCAGCCATGGCAGGTACAGAGTGACGCATGTGTATGCCAGACATCTTATTAGATGCCTTTTAATATCTGCAAATCTAAAGCAGGTTGTTTACTGAAGCGCTGTGACTTGTGAAGCCCTCTGAAAAATACATAGCTGATGGAAAACAACAAAAATATAACTATCTGTGGCAGGCTCCCATCTTTTCTTCCTACAGTAGCTATTTATTCATTTTCCACAACGTTGTCGAAAGGAATGTTTCATGCCTGGGCAGGTTCCTTTTAATCCAGAGGCTTTCCTAACCTGCATGTCCCCAGATTAATCCAGTCTACGGTCTGGACAGTCATCTTTGGACAATATCTGCTCTCCCTGGAGATGAGAAATGGATTTTCATTTAGGGCGAGTTCAAATGCAGTATGCATCAAGAATCCACAGCGCACGGCAATTACTCTCGCACCTTTGAATTATGGGACACACATGACCACCAACGTGCAGCTCATGGGGAAAGGAACATGTAGAGAAATATACCACTTTTCAAAGGGTGGTTTTCCATTGTTGGGCCTCAGGCTCGTCTCCTGCTGGAAGGGTCTCATTGGTAATGGAGTCATTCTGACTTTGCTGTTTAAGGGGGTAATGAACCCGTGTCAAAACATCACTCTCACCGTGCTGGGAGCATAAGAGTGGTTGATTAATGCACTTATGGCCATTCTAAGGTGGAAAGTTACTCTTTACACAGTACTGTAATCTGAGCACAAGCATGAATTATGTTTGTGAACACACCTGAGAGCGAGTCAAATGCCCGCTCACATTATTAATCTAATGCTGTCGTATTTGACAGCATGCAGTTCACTTGATGAAGTCTCCCCATACATTCCAATGCTGCTGAACCCAGCATGTGGTTCACTGTACACCACCAATCTATAACTCGCTTATAAATAAGTTATCCCGATTGCTGCCCTGTGAAGTTTCTCACGAGCTCACAACGGGGGAAGGAACCCAGATGTGTGTGCTTTTGTTCTTCCTGGGAGAGACATCGTGGCCGCCGGTTATATTCAGAACCGGCTTTTTGCATGAGAGATGTGATGGTGAGACTCATCACTGGAAAGGATATTTTCACACAAGGGTATGTTAGACATGGTGAAGATGTCCGCGAACGTTTATCGCACCTGGGTGAACCTACTCTACTGCAGGCCGTCCTGCTGTCTGTTCAGAGTTAGTTAACCTCTGGTCGGCTTTCGTGTCCATTCCTCATGCAGATTTTTCATATTGGGGAATAGCAGGTCTGTAACATAGAGCCATAGAGTTCATTGCTATCTAAAGAAATTAATGAATTATTACAAAACAGAGCAATTTCTTTTCCACATAAAACTCCACATGTGTTTCACCCACCTAGGTCACAGAAATGTGCCCCAAATGGCCTCTTTAAAACCTAGACCACACATGCAGATTACAACTCTTAATGCATGATGTCCACTTCAGTGGGCAGAAGGTTTTTCGTATACAGTACAAGAACTACGGTAATTTTTTGTTACAAATATAATTAATTCTGCTCCTTGCATCTTCCCTACTAAAAATATATATTTTTAACATGCTCTGTTTTCTAGGAATAGAAGGTTTTCACAGCTACACCAGAGGGAGTTCCACCTCCACCTGCTATTTTGACCTTCAGTGTATCAAAACTAGAAAAGCCAATACAACGTAAGAAGATGGAGCATATCAAAATTCAGGCAAAGGTGCAAGAAATCTGCTGTGATACAAATGTTTTTGACTATGTTAAAATAGACTTTGAAAAGCCTGTACACTGTAGTGGACTCCATGCATGAAAGTGTTAAGCCACAAAACACTTCTCGTTTCATCGTTCTGTTTCAAATGTTGGTCACACCATGCGAGAGTTTAGTCTTTCGTGTCGTGATCCAAAATGTAGGCCAGATTATGTGGGGTAAACGTTACTGCTCTCCCGCTCTCAATCTCTGAGCTTCAGAAATTACTTTAATTACAGACTGCTGCACCGGGTCCTTATTAATTAAGCCAAATGTTTATCTAATTTAAGCTACAACTGCATGTCAGGCGAAGTTTTGTTAGACACATTGCTGATCCGTGTTTTAATCAGAGATTTGACATGGACCATTTGTCCTGTCTCGATTTAAATAAATATTTATGAACGATCAGTCTCAGCTGCTTCATTATGTGTTGCAGAACTTTGCTTATTTATCTAAAAGATCGCTGCAAATATGGATGATTTGAAAGCCGTGGCAACACACTCACTCCTGAATGCACTCCGGTGAGGATTCTGAATCCCAGCTGGCCAACGTGGTTCTGTATTCAGGCAGGGTTTGTAAGATGTCAGCCAATAGACTTGTAAACGTGAATGGATACCAAAACCTTGCTAAGATCTGAGTGCTGTTCCTATTGTAAAAAAGAGGTAAGAAAAGGCCCTGGGAGCGCTACCGCTGAGGCCCATGAGACGTCTACAGCTCAGGCAACAGCACACGGGTGTTCGTCCTCTTCTTTCAATGTCTCATCTCTTCTGTTTCTGCTTACTGAAATGTGCCTGTGGAATAAGAAGGCAAATAAAACATGCAGCAGGAAACATGGCAAGGAAGTGTGCGCGTTTGCGTGCGTGCGTGAGTGCGTGCGTGCGTGCGTGCGTGCTTGCGTGCGTGCGTGTCTACATACATTAATGTGTATGTGTGATGAGTGTATATGTTACTTTACATTACATTCATGGCGTTGGCCCATTATGTCCAAGTGCTGTAAGCTGTACAAGGGATTGTGGGATATGGAATGATTGTGTTTTCTGCAATGGCTCTGCTGAATGTAGACTGAAGTTTCGGGATTGTCTCTTCATTCTTAATTGCACTCACTGGGTCCTGTGAGTGGAAAACAAGGTCGCCATGACATCCTCATGTTAATAACCATATTGACACCCAATACTTTTGCATCTTATTCCATCTGGGATATTTGCATCTTATTCCATCAAGGGAGTTTATTTTTCACGCACGCATATTCAGTTGCCTCAAATGACACATTATAATACGTGATAAAAATTGTAATAATGTGTCATTAAATGTATTTGCTGCCTGAACTTCCATTCCAAGCTACTATGCCGTTAAACTCGATTGCAAAGTAGTTTTGATAGCACATACATCACCTTCTTCTTTCCCTCTTTTTCTCTCTCTCTCTCTCTCTCTCTCACACACATACACACACACCCCGTCTTTCACCCTCTCACGAGTTTCCCTCCTCTCTTATCATCCTAGCTGGCCTTTTAGGTGTCCCAGTAACTCTCTCGAAAGATGTGTAATTGGGCTGTTAGTTGTTCAGACATTGTACACTGTGTACAATGCATTTCCCTCAGCTTGTCTTTGCGTACCCAGAAGCCCCAGCTTGTGCGACCTCAACAGCTTTACCCTCGTATCAGCTCAGGAAAACTTTACAGCACACTACCTGCACATCCCTGTACACACACACACACACACACACACACACACACACACACACACACAGCTTTGTGTGGTGAAAGGAGGGAGAGGAAAGGAGAGGGGGGAGGGGCAAAGGAGACATTCACATTGCCTCCATCGCTAATGATTTTACTGTGGCACTTATCATGGGTGGTAAATAAAACACAATTGATTGATTCGATGACCCTGCAATGTTCTTTAAATTTCCCAGAAGAACGCCTGTGAGAAAAGAATGGCTCTGTGGAGAGCGTTATTAGCGTGGCGCCCGATCGTTAAAGTGATCCCGGCCCGGCCCTGCCCAGCCCAGGGAGGGCGAGGCCGCCCCTGCCCCGCCTGACGCCTGACCCGTCCGCACACCTTTCGGCCCAGGAGTCCAGCCATTGACCGAAGCTCGGGGCCTGGGCGTGTTTATCCAGCACAAATAATGGGACTCGGGTTACACTTATGGTGCTTTAAAGGGCTCCGGGGGCTGCTCTGCGGAAGATTGTTCTGCGCTTTAATGGCACCTGCAGTTATTAAACAAGGAAAGTAAGGCACAGCTAACGTGTTTGGTTTGAGGTGCTGATAATTTATAAATCAAGCTCTCTGAGGTCGTTTACTCTACGGCTCCAGCTTAATTAATGTTCTGACACGTATTGACTTTCATTTCCCTGGAAATATAACATTAATTTTAACCTCCAGTGACACAGTCCTGTTTTTATCACAGTCTCAATGTAAATCATTTATAATGGCTCGGGTTAAAAACCTCGCATGCTCTTTAATGTGCATGTATTTCTAATGGCGGTGTGAATTTATGCCTTCTCGGTACACGCAGCCGCTCGATCCTTTATTTAAAATTTTTCACGGGGCCTCTTTAGGCGCCTTCTCGGACGCTGCCTCAGTCAAAACTGATATCCTGCTTTCCCCTCCTCCGTTTATTTCGGCTCTGCTATCGTTCCGTCGAGTGCCGTGTTGATTTTTCAGCCGGCGTTTGCTATTCGAGCTAAAGCCTTTTCCACTCTGCCGATTTGATTGAGTGGAAGAGCGCCGCAGGGAAACGGCCTGCCCTGAAGGTCATCTGTGAAGCAGGGCGCATTGAAGATGCACGGCGTAAGCTTCCTCCTGGGCTCCCCATTATTGCAGGCCATTTGCCCAGCTTGTCTAACCTTGACCCCCAAAACTCTTTCTCAAGTGCGCGACCGCGAGAGGGGATGCAGATGCCCGGCCGATGCGTCTCAAAACCTCGGCTTTAGAAGCAGATGAGCCCGCGAGAGCGAATGGGGGGAAAATTCTATTAAATTATTTGGGCCCTCGTGTAAGAAAAGCTAAAGTTGCTGTGGAGAGACGTGCGTGCGGCCGACTCTAGAGCCTCACCCCCCTCCCCCTCAACACCACCACCACCCCCCCCCCCCCCCCACACAGAAAGAGGTTTGATCCCTGCTGCGGCATCCGCTCAGCTGCGGCCCCTTCTCTGTCTGTTACCCCCTCTGCTGTCTATCTGTCTGAATAAAAGAAAGCGATATGAAAGGAGGCCTGTCTACTTTCCTTTAAAAAAAATAAAAAATAGAAAAGACAAAGCGGTTTCCATAGCAGCACGCGCTGTCCTTTTGAACCAGTACAGGACAGGAGAGTTAAAAGTCGGCGGCTTGCCTATAACCGTTCGCAAACCGTAAGTCCGTCCTCCCGCGCCGGTCAAGGTAGCGGTCGGTTAACAAAGCCGAGAGCCTTTCGTCCGAGGACATTCGCACAGCGGACAGGGGCAGGCTTGAGCTCGGCCAGTTCCTGGTAATGCTCAAACGGAGCTATAATTAGCCCAATAAGCACAGGTAGCAGCATTAGCCCTTCATTAGCACTGCTGTGCAGCAGAGCTAGGACAATGCGGATGTTTTTCTCATAGAGGAGAGGGGCAGACTCCACAGGCCAATGGCGCTGGCGCTAGCAACAGCGTTGCACTCGGCTGGTGGAGACCTTTATTGTGTGAAGTGTTTTCCTCCGTATCCGCGGCGTATCCACGCTCAGAAGCGCCAACGCTTTGTTCTCCCGGTCGTGCGTGAAGGCGGATCTTCAGTGAGCCGCGACTGTTCGTAAACATCGCACTGTAACCTCTAAAGAGACAGAATCCATGGCAGTCGCCTGTGGGCCTGGTAGTTGCTGATGATGTTTGGTTGGACAAAGTCAACCTCCTTCAAGGGCCTATTTTGCCACTCTTCTCAGATGGGAGTATTCAAGCTGTGGTTTGCATAGAAGCCAGGGTGAGCTTATTCTCTATGAGCTAGACAAATATTGTACTTATTTATTATAATGTACTTTATACTGTCTGTTTTTTTCCTCAAAGTGATATTTTTTATTTTGCAATATTTTTTTTCCTGTCCATGAAAGATGCAGGGGGAAAACAAATATGTTTTAACTGTGATGAAGCCCTGTAACCTTGGAAACAGTCGACAGCTGAAGGGCATAATGGTGAGATAGACAAAGCATGTGTGCGTTCGTGATAAAATGAGATTTGAGGTAAGAGACACAAGCTCTGATGAAAAAAATAGCAAAAAGAAAAAGGACTTAATTGCAATGTAATTTTCATGATAATGCATAAACCTTCAGGAGAATGCTAATGCGCACACACACACACACACACACACACACACACACACATACACACACACAGACACAGACGCACACAAACACCAAACAAAAAACATACAAACCCAAAAACACACACATGCATACGTATACACACACCGACACAAACACACACACACAGACACGTGCACCCACACAAACACACAAACCCAAAAACACACACACACACAAACACACACATGCATAAATATACACACACCGACACACACACACACACGTGCGCACACGCACACACACACACACACAAACACACACACACATGCATGCATACACACATAGTCATACACGCACGCACACACACACACATACGTACACACACGCACACACACATTTTTACATAGCAACAATTTATTTATAGATGAAAATTGTATAAAATGTATAAAAATATATGAACACATTCATGTACTATGCAGCCTCTTGGAGTATCGATCATGCACTGCCCTGGAGCTGTAGTGAGATAAAAAAATAAAAAAACGGAAAGTTTGGCTTTTAACCAGGATGATGCCGGTTCATAATCATATCCCAGGTGGGTTTCTGCTGTTGCACCCTGAAGGAATTTACAAAACCCTTAATGCCTTCAGTAAACTGTCTCACTGTGTAATGGCACAGTGAGTGGAAATGTCAGCCGTGTACTTATCCAGGGCAGATGTGGCTGCTCAGTAGATTAATAATGTACAGGATCTCACCTCCTGTTTATTGTGGATCCACCCTAACAAACACGTTGCTGCTTACAGGAATCATGCCATCTATGTGTTCTGTATTTTCCTGGCTTGTTGATTGACGACCCATTTTATAGCCCAGTACATTTGAAGGGAATTTGCTCTAATCACCCTGAAGGAAGATTTTCTGAATTTTTTTTATGATGGTATTTTTAACAAGATTGTGAACCCAGCTCAACATGAACAGCTCCTTTTTTCAGCCTGTCTGCCACGGGTAGTCAGAAAGGGTCTCGCTGGTGATAATATTCGCCATTCATATCATGCACTTTCCACATTGACTCTACATTTACTTCATCACTCAACTGCAAAAACATCAAAGACTGTTTGACTGCTACTTTCTGGATATTATTTTCTGGCTTGAATTTTCAAAGAAAACGGCCCAACTTCTCATGAGAAATGACATCTGACCCAACGCATCCCTTTCCTTCTGGAGGAAGATATACAGAATCACTGCCCTAAATGTGTAAGCTCTTCTCTTTTAATCTGTCCCCTTATCTTTTCACACAATGTTTCTTTATTCGGTATGGACATTTTACATATGGATGTGAGATATAACGATGAAATAAATTTTTCTAAATAATAATAAACTAATAAATACAATGAAGTGGTGTAATTTGTTGTCCCCAATTATTAATGGCCTCTTTCCTAATTAAAAAAAAAAATGTTTGCGTAATGCGTATGGTCCTTGGGGTTTCTTCTGTACTGGGGTAGGCAGTGAATTAAACCATGAACTTGGGGTGAAAACCACGCAAAACCCTTGTTGAATATACTGCACGTTTTTGTTTTGTGGCTCCATATGGTTGCACTTTGCCTCTAAGAGCCCTGACTCTACCACCCCTCCCCCCCCCACCCACAACCAGCTGTCTCACCCGTGACTCCACAAACTTGTTCCGTGTGGGCGATTCTATAGATGGAAGCGAATGAAGCCATGCTGCCTGCAGGGCAGGGTGGGGGGGTTTGTGTTTATATGTGTTGAGTTCTATTCTTCAACCCCTCTCCCCTCCCCTCCCCTCCCCCCACCAGCCATTTTGGAGCAAAATGAGCATGATGAGCTCAGCCCTGAATGACAGGCGACTTTTTGTCTGCTTGCAGGTTATGAAAGCAAAGGGGGTAGTGGCAGCTCAGGGCAGGGGTTGCCATTTAATTCATGATGTGCGATTTGACTTTGTTTACCTTTCTCCTGGCCTGTCCGGAGGGACCGTGGGTGTGTTTGCTTTGCTCTGTGAGAGACTGAGGCTGGCAGGAAACAGGTCAGCGATGCCTGGGGTTGCTTATGGATTGATCCGTGTGTGTGCGTATGCATATGTATGTATGTGTGTGTGTGTGTGTGTGTGTTCGTATTTGTGTGTATGCATATGTATGCGTGTGTGTGTTCGTATATACTGTGTGTGTGTGCGTGTTCGTTTGTGTGTGTGTGCATGTGCATATTTGTGTATGTGTGTGTCTGCGTGTGTGTGCATGAGCAGGCATTTCAGAAAGAAAGAGAGAGATGGGAGGCTTCCGTGTTGGTTAAACCTATGATCATTTTGAATAATCCAGCAATTGCATTAAATATTTAACATATACTAGTTTTATGCATTGATGTCTTTCTGTAAAACTGAAAGGCTACGCTGCTATCTGAGGTTTATTATTTTGCTCATAGAGAGTCAGTTAAAATGGAGGATTGGGAGTGATGACACATCAGCCAGTCTCCCACCTCATTCGCCATCGCTCAAACCACACAGAGAAGAACACCTACTACACGCAAGGACTCACTCTGAGGGGGAATCTGTGAGGAGAAGTGCACGTGTGTGTGTGACAGGAAGCTCTCCTGGAAGGCATTATATGTAACTGCTTGGATTTGTCTTTTCTTTATTTTTTTATGTATTTTTTAAAAACTTTTTTTACTTTTATGCATTTTTGGCTTTTACAGCAGCAGTAGCAGCAGCAGCAGTCTTGAAATGTAACGTTTTCTCACTGTCACCGCTCAGAGTGACCTGAGTGAATATGCTTTCTCTTCTGTTTTCTTCTGATGTGGAAAGAGCTCCACCTCGCCAAGGCTGGAAAGCTCTTTCTTGTAGAAAGCACAGGAGGGAGTTTGTGAAGGAGACTGAAGGAGGTTCGAGCCCGAGTCTAACGCGCCCCGTGCCTTCTCTTTTTTTCTCCGCAGAGGGCATCCGGAACATTGCCATGGAGTCCAGCCCCATGGGGATGCCCATGTCTGACCCAAACGCCTGGGCCACCGCCATGAACAACCTAGGGATGGCGCCGATGGGCTTGGCCGGCCAGCCACTCTTGCCAGGTACATTCTGGGCTAACCCGCCTCGGGCCAGACCACCCAATCACCCCTTCCCAAAAGGGCCTCTCAGTCACAGTCCTTTTTCTGAAGTGAAAACTGAACTTAAAACGCTGAAGCATCTTGGCTGAACAAACCCACAGTCCGAGCCTTCATTCTGTGTTGAACACCGTGACTTATGCAACATTTAATGCCATATACCCTCATGGCCATTAGCTATTGAAACACTATATCCTCTCTCCTGCACCTACTACAGTATTTAATATTATGTTGTATGCTCTGTTTCTATAATAAATGTTGCTAACAGTTGTGACAGTTGCTTTGCTTCATCTAGGCTTTTTCCTATCATTTTTGCATGTGCTTTTGTAAGCTACTGTGGCTAGGTTTCTGCTAAATGCATAAATGTGATGTAAATGTCACGGAACGCGAGCTCCGCCCCCTCCCCGCGGTCATGTTCAGCAATGCGCTTGTGTCACATCGCATATCGGTGCAAGATATTGCATCTTGCAGACCTATGTTCTCTTTCCACGAGCTGAGCTGAGATGGAGAACATGGTGGGGGAGGCGGGGGTTGAACCAGATTCACGGGAGCGGGAGCTTTGTGTCCGTGTGCGAGGGCAAGAACTGGAGAGGATAAGGATGTGAGATGCCCGTTAGGTCCTAAGCATTATTCGACGTCACAAAGACATGGCTCTATTATCAGCCCAAGAACTTTGAAATGCACACGTGGCGCCGCCTCAAGATGGCCAATTAGCTCCCGCGCTCTTGGCTGGCTGGCATGGGAGCGGCATTCTTTAAATAAGTCATCGGCGAATGAAATGAGTGCCAAAGAGGGTCGTCTCTCTCTCCACTCAAACCTGCTGACCTCTGCAGGTGTCAATCACCGGAGGGAGCTGCCGGGCCAGGGGCATGGCAAAGGGAGAAGGCAGTGAGCCTGTTAACTGGGGGGGTCCACACGGGCGTGGAACACAGGAGCTAGGTTTGGCAGGGGAGAGTGGCACACCGCAGAGACGTGACACTGGGATGCCCTTGGAAGCCAGCAGCAGTGCCTGATGGGTAGTGAGGACTGGAGGGTTGAGGGCAGGAGCGCTCATCAGATTGATGGCACAAGGCTGTCGGTTAATGGTCCGGAACCACGGGGTGAAATAAAAGAAATACAATAAGGCACGCTCACGGCATGCTGTGCTTTTTATTTTTATTATTTTTTCAATATCGTTATGCCTTCAAAAGCATTCGTCATTTTAACGGCGGGTTTACGCTCGCCATTCCGCCTCTCCGGCCACAGTGATTCATGTGTCTGCGCGTCTTTTCCCCTCCTTATTAGAATGGCTTTCTGATGCCTTTTATAAATCACCTCCATCGCGTTGTGGAAATCCACGTTCTTATCAACTGCGCAGCTGAAATGTATGCAAGCCCGCGCACCGCACCGGACGCATATTTCAAATCAAGTGGGTACGGATGGGGGTAGGCGAGGGTGGAAATATAATGTCCCCAACCACTGTTCGTCCCCCTCACCAAATTCAAATGCACAATTTACTGAGCTACTCTCACACTTCCCTTTGGTCGCCTGCCACTCAAGAGCTATATGCATTTCTGCACAGGTTATATATTTTCTCATCCGAGTTGGATTTTAAGGGGTTCACTTTGTCGAAGGAGGGAAGCAGGGCGCCTTGAGAACAGCCGTGGGACGGTTGGGGGCCGAGCCTGCGGCCCACGCTGCTGAGGATCCCCAAATTACAGGGGCATCGCTCTCCTGAGCACCTTTATCTGGACGCTGCAGTCTCCAGCTTTTGTGAAACTTTCCCTCCATGCCGCACTATCATTGAGAAAAAACCCAAGGGGGGGGAGTGGGCGTGACTCATCCTTCATGAACTTTACGAGTTATCATGAGTCATCTGTGCTGCCTCAAAGTAAGCCCAGGGGGTTTCTGGGATGTGGGTCGCCTGAGTGGGCGTCCCGGACTTCTTTCTCCTTCATCTCCTGATGCCGCCGAGGCTAAAGCGATGTACTGAGGAGAAAGAAAGAGGAACCAATTCATGGCCTACTGGAAGCTGTCAATGCTAATGTTGGCCTACTGTAAGTTCTCAATGCTAATGTGGCCTACTGTCAATGCTAATAGGCTATGGTCTACTGGAAGCTCTCAATGCTAATATGGCCTACTGGAAGCTCTCAATAATAAAATGGCCTACTGAAAGCTCTCAATGGTAATATAGCCTACTGGAAACGTTCAATGCTAATATGGCCTCCTGGAAGCTCTCAATGCTAATACGTGGCCCGTTCGTGCCAACCGCCTGCTGGGGGCTGCGTTGCGGAGCATCGGTTAAAGAAGGTTAAATAGAGTTTAACTAGGCCTTCAAAGCCAAGGTTTTCAGGATCAGATCTCAGGTGGGAGTCTGCCGTCACGGTCTGAGGTCATTATCTTCATTAGCTCCGCTAAGCAATTTGGCTGCTTAAATAGATAACACGTAAAAATTGAAGCCACGTAAGTCACTGTGAATGAGGGAATTCACAGAGCATGCATTTACATAAAAAATAAACACTAATTTAAAAAACTGAGAGATAATTTGACGTAGCTTTGTCCACATTTCAGTTATTTCGGATTCTTGCTAGAATGGAGCTCGTTTTTTGAAGTAGTCACCCTGGCCTTTGGCCGGTTGTGGCCATCCCGCGGTGCGAAGGTCCCACGTAGCCATGCGTCTGTACGAGGAGGTGGGCAGTGAGTGAGACCCTATCCAGCTGGCAGCATCTTCCCTCATTAATCACACCGGGGAGCAGCTGTTCCCTCCTGTTCGTTATGCATTAAAACCCAAACTTTCAGGCAACTTAATTACCAGCGTCCCAGGGCTGTGTCAGCACTCTGTACCTCCTCTCACACTGGAATTATGACAAATACTTCTCACCTCCATCACACCTTCTCTCACTTCTCCATTACTCACTTACACACACACACACACACGCGCGTGCACACACAATAACACACACGCATACACGCACACACATAAACACACACGCATAAATGCACACACACTAAAACACACAATAACACACACACACACACATAAACACATACATATTAACACACACACAACTAAAACACACATAATAACACACACAAACACACACGCATAAACACACACACACACTAAAACACACAATAACACACACACACAATAACACACACGTGCACACACACAATAACGCACACACACACACAACCTAACACACACACAACAACATACACAGACATTCACACACACACACACACACACACACACATAAACATACACATACACACATGCACACACACTCACCACACATACACAAACACACGCACAAACACGTGCATGCGTATACACATGCAACTGCTAATACATTTTCACATCACATTTGTTCATTTGAGTGGAACTGTGATATATTCACTTTGTGCACGTACACACATCTTTCTGATGTTCTATTTGAATGATCTTAATGTCTATGCAGGATCCGTGGCACTGCAGGCAAGAAGGAGCTCTTACTTCACATAAACAAATGTCTTGAAAGCACTTATTTTCAATCACAGAATCAAATCAACGCCCCCTCCTTTCTTTCTTCTAAATTGATTCATGCAAAAGGGCTCAATTAAGTGTAACCAACCATTTATTTTCTTGACCAAGTCAAACAGAGCACTGCAAGCTTTTACAAAATTTTAATAAACAAACTTATCAGGAAATTAAATAATTTTTAACACAAACCAGGGGATAAGCCATTCCATGTTTATCTATGTCATACATATACACAGCTTTAAATATGTTTTGTCCTCAATATTTATTTTACTTGTCCAAACATTTCTGCACTAGATCATTGAGTTTCTATGCCATTCTTGTTTTGTGTACTGTAATTTTGCAAACAAAAGAATCAGTTCAATTTAATATAAATTATATTTTAACTTGGTTTCTGGTTGAATTTATTCAGAAATGATAGTATCAGTGCCTGATTTTAATGTGATTTTGGGTGTTCTGACAAATGGCCCTACTCCTCAAGATGACCTACCTGCTCAAACACTGTAATGAATTTTTTTCACCTTGGTGTCAGTAACGGTTACTCTCGCCCATAATTCTGTGCTACCTCAAAAAAAAATCCACTGCACTGGCAAATTAGTTTGCTAAAGTCAAGCACATTTGGGTTACGTTGCATAGCTCTTTAATTGCACAGTAGTCCAGAAAATAATGGACAAAATTGATTTGCTGATGCGCTGTTGTCTGCGGGTAAAGAAGTCGAACATTATTTTCACTTCCATGGCAGACTACTTCACATTTTTAGTTCACTTGCTAATAACAAGGTCAATATGACCTGTCACAATATCCTAACTTGTACATTTCAACCACGGTAAGCACAATATAAGGGGTAGCGCTATTTGTCAGGCCAGTTTGTTTTTAGCAGTAGGTCATCCTAAACGGGTAGGTCATTTTGTCAGAACGCCTCATGCGGTTCACTTTCTTTACGACCTGTAAATATCTCCCAACACGACCGACAGGTGAGCTGGCACGGCAAGTGACACAACGCCCCATTTCAAATGCCAGGCAGTTGGAGCCTTTTAAACTTAAGGGCATGCTGTCCCGGCCAACTGACCTGCTCAGCATCGACACTGCAACGACAGTAAATACCCCATTAATTATACTGCGGGCTGAGGCCCACGTGAATTCGGTATGTTTATTTAGGTTAGCATAGTCAGAATAACAGAGGCTCATGTGGCTCTAGAGATATGAGGCTTGGATACTCATGAACATGGGGTCCAGTTTCTGGCCCATCCGACCCACATGGGCCTTATGAACGTGCCTGAGTCTTTGAGGTAATCTCCCGGACTTGAGATCGGCCCCTCGCATGGGAGCAGATGCCCTTTTTATCGTCTTTTTTTGTCACTTCTTTATCCTTTGGAGCTGAAACCACCCCCACCCCAATTCCTTTCTGTCTGTACCTCACTTTTCATTTCCCACGCTGCACTGCAGTGGCGGCCTCGTGCGTCAGCCCTCTGCCAAAGAAAGGCCCTTAAAAAGACTTGGATAATATTAGCGTTAGCTCCTGCCCTCCTACCCTGCCCATTGCGCCAGTGTAGTCACCAACTTTAACAAAGAGGAACTTGGCTCCGGAGGATTTGATTGGCTCTTGAAATTCTGGCCAGCTGTATAAATAGGCATTTTTCTGAGGAGCACACCCAAAGTGTTTCTGTTCTGGCTTGGAAAAGAGGGAAGCACACAAAGACAGACTGCGTCCCAGGTCATTACAGCGAGCTCTCAATCGCTGGTGTCTTTCCCCACACAGAATTCGGGTTATGTAGATCATGATGTGACAGACTTTGTGAGCAGGGACTAACGGCCGGCCTAGCCTGTCCCTCTGTCCTCACTTTATCCATCTCAAAGGCAGCAGAAGTAGTCAGGGTTGGAGTTTTGTCTGAAAGGACAAAAGAAATTGACAAGTTTACAGTTGTATTCGACAGATAAAACTTATTACAATGCATTAGCATTTTCCTTGAATTTTGTAAATGTGAAGTAACTGAACACCCATCACTGTCCCTAATTATAATAATCTGGAAACTTCTTGGGACTTTCTTTTTTTCCTTTCACCCCGCAACGTATTACTGGAGAGCCTTTCTCAGAAATTGCATACAAATTGCACAGAAGTTTTTACTTTCTAATTTCCTAATCCTTCTGTCATACATTTCAAAAAGTGTGTGCGCAGATCTTAAAAAGGAGAGCCAATAGACCCCATTTCTGGAGCTGTCTGATCCAGGGGTTTAACTGCTCCTTTGATAAATACGCCCCAAGCCTTTCCACATTTCACACGTTATCCAATTACAGCCGACATACAATGGCCTCATGGGAAATGTAGTTGGCAGGGCTCTTTGTTGCTATTATGGAACCCGCTCCCAAGTGAGGGGGCTATTCCCTTCCACTTTGACATGCCATGCCTGAGCCTGGTCGAGGAGGCAGGGATTTGTCAGCTCCCCGGACTGCATATCGAGCAGCGATATTTTATGCAGTGGGACGTTTTATGTTGATATTACTGAATATTTTTTACGTCGATATTCCACAGCGTAGACCGTGGCAGGCTGGTTCTGCTTGACATTTGCAGCCAGGATAGAGTTGGCCTAATCCTGCAGATAATGAGTGTGGATGGCTTACTTCAGAGCGGCGAGGTCATTGATCTGCTGTTTAGATTTTTCGTTAGCGCCTTGATTGCACCCAAGAGCTTGAGACCGGGGTGGCTGTGAGGTACAGGGGGTACAGTGGCGTGTGACAGCCTGATTCGCCCCACAAACCGTCTCACCCCCTTATGAATTCACAAGTATAAAAAAAAAATAATGAATAAGGTCCATAATGTATTTATACAGGGTAGGTTGACTGAGCACGCATGATTTTTTACAGCAACGCCCTGTGAACACCCCTCCCCCCAATTAGCCTAACCTGCATGTTTTGGGATTTTGGGAGGAGACCAGAGTACCCGGAGAAAACCCACGCGGACACAGGGAGAAAATACAAACTCCACACAGAAAGGCGAACCTGGGGCCTTCTCGCTGTGAGGCGACAGCGCTATCCACCGCACCGCCATGCCGCCGTACCTCCATACTTCCCACACTGTTTGTTTTTCCATATACTCAGACTCATGAAGGCAAATATCTTCCAAAATTGCTTGCTGAACCTCATCTTCTCCAAAATTGCTTACTGAAGCTCACCTCCGTCCCGACTTAGCGCCCCTAAAAGAGAAGCATCTCTACCGCACCTGAGGAAGGAGCGGGTATGAATATGCGATATCGGCTGCAGGCATGCACACAGAGCAGCGGGACCCTGTGTGTTCTCTCTCCGTGCCGCTTTTTAAATGGGCTTTTAAGTAGTTCTTGGACTCCAGGTTTCGGCTGCCAGCATTCTTGGCAGTGCCTGAGTAGGATTGAGATTTGAAAGGGAGATTTGTACCCGCTGATTTAAAAAAAAATTTGTGAGCGTCTCGGCACGTTTCAAAATGGTCGACTGCTATCTCTCAAGAGAGAATGCCTGGCATACCTCTGCAAAGCTCTGTGTCTTCTCCACCTCCCACCCCCATAAATCTCCAGTTCTTTACTGGGTAAATTTACCCTGGAAACTGTACAACACAGGCTACATCATATTCCCTCCCCAATGCAACTCAGCAACCGCTGCCTGCTAAATGACGTCGGTATATATATATTTTTTCTCTTTTTTTTGATTGATGGCTGGATCACAACTTAATTTTGTTCATCATCACACAGGAAACTGATTCTTAGACAGACAAGTAAAGAGCAAGCCAAGTAAAGGAGGAGTGGGGGGTGGGATTGAGAAACAAGATTTCTCACAGTAGAGACCAGGGAAGAGAGCACAAGTTCAGCTGTTCCTCTGTTGTCACGGTGATAAGGAGTTTTTTCTTTTGCTGAGGAAGGCATATTTATACGAGCAGAGACAGCAAAACATGTCTTTTACAGACACCACGTGTTTCTTTGTGCCCACAAAATTCTTCAAAAACGGCTGAAGTTTTAATAATTCACATTATCTTCTGGATTTTCCTCGTTTTTCCGCCCTTCGGCTGCGAGGGTGATGGAAACACAGGGATACACACTGCGTCTCAATATAACCCAGCCCCAATAAGTCTTCTGTCCAACGGCAAGGCCAGAGAAATATTTTCCTCCGCGTTGAAAGGAAAATGCTTCTCGGATCTCGTGCGTTGGCGTAGTGAGTACATATCGAGCGGACGGTTTGTATTTGAACAGCCATCCATGCTGTATTTGGAATGAAACCGCGGCATGTTGCAAACACATTAGGGGAGAAAATTTCTCTTTCCACTGAACTGTTCCCGGCGGCCCAGTTTAATCGGGAGTCCGGAGCGCTGCCAGTCGAGAGCCGCTTCCATAATTCATCAGCGGCGTGCCCATTACGGGGGTGCCAGGGACCTGGCAGCGCCAGCGATGGCCCACACCTGCCGACACGGATCAGATGAAAGCCCTTCACTCCCCCCCCCCCCATCCCAGCCCTCCTCCATCCCTCCCTCCCTCCCTCGGGGCTCTCGTGCTCCACTTTGTAGTTTGACCATAGGATCATACAGCGGCCTTTCAATTTGCAGACCGACAGCCCGTCGGCATTCATCGCCCGCGTTGTGTGTCCAGCTTTGAGGGGGACGTAGCACCGCGGCGTGCTGAAGGTGAGAGCTGGAGCGGACACGCGTCGACGGGATGGGGAGCCGCTTCAAAAACTGAGCAAGCTTGTGATGTCACTTCCTGCTTAGCGCGACTGAGGGGACAGTGCGGGAGATGACAACATCTACAGTAAATCAGTGAATGGCACTCTCTCACACACACGCACACACGCACGCACACACACACACACACACCATGACACACATACACACACACATTAACACCAGGGTTGTGCACCATTCAGAATTTAATTGAGAATGCCTCTTAAATTCCTATTCAATTCTTGAATTTGAATTTAATTTGAATTGAGGTAGCAAACAGGATGCAGAATTGAATTTGAATTAAAGGAAGTAGTATTAAAATTAATATACTACATACTTTAGGTGTAGCTTTTAACAGTAAGGCTCAATATTATTTGTACATTAAACATGTTATCATACAAACAACATATAGTATGCTTCTAAACATTAGATTTTATTAACAACAAATGTTTTCCCCCCAACAATAAATCTATAAAGAGGAAGAACACTTAATTTCCCAGAATGCTTTACTTTACCCCAAAGTCTTCTTAATGGAGCCAAACAAGAACAAGACCTTTGACAGTTAAATGTAACAATGTTGAACAATGAGTTGTGGATTGAAATAAATTATAATTGCATTTCATTTTTGTCATTCGTTTGAGTGCTAAGGTTGAAATGAAAAACAATATTACTCATTATGCTTCATATAAGGGAACAAATGGGAATAATTTTTTGAAATAAATGATGTAATTATTTATATTTTGCAGCACAATATATGTTAGATTTTATAAAATGCTTCTATTGGGTGACTGAGCTGAATTTCTTTAAATCGCAATGAATTAAATTCCACTTCCTGTCATTCCAATTCCAATTCAAAATTCTGTGGGGCGTAACCCATTCAATTAAAATTCCAACTCATGAATTGAACGGGGGCCAATTCTTAAATTCAGAATTTTACACAACCCTGATTCACACACACACCATGGTACACACACACACACACACACACACACACACACACACACACACACATACACATGCTTGTGGCCATTGTCGGTCTAATCCTCTGTGCCAGCCCTGGCCTTAAAGTCCCTTCTTCCTCCTCTGCCTCATCTTCCTCTTCCTCACTCAATGGCTTTGCTTGGTGGGCAACCCAAGACCCCGGACCCCGGATCACTTCTTGAGACATGGGCCGATCTCAGAGCCCCGCCCCTTCCGCCAGGTCTCCCGCCGCCTGAGGATTAGATAGCGACTGGATACAACCGCGTATTTCTGCATTCCCATCACACGCCAGAGGAAGGACAGCAGGACCCCTCTCAATTTATGCTCCTCCTGTCCCACCTGCCCCACGTCTGCACGCTGGCCGCCTTCTGTTCTTTAATCTTCCTCCCCGGTAATCATACCTGGGACACGCTGCAGCCTGCTCTTACAAACCCATATCTTCTGTAGAAAAAGGAGACTGAGTTCATGTTTGTCCTGCGGGGGACAGAAGCAGGGCATTGGCATTCCGGCGGCCACCTGCCAGCGTTGACGGCACACCCCCCCGATACGGCCGCCCCCGGAGAAAGTCATCACCCTGAAGCCACGGGTGCAACTTATCACCCGCTTCCTCTCAATTTGTGCTATGAGACAGGAATACCAATGCTAGTGCAATCAATAAGCTAGTGTGGGGGAGAGGGATAACAAGCTCTCCCACTTCATGTCTTATGTTCTGCTCTCTTCTTTCTCTCTCTTTCTCTCTCTCTCTCTCTCTCTCTCTCTCAACACTCTCTCTCTCAACCCCCCGTCTCTCTCTCTCTCTCTCTATCTTTCTCATGCTCTCTTTCTTCTCTCTATCTCCCTCTCTCTCTCCCCCTCAACTCTCTCTCTCTCAACTTTCTCCCTCCCTCTCTCTCTCTCTCAACTCCCCCCCTCTCTTTCTTTCTCTCAACTCTCCCTCACTGTCTTGTGCTCTTTCTCGCCATCTCTCTATCTTTCTCATGCTCTCTTTCTTCTCTCTCTCTTTCTCTCTCTCTCCCCCTCAACTCTCTCTTTCTCTTTCTCGCTCTCAGACTCTGTTCAGCAGCACCACAAACATTACTGCTCATATCCAGCCAGGTTAGCGTGTGCGCATGCGCTAACGAGCGTATCTGAAGCCTGCATTTGGGAGCATTATTGCTGCGTGTCTGTATGTTTCTCTGCTACACTGGTTCAGATACTGGTGTGTCTGCAAATGCAGTGAGGCTGGAAACTCATTCTGAGCTTACCTCTCTGCTCAAGCACTGAAAGGCATTTCAAAGCCACCTTGACCCAGCTTCACTGAACAGGACCGTCACACCCTCATGGCTAGCGCAAACCGAAAGGAGGCTATATTTCTTATGCCTTTTATTTAAACAGGCAGTGAACACATAGATACAGACACACAGACACAAACACACATGCAGGTGAGACTCAGTAGAGAGAGGACAAATTCATTTCTATATCAAAGCGCTCAGCACAGGAATATAACAGCAGTCCAAATGTTCCAATCAATACTTGTATATGAATATGAGCGTGTTCTCATAGTGCTTTTTATATGCACGGAACTGAGATTACATTATATAATGGCAGTCTAAACCAGACAGGGAGAATCAATAGACGGTAATGCATCCATAGACTTGTTTTTTATGATGTTTGTTTGCTAAATTATGCATGCAAGCATTTGTTTATGTATTCATTTATACATTGCCTTTGCATAACCCATTCAAAGTAAAGTGAAGAAATGATTTCATCACAAATTAATCCTCATCTCAAAATGTATAAGGAACAAAATCATGCACTGATCTGTGCCGACATAAATATTCAACCGGTTTCTGAATTCTATCTATGCTTATGCATATTTTTCTAAGACTTGGGGCCAATAGTTTAACTTCTTACACACGGATACAATTCCTGCAGATTACTGACCATTTTAACTTCAAGATCTATATACAGATAAATGCAAAAGTGTTGCGACAGTGTCACATTTTTTGTTGTTTTGGCTCTGTGCTCCAGCACATTAGATTGAAATAAAACAATAAATATCAGGTTATAGTACAGACTGTGAGCTTTAGGTTGAGGCTATTCACATTCATATCGGGTGATCCGTGAATTACGGATATAAATGGTCCGCCATTTTAGGGCAGCGAAAGTAATAGGACAAATTAACATAATCTGAAATAACGGCATCATATTTAGTACTTGGTTGCAAATCCTTTGCATTTCATGACTGCCTGCAGTCTGCGGCCCATAGACCCTTTGGTATCTTCCCTGGTGATGCTCTGCCAGGCCTGTACTGCAGCCGTCTTCACTTCCTGTTTGCTTCACTTCCTGTTTGCAAAATTCATCCCACTGCTGCCAGCAGTCATATCATCAATGACGACGAGTGAGCCAGTTCCTGTGGAGTTGTACTGTACATGCCCAAGCCATAACACTACCACCACCAAGTTTCACTGATGAAGAACATTACCGTGTCGGAGACAACATTGTTGATTGTTTTCTAGGGAGAATTTTTTCTCCAAAATATACTACCACTGGAATATCTTCTAAGAAAATTAAACACTCAATTATAACCTATTGCTACACCCCCAAGCAAACCGCGCTGCTTTTTTGGGGGTGTAGCTTTGTTTCAAACGTCGCTTTGTATTAAAGCTTCTGCCGTATGACTGTAATGTAAAATGGGATTTGGAGTATGAAAACAAACTGTTGTGACCACTAGTCACCACAGATGTCGCCAAATCCACAACAATGGAACTATTTAGGATTCAGACTTTAACTGTATATTCTGAACAACTTTGTTTTGTGTGATTGTGATCAGGGTACGAAAGTAACTTTTTCACCCACTGGCCAAAGTGGCTTGTGGATTCTAAAAATCCAAAGCCATTGTCAACACTTTACCAGCCATATTACCTTTTATACTATAGTACAACCTGGTTTTTTACCTGCCAAAGTGGCTGCTAGAATAGAAAATCTTACCAGCCACAGTCAAACTTGTACCAGCATTTGGCTGGTGGCTTGTGTTAATTTTGTACCCTGATTGTGATATTTTGTTGAAAATGTTTTTGGATCTATAGGAGTGCTTTGTAACCTCACAGCCATCTTAAAGAGCGGAAATATTTGAAAAGCGCCTCGTGTCTCTCGTCTCTCCCCCTGCAGATTTTGACCCGGGCCTCGGTCTGATGACTGGCATCGCCCCCATGATGCCCGGCCTTGGTATCGTACCCCCGCCCATCTCCCAAGACATGCCCATCATCAAGGAGATCATCCACTGCAAAAGCTGCACCCTCTTTCCAGCCAACCCCAGTAAGTACCGCCTCTCCGGCTCCCACACCCAGGCCCCACCCACCCTTCCCTGCACCCCACGCTCATCTCATTCTCCGCTGCTTCTTTTTTGCATTGATAAGCATCCCATTTCTCATGCATTTTAATTGGCCGTATTGACTCATGCAGCCGCACCTAAAAAATGCACACCACCAAATTAAAATTAAAATAATAAAAAAAAGGCATCAAGGTCTCTGGCAAAATTAAGCCCATGGCCTGAGGAGCTTCAGCAGTGGAAGTATCGACTTGCCATTAAAAATTCTGACAGGTTGTAAAGTCCACACAAAGCGGAACATGGGATGGGGCGCACGTTTGGGAGTGTGGGGGGTGGGGGGGTGATTGGTAAGGGCTCCGTTTCGCCCCCCTCTTCCCCCCTTCATTTGCATTCAGACGGCTGGGAAAGAGAGAGAGAGCGACAGATAGGTGAGCTGAGCCCTATAATTGTAAGTGTGACCTCTGTGGAGACAAGGATCTGCGGGTGTATGAAAATCGGCTAGGGCACGTCCCACCTCCCCGTCCTGTTCCCTCCTCCCATGCCTTCCTCCTTTCCTCTTCTCCTCTCTCCATCCCACCACCTCCTTTCATCTCCCCTCCCCATCCCCCTCTTCTTCTCATACCAGCCCCTCATTTCATCTCTCCTCTCCTCCCCTCTTCTCCCCTCTCCATTCCATCCCCTCCTTTCGTCTCCCCTCCCCATCCCTTTTCCTCCCCTCCTCTCCTCTGCCCTCCTTTTGTCTCCCCTCCCCATCCCCTCTCCTCCTCTCCACTCGTCTCCTCCCTCCTCCCTCTGGTGTAATTTTCCCAGCCAAGGGATACAATGCAGGAACAATGCAAGCTTCATCTGGACCTTGCAGCCAAACCTGTTCCTGCACCAGTGATGGGAAATGCTGCTTTATGCGTCCCACCACGGTCGGGGCTCCCACCTTTCAATCACTCACTTGTTCCAACAAAACGGTTTGCTTTCTACAGCAAAAGCACAATGATTTTTTGGAGTCTGCATGTCAGAGATAGGCTAGCGTAGCTGTGAGGAAGCGCCGTCTCCGCTCTCAAGCTGCCATTGTTAAATCTGAGCGCTCCGGGGTCCCCAGCCCGTGTGCCGCTGTTCCCCCCCCGAAAACGTGACCCGGGCCCGGCGCCAGCCCAGCGCCAGCCCAGCGGTCCGGCTCGATGCAAATGAGCAGCAAATAAACAGCGGTCCGGCGGAATTAAAGAACGTCCATCGATCGCGCATCGGCCCTGTCCTTCCGCACGCTCTCCCACGGGCGGCTAATCTCCCAGCAAACCTCTCCGTCTGACGGCCCGGCTCAGTCCCACCCAGGACGCCAGCGTCTGCTCTGGGGCAAACAGAGCATCTGTGCTGGCGCGCTATTTTCAACAGTCTGCTGCATCTTAACCTCTCCCATTCCCTCTTCCTTATGTTTTGCACCCTTGTGTGAGAATGCGTATTAATGAGCAGGGAGTAGGGAGACAGACCGGCAGCTCTTTTTTCCACTTCCTATTTAACATATGCTTTCTAAAATGGTTTCTCCTCTTCCAGTCAATTGTCAGATTTTTAAGGAACCCCAAAAGAATATAGTATAGGGAAAAAGGCTGAAAGGGGAGATTACCATAACCCGTTCATAAACAATCGGAATTTGCAGTAGGTCCCACAAGGAACTGATGCTCCTTTTTGAAAACATGGAAACGCAGCCGGAAGGCATTTCTTTCTCCTCTTCCCTTAAGCGGGATGTGTTCACTGCAGCATCGCTTTTCCAGAAGGGTGTGGTCTCCTGGGAATTCTCTGGGCATGAGTCTGGCTGGGATGTACAGCGTCATGGCGATCTTGTTCTCTGCCTATCGCGCATAATAGCGTGCGCTGGAAGACAAGCACTTATTGAAAAGATATTAGACGAATCGGCTGGCTCTCATTTCTAATGAATTAAACATGCCTTTCATGTTTCATGATGGATTTCTTGGGAATGAAGCATTGGTTTCAAGTTTCGCCTTGGCTTTGTACCAAATTAAGCATTGGTTTCAGGATGCAACGTAGCTTTACAGTGAATTAATCATTGGTTTCATTTTTTGGCTTGTAGATTTCTTGTAAATTAAGCACTTTATTAAACTAAGATCAAAATATTTCTGCTGAATTTAGCATTGGGTTTAGGAAAAGTTTTTAGGAAGTTAAGGACAGTTCTGGGGAATTAGGTACTGGTTTTAAGAAAAGCAAATACATTTCTGCAGAATTTTGCACTGGTTTTAGAAAAAGCACGCACATTTCTGATGAATTCCAGGGTAGGTCCTTTACATAAGAGCAGTGTTTCAGTGGCAGGTGTTACTGTAAATCGTGTAGGCAGTGGTCCAGGGTAGGTCCCTTACATACAAGCAGTGTTTCAGTGGCAGTTGTTACTGTAAATCGCATAGGCAGTGGTCCAGGGTAGGTCTCTTACACACAAGCAGTGTTTCAGTGGCAGGTGTTACTGTAAATCGTGTAGGCAGTGGTCCAGGGTAGGTCCCTTACATAGAAGCAGTGTTTCAGTGGCAGTTGTTACTGTAAATCCCGTAGGCAGTGGTCCAGGGTAGGTCCCTTACACACGAGCAGTGTTTCAGTGGCAGTTGTTACTGTAAATCCCGTAGGCAGTGGTCCAGGGTAGGTCCCTTACATACAAGCAGTGTTTCAGTGGCAGGTGTTACTGTAAATCGCGTAGGCAGTGGTCCAGGGTAGGTCCCTTACATACAAGCAGTGTTTCAGTGGCAGTTGTTACTGTAAATCCTGTTGGCAGTGGTCCAGGGTAGGTCCCTTACATACAAGCAGTGTTTCAGTGGCAGTTGTTACTGTAAATTGCGTAGGCAGTGGTCCAGGGTAGGTCCCTTACATACAAGCAGTGTTTCAGTGGCAGTTGTTACTGTAAATCCCGTAGGCAGTGGTCCAGGGTAGGTCCCTTACATACAAGCAGTGTTTCAGTGGCAGTTGTTACTGTAAATCCCGTAGGCAGTGGTCCAGGGTAGGTCCCTTACACACGAGCAGTGTTTCAGTGGCAGTTGTTACTGTAAATCGCGTAGGCAGTGGTCCAGGGTAGGTCCCTTACACACGAGCAGTGTTTCAGTAGCAGTTGTTACTGTAAATCGCATAGGCAGTGGTCCAGGGTAGGTCCCTTACCCACGAGCAGTGTTTCAGTGGCAGTTTCTCAGAGATAACAGCGTCTGCGCTCGGCTCGGCTCGGCTCGGCTCGGCGGCCCGGCCCCCTGGTTTTTTCCTGGAGGGGCTGGAGGAGGCCGCCGTCCCTGGTGTGCATTATACATCGCAATCAGAAGAGCTTCTCCCGTCAACCATCAGGAGCGCTCAGAGAAGCTTTCCGTCAATCCCCCAGCTTCCATCCCACAATGCCACTAGAGAGACGGACCCAGGCACCAGCGCAGAGCAGAGAGAGCACGTTCCTGTCTCTCCCCCCACCTCCTTCTTTCTTACCCCCCTGTCTGCGCTCTCTCTGCTTTCTGTCTTCCCGCTCATCTTAAGGTATAATTCCAACCCCACATTGCTTTTGAAGCAACAGTTCCTCGCAATTATTTATTCTCCGGATGAGACTTGTCAGCCCGGCCTTTGAAAACGGCACTCGGCCCCGCTCAATTACTCCAGCGAGGCAGACGGGCCATATTGCACGCCCGCCTCCCCCTTTCGTTTTTTAATCAGGTGTGACCGTTCAGGATATTACTGTCCAGTCTGGTTAATTTAACCCCTGTCGGCTTTGCTGCACTGTAGACCATGGGCTGTGGCAGAGAGATTGGAGGCCAGCTGGCTCACTAGGATTTCTTTCATTTTTCTTAGCTTTTTTTTTTTTTTTAAGCCAGAGATCAAGATGCTGATGAGACAGATTAGAATAGGGCTGACAACGCCACAGTTCTTATTTCGCGGAGCTCCCCCTGGTGGAGGTGCAAGGTGAATACAGCTCTGAGAGGAAAGTGGTCACACTGTGTCAGGGAGAAGGGGCAGGGGGTAGGCACCCTCATATCAGAGTCTGACTCTGTTCTTGATCAGGTCTCTACAGCTGTCGTGTGAGAAAGATTTTTGACATAATGGCTCCGTCTCACATTCCCCACCCGGACCTCCACTATACCCCTGGGGTCCTAATTATTTTCATTGGTCGTCTCTACTCGTGCCTGACCACAGCCTTGTGGCCTCATACCCTTCCAGCTGGCTCGAGAGTTGCGGGGGGATATGTGTGTGTGTGTGTGTGTGTGTGTGTGGGGTGTGGGGGGGTGTGGGTTGTGTTCTTTTTTTCCTCTACTTTCTTTCATCTCTGTCCTACTGAGGTTAATGAATAGATATCGATCGCCATTGTCAGGCTGCTGTCGCCTCTGGGAGGTGCGTCCTGAAGGGCGCGGAACGAGCACTCTCCTCTCCGGCGCATCGGTGACTCACCGCCTCTTCTCAGGTGCGCTTTGTTCTCGCTGTGGGCAGCGCGCATATGGCGGCCGTCACCGAGCGTTAGGCCCACAGCTATCTCCGGTCCCCGGCGCTGGCCCCCGAAAGTGACCTTTACTTCTAACGCCCGCAGGTTGTCGCACTCCATCAACATCTGGCTCGTTTTCTTTGAAGTCCCTTCCTGTCCGCCTCTCCCAACCACCCCTCCCTACGTGCAAGCACCAGGCATGCGGTTATCTTCCCTTTCGCTCGTCTCTGTCCCTGTCTGGAGGCCGTTATTGTGACGCTGGGGTCCCGTTCGCGGGTGAGTTGAAGCCACATCGCTGGCAGGAGAAAGCGTCCTGTGAAAAAACGTGCTACTGTAGTCTCAAAATTTCTCCCAATTTTGGAGACGGTAGAGCTTTGGGATTTTATTTCTGCCACTCCGTAGACCGCCACAGAAAGTTCACAAGGAAGTGGTCGCGCTAGCGGTTTCAGGCATCGGTGGCGTAGACTGGGTTTCCACCACCGAAATTATCTGTCGTGCCAGAGTCCTTGTGAAATGTGTAAAGAGAGTGCAAAGGCTGTGGGCTGGCGAGGCGGGGTACACCGCTCCCTCTTTTCCTGATGAGCCCAAGCCCACTCAATTCCCCAACCCCTCCTGCTTAGACCACCGCTGGGCCTGAGCTTACCCATGAGCAAATTATTACTCTGGAATCTTAATGCAGATAATGTTTGCCAGCATAAACACAGGCAACGACTGCTATACCCCATTTCCACAATCTAGCACGCTCTCGCTTTCTCTCTATCTCTATCTCTCTCCCCCCTCTTCTCTCTCTCCTCCACTCTCTCTCTCTCTTTCTCTCTCTTTCTCTCTCTCTCTCTCTTTCTCTCCCTCTGACTGGTGAACTCTCTCTGTGTTATATCCAGCTGTGTAATCCATGTGCAATCCATTTAGTGATATTTGTCTTTTTCATGTAAATATGTACAACAGGATATAATGTTACAAGTAATTTTTCCCAGTTTTTCTTTGCCTCTCTGCAGACTAGGGATAAAGCTGCTTCTGAGTCAGCATAAAAATGAAACGCAGCGTTCTGTTTATACATGTATGTTTTATATAGATTTTGCATATTGACAAAATCATTTGGTGTCAGTTTGATTAATTGATCATTTGTGACGGACCGCGATGTGCTCAAGCAACTTGATTTTTACAAGATAAATAACCTCATAAACTACGTCCAACCGCCACTCAGCCTAATGAGGTTATGTTCTGCATATGCAGCAGTCAAAGTCGTTTGAGCGCTTCAGCCAGTCGTGAACGATCAGCTAATCAGACTGACACCAAATGCACGTAATCGACTTCCATCGTTGTTTACTCTGTTAAGTTTTTTGAAACATTCACGTATAAATAAACCGACAGGGTTCTTCTGCTGTTGGGTTAATAACATCAGAAATATCCAGAGCGTTGCTTCCTGGAAATGTATTGAGCCTTGTGGTTTTTGTTGTCACACCTCCCCAGATGTTGTGATTTCTGGGGGCTCAGGCGTGCTATCCCTCACGTCCCCTCTGGAATCTGTGTGTTTGGCGGCCCCGGGACATAGAAACAAAGCGTGCCATTGTGCGTCCATGTCTCAGACAAGCGAAACCCTTCCGAATAACAAGGCCCGTAAGCTACGACTTTCTGAAAAAGCTGTCAGCACGCCATGGTTACATGCGCCGTTTTGACATCCCTCCTATTCGTGTTTACATAGTTTTTGGGGCCCCCCATCCTGTCTTTGAGGTAAAATTTAATTTGCTTGGCATGAGGAAAGGTTTATTATAGGCATGCGACTATAAACAAAACAAACTCCAGCCAAAACGTATGACTCGACGTGTTATAAACGGTGATTCAAACACAGCACACGGAAGCAGCTGTTCCCAGCGCCACGCAGCCTTTTGTTATATATTATCGCCTCGTCACCGAACAAGCTGTGCGCCAGATTTAGTGTCTCAGTCCTGCGTGTGTTTGCGTCGAGGTCTGGGTCTGAAGAAGCAAACGGGCACGTTGGTGTTTGAGACCCGGGGCAGCATTGGTGGCTGGCCTGACAGCGGAGGTCTCCCGGTCTATTTCGGCAAGGCTCACGACAGCGTTCAGTGGAACTCTGAAGGGGCTGGCCCCAAGCTGGGGCTTTAGGTCGGGCCCAGGGCTCATCTCTAGAAGCAACGGTGCAATAAACAGGAATTCAACTAATCCAGGGGATGATGGATGGCTCGCGTCTGCCCAGGAACAGACGGAAGGGGCCCGGAGCCTTCTATAACCAGCTCCAGCGCCTGGCTTCAAGCCAGCTCCGCCACGCTGTGTCTTCACCGCCTCTCAAAGCACCGGCCGGCCCCACAGCCAACCCCCACCCCCCGCCATTTTGGCTCAGACTGAATTACTAACTTAATAAGCCCTGCCCATGCATAGGCCCTGCTGATGCATAGCTGCCATTCAGCGCCATGTTGGCTCATTGCTCCAGCTGGCTGTGGTCATTGGTGGGTGCGTGGGCTCTTAAACATATGCTGCTTTGAAGAGCAATGTCTGTACTGCTGGATATTAGTGCAGTGATTCTGAACAGCCAGGTATTGTGTGCAGAATCATTCAGATCTGTGGGGAGCGATGGGCCATTCAATGAAAATCTTCCCTGGTCCCAAAAACTCATCTCAGCTGTTACATGCAGGCTAGGTAGTAGTTTCATTAGCTGCATAAGGCTTTTTCTTTTTTCATCCTGCCATTTGTTTTATATACAGACCAATTTTACGACTATTGTTTTCTCTTAAGCAAGTAATTTTTCACACTATTTCAATATTTATTTTCTGAAAGTCAAACCATGTTAAGTAGGAAGGAATTTGAATTGATTAGCGTAAACTGTATCAATATTTATTTATGCCTATATATTTTTAGGACAAACGCAACCAAAATACCACTTATATTTCCAACTGCTGCCATACCATTTAATCACTCTACCCACTGCTGCTCTGTAGGTGAAAAATAATCTCAAATTAGACACGTTCTGTCTGGTGTAATGAAGCAGGCAGTTAGCAATTAGCCTGACGTTTCTTTACGCCTTCCATCTGGTACGTAATGTAAGTCTTGCTCTTATTATGACAGGTACTGTCATGTCGTGAGCAGGAGATTATATTAGTCTGAACAGTTTTCCATAAGACCATCCGAAGGAATGGGGCAGAGACGCTGGTGAACCAGAAGGTGGGAGGGAAGACTTGTCCAATCTGCAACAGAATCATTAGCCATCGCTAATGAGAGACCAGCGACCCACACAATAATCCTTGGCATGTTGGTTCTGGGTTAGCGTTGTCACATTTAACCATCCTCTTATGTTGCAACTTTATGATGCCTTTTGTGTTTGCGCTCAAATTGACGCCAACAGCTTTAACTGACACAAAATTATTGCAATAGACAAATTTTTACACTTTGTGTGTCTCCTAATTTTTTTTGTCTCCCAATTGATTAACCTTTTATTCCTAAATATAAAAAATCTGTGATAAACGTCTCGTTTTAGAGTGAAAATGTGTGCAGTTTAAAACCTGCATGGGAAAGTACCCAGAATCGGCCACAAAAGAAATCTCAGAATGAACATAAAAAGGTTTTATATTTTTTTATGTTTTATAGAGCTATAGTTCCTGGGGTCTTAATGCCCCCTACCCCTACACAACACCTTTGTATACAAAGTTGGTGCAAGGCGTTTCAAAACAGCATTATGTTTATTGAATGTTTACTATTTAATCCCACCAAAGTCATGAAAGATGGGGAAAAAATGAGGTTCATTGGTATTTTAAGAGATGTCTGACACTGAATGGGGTCAAATTGGCCCCAAACCTAACAGGAGGGTTAAGCTGGACGCTTGTAAATAACGCTACTGTGTTTTCTCACACAGTCACCAGCCCTCAAACTCAGTTCCCTTCTCTCTCATAACGTGAGTCAGTGTGGCTGTTCTTTACCACGAGATTTGTACATTATCGCATGGCGTTATTGCATATGTTCTTTGCTTTGCTTATCACCTTTTTAAATGATCAGTTTGTCTGCTTAGCCTTATTCAGGGTGGCACGCATATACTTGATGAATTGTCCATATGTACAGCTGCTTATGTGCTCAATAATTGTAATTCTGCGATGGTCCTCAAGGGTAAAAGTGCTGGGCTTTGTCTGCTCTGGCCAGATGGTCTTGAAATTAAGAAACTATTGAAAAAAAACTATTCTTGTGCTGATATACAATCTTTTTCTTGAGTAAATTCATATACCTGTATTTTTAATAGAAATTAGTGAAAAATAGGGTCCAAAAAATCGTTGCTTGCTATGGCCCAAAAGTGCTATCCCACTCAGGTGTAAGGGAATCAGAGCTCATTGTACCATACCTGTTGGTACTCAGTTTTTGATAGATTTTTGTACTTGTCCTGATTAACAAGCTTGCCAATTTAAGCAACAATCAAAGTGGCTGATTCCTTTATTTTACTTCATTGCGTCTAATGCGATGGCATAACAAGGGCCTTTGTGTCCTACACGTGCAAGAGTTTTAATTACAACCTAAGAACAAGATCAATGACTTTGATTATAACCGAAAGGTTATTGCAACAGGGGGTTGCTGTTATGTTCTTGCATCCAAAAGAGCGTTCATTCACTGCAGCGTGACACACAAGTATGTGTGTCTGTAGAAATAATGCCAGAAAGCCTTGTCTTATTTATCTAATGAAATATACGTTATGTGTAATGTTGTGTATTATCACACTTATTTGTATAGTGTCACTTCTGTTCAAACACACTCAACAAATGTTAGTCTCTTTCTGTTTCGGTCATTAAATGTGCAACTAGCTGAGAAACTCTATGATGCTTCTCTAATAGCTAATGGCTGAAAAGCTCCCCACATTTTTCAGGTTATTCATTTGTGAAGTTGCCTGTGTAAGGGTTCTTTACAGAGGAGAGGTTATTTCGCTCTGTAGAAAGCCGTATTTCAGTAAATCTCTGATCCGTTTACCCTCTCCTTCAGATCTACCGCCGCCCGCCACCAGGGACAGGCCCCCGGGCTGCAAAACGGTGTTTGTCGGCGGGCTGCCAGAAAACTCCACAGAGCAGCTGATCGTGGAGGTGTTCGAGCAGTGTGGCGAGATCATCGCCATCCGCAAGAGCAAGAAGAACTTCTGCCACATCCGCTTCGCCGAGGAGTTCACCGTCGACAAGGCCCTCTTTCTTTCCGGTTTGTGTCCGCAGATTGCGCCCCCCCCCCCTCCTCCTCCTCCTCCTCCTCCTCCTCCTTGGTTTTGGCAAGCCTGCCAGCGCTGCTACCTTAGCTGTGTTCATCATAAAAAAAACGCTGAAAAAACCTTAAATTTTACAACAGCATTTAGGACCGTAAACTACGGCTACTGACAGTAGGTGCATTTAACACAACTATAAAACCACCACTAGAGATTGATTCCGAATCCTTCAAGGGTCCCAATCTGTATTTTACACAAGCGCAGAGCAAAGTGTTCCCTACAACTCTTATTCAGAGTGGGTTTCTGGGAGTCTGCTCCTCTTAAACTGGACGGGTCTCTCAGCTCAGCGCCATGCTAAAGGCTTTAAAGCGAGGAGCGTTTGAGGCTGTGAGCCAGCACAGGGCAAGGGGGAGTCCGCTTGACCGTTGCTGGGGAGACCCCACCCAGTAGAGGTCAATGAAGATATGGCTATAAGACGGTTAATAGCCCCACGCTCCTTTTCCAAGAATAGGGGAAATAAATCACGCCCGAGGTGCAGGAACCCCCCTCGGAGGTCATGTGACCCAGCCCGCCTCTTATCTTATCTCCGTTTCCCAGCAACTTGGTCTCCGGCTACATCTTAAATCATCCGCCCCGGTATGAAAAGAACCACGGGCCACGGGCCCCCGGCCTCACGAAGCGCATTAAAAATGGTGGCCGCTCCAATAATACCCTCTGCATTATTTACAATGCTCTGATACCGCTGGTGCCCCTCACTTAAGAAGCGCTCCATTTTCAGTGATGCCCCCGTATATAATGCAGCCTCATGGCCTGGGTTTCCTATCCTCCCCCCCCCCCCCCCCCTCATAAATAACCCCCCTCAATTCACACGCAGTATCCGCGCTATGAAATATTTAACAGCAACTGGGAGCCGTAAAGCAGACATGAAGAGGGCTGAAGGCCTGTTCTCCTTTCTGTCAGCACGCCGTGATGTCTATGACCCTCCCCCCTTCCTCCCGTCCTTCTAAAGGTTGAGCTCTGTAATCTGCAGTGACCTCTGACCTGAGGGATCTGGCTAGTGGAACCCCCCACCCCCCCCCTGACCCAAGTGATTAAATGCATTTGTGTTTTTCACAATAGAAACGTTGCTTTGTTTGTGTGATTTTTCACTGAGCCAGCAAACTGGTGAAAACCAAAATTAAGTAAAAGTGCAATTTTCTTCTTTTTTATTTTCACGGAACAATTAGCAGCCTTTCACCTCCCTCGGAATCTGTTTTCAGAACGCGGCTCCGTTTTATTATTCTAAAAGAAGCCTTCTGGGTGTTTTAGCTGTGGCGCCGCCGCAAACAGATTAAACGAGATCCGCGAGGAGAGATTGGAAGACGGTGAGACGGACGTATTGTTTTCCCACATGGATGCGTGTGGAAAATTGAGTTGCGGGTTTATAATAAGGATTGACGCACGACATGCGGGAAGCCGTGCTGAGGATGGGAAACGGAATCCGTAATGGAAAAACAGGAGCGCGCCTCGAGTCGTTCTCTCCGCTCTGAGTGTGCACCGTCTCATGCCCATAGATCTTACATGCTTTTGAGTGCACTTTTATCCATCCGTTTAAAAAGGCCCTCTTAAAAATGTACATTTCACCCTGGAATTAAAACCGAGGAGTGGCCTGTTCCCTGGAGCTGACCATTTGCACGGAAGCTCAAATGGGGCGTAGAGGAGAAGGAGGGAGATGCATCACAGCCTAACGTTAAAAGCATGTAGGGCTTGTGCTAGATGCTGTTTCCAAATAAGAGATTAGCGGATCACCAGATAAATTGGCCCCCAGATTGTACAGGTGTAATGCTTAAGCCGATTCTGGTCGGCGTGTGCCTTCTCTCTAAGCCCCGGTGACAGATGTTGTTGCGACCAGCACAGAAAGGGAATCTGGCTTTCTTTCTATTGGCTGTCGAGCCCTTTCTCACGCCTGTCATCTTGTCTCCTTCTGCACCCGCCCCCCCTTCCTCCTCCTCCTCTTCCTCTCAGGGTACCGGATAAGGCTGGGCTCCAGCACAGATAAGAAGGACACGGGCCGGCTGCATGTGGACTTCGCCCAGGCGCGGGACGACCTGTACGAGTGGGAGTGTCAGCAGCGCATGCTGGCCAGGGAGGAGCGCCACCGGAGGCGGATCGAAGAGGACAGGCTCCGCCCCCCGTCGCCACCCCCTATCGTCCACTACTCCGAGCACGAGTGCAGCCAGCTGGGGGAGAAGATCAAAGGTGACCCGAGCTCCGCCCCCGCCACACCCTCCCTCCACCCACACCCTCTGTGCGTCTGACACAGGCCCAATCTCAGTGTCCACCCCGAGGAGGACTGAGCCTCCACAGACTTTGTGTGACATCACGTGTGCCACTTTAGCGATGTTACATTTTGCCTTGACGACGCCTGTCTCGCGTGCAAGATGTTTATGACAATTATGACAATGACAATAGCTGCTTTAGGACTTTTAGTTTTAGGTTTGTACCCGCTCAAAGAACACTGCCCGCCATGTGCGTCGTTTGTTTGCCGTTTTTGAGACGGTTCCGGCTGCGTTTACATTTTTATCATCACAAATGCTGTGAACTGTGGGTAATTCCTCCTCGCAAAGTCTGCTGGATTGCAGACTTGCGGAAAGTCCGCATAAAGGGCTTGAAAAGTCAGTGGCAGAGCCCTCATGCACTTGCTGATTTTACAGTGGGACAGCCCGGAGCCCCGAGCGGACTTATCGGGAACGTGCCTCAAAGTCTGTGAGGGCGTGAGGGCGGACATTGAGATTGGGCCACACATTCTCTCTCCCTGCTCTAGCCATTTCTGCTAACACAACCATTCTTTGAGAAGGTTGCGGAACATTCCGGTTAGATCCCCATTTGGCTGTGCGATAACGTTATGTGAAGAATTTCCCCCAAACAGTCTTAGAATGTACATTTTGTTCGGTCTCTGAAAAAAAGATTCCAGGCATGTTGCAAATGAATTTACTGGCAAGACGCCCCATGATGGTTATTGTTTGGTTATGGGAAAAAAATGCCCGATTCACTGAACTTTGCCAAAAAAAATTACATGAATGACAATCCAGAATACAACTTTTATTTATTTATTATTTATGTATTTATTTACCTTTATTTATACAGGGTAGGTTGACTGAGCATGCATGCTCTTTTACAGCAACGCCCTGTTAACGCCCCCCCCCCCCCCCCCCTGATTAGCCTAACCTGCATGTCTTCGTATTGCATTCTGCAACCATTTCTATATTACTTGTGAATTAAAAATAACATTGAAGGGATATCCGCTTCACCAGACAAATTTATTTTGGAACTTTTCCCATAAAACTCAAGGAATGTTCTGGGAACCAAAAATGCTTCGCTGGGCTTAGGCCAAAGTCACTGATATCCCAGACTGCATCTGCTGGTGACTATTTGTCTCTTATTGAAGCTGTAACTTATTTAGAGGGAGCGCACTCTTACCTCCCCCGCAGTGTTCTGCTGGGCTAAACAAATGTGTCCTCCAAAACTATGCACAAACTGAGTCACAAAATGTGCGTGCCAGAGGAATCTGGTGGCAAGCTGCTCAATAATGCTTTCTGTGGGCACCTGCACACACATAAAGTTAACAAAGGAGAGAGAGAGAGAGAGAGAACAAGGTCAGTGGCCCTTCAAAGTGCACACCTGCCCACTTTTTGGATACCTTGACGAATCTCTGTGACCCAATGGTTCTGAAACCGTTGGTTGAATTGCCCCCACATTGCAGATTATCTTTCGTGCGCTGCTCTACGCGCACGCTCATCGCTAAAAGACGCACAACATAGCGTTTCAAAAACCGAAATAGCCAATGGGCGGCATTGCGTATCACGCCCTCGCCAGCGCTTCTTGGCGGTTGTCCAAATATTTTTGCAGAAGCTCGTTTGGGCACGTACATGTCTCGCATGTAAAGGGCGGCTCATGCCCGACCTATCACAGGCAGAGGTGCGCCTCTTCGCTGTGGTCCCACAGCCTCAAACTGATTGATTTCTGTTTGTATTGTCTAATGGTGTCTATTAATAAGAGGCCCCGCGTTCTGCTGCGGGCCGGGCCCTCGCCGTCTTGACAGCATGAAAAGCTAAATCACGCTATAAATATATAGCGCAGCCCCGGGGATTTCTGTTTATGACACATTGATTCAATATCTAACCAGTGATGGATTATTAATGCAAATAATTTGACAGACCTGTGGGTTTCTGCGGTCAGGCGCACCATAAATAAATCAAGTGCCCTCCGGTGCTGTAATCTCAGTCAGTACAGCAGAGAGCAGTGCCCCGCACGCGCACGCGCTACGAAACGCAAACACCTCGATTCTCCCGCGGTCTCTCCCCCTCGCTAGCCCACCCTCCACTAGTCTCCCGCTCCTAGTTGGGCTGCTGGGTGGCTGGTTTGGTTGAGGCACCACGCTGTGGCGCATGGATGAGCCTCACGGCCTCGGATCGAATCAGTGCTGACCATAGGGTGACGCGCAATTGACGCCTGCTTCACCCAGGGTATGGGAGCGACCCCCGCTGGCCGATAAGGGCGCTCGTGTGACCGCATGTCAAAGCCGCATATGAAAGGTCTTCTTCAAACACCGCTCTGTGCGAGCTTAGCTGCGATCTGCGACGCGAAAAAAAAGCAGCCGTTGGACAGCACATCTTTCGGAAGAGAACCACGGATGTCCCAGCTCTCCTGAATTGGCAGGGTGGTTTGCACGGTTGGAGACAGTTGGACATTCCAGATTGGGGTGGGAATATAAACATACAGTTTATTAAAATATATTATTATTTTTTTAAATATTAAAAAATGCTAAGTTAGCAAATTATCCATCCTCGAAGAAGCAAAAAGATAAACATTCGGACAACAAATGGTTGAGCTATGCCGCATTGTGTGCGCTGCTTGGAAAGTTCCGCCATGTTCCGCGGTGTCCGCGCGTCCAGTGTCGCGTGCGCGAGACAGGGGCCCCGAGGCGAGGCGTCTGATTGTGTTATTAACAATCAAAGGCAATAACAGCGCACTCTCATCTCCAAGTCTTGTCTTCGGCCATGGCTGCAATTATGGAAAACGACCACCGGGGGACGCCGTAAGGAGGGGATGGGAGAGTGGAAAGTTGTCTGAAACGGATGGTTTTTCCTTTTACAGGTCTGGAACAAAGGCCAGTTATTTTTGTCATATCTTTTTGGCTTCAAAAGTAAGAGAGGAATCCAATACCCTTCATTACAGTGATGCTCAATGCAATGTATGATGTATCACTGTACAATACATACTGGAAGCGGTAGCTTTGTAGTTGTTATTGAGAGCAGCCTGGAAATCAATTATCTCCCCCGCTGGTATAGAAGCACAGAACCCACCTGCAGTAGTAGCGTTTATACGTGCAATTACAGAAGACGATAACGTAGTCATCATTTTTAGTTTAACCTGCTGAAGAGGGCTCATTAAACCTTGTGTAAGCTCGAAGCCTACAGCGCTATTCAGAAACAGTCATCGGGTTGTTTCTTCTGGTCGCCATTATTAAAATAATTGTTTCTGCCTGCCGGCATGAGTCCCATGTTCTTCCCATCATCCACGCGGTCATTCATTGGCTTCTACGTCAGTTTCAGGTTTTCGCAGATAAACAAATTTCGCTAATGATCGCAGACTCGACAAGCGTTGCAAATTCAGTCAGTTATTCTCCAACGTTTTGACCCCCCCGCCATCTGCCCACCCCCCTTCCCACCCGTTCCCCCCCCCTCCTTCCCACCCGTTTCTCTCCTTCTTCCTACCCGTTCCCAACCCCCTTCCCACCCATTCCCTCCCTTATTCCCCCCGCAGATGATTCCAAGTTTGCGGAGGCGGTTCGCATCCTGCTCACCTGGGTGGAGCGCGGCGAGGTGAACCGCCGCAACGCCAACAACTTCTACTCCATGATTCAGTCCTCCAACAGCCACATCCGCCGGCTGATGAACGAGAAGGCCGCCCACGAGAAGGAGATGGAAGAGGCCAAGGAGAAGTTCAAGAACGCCCTGGCGGGGATCCTCGTGCAATGTGAGTAAACCCGCCCACGCCCCATCACCACCACAGCGCCCCCTGCAGGGCACGGTCAGGTCTGCACATCCCAGCCTCTCGGTGTGCGTAATATTGATCTGGATCTAAGTATAGATTGTTGTACTTAGCTTGGTCCATCAAGACGTCTTTACCAAGAAGCAGGTGCACTCAGCCGTTCTTTATATGCTCCTATCACAGGTCAGTTCCTCACGTATGATAGCACTCACACACTAAAAATTTTAATTCTTGCAGAAACATACACACACACACACACACACACACACACACACTTTGACAGCGTTGGGTAAGCCTCTAAAGGCCGGTACCAGAGGGGGAGCGCTCGCACAACAAAATATATTTCACGCAGGAAAATCGGGATCGAGGGCAACGATGGTGCCTATAGCACTTGATATCGCTCTGGAGGGAGCTGTCAGGTCAGGGCGGCCCATTATCGTTACTGGCAGAGAGGCCATCAGCCCATCTTCGCGTCCTTCGCCATTTAGCGGCGCACTCGAGAGACGAAGGCCAGCTGTCACCGTACGGGCAGAGTGACAGCTTAGGCGGAGACAGAGCATGACCGTAAGAGGCGCTCGCCTGAGGGGTAATATATTGGTGCCCGTGCCCGTAACCTCAGGCGGCGTTACCCCCACATTCCCAGAGAACCCCCCCCCTCCCAGGCCTTGAGCCGCGCACACCCACAGGGGCCTCTGTTTGAGTATAGCCGTGGTAATGTCCCTCGTCTCTTTACCGCCACCCGCTGCCCTGCCGGAGTAGGTGGCGGTGACTCGGGAGAGGTGCTGATGGGCCCTGCTGTGCGTAGGCAGTGGAAGGGTACGTCTCGACATGGTGCACCTGCCCGGAGAAGGAAGTGCAAAATGAAAATAGAAACTGTGAGGGTGGTGAGCCTGCTGCAGTGTGACACCAGTTTTGACAAGTACAGTCGGAGTCGAGACTCCGAGGGACTATGGCTAGAGCAGCAGTTGCACGAAAATAGCGTGGGACCAAAAACGTTGTCAGTTCACGCTTGTGTATCTCATACGCCCTCACTGACTAGAGGTTCTCAAAAACAGGGCCGTTTCTCCATTTATGTCAGCCGCACGTCCCGTATGCGCCATTCCATTCAGATATATGTGAAGCACAATTAACTTCAGATCTTTTCTCCCCTGAATTCTGTGAACACAGCTTGTCTACTTTCTTGTGTCCTTTTTAATTTTTTATTTTGTTTGTTAAAGTCTACTGGCATTACATAGGTCATATGTGGTATGGAATTCTAGCACTAAAAGGGAAAAGGTTTTTTCGAGTTAAAGAAGGTAAGTTTTCCTTCAGAAATCCAACAGTCTTGGTCTGAAATGCAGTCAATGAAACACAGGTAGAGTATTCATTCTGTAATTGTAACGGATCGGGAAACAACATGATCTTTTATTGCATAGATGTAAATGGTTAGAACGTTTATATTACCACATACTGATTCGCCAGCATGCAAATGATTCAAATATTTGGAAATCTCCATATTTTCAGAGTATCAGTATGATATTTTTCCCCTCCTGGCTTTAAAATCTTTTTTTATTTTTTATTAAAAAAAAAAAAACATTTGGGCAGCGGACCTGCAGGAGATATGACGGTCATAGAGTCAAAGTAAGTAACCATGGAAACAATTATGCAGACCCTGTATTAAGCAGACCCTGTAGCTCAAGAAGACCCTGTAGCTCAAGCAGACCATGTAGCTCAAGCAGACCCTGTAGCTCAAGCAGACCCTGTAGCTCAAGCAGACCCTGTAGCTCAAGCAGAGCCTGTAGCTCAAGCAGACCCTGTAGCTCAAGCAGAGCCTGTAGCTCAAGCAGACCATGTAGCTCAAGCAGACCATGTAGCTCAAGCAGAGCCTGTAGCTCAAGCAGACCCTGTAGCTCAAGCAGACCCTGTAGCTCAAGCAGACCATGTAGCTCAAGCAGACCCTGTAGCTCAAGCAGACCCTGTAGCTCAAGAAGACCCTGTAGCTCAAGCAGACCATGTAGCTCAAGCAGACCATGTAGCTCAAGCAGACCCTGTAGCTCAAGCAGACCCTGTAGCTCAAGAAGACCATGTAGCTCAAGCAGACCATGTAGCTCAAGCAGACCATGTAGCTCAAGCAGAGCCTGTAGCTCAAGCAGACCCTGTAGCTCAAGCAGACCCTGTAGCTCAAGAAGACCCTGTAGCTCAAGCAGACCATGTAGCTCAAGCAGACCCTGTAGCTCAAGCAGAGCCTGTAGCTCAAGCAGACCCTGTAGCTCAAGAAGACCCTGTAGCTCAAGCAGACCCTGTAGCTCAAGCAGAGCCTGTAGCTCAAGCAGACCCTGTAGCTCAAGCAGACCCTGTAGCTCAAGCAGACCCTGTAGCTCAAGAAGACCATGTAGCTCAAGAAGACCCTGTAGCTCAAGCAGACCCTGTAGCTCAAGAAGACCCTGTAGCTCAAGAAGACCCTGTAGCTCAAGCAGACCCTGTAGCTCAGACCCACATTTGAAAGGCTCCCTAATTCCAGCATCTCCAGTGCTGCTCCCCCCCCCCCCACCCCCCACCTGCCGATGGCAAACCCCAAACCCTAAGACACCTCCATCGCAGTAATCCATACACACATTATTTCTATTCATGAGTTTGTCTTTCACTCCACTACCGCCTTTACAAATGTCATCACAATCTCTTGCTTACGACAGCCTGCCTATCCAGAACTGCCGCACTTGCACTTACCTGTGTACACTGATTATTATAATATATGTATCTTTTTTTTGTTTGTTTGTTTTGTTTATTTATTTTTTTGTCGTGGGATACTAGTTGACACTGAATTAAATTTAAAATGAGCATTTGGCAAAAAAATAAATGTTTTATATGGGCTGTCAGTGAACAATAAAATTACTCCACATCATGGAAATTGTTACTTCTGTTGAAAAATAAATCCCCTGTTATTTGAATCGTTTGCTGGTACTTTCAAGTGATCTGTTCTCGTATCATAATCCATATCGGAGCGTGTACCTTCCCAGACGGCAGAAAGAGTCTTTCCTGAAACGGCATCATTCGCATGCAGTAGCAGTCTTATCAGGATGTCTTGATGGAGTGCACACATGCCACACTAGAAAGCCATGAGAGAAACAGAAAGGATGCAGATGTGCCAGGGGGCAGAGAGCAACACACACACTCCTCACTCACACACACACGCACACAGACACACACACAGACACACACACGCATACATACAGATGTACCGGAGTGACTGACTAGACAGGGCTGCCCAGGCGTACGTGTGTGATCTCTGAGTGACAGCAGGTGCACTCTACGCCTGTCAGCTCACTGATACAGGGGGCAGAGAACCACTTACGCACACACAGGCTACACACACACACGCACGCACACAGGCACACACACGCACACATCATACACACACACGTCATATACACAGGCACACACACACATCATACACACACACACACACACACACACACACATCATACACAAAGGCACACATGCACACACACACATAAACACACACATACACACACAAATTCATACCCAGGCCCCTGCCATGCATTCTCCTCTGCCTTCCACATCGATTGCTTCCGTCAAATTAAAGGATGCTGAAGTACCTATCGATCCTGACACGGTCCTCTCACTTCTCTGCCTCCCTGTCCCTGCCACTGACAGGCCCGAGCAGAGGCCTTATTGACTCCCCGTGCTTTATTAAGACCCATTAGAATAAAATGTGAAAGTCCTCCATCCTTGGCCCCTGACACACAGAGGAGGAACAGCTCCGTCGGAAACCAGGGGTGTGAAGCAGCTCTCACAGCGGATAACGGGCCACGTTCGTACCCAGCCACACGATATAATCAGCAGCCATCGGAGACATCAGTCAGCCTGTCGTCTGATATCTCACCGCTGTTTCTCAGGCCCCACTATGGGAGCAGTGTGGCCCTCCGGGCGCCGGAGCCTTCTGAGCTGACTTCTGAAGCTATAGAACAGGGGACGTTTTTAGTGGTGGATTTGCTTGTTATGTAGCAGGCAGTCGTCCCGCCGGTACTGTAAAACTAACCCAGGTTTCTTGGGCGGAGCGGAGAGCGGGCAGTGGCATCCGTTTGTTGTGTGCGGTGTAATCAAGGCGCCCCCCACAGCATGCTGGCATCTGCAAACTTTGGCATTTAACGGGAACGGGGCCGGCTTTTTTTTTTACCCAGCCTGGCTTTTAATTTCACTGGGATTCTGTGCTTTTGTTGTTCAACTTGCTTCCGTGGGTCTTGGGTGCGGGTTTGGCTGCTTTTGGCATGAGAGTGTGCTTTTAGCACGCTCTCGCTTTGAGAGCGTGTGTGTGTGTATGTATGGATTTGTGTGTGTACGTGTACGTGTGTGTGTGTGTGTATCTATGTGTGCGTGCCCCCAAAATGAGGCTGTGATTGGATCCGGTTCCGAGGGGCTCAGCAGACAGAGTCTGTTAATGTCCGCAAAGAAACAAAATGAAAAACAACGCTCTGAGCCACTCTGACAGCTTAGTGTGTGTGACTAATTAGTTTTATTCTGAAGGGAATATTGCCGCTCAGGTCGTTAGCGATAGCCCGTTTTCTTATGTGAATGTTATAAAGGGCTGACAAAAATCATTAGCTCTGTTGGAACATCGGAGTCCTGCCACCCTGTCAGTTTACAACCTTGTGACTTCCCCACACAAGGGCGTGCTGCCGCTATGAAAATGCCATCGACTAATGCCACAGTATCGCTGTGTCCATCAGAGACAGGGGACAGGAAATGACACGGACACTGTAAAAACTAATTTCCCATCCAGACTCTTTAGCCAGACACGCTCACCCCTCTGTGTGAGCGTAGATACAGCCAGACACGCGCACCACTCTGTGTGGGCGTATATACAACCAGACACACTCACCCCTCCATGTGGGCATAGATACAAACAGACACGCATGCAAAATTTTATGGAGGCGTATCATTTTGAGCCCGTGTATTCTGATAAGCAGGGGGCTGTACCTGCTCTTCGGTCATGGGCGGGGTCCATCGCACGGCCGGCTGTCAGAGGTGTGTTAGATACCGAGAGTCATCACTGCATGAAATTAACAGCTTGCCACAGAGCTCAAACATCAGCCAGCCCAGGTACCTCACAGTCTCTGCAATTAAAGCTGCAGCCAGGAAGAAGCCTTGATCCATCCTTTCTCTCTTCTTATGAGTTAATATCACGATTTATGTTTTTTCAGATACTGAAAATGACTGAATTTTTTATTCCTGCCTTATTTGTGTGGAGATTTCTGCATTCCTGGAGGGTGTTTAATAAAGGGTCTTCATTACAGATACAGCCAGTATCTAATCCATCTGTGCAGAAATATTCTGCTCATTAGGTCTGAACTGCACCTTTTTTGGAAGAAATGCCAGCATTCCAAGTTTCCCAGTGTGTTTGAGTATGAATAAAGGTGAGCATCGCTAGCAGTAAGTTTGAGAGTTTGAATGAGAGGGCATTTTCTTTTTAGGTACAGGAGGTGAAATCCAATTCCACCCCCCCCCCCCCTTTATAAATCTGCCACTTAGTTCCCCCTCAAAAAAAAAAAAAGTCCCCTGACTCTCGCGGGGACACTTTCACAGAAATCGCCAGCAGGTACGCCCTGGGAAACCGAAAAAAGAGAGAGGATGATCTGGCTGGCGCTCTGGTCACGGGCCAGAGGAGACAGGTGACCTTTTCTTCTGTAGCAGGGAGCCCGGGAGCCTGCCGCGAGGGCGTGTCACAGCGGCCTCAAAGCGCGGGGAGGAGGGCGGGGAAGAGGGCGGAGCCATCCCTTCGCCTTCGACGCCGACCCTGACCCTCCCCCGCCCCGCCGCCCCGCCCTCGAGAAGAGTGAGAAACGTGACTGCCTTCTACCTGATTCCAATTTTCTACTCCTCTGCTCTTTCCGCTTGCCCTCTCTCTCTCTCTCTCTCTCTCTCTCTCGCTCTCTCTCTCTCCCCACCCCGGACGGTCCCCTCCCCGGTCACAGTTGAACAGATTGTGAGTGTATTCCACGCATCCTCCAAACAAAAGGCGTGGGACCATTTCTCCAAAGCCCAGCGCAAGAACCTGGACATGTGGCGTAAGCAAGCGGAGGTGGGTGTCTCATTGTTGCTCTCGATTTATATCTTATGTTCTCCCCCTTCCCCCTTCTTTTCCAGCCCGCAGATTAAGATATCGCATTCATCATCTACGGCAAGAGACCTGTTGACCGCGTTAGTGTTTCACCATCCTACCCACCCCCCTCCCCCACGCCCACCCGCTCACCTCACCTGAGTGCCTCACTTTTGTACAGCATATTGATTTTAAGTTAAGCAGGGAATTAAATTGTGGGGGGAGGGGGGGGGATGCTTGGCAGAGCGCACTGACGCGCGGGGCATGACAGTCAGTGAGTAGGTGTGAATCATCTGGGACTGCATGTGCTCTATTCCTAGGCCTACGCTCCAGTAGAACAGGTAACGCGGCTGAGAAGTAAGTCTAAACGGATTCTTAAAGGTGCCCATAGAAAAGGTAACGCTGTAGGCCGTAACTCTGCGCTTTTTACGTCATCCAGCCTCACTGACTACCACCCCCTGGGTCAATTATGTACTTGAGATGCTTCAACTCTTTAGATAAAATGAGGGAAAATTTCAAAACCACTCCTGCAGATCCCTGGGAATTTTTGTTAAATTTTTTTTTTTTAAATATATATATAAATGAGGAATTTTCTTCTGAACATTGGTGAAAATAGATATTTAATTGGGCCTCATTCACCATACTATGAACAAATTTGCTTTAAGACTGTTGGGATTTGTTCTTGGGTAGAACAGAAGCTCTGAACACAAACATCAGGTAATCCCCAAATGTTTGTAAAAACGTTTTAAAGAAAGTCTTCAGAACAAGCTTGTTCGTAGACTGATTGGTGAATGAGGCCCACTGTTAGAAACCCGCAGGGATAGGTATGTTCCTCAGGTCCTCTGGATACCCATGCTGCGGTACGCTGGCCAAATCAATAAAGTTTTACAGATTTACATTCTCTATTTTGGTTGTAGTCACCTGTTTGAGTGCACATTACTCAAACATCAGGCTTGTTTGCATGTTTTGTTTCAACGCCAATTGGGGTCAGACATCTTGAGATGGAAAGATTTCATCAGTTAATGAGTCCTTATTGTATTTTCTTGACTGTATTTATTTCATTCAGTCCTGTCCCTCAAGCCCAAAGTTAATTATGATGAATTTTGTTTTGCCCTGTAATGGAGGGTGTTCAAGTGTAACGCATGTTGTCAGCGACTGCACAAATTGAAAATTATGTGGCAAAAACCCCTAGGCTTTGGTGTGTAAATATGATATTTTCAGTGTAATTAACAGTCTAATCTCTATTTTATACAGAGATAAAGATTAATCTTATGTGGATCAAAGTGTGCGTCAGTGCTTACTCCCAATGAGCTAATCCCGAGCACACTTTGCAAGGTTGGCAGTATTGTTAGTTCCTCCGGCCACTTAATCTCTCGATGGTTTTACAGAATGCAGAATGCATTAATGGATGTAAGTGGCTCATTTTTATCAGTCATATGCACTCTGGCACGCCTGTAGCCGTGTGTCTGGCCTTTCGTCGCGGATCCTCCCGTTTCAAGTTTTGGTGTTTCGAATTTTCACATCTGAGGCGTCAGAGCGATTGTGAAACAGTGTGATTTCAGTGCTCTGGGAGCCTCTGCAGAATGAATCCGTGTTCTCAACATCTCTTTAACATCCCCTCACTTTCTGATCCTGAGAAAGGAGATGGTTCCTCTTCCGAACTTCTATCGCATACTATTGCGTTATATGTGTAGCTTTTGCGTGTGTCACAGGTCCCATTTGAATTATTTGTGAAGTGAAGCAGACAGTCAGAAGTGCGCGGTGCTTAGAGTTTGCGATTCTCACTGAACAAAGACCCGCTTGCCGATGTCAGTGTGAACTGCGCGTGTCATCATCCCGCCATCATCGTTCAGAATCATCTCTGTCATTCTATCATAATGCTGCCAGGCCTTTACCTCTTGCCTTCATTAACTAAACATATTGACATTTTTTTCCCATGGACTCTGGGTTATTTTTAGCGCCTGTGAAGGGCGGGATGGTTCTTTCCCTTCCGCCCAAGCTGCTGCAAAGCTGTGTTGTTTTGTCCTCTTTCGATCTGAGTAGTAGTCCGAGCCCATTACCGTAGCTGTATTATGCATTATTTACGCTTTGGCTGCTGCTGTCTTCCTGCTAAAGCTAAAGAGGATAGAATAGATATAGAGAAGGATGTACAGTGGGAGGGTGCGGCGGAGCGCGCGAGAGAGAGGAGAGGCCGATTATCGGGCCGATTATCTCACGTCCTCCACCCTGCCCCTGCTCTGTCTCCGTCCCCTCCCTGGTTCAGCCACAGGAGGCCAGAAGACGTCGAGCACTAAATGTCCGAGGCCAATCCCCAAGTGAGCGCAGTGCAGAAATGGGGTTTGTAGGTTGATCTGACTCCCTATCTTTTTAATAACGTGCACAAATACATCAAGTTTTAAGAGTGAAAAATGTGCTTTTGATATTGCAGTTAATGAGGCTGTCTACCAGACAGGAGTGGTTCCCAAACTCGGTCCTTTGTACGGTGGCTTTCGTTCCAACCACAATTGCAATCCCAGAATTTGAACAAGCTGTTACTTTTTCTTAATTAGGTGCTTTTCATGTTTAGAGGGATTATTTACCCTCTTAAGTCTCATTATGTCAGAAATAGCTATGCATGCCATGAAGAATAAAAGTCCCATGTTCACATTGTGCTTATTGTGTTATATTGCATGCATTATAAGAAGAGGGAAATACATTTTTTTAACTGATCAAATTAAAGACTGAGCTGAATCAATAGGCTCCTAATTTGAATGTTGAACACACTTGCTTACGTTCTTTCATAATTTTTTTCCTTAAATTATTAACACAACAGATTTAGCTCATTTGATTTGTTTTATAAGTTTTTATTATCAACCAAATGGTTAGTTTTCACGGCCATGTGTTCACCAATTAGGAGCTTATTGATTCACCTCAGTCCTTAATTTGATCAGTTGAAAGATTTTGTTACATCTTTTTATGTAATTGCTTGCAATATAATTCAATAAGTGCGATGTGGGACCAGATTGATTCAGAGTATGGATAACCAATGAAATTCCTTTGAAAGACGCCTCAACATGACATCACTCATTGCAGCTGGTCACAATGATTCCTTCTTTTATTTCTTCACAGAAAGGAAACCGATGTTTTTTTATACACTGATAATGCCAATCACGTGTATATATATATATATATATATATATATATATATATATATATGCACTGTTTATTCATACATAGTATTTCTATATATGCATGTATGTGTGCATATATTATTTTACTTCCAATTTACTACCTGAATCAAATTAAGAGACTGAGTTTTAAATTGCTGAGATATAACATTATTGTTTGTTCTGAAACTCCATTATTTATATCCATACATTTTCAAAGGCTGATGCATGAGCTGCTTCAGCCTATATTCTCTGGTCTTTGGATTATGCAACAAATCCATACGCAAATGATCTTTGCGTTCAGGTCCATTTGTTCTTATTTATAAGACAGTGATTGTCATCTGCTGAAACATAAATTTAATTTATTGAATGTTTAAATAAAAGCATGTAGGCCTATGTCTTAGTAATTTTATCACATTCATCTTGGAGAGAGCAATCCATTTCTCTTTTCCCCCACATCCACCCACAGAACTCAATTTTCTACCTGATAAAAACTACTGTTCCCAGAATACCTGTGAACTCAAAGTGGGCAGGTGGGAAAGGGGATCCAGCGTCCCCTATCCTGGCAGCCCTGCTATCGCATCCCTCCTCGCCGCGGGTCGGAGGCTCAAATCAGACCCCCGCTAGCGGCGTAACGCTGAGAGCCGCCTGATTGGAGCAGAGAGGAGCCTGCTCAAAGTGTGCGTCCCACTGTTTATTCCCGCTCTAGATTGAAAAACTACGGGGGAGACCGAATCAAAGCCTCTCTCAACAGAGAAAGAAATCAAGTGGTGGGGGCAGGATAAAGAGGCGGCCATGATCCGCCTCTCATTTCTGCAAAAACTATCTGACAAAATCATTTTTAAAATTTAGATGTGCATTCTATTTCATTTGCCATTCAGTTTGCTCCTCTTGCAGTGATATTTCAATATCCTGCATAAAACCTTTTTAACCCTCTTTTTTTAATCTATTAAACACCCCAATACATGACAATAATATTGCGGTTTATAGAAAATAACTCTGCTGCAGCTCCTGCCTCACCCTGCTGCAGCTCCTGTCTCTGTCTGAGTCCAATCACCGCGCACCTCTGTGTCGATGAGAAAAATTGGGATCGATGACATACACAGAGGGTGGATTCCAATCCTGTTCTCAGTCTTCGCCTGACCCGGAAATCGATCGAGGTTCGCCATCTTTACGGACATTCCAAACCCAGGCACACCCATACACAAAAGCAATTTTACTGTTCCTTTCCATTTATTAAAAAGCGCTAATCCGTAATGACACTCATTCTTTATAACTAACAAAAGCTACGTTTATTCATGAAAAATGAAGCTAAAAAACATTATTGTTAAGCACGTAAGCATAATGTGATGCTAACGCTTGGTTGAGCAAGGACGTTCCATTTGCCGAATGCATGTTGCCTCGATTCCTCCGTTCTCATCTCTGATCCTTGCATCCTTTCCTCGAGTCCTCCATTGGGTGGAGCTAAGGGGTGAGGAAAGGAAGCGAGGAAGGAATGCAAGGAGTGAAAATAAGCAATTGGAATGAACCCAGTGTGTCTTACTACCCCCATAGCCCAGCTGTTCAATCACTGACTGCTCCGAGGCCTGCGGATGGCTGTAGTTGCGGGTAAATGTCCGTTAACGGCAGGTAAGATTCACCTTCCAGATCAGCCAGGCGCACGCGTGAGAAGGAAAGGCACATAAACAGGTTTCCGCAGTAACGGCCGCTCAGCGAACGGGTGGATAGATTCCTGGGTAGGTCGGGCAGGTTGCCACACAGGCCTGCTCGGCTTCGGTAAGTAGCAGCTCTGTAGTAGAGGTCTCCATGTTCTTCATCATCCTCACTCTGAATACCACGGGAGAGTAGGAGCCGCCGGTCTCAGTGCCGGGAGATCTGCTTTCAGGGTAAATGGGAAAATTTTGGTTCAGTTCCTTGGCTTTCAGGCGAATGTGTGTCTTTGGCCAGGAGATTTTTTGAAGACTTCTAGTACTGTCTGAAAAGCCTCAATGTAGCAGCCTCCACCTCTTAATTGCTTTAAATGGTGTTTTATCTCCCTTTTCCGGGCAAATGGGACTGTTTTTTTTGTTTGTTTTTTTCCTGTACTACCTGTGCAAGCTTTGCAATACGCCATGAGCTCAGGGCCTTGCAAAGCGCAGGGCAGATGGCAGTGTTTGGGCCTGGAGTTTTTTGTCTGTATCTCTCTGTCTCTGTATCTTTCTCTCTCTGTCTATTTCTCTCTCTCTCTGTATCTCTTCCCCCCCTCATCCACACACACACACACACACACACACACTCTCCTCCCGGAGGCGACGCCAGCGGATCAGAGGAACGTTTCTCCTTGTCGCGCACGTTCGCTCGCTCGCTCGCTCCATTAGCTGCAGAACTGCCCCGTCGAGCTCTCTCATGCCCTACCTCAGCTCTGCCATCTGTTCCCATCTGCATGTGCCCTCCCCCCCCCCCCACCACCATGCGCAGCGCCCCCCGCAGGTCCCCCAGATGCCCAGTCAACCATGCGCTCCGGTCACCCAGTAACCGCATGGCTGTACATAACTGCAGTCAGCCCATGGTGATCTCTCAATGTGCAGGCACAGCCCTGAAACCCTGCTGTCCCCCCTAGCCATATATACAGTATATATATATATATATACAACAGTTAGTTCCGAACGTGCATTGTGATTGGTTGAGACACATTCAGCACTTGGCCTGCGGCCGATTCAGAGCCGTGCTGATATACAGCATAACAGCACTCCCCCCCTATGTGATATTGCTTAAATATAATACTGTATGTATATATACATGTATATAAGGATTATAGCAGTTATTCCTCCCCAAAGTGTCTGGTGTATGGTGCTTAATCTGTGCCCGTCACCCTCCTCCAATGCAGGAAATACGCAACATCCACAACGAGGAGCTGATGGGAATTCGCCGAGAAGAGGAGATGGAGATGTCGGACGATGACATGGAGGACGTCTCGGACAGCAAGGACTCCGACGACTCGGGTACGGCACGATTAGCTACGCCACGGCTCGCCGCTCTCAGGTATCCGCAGTCCCAGTGGCCTCAGCGCGGTATACCCTCTGTCGGGCCATCTCACGGAGAACGCCCCGCCCCTGCCGGGCATTCAAATCGCAGCCTTCCAGAGACGCTCTAGGGAAGCCTCTAGGTTTTCCGTTAAAAGCAGGCATGGAGCTCCCCGCACATCAGATAAGTTTGTAATTAGGTGAGTTAATAAAGGCTTTCTCCCTCCAATTATACGGCACAATGGACTAAGTGAATTGCAGGAAACAATAGTTAAGTGGTGTTCTCCCTTAAATAATATAAGGGAAACGTAAGCAGGCCCTACAGAGAGCGCCCAGGTCTCTGTTGCTCCTATGATTCTGTCTGTAGCAAGGCAACAGGCTGTATTGGTCTGGTTCTGCCAACTCTACAGCGAATCCCACTGACAGTGCCTTCATCTCTTGTTCCACACACCCTGAGTGCTGTCCAATAGCACCCATATGCACCCAGCCTAACGGAGCTTAGCGCGCTACCGTTTCTCTCACACATTCCCAGCTGTTTCAGCTGGTCCTCTGTCCCTGAGGAGAACATGCTAGAACGAGTGGCCTGAGCACAGCCAACCACAGCAAAGCGAGCCTCCTAGATTAGACGCTCCCCTATGAATGCTGCGATAGTTCAATATTTGTGACAGGAACGTTAGCCTTGCCAGAATCCAGTGCAAGGTGGCAAAAGACCATATAAAAACGGCTTTCTTAAATCATTTTTTGACCTCGTGCCAATAAAGGGGAGACCGTGGTTGAAGCGTTCCGACACCTCGCTAAAACCCATAACTGAATTTTAAGTAAACCCCCCCCCGCCTCTCTCCCTCTTCAGAACTCGCAGATCTGGTGCAGTCACAAAGCTGTCAGCCGGCCAATCAATCAGAGCATCTCGGAGGGAGTCGGGGGCGGGGGTTCTGGGAAGGGTGGCAACATTATTTTTGATTGTGTCACTGCTGTGTCGTCCCCCTCACCGAATTGCGCCTGGTGTGGAAGCTTATAGCGGAGGAGGATGCCAGGCAGCTGGCGCAATGACTCTGCAGAGCTGATTTGAATGCTGCTTAAGTGTCATTAAGGGCCTTCGTCATACGGCGGAGCTTGTACCTGTCTCTGCCTACTGAAGGGAGTCGGGCCTTAATGTGGAACCGGGGCCTTAATGCATCATGTCTACTCTTGCCGACATCCTTTACAGCCGGTGACTGATGTCTGCTGTCAACGAGCCCCCCCTCTCCCGAGCACCCTGTTGTGTTTTTAGAATCGCCTCTTTACTGATCTCCGAGAATTTTCAAAATGTGTCCACGGTCCTCGTTAATATGCAGATGGATGCAAATGTAATCAAAGGCTTCGCCTGTTTTGATTTGTTCTCACTTTCCGCTTCAAGTGCAACCTTGGCTATTTAAAAAAAAAATAAAAAAATAAAAAGTAATGATCTTGCAGGCATCTGTCAAAGATTTGAATGGACAGGAAACAAGTCTGAATGTTTTTTGGCATAATGCGGCCGTCATTCGCAAATAGCCATCCTGTCTAATATTGTGTGAACATTAGGGGGTAATGATGTAGCCTCTGCTTAGGGTGGGCTTCAATTTCAAGTAATTTCTTGTGATTTAACCTGACAGCAGTGCGTAATGAACCTGTGTAGCGAACATGTAGCGAACCTGTTGAAATTTCACCGGAAGGGAAGAACATTTTTAGCCCCCCCTCCATTTTTTTTATTTAAAGCCAATCAGCGCCCATCTTCCGAAAAACTGATGTGCAGCGGCTGACCCGACTTTGTGTGTGATCATCCGCGGTCGATTACACCCCCCGCAGCATTACAGGAAAGTGAATAACCGTGCCTCTTCTGGTAGCCGCTTGATGAGGCCCTCAGATCAATACACTCCCATCGCTGGTCGGAGGGGGTCTCCTCCTATCCTTAATCTCTCCTCACACCGGCGAGAGCCGTCAGGATCGCTGCATTCCATAGGGCCTGCCCGCAAACATCGTTGCCAAAACATTTTATGGGATGTCCCTAGAGTTTGGTCAGTTTGTCACTAGATGCCACTAAATGTCATGATGGTGCAAAACATGATGATGTATTGACCTAATGATGTCATTATGTGGTCATATACTCACTGCCCTGTTGGAATTTAAGTAGAGCACAGAATATTTGTTTATTAATACATTTCTGCATGTAAATGTTTCATGACAATAAAATTAGCCTAAAAATTGTGTTGCTGTCATGAAGGACAGTGTAAAATATCACTAGGTATAAAGGAAGTGAAAATACTCCTTTTTCTCCAGTGTAGTCAGTCATACCCGCTCATTCGTTATTAAGATACCACGAAAAGAATGCCATTCATGTCAGACCTGCCTGCAAGGTGGCAGGGTAGTTCTCCTTTCTTTGTAAGCATTCAAATAGGCGATTACTTTTATGTCTGTGGTTTCCAATGGAAGTAATTCCATCAAGTGTCAACCCAAAGCCGTCTCGCCTTTTGTTGAGTTTGAACATGAAGTAATTTAGCGTAGCGCCATTTAATCTGCCACTCCAGGCTCTGATTAGCCGGTTGCCGAGGTTAGTGGCCATGGTATTGCACACATTTTAATCACAGATATTTAGTAACGATGCGCATGGCACATTAAGTCCGTTTTTTTTAACTTAAGGTTCTTTGTTTAATCTTCCCTGACTAGCCTGAGACATGTATGTGTAGAAAATGAGCTACATTGCTGTTAAAGAGCCTTTAATCACAGTCTCCTGCACATTCCACCTTTTCTTCTTCTTCTTCTTTGCCCTGCTATTGTGGTATTCCTGTGGTGCTTTCAGCCATTTTAGCAAGGCCTTGGCTGTGCCTCACTCTCATTGCGTTCAGTGACCTTTGACCCTCCTCACACACTTTAGTCTGCCCCCCCTTTTCCATGTTCTCGTCTCTTTCTCTCCATCTCTTTCTCTTTCTTTTAGCTTAGCACACCGCAGTCTCTCTCCCCTTCCCTCATGCTCTGGTTCTTCTCTCTCGTCTTTTTTTTTTCTTCTCTTTCTTATGTCAAGCTCACGCACACACAAACGCATACAAGAACATATCCCTGCCGCCCCCCATTTCCCATCTCTGTCGCCCTGACACACTCACGCGCACGCGCACACATGGACAGAAGCGCAGACGCCCTTTGACCTCCCCGTGCGCCTCTCTCATAGGCCCGGCGGCTCAGGCTGAGTCGTTGCGAGAGGAGAACGACAGCCTGCGCTGCCAGCTGGACGCGTACAGGAACGAGGTGGAGCTGCTGAAGCAGGAGCAGGGCAAGGCCCAGCCGCCGCGCAGCGAGGAGGACGCCACGCGCCAGCAGCAGCTCAGCTTCCTGCAGCAGGCCCTGCAGGGCATGCAGAAGGTACTGCACGCAGGCATGCGCGGAACTCTCAGCTTAGTAAAACCCCGCTGATTTCACCTGTTATACCATAACTGAACTAAACGATTTTAAAGAGAACAATTCATTCACAATTCATTTTAATGCCATTCTCTGCATGTGCGCTTTAACTTCATGCAGGAGCAGGTCTGTTTCACCTGCTTTGAATTGCACTCTTTCCAGGAAAGTGGACTTGTTTTTAAAGCGTTAAGCTGCTAATAAAATGTGTTGGTCACATTTCCATAAGCAGGACATTATAAAACAAGAGAAATTATGTGTTGACCTCTGGGTTTCCAACCTGACAGCTTTATTGTATTTAGTGTCATCATTAAGGCAAAATAATGGTATTTATGTTGTTAATCAATATTAGAGTGCAGGTAATGAACTTCGGATGAAGCTTGAACTTCGAGAACTCCATGAAAACAGCCTCATGGAATTTATGTTTGACAATTTTTCATTGCATAATCAAACAAAATTTGTTAAACAAGCAGGCTAATTTGATGTTTTCTAATGTGAGATGGAAGCCATTGGTATATATTTTGTAAAATAACAGCACTGTCGGGAATTACCGGGAATTCATAATGGTTAGTCCGAATAATATTGATCATACTATTGATCCATATAGCCTATTCCTTGATCACACTAAACACGCACGAGAATGTCTGTTTCGCCATCATATAAGCAATCCGCCAAGGTAGAAAAGCAGGCTTTTAAAGGGAATAGGACCTGACATTTTGATTGGTTTATTGCAAGACACACGCCCAAGACACAGCTATAATTAATGAAGAGACTAGGTTCAGCCCATTTGCACGTTGCGCCGTGCTTAGCGCTCAAAAAGTGGACTTGGACACGCCCTAAATGCACTTACGCCATGCGTTTAGACAAAGCGCTAAGATCGCCAAGATAGAGCCCATACAGTCTAGCAAAGACTCACACAGTCCAGCACAAACTGAAAGTAATATAATTCATTACACATCCGTAGTAAAACTCAGAAGCACATGTCACAGAGACACATTGTCACTCAAAGTATCTGCAGATGAAACTCACTGTTCCCTGACATTTATCAGTAGTCCTGCTTGCAGTAATCATTTCACTCAACTCTAGGAATTTTTATGAATTAAAAGCTGACTGGATAAAGGTCAATCATTTTAAAGGAAACCACGTGTGAATTGCTTAGTTTGGCATGTAACACTTTCAGTAAATGATTTAGAAGGCAGATTAGTAAATGCTATATCCAACTGAACACTTTCCCTGGGTTTCATATTGGTGAGAGGACCATTGCACGTGCCACATGTTGGCCAAATGGGGTAGAACAGTTTAGCGTGAATGTTTTATTGATATTCTTAGCATGCTCCTGAGCCCAGATCAATAACTGCGAAACAATGGAGAACACAGACACTGAACCGTATTTCAGGCATATGGCATAAATGACATTGCCTCTTCAGGCTCGGCAGAACTGTAAATACTAAATAATTAAACAGAAAGGCTCTTTCTTGAGGATACAAGCCTGCTTGGATTAAAATCTTGAACCTAAGTTGTCCCTCGGCTTCTTTTGAACCACATTTTCTATCAAAGAGGCATTACATTGCATTACATTACATTACATTACATTACATTACATTGCCATCACTCAGCGGACATGCAGAACTAAGAGGCATTACATTGCCATCACTCAGCGGACATGCAGAACTAAGAGGCATTACATTGCCATCACTCAGCGGACATGCAGAACTGGAGTCAGAAATGATGACGCATGCTTCCAATGTTGTTGGAGAGTCAAATAAATTTTATTTTGTATCCAACCAGCAATGAGAATGTCAGTGAATAGCAGGAACACGTCTCTTTGGGTTTGTGGAGTAACTGGACCACGATGTGATTAATACGTGGCTCTTCTGAAATGTGTATTCTACTATAAATGGCTGACTTCTAAAAATTTGTTTCTGATTTTTCCCTTTTCCTCCCAATTTTAGTAGCCAATTGAACCCCTATTCTAATTCAATTCCCCCCATGTAGCAACTGCTTGAGAACCACTGCTACACAACCCCGTCAACCGGTATTAGTAGTAGGAAGGAGGGCGCCACGTCCTCTACAGGGCGCGGCTCCTCGAGCTCCTGACCGTGACCCCAACTCGCCCTGGGTCGTCCGTGCGCAGCGATTCTCTCCGAGCCCCTCCCCCCACCCGGAAGCGGCCGCCAATTGCCGCTTCCACAGGGCACCGGCCACGCTCGGATATGGCAGGACCGGGGCGCGAACCCCGATCCTCGGAGTACAACTGTTTTTTTCTTACCGTTGTACCACCGCGGCGGCATAAATGGCTGACTTAATGGTAATTGAATTAACTAACCTCCGCTACCTGCCTCGTGCCGGTTAGTGGGGGGGTCCGACACTCAACCATCTGCCAGAGGTCTAGCTATGTATATAGTGGCCAATTGTGTCTTTTGACACCATCAATACTGCTGCACAGCCACTCGCACCATCAATACTGCTGCACAGCCACTCGCGCTCTTCCTCCATAACAGGGGAACCGTTGGATCCCTGACGCTAACACCCACCGGCGCCGCAAAATACCCCGGGATTTCCCTTAACTCACAGTGAATAATATCTTCTTCTTCTTTTTTAAGTCAGCGAGCGAAACAGCCACCAGGTCATGCAGCAGAGGCATAGAAGACCAGGCTGGGACGATATACTTTCTCTTCTGTAGGGCCTACATGACCTGAGCAGCCTTTTATAATCATGCATTCTCATGTTAAAATGCTCATATGTAACATACGAAAGCTACAGTTAGCTGCTCTATTTTTCATTCCTCCCAGTGAATCCCAAACTCATTATGACTCATCCACACAGTATACAAACATATTTATCATATGTAATGTATATGATGAATATGCATGTGTGTGCATATATTTATACATTTTCTTATTACTCAAAACTAAAGAGTATATTGAATGCCCCCCACCCACAAGTATGCTCACTTCCCCCTGCCACATCAGAAGGGCTCCTGATCCTAAATCAGCCCCCGTCTCTACTGCCGAAGCACAGACTTGATCCCCCTCCCACTCGAGTTCTTCATTGTATTATTTTCCTCCGCTGGTTCTCTGTGGAAGACAGATGATGCTATGTTATTTATTCATCATGTCTATGACAAAAAAAAGAAGAGAAAAAAAAGTTACCCAACCAGGTACAGGGCTCTGGAATAGATATCAGATGTTTGTGTGTGTGTGCGTGCGTGCGTGCGTGCGTGCGTGCGTGCGTGCGTGCGTGCGTGCGTGCGTGCGTGCGTGCGTGCGTGCGTGCGTGCGTGCGTGCGTGCGTGCGTGCGTGCGTGCGTGCGTGCGTGCGTGTGTGTGTGTTGGCGGCTCTAAAGCCCTCTACCCAGTCAGGAGCTGATAAGCATCATGGGAAAGAGCAGAGCTGCCAACACGACAATGCCACTGCTCTTGTTCTGTTGAACCGCAGGTGTCTGGGCCCTGTCCATCACTAAACAATCCGCCATCTCTCTGACAGCAAACAGGGCGCAACACCAAGCTAAAATAGTGCTAACAGGCACTAACTTTAACCAAGAACAATCATACGCTGCTGATTTTCCCCTCATAAAAGCCCTGTCTGTTGAGAGGAAGTAACACTTGCTTTGCATAATTGTCACCAAAATAAATATGAAAGACGGTCCCAGATGGGACCTGCAAAAAGACCCCACTGCGTAGGTTGTTTGTGGCAGCTGTGTCGGCAGTCTCACGGTCGGGGCCCCCGAATCGCGTGAGTAGCGGGAGCAGCGTACAGCAGAATCAATTTTCAATTGAGTGCCACTGTGAGCTCATTTCGAAGGTGAGAAAGGCATACGTGAGCGTTAAAACTAAGCCAGTGTACATGGCATTTGCATAAAGAGGTCTGGCGCTGGACTGGAGTTGTGGGGTCCGGGGTGAGGGGTGTGTCAGGGCCATGTGCTGACACTGCTTTCCCTCCGTCTGCAGCAACTTCTGAAGATGCGGGAAGAGCTTAAGCAGAGGGAGGCGGAGCTTGAGAAGACCAGCGAGGAGAAGCTACAGCTTGAGAGCCAAGTGCAGAGCCTGAAAGAGCGAGCATTCCCCCTCACACAACCCTCTCCGGTTAGTATCTCAAACACAACACGGTCTTCCCCTGTGCTCTCACACTCAGTCCTCTCACCGGTCAGTATCTCAAACACAACACGGTCTTCCCCTGTGCTCTCACACTCAGTCCTCTCACCGGTCAGTATCTCAAACACAACACGGTCTTCCCCTGATTTCACACACACAGTCCTCTCTCTGGTCAGTATCTCAAACACAACACGGTCTTCCCCTGATTTCACACACACAGTCCTCTCTCTGGTCAGTATCTCAAACACAACACGGTCTTCCCCTGATTTCACACACACAGTCCTCTCTCTGGTCAGTATCTCAAACACAACACGGTCCCCTGATTTCACACACACAGTCCTCTCTCTGGTCAGTATCTCAAACAAAACACGGTCTTCCCCTGATTTCACACACACAGTCCTCTCTCTGGTCAGTATCTCAAACACAACACGGTCTTCCCCGGTCAATATCTCAAACACAACACGGTCTTCCCCTGTGCTCTCACACTCAGTCCTCTCACCGGTCAGTGGCTCAAACACCATACAAGAAAAAAAGAGGAGTTAGACAAAGGCATTTATTTCTAAGTAGCGAGAGTGGTGGTGTGTCACCGTCCAACCTGCCCTCCCCGCCCCTGACGACAGCCCCCGACGACAGCGGCTGACAGACTCCGCCAGCGGGCCATTCGTTTCCAGGTTTACGGCAGACGCTAATGAAAACTAATGGTGTCCACACACACGTAACAGAGTGAATGGGCCCCACTACTGGCTAACATGGGTCTCTTTCAATGATGTCCCTTTCCCCGCTATTAACCCTCAACTAGTGATAATTACACTGATGTCTTGTGGGAGCAAATTGGGAGTCATTTTAAGAACTGGGGAAACCACTTATTTAGAATGTCTTTGCTCAAATTATGACATATTTTAACCGGATAAGAGTTTTCTATATCTAGGGCCATCATGCAGTGTGTATGCCATATTGTTGTGCCTATACCATCACCTCATGATCATAGCTTCCCTACCAGTATATTGATAGTGGCTGAATGAGGGCAGTTTGTTTTGCTCGTCAAAAGGATGGTGAGTCGTCAAATGCTCAGATGTTGGCCTCTGCTATTAACAACTCAATCAAACGTCTGCTTTGACTATATGAAGTAAGGCAGTGCATTCATCTGTCTGGCTAACAGCCTGGCTAAAAACAGCCTGGCTAAAAGGTACACATGTGTAAGGTGTTAATTTAGCGTTGCCCAGGCTGTTTCACACTTCCTGGATGTGATGATGCTTCGAGGCTTACGGCGTGCTGCGTGTCGCCTCACCGCCATTCCCGCTCTGCCTTAGCTATCCGCCTTCATTACTCTTATTAGGACTCTGGCGAAGGTCGCGCCTTTAGGCGTTAACAGTTTGGGCGCTGTCCGTCCTCAGGTCTCCGTGGAGCCCGCTCCTCTGTGTTCTGTTTCCCAGGTAATTATAGCCCATGAATGGTAATTAAGCCTGAGAGAGGTGGATCTTGCCTGCCGCTGAAATCTGCACTGGGTTCACAGCCTCTCGGTAGCCCCTCCCACACACTCACCTGCCCTGACTCAAGTTGTGAGGCGCTCACAACCTGTCGGTAGCCCTTTCCATACATTCACCTGTCCTGACTCAAATTGTGAGGCGCTTTCCTCTCTGTTTTTATCACAAAAAATATTTGCGGGTTCATTAAAATCATCTGGAGTTCTCACCTCAGCTCTGCAAGCCCATGCCCGGAGTGCTGTTGTACTAGCTGCCAGAACAATAATGTGTTGTGTTCGCGTGTGTTTGTCGTGTGTGTGTATGTATGTGTGTGTTTGTTGTGTATGCGTATGTGTGTGTGTGTGCATGTGTGTATGCGTGTGTGTGTTTGTAATGTGTGTGTGTGTGTGTGTTTGTGTGCGTTTGTAATGTGTGCGTGTTCGCACATATGTGTGTGTTTGTGTGCGTATATGCACGTCTGTTTGCATCACATTGCGTGTGTGCTTGAGTGTGTGTGTGTGGGTGTGTTTGTGTGCGTGTATGCATATGTTTGTGTTTGCGTGTGTGCTTGAGTGTGTGTGTGTGTGTGTGTGTGTGTGTTTGTTTTTTGTTTGTAATGTGTGCGTGTATGCTTATGTCTGTGTGTGTGCTTGAGTGCCTGTGAGTGTATGCATGCATATGTGTGCGTGTGTGCCTGAGTGTGTGTATGCATATGTCTATGTGTGCCTTTGCGTGTGTGTGCACGTGCATGCGTGTGTGTGTGGCCCTGAGTGTGTGTGTGTGGGTGCGTGCGTGCGTGGGAATGTGCGTGTGTGTGTCCCTGAGTGTGTGTGTATGCATATGTCTACGTGTGCCTTTGCGTGTGTGTGTGCACGCGCGCGTGTGTGTGTGTGTGTGGGGGGGGGTGCGTGTGTGTGGGTGCGTGTGCGTGTGTGTGTGCGCGCACGTGCGTGCGTGGGAATGTGCGTGTGTGTGTATGCATATGTCTATGTGTGCCTTTGCGTGTGTGTGTGTGTGTGTGTGTGTCTGAGTGTGTGTGTGTGTGTGTGGGTGCGTGCGTGCGTGGGAATGTGCGTGTGTGTGTATGCATATGTCTATGTGTGCCTTTGCGTGTGTGTGTGTGTGTGTGTGTGTCTGAGTGTGTGTGTGTGTGTCTGAGTGTGTGTGTGTGTGTGTGTGGGTGCGTGCGTGCGTGGGAATGTGCGTGTGTGTGTCCCTGAGTGAGTGTGTGTGTGTGTCCCTGAGTGTGTGTGCATATGTGTGTGTACTGAAAGTTCCTCACTGATGGCTCCTCTCATTTCTTTAATTGACTGTAGCTGGAGATGTCGGAAGATGACAGAGGGAGCGAGGAGAGTGCTAATCAAGCCAATGTAAGTGGAACCCCCCCGCCCCCCCCACGTCCCTCAGCTCTGGGGGCCACACTCCGTCCCACTCCCGTCGCCTGCCAGCCTCCTCCAATGACATGACAGATCATTACGGGCCAATCGAGCGCGGCAGGATAAATCACCCAGACACAACTGGGTTAGGAAATCAAGGCCCTGTCACATCACTCAGGTGGGGGGAGGAGCGGGCCAGGGGGTCCCATTGGGAAGGGTCCGCACTGGGACCAAGGCCCTGTCGCAATCCCGGCCCAACCTGTGGCGACTTTCGGAAAGGGTGTCCTTGAAATGAGACGCAGGCAGGCCCCCCGCAGGCCTGGACCCCCGCGGGCTCCTGCCCACACCCCGCCCCCCCGCTGCCTTGTCAACAGCTGACGGTAAACAACAGCTTGATCATTAGCACCGCTAACACTGGGATCCTTTCAGCTCCTCTCTCGGCATAACGCGCTGGCTGGCAGCCTCACTTTTCAAACTTTAAAAACAATATTACTATTCCTGCTCGCCTCGTAACTTTCCGCACGGTTTCCGGCGCTCTTGCGCTACGCCGAGCGGCGCACGTCCTTCTGCGGTATTTTAAATAAGTTATTGTCATTGTTCTTTCTTCTAAGAATACATGTTTGAAAAGGGGGTTATTAAAGGCTAAAACACTTCGACATTGTTAGAAGTTGTATGTTGGTGATGTAAAGCACAACCAAGATCCCAAGGGCGTCACTTTGTTTTGAAAAGTGGTGGGGACACTTTTTTCTGATTAAAAAAAAAAAAAACATTCGGTGGACCCCCCCCCCCCACATACAAATTTAAAAAAAAGTTTAAAAAAAATTATTATTTTTTATTATTATTTAATTTTTTTAGTAGCTTGAAATTATTATTTTTTATTATAATTTTTTATTATTATTCAATTTTTTAGTAGCTTAAACATGTTATATGTTGGCCTTGCGTTGTCTAAAGTTTAATACATTACATATGCATGTTCAGGGGACTGCGGGGCGCCGGTAACGTTATGGTGAATCAGAGCACTCATTCATTTTCAGGCGAGCCCCCTCATTCTGCTGCCTGATTCGCGGCCAAAAAAGGAGGTCCCCGGACGCAGGCCTGTGCGCCCCGGACTATCCTACCCTTTTCTGATTAGTCCTCATGGTTTATGATATTATTTGATTGGATTTAAGGCATGTTTATCACGCCCAGCCGGCATCTAGCAGGATATCACTGCGAGTGCGCAAGTACTACGGATAGGTTCAGTCGGCTGCTACTCAACTCATTCATTCAAGTAGATCTATTCTAGACCAAGCGAGAGAGATAATTCGAAATGGCTTCTTCAAGTGGAACAGAAAGCAAAGAAAATTCGGTTATTTCTTTGCAAAAAGAACCTTTCTCAAGGCGTTCACTGGAAGAAAAGAAAAGAGTAAAGGAACTTGGACCAGAGCGACCAGATTTGCACATTCAACAGCAAACAAGTGATCGCGGTCGGGCTTATATACCCGGGGCTTCTCTCGCTCGTGTTATGACAAACGGAGTTGGCTAGCTGGATGTGCTGTGAGTCATGCGTTCTATTGCTTTCCCTGGGGTACGAGACCTAAAGGCTACAGAATTGGCATTAGAAACAATCAACCTAATTTTATGCGCATTTTCAAGTATCGCATCAGAAAAGGTTGATGGAAACGGCAAAATTCGAAAAAACTTACTCTAATTCGCAAAAAAGTTTATACGCTCGCTTGAGGTGGTTTTTGTCTTTTGCGAAAAAGAGTTAATGCGCAAAACGGTAGATGGAAACACATTTGCCGAATAAGTTCTGACGTAGCGAACATTGAACTCACGTGACTGATCAGCCGTTTCCGCTGTCGGCGTCTTTCCGGATATCAATTCGGCCAATATTAGTTGAATTGAAAGGACAATTACAACTTGCCCAGCTGAAACTAATTCCTGCAGACCTCTTTCCATTTTATTGCCAAGCGTTATGTTCTCCACGTGGGTATGTTACCAAGGCAACTGGTTTTGTTTACGATATGCAACCTCTACTTCTTCGCTCCAACTCAGTTGGTGGAAACGCACCTAATTCGCATTTTCTTTTTTTTTCTTTTTGCGAACTTTCCAAAAGTTCGCTTAAAATTCGAATGACATTTAGATGGAAACATAGCTAGTGATGTCTTACTTGAAAAACTGTCCTCCACTGTTGCCAATTAAACTGTCTTATGCAACTGAGACACAAGGTGGCTTGTTTTTTCTGTTTAAAGTCAGTCAGATGTATTTGTTTTTTTTTAGAAATGCTAGCGCCCCAACCTATATTTAGATCACCAGCCGCCACTGGTATTTTCTATCATATAGGACTTCCACCAGCCCATTTAAAAAAGTGGTGGGGACAAGTCCCCAGCGTCCCCAGCGTAAATGACACTTATGCCAGGTCCCATTTTCCTGTTTCGTGTGGTATTTCAGTTTTCCGCAGCTAAAATCGAGTTCTGTCACGCGGTGATATTGCCTCAGCGGGCAGAGAGCAGTTTAATATGAGAGTGCGCTTTCAACTCGGTATAGCACCATCTATAAGTATCAGATAATCGTTTTAGCCCATTAGGGACAATAATTCAGGGGCTTTGCTTTGAATTCCCGCTAATCAACTTCCTGCAATACTCTACTGAGGGAAATCGATATTTGATCAAGAGGACATACTGATTTTTGGGTGCTAGCAGCCCGAATAGTCCAGAATGCAACAGCGTGGATTGACGGGGGATTTGGGGGCGTGGCCACAATCTCCGACTTTGCTTTGAGCCTTTTAGCTAACGTTCTCACGACAGTAGTTCTGGGTACCGTAGGAAAATAACACACTGGAGCAGATCCAGAAGAAGCCTGACAGGATAGCAAGTGAAATATTTTAAATAGCCATAAAGTAAAATGTATTACACGTATCAGATAAAAAACCCTGGAATGACTTGTTCATCGCTGTAACATGTTAAGGGGTTTTTCTTTAATATTGGGGAGTTTTTGTTCTCACCGCCGTGCTTTTCTTCCCACTGGGGAGTTTTTTTTCGTTTGCTTTTTCGGTGTTCAGGCTTGGTTTTTGTCCAATTTTCCTTCTGCTTCTCTGTACAGCATCTTTGTGACAGTTCTGTGTGTGAAAAGCGCTTTACAAATTAAATTGAATTGAACTGAATTAATGTGCGAGGTGAATGGGACAGGCGAACTTGCCGTGCTGTGAAATTGAACAAACGGAGCTTCGGTACGGCCAGGCTCTTTCCCAGAAGGCGGGTTTTACCGCGTATGACTGCGCGTCGCGTGAAAGCTGTCGGCGTGACGTCCCTTGTTTCTCCCGCAGGAAGCGGCAGCCTCGGCGGTGGTCTCCTGCAGCCAGGAAAAAGAGAACGTTCCGGAGAAGGGCCCTCCCAGCCCAGTGAAGTCGGAAAGAGAGGCCCTGCTCGTCGGTAAGTGAGGGGACGGGAGGGAACCCTGTTTGTTTGGGGGGGGGGGTGGTGAGGGTGACAGGGGCAGACAGATTGTCACAGCAGAGGCATGTAGGCTACACACCCCACCTGCCGTTCGCTCCATCATTAGCCTGTAATGATATAGACTGTGAGAGGAGCGTTCTCTACAAACATCTCGCTGAGCCGTGTCACGCATGGGAATTACCTGACAAAAGATGTCCTTGGTCGCCCGCGGTTTTAATGACCGTGTTCTGGCTGCTGGCCCGCGATGTGACTCAGGTCTGTCCCTGTGGCTGTGAGATCACACCCATGGTGTGGGCATTTATCTCCTGGCTCCCGCTTGTGGCAAAAAATGTAACAATGCTGGTGTGCATTTACCACCCTAGGGTGTTTATCTAACTCCACGAACTCATATAAACACCCCTGGGTGTTAAATGTACACCACCATTTTTGCCGTGCAGGTGCCGTGGGAGAAAGGCTAGGGAGCCAGCGGTGGACAAAACAGCCCTGTGCGTTTTTTTCACCCCCTTTTCTCCACTGACGGTATCGGCACGGTAACACGCCATGAGTGGCTGTCTTTGGCAAGAGCGGGCCGTCACATGCTCGAATGAGCCCGGCGATTAGCTGCTTAACTACCTCACGACTAATGGGCCTGTCCTTCAAAGCCAGCCCCGGCTCCCGTCTCTCCGAGTGTCAAACGTCGAAGGGCTTTCCCTCCATCGCGCTTACCGAACCCCACGTCTCATTTGAAGCCCAAATTAAAGCAAGCCCACCCGTCGAGTGGGAGGAAGCTCCCGAAGGTCCTGGCTCAAAAATAAAATGGACCCCTGTTGCTGAAACGGGCCAAAGTTGCTTCTTCCCCTGCAGTTGATTCTGGAAAAATTAAGATGAAAGGACAAAAGCAACAGACACAGAGCCGGATGCAGACCAGATGGCTGTGACTCGATAGCTTGTGCAAAGTGAAGGCCGTGCTGGGCAGATTCAGTGCTCTCCACAGCCCTGTGATCCTCATTGGTCCAGAGCTCTCAGATCCGGTCCCATATCTCAGGCCTTCAGCCAATGAGGATGTTTCCTTTTTCACTTGGGTGTGACAAGGCTTACAGTACACTGCAGCTTACGCTGTGATTGGCTACCGCCCCCCCCCCACCCTTCTCATGCATATTGTATACAGCTGAGAGAGTCCATCCACTCCATAAATGCGTGGGACAAATCGCCGTTAACCACAAAACAGAACAGAAAGTTGATGCAGTATCTCTCCACAGGGTAAATGCTCATTCCCACAGTTCATTTGCATTAACTGCACATGCAAATTAGACAAGGAAATAAAAGGTTTTGACACTTACCTTTAATTGAGTGTAAAGACATGTAAAGGACTGCTAATAGCGTTGCTCCTTTCCTGGGATTTCCCTGGCTGCCACAGTAATCCCTCATCTACTTACTGTAAGGTCGTTTGTAAGTGCATCCATTTTCATACAGGAAATAGCTTTACCAACTCAAATGGCTGTATGAATCATGTATACAGCATCTCAATGCATTATCTTTAGTGAATTGTTCAGCTCTCCGTACGCAGAGATAATCTTGTAGAGAGAAAATATCAACTAAGTATTGAATTTTTTTCATATTTTAACGTGGGCAACCTGAAGTGCAGAACTTCCCCACGTTCGTTATGTGAACGTGGCATTTGTTGTTTGAATGAAGAGAAGCAGTAATGCCGCTGATGAAATGGCGTGATTAATGAGAGGAACATCAAAGCCGTAATTAAACACTTTTCTTAATTTGCGGGGCTTGAGCAGGAGTGTAATTGACTCAGCAGTGACTGCCTGAAGAAAAAAAATTAAGACGATTGAAGTCTTCAGAGTAATATCTTATCAGCCAGATACTCTAACGGTCTGAATTGGCCTCCTTTGTGCTGTCATTGTGCCTGCATGTGTTGTAGAGAAGGGAAGTGATGTTAAGACACGAAGATGTTACGTTTCTGACTTTGTGCTGTCCTTCTCAGGCATTATCTCCACCTTTCTCCACGTCCACCCGTTCGGAGCCAGCATTGAGTACATCTGCTCCTACTTACAGCGCTTGGACACCAAGGTACCCCTGGCAAGCCCCTGCACTCCAGAACACACACGCACTGCACAACAGCAAACGTTCCCACCCGGCTGACACATCCAGACACAGACGGTTACTATGCCACTGGACCAGTGTGCGCGTGCGTGTGTGTGTGCGTGCATGCGTTTGTGTGTGTGTGTGTGTGTGTGTGTGTGTGTGTGCTTGTGTGCCTGTGTTTGTGCGTGCGTGCGTGCGTGCGTGCATGCGTGCGTGCGTGCGTGTGCTTGTGTGCCTGTGTTTGTGCGTGCGTGCGTGCGTGCGTGCGTGCGTGTGCTTGTGTGCCTGTGTTTGTGCGTGCGTGCGTGCGTGCGTGTGCTTGTGTGCCTGTGTTTGTGCGTGCGTGCGTGCGTGCGTGCGTGCGTGCGTGCGTGCGTGTGCTTGTGTGCCTGTGTTTGTGCGTGCGTGCGTGCGTGCGTGCGTGCGTAAGCAAGTATGCATGCAAGTGCAAGTCTGTGAGAGTATGAGAGAGAGTGGAGGCACATTCACACATGTGCATGTACAAACATAGCTTTTCATTTACTGAGAAAATGGCACTGGTCTTCTGTCTCCTCAGGATCATGTGTCATGCAGAACTGTCTATCCAATTCCCCATCCAGTGAAAGCTTTAATATCAGTACCCTCCCCTAGTCAAACAACTGCCGCAGACACCCAGAGCTAAAATGTGCTGTCTGGGATTAGCCTGCAATATAATTCAATTTTCCATACTTTACTTATAAGAGCCATACTGGAAAGGCGGTCACCTGGAAGAGTGTCAGCTACCAAGCAGAAATAAGGGGCTTGTTGATCGCTCAACCATTAAAAGTTATTTAATGTGTTTGTAGCTAGCTAGCGAGCAGCTAGCTGGCCAGCTTAACCCATTTAGCAAGTTAGAGGTTTCATATTTAGGTAGTTTCTACAGTGCAGAGATGCGAATGCTATCAAAATGAACGAATAAGGCCCAGCAATGGCGTGCTTCACCTAGCATTCCAGCAGCGGCGTGTGTGGTCTCTGGGAGAGTGGGTGAAGGAGGCAGAGGAAGGATGGAGCTGTATGTAGGTTAGGTTTTTTTCCTGACACGTCTCACAGTCTCACATTCGCAGTGCAGAGAGGAAAGGTCCCCCCAACATCCCCCTGGGGTTCTGTGTAATCAGTGCAGTGTCCTCCGTGAGCACTTTTAACAGGCGCTGCTCATCGCCGGTGTTATATTCAACAGCAGTCTCCAGGGACGGCCTCTTGTGCGTCAGCACAGGAGCAGATGCAACTGCACCGCTCCATTTCATATTCCGCCAAACCAGAGTCAGCTAACCTTTCTCGGAGGGGCGGAGTCAGCTAAGGGACCCCCAGTGGTGTTGGTCAAGACACGGGCCTCTTTCTGTACTGCCCTCCGACCCTGAGACTCAGCGATTGGAGGAGAAGTGTGAGGAGGGCGCGGGGCCAGTTAGAGAGCGGGCTCGCCCCGACACACAGCTGGTACCCCCCTCTTTTTTGTGGCGCTTGTAAAAGTGACTTGTTTTCTCATGAATATGGTTGAAAAACTATGAAGAAGTGGAAACTTTTTTGGGTGTGACTGACAGCCCTGAGGCCTTGTTTGTTCCCACGCTGCCCCGTGGAAACACGATGGCGGCGACACTTCTTTTTCAGCAACTTCAGCACTTGAGTAGAGCTCACGTTCTTCACGTCTATTTTCCATTAATTTTGTTGCCAGACACGTGCTAACACATGCTAACAGCACTGCTGTCGAGCTAAACTTGGACTGCGGCCCCGGCGGTCTTCCTTCAGCGTGCTCTGAAGGAGATGCTCAAACGTATGCGGATCACACCGTGGAATGCAGCGAAGTCACGAAGCCGTCAGAACAGATGTTACGACTGATGTAGTTAATTGGCTTGGCCTCTGCTGTAATATACAGCGATTAGAATTTCCACTTGTGTACAAATCTTAATGTTGTCTGTTAATTGGGAAAAAATTAAATGCTTTAATATTTTGATTATAATAATGGGTCCCCAACGTTATGGAGAAGTACTGCAGAGATCCACGTTAAACAGCAGTCTCCTATCACCATGGAGACTTGTGTCGGCCTATTCTGGCCTGCTGCCTGCACCTGCATAGCAAAAATGATGGTGTACATTTAACACCCTAGGGTGTTAAATGTACACCGGCAGTGTGAGATTTGTACATTTTCCTGATCGTGTTCGCTCCGTCTCACAGATCAGCACGTCGGAGGTGGAGGCACTCCTGAGCCGGCTCCCCTGCACCTTCAGGCAGGAGCTGACGGGCGTGGGCGCCAGCTTGGAGAAGAGGTGGAAGTTCTCCGGCTTCGAGGGCATCAAGACCGCCTAGTGGCGCCGAGACAAAGGGCCTGGAACCTCGAGAAGAGGGGGTGGGTGGGGGGGGGGGGGGGGGGAGTGGGAGGGGAGAGGGGGCAACAGACAGGGGAGTTTTCAAAATGAGCCTGCCAGTCCGCTAGGGGGGCGACGTCAAGCACGACGATGGGGCCTGGTAGCGAGAGAGACTGGCTGCGCGCTCCGCACAGGGACGTCTGTCCGTCCATTCATCCATCCAACTGCAGAGTTCACTGTCCTTCTGTACAGCCCGAGCCAAATCAGCCGGGCCAGCCCCGAAAATGAGAGTCCGCTCAAGGCTTCATTTTATCAATTGTCTTTTCTTTCGCTCACACTAGTTTATTTTCCTTTTGTAAATAAGTATATAAATAACATATGAATATATTTCTTCACTATCTGTACAGGATGTTCACTGTCCCGTGGAGGCTTTTGTATATATACAATCCATGTATAAATAATAAGAAAAGACTTTACTTTGTAAACAAAAGAAAACCGATGATAAGAGAGAATGAAGGCCTTGTGTTATTTTAAAGTTGTGAGAAGGGTCTTGAGGGGTGTGATAACAGGAGTGAAGGGAAAGGTTATTTTGGCATGGCTGGCGAGATAAACATCTCGTTTCTTGTGAGCTGCCTGCGCAGAAAAGGGAGAGGCTGAGCCAGGCAGGGGAGCTCCAGCCGTAGCCCTGGAAACGCAGCGTCCGACGCCCCCAGCCTCGGCCCCGCCCCCCCCCGGTCTCGCCCGCAGTGTGACAGAGGGCCGTGACCCAATTTCTGCACGCCGACGACACCGCAACTCTGTTCGCCATCACCGGAGAGGGAGAGTGGAGAGGAGGCACGGCGTGGATCGTGTTCATACCCGGGAGGCCCTCCCACGCCCCCACAACCTCCCCCACACCTCGCCTCTCCAAGGGAAAATAGGCTTAGATGCGTTACTCATCTCTGAAAGCCTTTTCCGTGTCTGTACTTTTCCGTTATGTTTTTTTAATTATTATTCCTTAGTCATTTTCAAACGCAGAAAGGCCATCTGTGCTTATTTCTCCTGGAGGGATGAGGATTCGAGAGTCATGTTTTTGTGGTGTAACTCTGAAAAGTGCGGGCGTCGAGGGAACGGCCGTTCCGACGGTTTCCGATGTGTTCCGAGACGTAGCTGCTCGCCGGGAGTGACCTGCGTTTCTGCACCTCTAAGCATTGGCCAGTTGTTTAACATTTAGTTTTTTTATCTGGGTGAGAGCGGTACCTGAAGCCAGCGGCTCCCCACCCTCAGAGCTCACAGCCAGCGCTGTGTAGCCAAGCATTCCTTACGTGCCTCTGTTGTGCCATTTGTAGGATTGTGTAGCTGTGAGAAAGCTAATGTTTATTGCACATGATCAGCCCCCCCTCCGTCTCCTAAAGCCACCAGAATTATGTTCAGATGCTCATCTCCGTCTCGCCCTTCCGGTTTAAATGAATAATATGTGATGAGTGCACCCCCTCACTCAACCCCCCCTCCTCGTCTGAAGCACAAACCTAGATGTATAAATCATTTTTGGAGTACATTTTTTATATCAGAAGTCCAGAGCAGGGGAAAAATCGAGCGGCCAAAGCACGAGTTGCGTGTTTCACGGGAGCGTGTTCAGCGCTCTACGCCAAGGATGTTTCACGGGAGCGTGTTCAGCGCTCTACGCCAAGGATGTTTAACGGGAGCGTGTTCAGCGGTCTTCACCGAGGATGTTTCACCGGAGCGTGTTCAGCGGTCTTCACCGAGGAGCGTGGAGAATATGAACTGTGGAGTTTACAGGTTTTTCAGCTCCACAGCTACTTTAGGGGAAGAGAGGCTGGGGGGGGGGGGGGGGGGACGGGGACGGGGGGGGGGACTGTGCACTGCGCTTTCCCCCGCTCCTCCCCTCCTGCGCGCTCTCAGTCCTCCGTGGCCTGACGTTTGCTTTCATATCATCGGTTAGTGTTCCCGCCATCAGACGGGGAACCTCGCAAAGACGCACGCTGTCTTGTGTGTCGTTCGTTATCAGTGGGGTTGGTTGTGATGTTAGTCTGTACCCCGTGAATTCCTCTGAATATTCCCAGCGAACCGCAGGGGTCTCCTCTCCTCTCTCTCGCACGGCTGGACCTTTTTCCTTTTTTTTCCACGGGCGCAGACGGCAGCCGTACCTCCGCCGCTTCTTTGCCGTTTCTCTTTTTCTCGGATGCGTTCTGAAAGGCCACGCTTTGACAGTTCCATGAAAAATGCAAAGAACTAAATGTACATGCAGGGGGGAGGTGGGGGGGTTTCATAAGCAGGCCGATGTGTCCTGTTTTTTATTTTTCATTTTCTTTCTTCTGCTTTGTCTATTTTTAGCGGACGTGAAGGAGTGCTCTCAACGTGCACTTAAGCACGACGGTGACACTCTGGGGACACATCTGCGCACTGAGTCTCTGAGCTCTCTCTGGGCCGAGGGGGAACAGTCGGGCTTTGTTCTGCAGATCGGGGGGAAGCGCCACTTCTCGCGTCGCTCTGATGAGGCTTGTTGACACAGCAGGTTCACAATGTAGTTCGTTCTCACTCGAGGGTTGGTGTTTTCAATACGTTTCAGCCCCCCCCGTAGGACACATTTCACTCCAGCTACGGCAGCAGCGCATTCATAATTTAGCTGTCCTAAGAAAGGCTTTCGTAGTCGGAAGCCCAAACGTATGAAGATGAAAATAAATACCAGCTGGATCTAGCTGCTCCCGTCGAGATACCTCTTCTCCATTCGCCGTTCCTTTCTTGTTCTCTACCAGCGAGGATTGCTAATGTCAAGTGTGGTTTATTGTCGAGATGGGGCTCATGTGGGGAATTGCATTGTGAGGTGAAATTTGTCTCTTGAATACTTTCCAGGAAGTCCTCTGAAAGTGCTTGGTAGAGCGGCAGAATGGCCCTTGTACACCTGCCCCTGCTTTCTCTCCATGAGTTTTGAAGAGCAGGGACATGGCCTTCACTTCCATTGCAGAAAGGGGCGCTGATGTCAACATTTAAAATCCCTGGAGTCTGCAAATAACAGTTCCCAATCAACGCGTCACGTTCCCAAATGTAATTGGATCTGAAGCGATAAGAACGTGATTTATGGGTGATATCTTAGCGCTTCAGTTCGTTGCAATAAATTGGCACTTAGTGGAAATTTTGAGTGTTTCCTGCCTGAAAAAATCCATCCTTTAGCAATTGACAGGTAGGTTAAAATTAACTGCCAATTCCTGCCAATGAGTTAGAGATAGTGGAGTTTTTCTGTGTGTGTTTCAAACCCTGAACACTGCTTGCACAGGGGAACTGAACAAACCGAAATCCCCCTGGCCCTCTGGCCAGAGGGATACGATGACTAGCAGGCACCATCTGTTTGAGGAACAACCGACAGAGACAGAGGACGGTGTCTGAAGCAGCTGCCGCTGTGATAGCGGTGTGTCATAAAAGGCAGAATTAAGATTGAAGCTAAGCCTTAAATCTGTATGGGAGATCAACTTGGTGATTCACTATCTCCCCCTGGTGGCCAAGAATGTCATACCTTAATCACCCCCAACTTCACCACACACACACACACACACACATGCACAGTGTGCTGCCCACTAAGTTAAGTGATTTATTCAGACAGTTGTTATATGACCTAGACCTTTGCTTAAAGTACAGCACGTTTGGACTCGTCTCTTGGTGATACAGCGGAAGTAACTTCATTAATGTGTATGCTGAATGTGCACATTTGTATTACATCTCAAGATTAAAGCTACAGAACAGCTTGCTTGCAGGCAGCTGGAATGTCTCCATGATAGCAGATCAGTATTTCCACAGTTGTTGTTTTATTTTTTAAGACACTTTTTAAGGGGGTTTTGTCATAATTGAGGGGGATGGAGAGGCTGTGAGTAATTGTTTCTTCAGGGAAACTATGTTGGATTTTCTTCTATAGTCATGTTGTTATTTTATCCATTCAGAAGTATGAGTGAATTAGAGGAACGCTGTCAGTCGTAAAACTGGTGCAATGCTCTGACTACTAATAAGGACTGTAGGCAGACCTACGACTTTCACATTAAAATAAATGCCTTTGATTGTCCAGTTTGTTACAGCTAATGGCGGATTTCACGTTAACGAGCTCTGCGTGGCTTGCCACCACCTGTCAATCCCCTGATTGCTATTTGTAAATCAGTTATTTTGCTTATGAAACAGACTGAAAAAACTAAAGCAGAGTGGAAAGGAGGTTAAAAAAGGCGGGAAGCTGTATATTTGTTTGAATTCATGCATTGTCATTTTTGTCTTCACAAAGCTGATGGTTGTAATAATGTTATTTCTGCTTCGCCATTTATTTTTTGTAATCACTTAGTGTAATCTGTTCTCCAGGTGTGATTGCTCTGAAATTCCAGCAGTCCAGATTTTGTTGAGATGGGTAAGCGCTTCGCTATGTTTAATGAGCTGCAGTCTCACTTCACATCTCTGCCAATCGTCTGACCTTTCCTGAGGGACAAAAAGAAGATACTTTGTACAGGCGGTGATTATCTGTATTGTTGAAAATTGTATTTTTAGAAATAAAAAATTTCTTTCCAGAGTGTCTTGCCTTTTTATTTATTTATTTTTCTCTTGTAAGGAGTCTTGTATGCGCAAGACATTTTAGGTGTGAATGTAAGTGTGATTTGTGAGAGAAATCCAAATCATTGGCATCTTCCTGCTTTGTGTGAACCTCTTCCTGAATCGGCAGCCCTGGAGTTGAGACGACTGCTAGACTAATTAAATCTGCAATGGAATGGCCCCCCTTCTAATGGGGTTTCATTTTCAGTAGTTTAGCTTGACAAAATAACAGAAACAGGGAATAGCAAGGAAAAAATATACAGTGACAGCCAAAAAGCTCCAGGAGCATTTGGCCCTTCAGTTTGATATTCTAGTTGCAAGCTCTGCCCCCCCCCCCCCCCTCCCTCCACCCCCTCCCCAGTTTAGGCCAAGATTTGCCAAGCTGTTTTCTGGGGGGATAAAAAATATCCCAGGATGGCAAATCGCTGTGCTGTAAAATTGCACACCATCAGTTATTCATGTGGATTTGTAATTAAAAGTAATTAAAATAGTTTAGGCCTGTTGGAAACTTTTCATTAGCGTGGAACAGCCTTTAGCTGTCCCAGATGATGGAGGCTTATGCCTTCTTGTTCTATCTGGCCCAGGTAGAGAGTGATAACGACAAATTTTACAGAATATTAAGTAGCTGTAGTGGCCTCCACTTCCACGAGTGCAAAGCTATGGGTGTGTGCACCCATATTTATTAGCAGGCTGTGCCTGTATCAGGACACCTGCGTTATTTCTCTTGTTTTTGGGTACACCCTGAGCACACCTCCCTCTGCTGTTCCGCTTGGCTCCAACCATGTCCTATCTGTTGCACAGATCATGGTGCTGCCAGGAAATTGTTGAGGACAGTCTGGGTCCAGTTCATTGATCGCCTGCATTCAGCAAATTTCCTCGCTCCGTAAGTGAGAGCGTTTCAATGATCTTCAGGTCGGTTCATGTGTGCCTGTTTCAGGCTGTTGTTGGAGGTTAAATTTAACTGCTGATTCCTGCCAATGAGCGATAGAATTCTCAAGAGTGATGTTTGTCTGTGTGTATTTTGAACCCTGAACACGACTTGCTCAGGGGAACTGAACAAGCCTTTCACAAAAACCAAAATCACCCCGCCCCTCTGTCCAGAGGGGTACAATGACTAACAGGCATTGTCTGTATGAGGAACAACCAAGAGAGACTTCTGTGATAGTGGTGTGTCATAAAAGATGCTTGGCTCCAACCATGTTCTATTTGTTGCACAGATCATGGAACTGCAGAGAAATGGATGAGGACAGTCTAGGTCCCGTTCATTGATCACCTGCATTCAGCAAATCTTTTTGCTCATGAACTGAGAGCATTTCAATGATCTTCAGGGCAGTTGATGTGTGCCTGTTTCTGGCTATTGGAGCAGAGAGACCACTATATTTTGGGAGTGTGGCCTTGAATATAGTACCGTCTTTAGCAAATGGTAACAAAAACATTTATTGCCCTCTATGTGCCAAGCTGAATCTTGAATATTCAATGCATTGAATTTTACTTTCTATTTTCACTGTACGTGGGGCAGAGAAAGACACGACTGGGACACTTCTTCCCCACCAGGAAGGATTCAAATGTGTAGTTCTCTCTGAAGGAATTATTCATCCTGAATAAATGTGTGGCTTAGTCACCATTCATTAGGAGCGAGAGTTGACATCAAGAGCAAACAGAATTATCTTTGTCATATATTGAATAACAACACATTCCTCTCTCTCTTCAATGACTGCTTCAGAGTTGCTGACTAAATCAGTGCAATGCATCTTCTTTGCAATGCCTTTCCCTTAAACCTTCATATTCCTGACATTGATCATCTCAGCCATTAGCCTATACAGCAAAACACTTTCCTTCAAATCTCAAGAGAACATTAGGCAGCTACATTCCGCTGAGAATCCACTGGTGCAGAAGAGACTAATTAAACAGTAGAGGTCAGTGTAGCACAGTTTTGAAAAGTTGAGAGGGAGGGCTGTCAGTGTTCTCAGAGTAATTTTAGTGATTAGTCGATCCTCTCAAAGAGGATTAGTTGTTGATACAGAGCTAGACAAACATTTTCAATTACGGATGACAAGACACTTTATAGATTGCCTATTTTGTCAATACCATCAAGTGGGTTTTATCTTGATGGAAATGTGTGTTAAGGCGAATTCACTCTGACTTATCATTTTAAAATAATATATAGAAAATTGACCGTAGTTTAGTTTCAAACAAACTTGAACTCGAAGCTAAGCAATTCCAACAAACAGCAATGCAACAAAAGTGGTCGTGGATTTGAGTCTGTTCTATCTTTATGGATTTGCGTCTGTTATATATTTTGGATTTGCGTGTCTGTTATATCTTTATGGGTTTGCAAAATATAGCTCTCACTGAAAGTCATCCAGCCTCTCTGAGATTACCACGTGCTTTTTCGTATTGACTATTTCTGTTGCTTAGGGCGACAGTACAAACAACGATATGGTTGGTTGTCTGTCGATGACGTCAGCCTGACGTCGGGAATTCCGTGAGAAGAGGAACAGCTGATCTCCAAACAGGTAGCTACATAACGCTACTCGGTGAAGTTGCCGAGCAATTCACAACTCCTCAGGGTTTCGTAACAGCATTCTTTTTTTATAGATAATATTTGGACTAACAATGCGCGTTTTAAAAGAATAAGCCACTGCACAGGGCGCAAGATGACATGCGATGATAAATAAACTTCAGGTCTACGTGACGTTCGAAAAGGGTTGCGGTCCGTATGATGCGTAGAAATAAAGTTTCCTAAAACTGCGCATTTTATAACTTAACAGACACAGGAGGAAGACCTGAAGCAGCAGGTCAAAGCAGCGTTCCACGAGTAAGTATTTTGATGATGATTATTATTATTATTATTATTTCTGTTGTTATTTTTCATTTTATATTGCTTATTTTTCTCTATCACTGCCATCATTTTGTAAAAGCGTTCTTGGCACATAGAACTGTCCACAGATGGCCTGAAGCAAAAACCGAGCATGCAAAAAAAAGTTAATAAAGTAAACAAAAAAGTTATTCTGCCTGTTGGGGCCAGTTGTAAAAAAAAAACAATGTCATCAGTGTATTATCACCGCTGTGAAAATAAGAAGCATGTTTAAATAATTTATGTTTAAACTAGCTGCAACTCTTGGGCTTGGGCTTTATTCAGCTTTGTTTAATACTATAATATTCTTCGCTGTAATACGATTAATAATTATTTGGACATAAACAATCATACACAATGCATGCTCACTCTTTGACCCGACAAAGTCAGATTTGAAGTTAAACATAGAACATGATTTGGACTGGATGAGATTGAGGTTGTAGATTTCAACATAATGGATTTCTGGATGAATTGCTATGAATTGCAAGAGATTATCATGTTTGGACATGCCGGAGAATGATGCATCAGAGCTGAGACATAACTCCAAGTTTTCTTGAACCTGGTGTTTTTCCTGAGTGAAAACACAATTTTTATACATGATTAAAGTTAAAAAAGTAAAAACATGAAGGAACAGCACCTTGTTGTTTTGTATTGTGATTTCAAATTTTATCTTGTTTTTATTTTATTCAATTTTGTTTGTCTCTGTGCTTAAGTTGTCTTGCATGTATTCAGCTACAGCAGTTATCATTTATTTTTTGTGACTTTGTAACTCCTGTTGGTGACTTGTCTCACGTAATGCCAGTTAGCCTTGTAACAAGCTCCACGTGATCATGAAAAAAAACATGGCCACTGTGCTCGGCTCCCATGGATCTGAAAAGGCTTCTATGCCAGTCCGCAGCGTGTATCAATAATGAAATAAACTGTGTCCCTTTCCCCTCCCGGCTAACGGGATTGGGCTCTTCATCTGGGCATTTGGACACATTCCCAGGCAGATCTACCTATCTATCTATGCCCCACTGACCTTATCGCTGCTGTGCGACGGTGGGATCAGTGACACCAGTTCCGGACGCACAACCCGGCTCATGTATCGACCATCTCGGCGGTTCGCACGCCCCCTGAGCGGCCAGCAGGCATCTTTAAATAGATAAGCGGTTTATATTTGTATGCTCTGGGCACAGTCTTCCAGGGAGGCTCTTCTCAGAAGCGCAGAGGCTCCGCAGTGACTCAGCAACCTGACACAGGTCTGTTTAGGAAACCTGGGGGCTCCGGTCAGAGCTGAGGAGAATGGGCCAGGGGCTCGCTGCATGCGGCACTTTCAAAGCCTTATTTTAATTTCACTTCACCAGAGAGCGGCCATGCATCCCGATGTCCTGGAGTCCGCTGGCCGGGTGGAGGGCTTGTCCCTGTCTTCCCCCCAGACCCCGCCCGACCCAGAGGAAGAGGAGGCCGAGGCGGAGATGATGAGGATCGTGAAGAGGAAGGGCCGCTACCGGAAAAGCCTGCAACTTCTCAAGCCCTTCAGGATCACGCACAAGTAAGATCCGCTGCTCTGGGAGAGGGAGGGGACCTGGCTCTGGCCTGGAGCTCTTTGCAGGGTCAGTGTGAGTGAGAGAGCAGCAGAAGGTGGGGGTGGTGGTGGTGGTGGTGGGGGGGGGGGGTAATGGGGACAGACGTATCCCTCAGCGCAGAAACAGTTTGGTTGTTTGAGCAACGAATCGCCACTGAACTTTTTCGCTGTTCCCCAAGATTTCTGTGAGGTGGCTGCGAACTGCTGTTCAAACACCAGGCCCGATTCATCTCCCCACTAGGGCCTCAGGGAAAGAGAAGCAGTGCTCAGTCCCACACTCGCTCTCTCTCGGGCCAGTTTGTTCTCTCGCCCCGTCACATAACACCCAGGTGTGTACAGGCTGGACCGGTGTGCTTCTCTCCCACAGGCACCAGCACCCCGTGGACAATGCAGGGCTTTTCTCCTTCATGACCCTGCACTGGCTCAGCCCCCTGGCGCTACGGGCCCACCGAACATCCAGCCTCAGCATGGGAGACGTGTGGGGACTGTCGTGCCACGAGGCCTCAGACACCAACTGCCAAAGGTGAGGCGTCCCATCAGCGCCCTCGCAATGAAACACAGCTCATACGCACCTGAGATAAACAGGAAATATCTGTCAATGAAACTACTCTGTGCCGGTTAATAAAAAACCGCATCCATCAGAGACCTCTGTAAAATAAGCATCGCTCAGGTCGAGGTTGAAGAGAGGGATTATGGGTAACTGTCAGAGGGAAACGATGACGGAAGGCGCCCTCATAACCGTCACGCAGCAAGGACGGTTGTTGCGGGGAGGTTGTTATTAATAGCGGGGATTAGAGATTAGAGAGTGAGATGTCTTGGCTTCTCTTTCTGCAGAGCAGTTATGTCATTAACGCCGTTCCTCTGGACCGTCTCCTGAGACAAATTTCTGAATGGAATCGGTCCAGCTTAATGCGATTCCAGGAGATGTCCAAGACGCTAATGGCTCCAAATCCAAATTTCCACTTGGTCCTGGGGTCAGCCAAGGGGGACGACTTGCACAGCTCAGAATTTTTGATCTGAACGAGTAAAATCAGGAGGGCGTAACACAACATTTCTCAGCAAGCTTGGGGATAATGTATTTGGAGAATTTATAAAGGCCCTCTGGTCTGTTTCTATAGCCCACTGCATTGCCAGTGTTGATACCAGTTATGCAGGGTCTGCTAAAATATAAATGCATACCCATGAGGTAGAAGTTCTACTTTTCACCGTGACTTGCTATTTTCTCTTTGAAGTGTCCTGGCACCAAGCCAAGTGTACCCCCGATATGCTAAGGAGTCATCGCTGTGTGTTTGTGAAAGAAAGATGGATTGGACAATTGGACTTTTCAAACATGTTTGAGTGTCTGGAACAGTTATGTAATCCATCTCGAAAAACCCTGAGGTGAAGGAGAAAGACAATCAAGAGAAAGTTAGAAAGAATACAAAAGATGAAAGTTACAGAAATGCTGGGATGGTGTGCACAGTATGCTTCTGTTTTTTCACAGGAAATTTTTATGTTGACTTAATTGCACGCAATTACTACTGAAGGGAATAATTTAACTTCTCAGTCATTTGGCTAATTTCCATCACGACAAAAGAGAGAATATTGCTCACCTGTAAAAACACTTGAAAGCCTTTATTTGCACCTCTATATTACACCTTTAGAATAGTTGTTTGATTTGGAAGAACGGCAGGAATAATTAAATTATTGCTTAATTTTTTTCATCTTGTTCATATTGAAATTGCCTTTAAGAAACACTTGGCATTCTGCCACAAGGGGAAACTGAGCATTGTCTTTTCTATTGCGGTTAAATTCACTGTAGTACTGAAGAAATATTTTTGTATGGCAGTTAGCGCCGTACAGGTTTTTATTCTCATTCTCAGTTTTCTGATTTGTATTCTATTATTTTATATAAGTACTGATTATACAGTTTGCCTTTTACTTGGTCACATTTACAAAGGTCTAAAAAACATAATATGTATATATTTTTGCATTTGCAAAAAAAACCCCAGCCAGTTGAAACTGGATGACTCAGCATTCTGAATTATACATTTACAATGCATTTAGATTATTTTACTCTTTAATATTTTGGGTTGATCAACAATGCATGTAAATGTTAGTTGTTGAGGCTTATTCTTCTGGTTCTCATTTATTATCTTCCACCTTGCTTTCTCCCGTCATTCAGTACATGCTTACTTCTGGGGGTTCATAGCTGAGGTTGGCTGAGGGCACGCTTTCCTGTCTTGTTAAATATGCCTGTCTATAGCACTGAGACCAATCAACGCTGAGGCTCGGTGTAAACAGGACGTCCTTCCCAGAATCAAATGCGTTTGTGGGTTCTGATGTCACACGTGATTGCTTGAATCACATTGCGAAACCAACCCAGAAGATGCATGATGCAATGAGCGTACGCTACAGGATGATGGACTGGCCAATATCCGCCATAATCACCCAATATTAACTCAATAAATAACCGCTGGGATGCGCTGAGCCGGGATCTGCTTTGCCGGTGTCCAAAACAAGGAAGCCTGCTGATCTCTGTGCTCCACAAACAAAGAGAAATCGGTGCTCTTGTAATGTAACAATATATATTAATGTAGTCTGTATATAAATGTTTTTTATCGCACTTGCAGGCATTGTAATTAGTTGCATTTTAAGGCAATTTAGTACACAGTATTTTGAAGTCCTTGTTTATATGAAGCTGGATTTCATAAAGACTGCTTTGTTCATGTTGACAGGATAAAAGAGGTTGAACACGAGCAACCTGTGTGCCTCCATGGTTTTCCACGGTTTTCCTGGTTTTCTTCCAGGTTAATGGAATGAATAGTCCCAGATTAGTTCTTTGTAAGAGGCAAATTTGGTTTTTATTCTGTTGTAAATAAGCAACTTTAAAAACCATATTTTTGAATTCATTTAGTGTCACAACATGAGTATTGTCTTCACCCTGTGCCATTTTAATACCCATCTCATCGAGCATGTTGTCTAAACCTTGCTCTACCTGCTTCTGCCCGCGCTCACACCTCACACACGCTTTACATTTCTTCACATACATACGCTCATTTACGTGAGTGTTTGTAACTTGAGACATGGCAGGGGCCCCTATAGAGCGCTGTGCACTCAATGTTTGGCGTTGAGAGAGAGAGAGAGAGAGAGAGAGAGAGAGCTAACTAACTACAGTAGTTGTGTATTTGTCATTGCCAGACATGTCCTCCCGTTTCCCCCCATAGATTTCCCTAGATTTTTGTCTGTGTTTCATGATCAGGTCATTTTTAACTTCCATTTTCCTGCCCATCCCCCCTCCCCACACTAGACTGGAGACACTGTGGCATGAGGAGATGAAGGCCCAGGGAAGAGAGAAGGCCTCCCTGGCGCGCGCCTGCTGGCGGTTCTGCCAGACCCGAATGCTGGTGGCTATGTTCTCCCTGCTCATCACCATGATAGCAGGTTTTGCCGGGCCTGTGAGTAGAGTACTGTTCTAGGGACTGTTGACTTTACTCTCCCCTCTCCTCTTCTTGATGTTCAATTCTCTCTGTTCTCTCTGTTTGACTGCCACAGCATAACTCTCTCACAGCTGCTCAACGATTATAAGACGGCTTTCGCCCCCTCATTTTGGCTTTCCAGCAAATTCAAAATGATTATTGATCATAAAACTGCTAATAGAGTAAAAAGAAGATCCTGTTTCCAGTGTGCTTTTACTACTGTATCAGCAAAGCCCAAAATCGACTCCGTAATAACTGCTCAATAAAGACGTGTGTGCGCAAATAAGATAACCAAGCCAGTCAAAGTAAAGCAGACGTGGAAATTGTAGATAAACTAAAAAGCCAGTCATAAAAAGGTTGTTTACTCCCCTGGTCTCGCTGTGGGTCAGAGTGATGTTGTTCCTTTAATTTATTACTTTTTAAAACTTTTTTCCCCGTTTGACCCCGCTGTTAAATTTGATTAAAAAGGTATCAAACCCGCCGTACCAATGGAAAATGTACGATCAGACAGAGCCACATCATAGCCGCCAGTTCTTATTGAGGATTTTTTTTGGTTTTATAAATTGTTCACTGCAGAGTAGTTGAGTTTAGCCTACCCCTGCTGGGACTGTATTGACTGGGCCTATTGTTCATGTAGCCTCCCTCCCCCAATGATGCCATGTACTACCTGCTCCTGTAAATATGCTGTAATATGCATTTAATAGCATTAGGCAGGTTTACCTGAGGCACAGTGCCTCCTTTGTGTTGGGTCCTTTCAGATGTAGTTTTTCACCTATCTGGCACATCTGCCATTTATTTTTAGAGTGGATTAGAGAGATGGAGGCTTATCTAATCACCATCAATTGTTAACTCAATCAGGACAAACCTTAAACACGCAAGCTGGGGGCTGTGGTTTTTTTGTTTTGTTTGGATTAATCTTTCTTTTTTGTTTGTTTTTTATCCTCCTCTTTCTTTTTTGAGTCTGGCCTTGGCCTCTCTTTTGTCATCTGTTCCGCTTGATCTTTCCTCGTCCACTAATTCTCACTCATCTATGTCCTTGTCACTCTTGTCTTTCTCTCATCCCTCCAATTTTCTCTCTCTCTCTCTCTCTCTCTCTCTCTCTCTCTAACTGCGTTTAAGTGCTACACAAAAGTACATGTGCTTTACATTTCTCTCATGCTTATACTATAACATCTGTGAGTGTTTGTAACCTGAGAGCGCAGTGCACATAATGTTTGGTGTTCAGTCACAGGAGTTAAAAGCAGGAGAACGACCCTGTGTCCCAACGAATAGGCCTATAGCCTACATTTATTTCAAGAGGTTTTCCTATGCTAACTGAGTTTAGAGCCAACAGCCTCAGACCCTTTCTAATAGCAGAGCAAGATACAAACAGTGATCGCTATATCTGAAAGGATTATAAATGCATTTTGAGGAGTTTTAGGCTATCCGATCTGAACTCAGTGAGCATGCGTGAACTAACTACAGTAGCCGCGTATTTGTTATTTGCAGGCATGGCTGCTGTCTTGTGTTTGATTTAATCTGTGTCTATCTCTTTCTTTCTCTCTCTCTCTTTCTGGCGGGAGGGTGTTTTATCTTTGCTATTTTTATTTTTTGGTTACTTCTTTTTTTGTCTTATTTATGAAATGTTTGAAATAATTGTTTTGTCTCTTTAAAGTGTTAATAATAAAGGAGAATCTAAATTCTTTAATAATCCCCCCCTCTCTCTCTCTCTTTCTCTCGCTCTCTTTCTCTCGATCTCTCTCTCTCTCTCGCTCTCTCTCTCTCTCTCTTTCTCTCTCTCCCTCCCTCTCTTTTATCAGGCTCTTCTTATACGGGCACTGCTGGAGTACTCCCAGGGTTCAGAGGACCGGCTGCTGTTTGGCCTGTCCCTGGTGGTCGGGGTCTTCCTGATGGAACTGATTCGCTCCTGGTCAATGGCCCTCATGTGGGCCGTCAACTACCGCACTGCCATCCGGCTGCGGGGAGCAGCGCTCACCTTTGCCTACCAAAAAATTCTGCGCCTCCGCAGCACCAAAGACGTGAGCGCCGGAGAGGTGAGTGTAGGGTGTAGAGGGGGTTGGGGGGGTGGGGGCGTGTCATGGGAGCGTTATTTAAATAGAAGTACTCGTCAGGTAAATTTACCTGTTGATCGAGTTAGCTAAGCCAACAGTTCTCTTATTACAAACCTTACCACAAGCTGGGGCGTGTCATGGGGGCGTGATTTCAATAGAAGTACCCGTCAGTTAAATTGACCTGTTCATCCAGTTAGCTAAGTCAACAGTTCTCTTATTACAAACATGACCACAATTGAGTACGCTAATGTTTTTGCTAAAAAGAGCAAGAAAGAGCATTCCTGCAGGGTTGTGAATAACGTTCCATAGCATGGGGGGAGGGGCAACTCGTATGTCACCTTCTTCGATGCGCCCTCCTTTTTAAGCGGAAGAACATTGCAGTAATCAGACAGGCAGAGAGATGCAAGCATTCAAACTAGGAATAGTAAGTTAATTCAAAAAAAGAAAACACACACTGTATGCAGGTCCCGAAGTTTGCTGTAGGTCCGTTCTTGTGGTGTTTTGAGTCTGGTTTGTAAGTGAATCGTTTCAGTGTTCGCCATCTCTGGTCCTCTGCAGCTAGTGAACATGTGCTCCAGTGACGGCCAGCGGCTCTTTGAGGCGGTCACGATGGGATGCCTGTTGGCAGGGGGGCCGCTGGTGGCCATCCTTGGGTTGGCCTACACCAGCATTTTTCTGGGCCCCACCGCACTGGCTGGGTCTGCCATCTTCATCTTCTTCTACCCCATCATGGTATGTCCCATGACATACCTCAACATTGAACCTCACACCCCTCACTACCCAAAGTCTTATCTCGATATGTGTACCAGTAATGTCAGGTAAACAAGATTGAAGCACAATACATTAGGGCTTTGTCGTGCACCACGTGAGAAAATGTAACTCGTTAGAGTGCCGGTTTTTCCCATTTTGACTCAAAGCTCTTGTCGATGATTGCAGGCTTTTCATCAGATTAGACCCAACTCCTGAACTAAAGTGAGCATGTTAACAAACAAGCCATAGAGTGTGTGGATAATTTTGAGTACTACATTATTGATCTCTCTTCACACCGCACTTTCCGTCTTTCTGATTCTCACTTCCCTTTCGCCTGGCAGACATTGGCTTCCCGTCTGACCGCTTACTTCAGGCGGAAGTGTTTGCTGGTGACGGATCGCCGCGTGCGGCTCATGAACGAAATCCTGGCTTCCATTAAGGCCATCAAGATGTACTGCTGGGAGTCTGCCTTCGCCCACAACATCCACGGTGAGTCACTCCGTAGTACCGTGCACGTCTACAGCCGGTTACCCTCTCACACGGTGATTTAGCAACTGTGACACCACTTTCACTTCCTGTTTTAGGTTGGCTCTTCCGTTCAAAGATTATGTAACCTCAGGGTTTCACCATTGTCTTGCTTGGCTTTTCTGCTTTCTTGGCTGAGTGTGAATTTAATTAACCCCAACGAGAATTGAGACTAACCTTGAAAGTGTTTAAACCTGGTTAATACCTACAGCAGCAGACCATTTAGCCATTGGCCTTCTAATTCCCCCAGAACCGTGCCAGCAGTTTACCAGTTGACTCCATTAGATTGAAGTCTAGCTATTAGATTTTGTTGTGCTAAATGTGCACCATATTGATAAACTGCCATGTCTCACTCGAGAGGTAAAGAGTTTTGAGAAGTCATCTCAGGACATTCTTTATTTATTATCAAATTATTCCTGCTCTATCTTTCTAAAGTACAGCTCAGAGAGATTACAAATGTTCACTTTGACCTGTGACTTTTAATTGTAAACATTGAAGATCTGTGTAGATACTGTGTTGCTTAGCAGGGGCTTTAACCACCAAAGTGGTTTCAGGATCCACAGTGAGACATGGGTGAATATGAGAAACAAGTGTTTGGGGACACAAAGTGGTTTCAGGATCCACAGTGAGACACAAGTGTTTGGGGACACAAAGTGGTTTCAGGATCCACAGTGAGACACGGGTGAATATGAGAAACAAGTGTTTGGGGACACAAAGTGGTTTCAGGATCCACAGTGAGACACGGGTGAATATGAGAAACAAGTGTTTGGGGACACAAAGTGGTTTCAGGATCCACAGTGAGACATGGGTGAATATGAGAAACAAGTGTTTGGGGACACAAAGTGGTTTCAGGATCCACAGTGAGGCATGGGTGAATATGAGAAACAAGTGTTTGGGGACACAAAGTGGTTTCAGGATCCACAGTGAGACATGGGTGAATATGAGAAACAAGTGTTTGGGGACACAAAGTGGTTTCAGGATCCACAGTGAGGCATGGGTGAATATGAGAAACAAGTGTTTGGGGACACAAAGTGGTTTCAGGATCCACAGTGAGACATGGGTGAATATGAGAAACAAGTGTTTGGGGACACAAAGTGGTTTCAGGATCCACAGTGAGGCATGGGTGAATATGAGAAACAAGTGTTTGGGGACACAAAGTGGTTTCAGGATCCACAGTGAGACACGGGTGAATATGAGAAACAAGTGTTTGGGGACACAAAGTGGTTTCAGGATCCACAGTGAGACACGGGTGAATATGAGAAACAAGTGTTTGGGGACACAAAGTAGCTATTTTTTCCAAATAATGCAATATGGCTTCAGCCGTAACAGAAATATGCTGGCCGAGGGCTAGGGTAGATGGAATGAATTTGTGAATGGACCATCCCACGAGTACTTGCTCATGGGGAAAAAACAGACATGCAATACTTTGGCACCTGGGGCAGCTGTCAACTTAAAATTATTAATGGATGTCACAAATAACAACTTCATAAGCACACATATACATAAACACCACAGACTTACCTGGCCTCTCTCTCTCTCTTTCTCTCAGTCATGATTGCAACACAAATATAATTTCAAAAATTATTTCAGCTTTTTATTTAAAGAAATTAAATGTTCCAAAAATACGAGTTGCATGTGATGTTATTTGCTATGCTAATGAAACAAATTAGTTGTAGCTGACATAGCTGAGGTGAAGCCAAACATTGTTGCTTTAATTCTATTAAACAAAGTCTAGTGTATTAAATTAACCACGCTCTTTGTCTACCGTTTCAAATTAAGGGCTTTCAAAAGTCATGAGCATACACAAAAATAAGCACACAGACCCCCCTTGACCCCTTTCTCTCTCCCCGTCTCTCTCTCTCTCTCTCTCTCTCTCTCTCTCTCTCTCTCTCTCTCTCTCTCTCTCTCTCTTTCTCTCTCGGCTGTGGGGGAGGGGGGCAGTTTGCGTGTGTACGGAGGCGTGGTCTAATGAGTGCCTTCCATGAAGACTGGGGCCTTTAGTAGGTTGCTTTAATGGGTTACATTAGTAGTGGTTTGTATAGTTTTTGTTTTTGGTTTCCCTGTAGTTCATAGTTATGTGTTTTTATGTATTTTTTACAAGTCTTATGTTTTTACTTTTATTTTTTGTGGGGGGCTGTTGACTTTGTTTGCGTGGGTTGTGTTTTTTGTGTTTCTTGTGAATCAAAGGTCTTCTCTCTGTCGCTCTCTCTCAATAAAAATTTTCAATTCAAAATGCTTTATTGGCATGACATATTTTCAAATACATATTTCCAAAGCGTAATAATCATAATAATAACAAAAACAATAAAAAGCAACAACAATAAATATAAAGATTTAAATATAACATTGATATAAAATGTATACTCCTACTATTAGTATTAACAATAGTAATAATTATCATACAGTAAATAAATATCTCTCTTCTCTTTCTCAGAGGTACGATCGAAGGAGCAGAAGATCCTGGAGCAGGCTGGCTATGTTCAGACCCTGACAGTGGGCGTGGCTCCCATCGTGGTTGTGATAGCGTGTGTGTGCACCTTCACACTGCACATGGCTTTGGGCTACGATCTTACGGCAGCTCAGGTATGTCTTGCGTCCACCGGGCCTGTGACAAACGGCGTGACAGTAGGCCTCTGACCTTTGATCTTTCCCTTTTTTACCGCCCTTTCCTACAGGCCTTCACTGTCGTTGCCGTTTTCAACTCCATGACCTTTGCCCTCAAGGTCACACCATTAGCAGTACGCTCTCTGTCTGAAGGCGCCGTGGCAGTAAAGCGATTTCAGGTGAAATAAGTACATAAAACATAAACATAAAGAAGCAAACACAAGCATTTTGTTCTGTACACTAGCAGAGGATTGATACTCAGTGCTCAATCTACTGCGCTGTGTAAGAATTTGGTCCTTTGTAAAGTAAAACTTGTAGTTCTAATGTTTAGATCAATACCAATTTACTTACAAAGTAAAGATTGTCTCTTTTATAGTATAAAACAAACAGGGTAAAGCAAGGCAGGTAAATTACAATGCAGTGTTGTTCGAGCAGCAGCTTCATACCCCTTTCCCAGAACAAAATGTACTAGGTGACAGGTCACCAACTGGTCATCATTACCTTTGTATACATGCCTGCTCCGTTCTGATAGACAAAACACCCCTTTTTGAACGTCCATGTCGAGGTCTTTCCAAAATCAACATTAATGCTTTAACCAAATGGTCATTGTCCCCACTTTGTGTTTGATCAATTCATGTCACCAGAACGTCTATCTAAGTCCACCGTCAGGTAAGTTGGGGCAGAGTAGATCAACCGAACATTTATGATTTTAACCAAAGTCCTTACAGCTCCCCTGTGTGTGTGTTCTACCCCAGCGCCTCTTCCTGCTGGAAGAGCGGGAACGGGTATCGGTGAAAATGGAGGACCCCGGAAATGCGGTGGAGTTCCGTGACGCCACGCTGGCTTGGGAGAGGGCCCGGACCCCTGTTGGGATGCGTGCGGGGGACGGGCGGGGCAGGGCATCCCAGAGGCCGAAAAAGAGGCGGGGGATTGAGAGGCTGCTCCGCAGGGAGAAACTGAGCCTGTACATCGCCTCAGAGGAGGGAAAAGGAGGTGTGGAGGCGCAGAACGACCAGCACCTCCTCACCCACATGGAGCAGGAGAGCCCCCAGAGCACCGTCTCTTCCACCCGGAGCATCCGCCCGCCGCTGCACAAGACCCTGCATCGCATCAACATCCGCGTCAGAAAGGCATGGCAACGCGTCCACCGGGGGTGCTACAGCCTATCACAGCCAACCCATTGCAGGGCACACAGACCATTCACTCACACACTCTTACCTATGGGCAATTTAGAGTCTCCAGTGGGCCTAACCTGCATGTCTTTGGACTGTGGGAGGAAACGGGAGTACCCGGAGGGGAAACACACCACCGTGCCGCCCTCGCAGCGAAAGTTCACTATTGCATATGCTCACAGGTGTAAAATCCAGGGGTCAAGAAAGTCCTGCCATGTGTTTCTTCCACCCATGAACTCAGCCAGCTGATTTCACAAATTAGTTCTACCTTCTGGCTATATAATTGTGCTTATTAGCAAATCCAGGTGATTGGAACAAAATAATGGGGAGGACTTTTACTTTCTGAACCTGGATTTTACACCTCTGCAAATGCTACATGTGATCATAATCAACAATAATGGAAAACCAGGCAAACACAGATGCCTGTTTTCCCCGACAGCCATTGGAGACTGTTCCAACAGATCCATATCCTCAAAACTGAAAAAGAATAAGAATTTGTTTTAGTATCAGTTAGACATCCTAACACACCAGACATATACTCCATCATTCTTTAGGGAACGGATGAGCTGAGCCGTCTCTGCATTACAACTGTAAAAAAAAACAGCTTTCCGTTTAGAGGATAATCTCACTTACTCTCAAGAGGCAGGGAGCATTAGAACAACACGCTGTTTATCCAGGAGCTCTAATGTACGCTGCTCGCTTGTGTTCGCATTTACATTTGTGCGTTTAGCAGACGCTCTTATCCAGAGCCACTCATAAAAGTGCACACACAAAGGTTAGGCAAAGTGCAGAGAGGATATCTGTGCCAATAGCAGTAGTCATTACATAAACCTACAGGACCACATTAAGCGCCTCAGCAAGCACAAGCGCGAGATTAAGGATTTGGTGCTGTAAGTAGCAAATGGATTTGAGGTTATAGAGTGACATAAGTAGGCCTATTCAACCAAGAATAAATGCTCAGGATTTACCGAACCAAGATGCATTTTGAACAGGGAGAGTTTTCAATAACTTAATTTATTTTACCGTGTCTATCCACAGGGGGCGCTGTTGGGAATTTGCGGCGGAGTGGGAAGCGGAAAGAGCTCGCTGCTGTCCGCTCTGCTGGGGCAGGTGAGGTCACTACGTAACGCCGCCCCCTGTGATTCCTCCGCCCCATTTAAGCTCCGCCCTAACACTCATTTCGTCCTTCCCCGCCCATAGATGACCCTGCTGGAGGGCTCGGTGGCGGTCAGCGGCTGCTTCGCCTACGTGCCTCAGCAGGCCTGGATCGTCAACGACTCGCTGCGAGAAAACATCCTGTTTGGGAAAGAATACAACGTAGAAAAGTGAGAGCAGTCGAGCCGCTGTGCTGAGAAACAGACTGTGGGAAGAGAGGTAGCACAAAATGGCTCAAACTGATCTATCTTCTCCACCCCCTTTTCTTTCCTTCCCTTCTCTTTTCTTTCTTCTCTTCCTTGTGTCCCTCCCATGTAGGTATAATACTGTCCTTGAGGCTTGCTGTCTAAACCCTGATATACGTGACCTGCCCTACGGTGACATGTCTGAGGTGACTATTATTACAACTCTGACACCTAACCCCATACATAACACTAGCTACAGTGTAAGATAGAGGTAAGCCTATCCTAGTGACGTGCGTGTGTGTGTGTGTGTGTGTGTGTGTGTGTGTGTGTGTGTGTGTGTGTGTGTGTGTGCGTGCGTGTGTGTGTGTTTGTGTCTGTGTGGACATGCAAAAGTTCCTCCCGATTAATAAAAATAAATAAATAAGAGATCAAAGTGAGACCTGGGGCCAGAACACTGAGGGACCCAGCAACAAGTTATATCAGCAACTGTCACTCATGGATATTAAGCTGGCCTGGAGCTCATTTTGGAAGGCGCTCCGAACGTGTCATTTGGTTCCAAAATGAGCTACTTGTAAAACCTGAAAATAATTGTGAATGCCCCATGCGAAATTCCAACCACTCTCCAGTGATGTGGGAACGGCAAAATTCCAACCACCATCCAGTGATGTGGGAACGTGTATTTAAGTGGGGGTGTGGGATGGCTTTTCATTCATACAGGCCTATTTTGGGCTACATTACTGTTTTTGCTTTAATCATTTTTCATTTTCAAAGAAAGTTAACAAGACCAGTCATTTGCATATGATAAAAATAATTATGCTAATATACATCTGTGAGCTGAAAAAATATAATGAGCAGAAAATATGAGATATCGCTACAAATGTAAGGTTAAAATAGCTTTTAAAAAAGAATAATTTGTTGAAATACAGGACTGCTCTATTACGGGTCTTTCATTAGTTTCATTTCAAAATGCAACTCAATTTAAATGTTCCCTGCGTCATTCTGTAGCCATTACTGGCACATTGGAGAGTGAAGTGATCTTGCTGGATTTTCCATGTGTCAGCTCACCCAAAATCATCTGCTGATTTTTTTTTGTGGGCTTCTGGGATTTTGTCATTAACTTGCAGATTAAATAAATATAAAGGAATAGCATCGCAATTAGCAAACGGTGGTACAGCGGTAAAGGCGCCGACTTTCAGTCTTTCAGGGTTCAATTGGCTACTAAATTGGGGGGAAAAAATCTGGAAAAAAATGTATTAATTGAATAAAATTTTAAAATAACTGGCTTTTACAATATTACACTCTTTTAGTCTCCATGTTAAAGACATTACATTACAGGCATTTAGAAAAAATATTATCTATTTATACAGCTGGATACAGGTGCAGCTCAAAAAAATTTAATATCGTGAAAAAGTTCAATATTTTTTGTCACTCATTTCAGAAAGTGAAACTCATATATTATATAGATTCATTACACATAGAGTGAAATATTTCAAGCCTTTATTTCTTGTAATTTTGATGATTATGGCTTACAGCTAATGAAACCCAAAATTCAGTGTCTCAGAAAATTAGAATATTTTGCTTTAACATATTTTTAAAGTATCATATTTAATATTTGGTCGCATATCTTTTGTGTGCTGTTACTTCCTGAAGTCTGTGACCAATCAACATCAAAAGACTCTCGATATCTTATTTTCAGGTACTGTTACAAGCGATACTATAAGCTCTCTGCATTTGAACTGATCTCTAGCGAGTCTTTTGATGTTGATTGGTCACAGACTTCACTTTCTGAAATGAGTGACAAAAAATATTGAACTTTTTCACGATATTCTAATTTTTTGAGCTGCACCTGTATATACTGAAACAATTCAGGCTAAGTAGCTTTCTCAAGGGTACAACAGCAGTGTCCTACCTGGGAATCGAACCTGCAACCTTTCGGTTACAAGCCCAGTTCCTTAACCATTGTACTCCACTGCTGCCTACTGACATCTACTGAACTTCCATGGCCTAGTATTGTGCTGATAAATTAGTCATACATGTAGCCAAACTTTAGCTTAACTGCAATAATATTTTTAATGATAAATGCGAAATATGAATTCTCTAACAGCACTCATATAACCAGGGGTATCAGATTTGTAATTTGTGACTGACTAGGTGAGTGTGCAGGTCTGCTTGCTATGCCTATATCAGACCTAATGCTTTCTTTTAGATCGGGGAGAGAGGGGCCAATCTTAGTGGAGGCCAGCGTCAGAGGGTCAGCCTGGCCCGGGCCCTATACAGCGAGCGCCCTATCCTCCTGCTGGACGACCCCCTGAGCGCGGTGGACACGCGTGTCGGGGCGGCGCTCTTCTACAGCGCCATCCGCGGGTCGGCGAGGAACAGGACGGTGCTGTTTGTCACCCACCAGCTGCAGGTGAGGCGGGCGGGCATTTTAACACGTGGTGCTCGTGTGGAGTGCAGCGTGATTCCATGGCCAGGGAGCTGATTTATTTCCTGATTAATCGGAGCAGGGAAGTTATTTTTCTGACCCTAAGTATCTCACCCAGAGGCGAGAGGACCTGAGTATGTGATAAGCCCACACATTAAGAGCTTTGGCACTCTTGAAAGCTGGTAGCTTGAGATAATATTTGGTAATATAACTAAATGCTAGTTGGTCCATATGCAGTTAGGGACTGCAAATTAGTATTTCCTGATCAATCAAGATTAATCTGGAAAAACCAGGGAAAAATGCATCCTTACATCAAATAATGCATCTCATACCTTTAGCTTCCTCTTTAAGTCTGTATATTAAGCGTAGGTTTTGCGATGGATGGATGGATTATTTTATTAGTCCCTTAGGGAATTGTTCTTGCATCATACAGCCATCAGAGAACACATAAACAACACGACAATACAATTTTCACGACAGTGCTTGTAAACTACATAGCAGACCTAGTAGCTATAGCCTACACGTCAGTGGTCTGAAACTTTATATCCTCATTTGATAGTATCTGGCGGAGTGTGACGAGGTGCTGCTGATGAAGGACGGACAGATCGCGGAGCAGGGCACCCACGCCCAGCTGATGGACAGAGAGCGGGAGTACGCCACCCTCTTCAACAGTGTGCAGCAGGAGGTGAGAGGAGGCGGGAGGAAGAGGAGGAGCCAGGGTCTGCATGGGCCCCGCCCACAACCGCCCCCCGACTCACTTTGAGGGAAAGCGCTGTAGTCAGCTGCTCTCAAAGCACTGTGCATTACAGTATGAATAATTCACGGCGGCCGCGGAGTTAAAGGAGGCGGCTGTGAAATGTTAATGCGTACAGTGCTTTAATTATGCATGGCGCACATTGATTTTCTTGCATGTTCACTAAAGGCTCTGCCATGAGATTTCTCAGTGTTCTTTCCTCGGCATGCGTTGTTGTGGCTGCCCGAGGGCGGTGTTGATACCTGCAGTAACCGCTCACTTTGTGCCTTTTAGAATGTAGTCAGGAATAATGTGAAGAACAAGTCGACATCGGAGGAGGAGAAGGGGGAGGAGCCCTCTAGTGTCAGCGAGGTGATTGTTCCTCCAGTCAACGGCAAGAAAGGAGGTGAGAGACTCCCCGGTTCACACCTGTACGTGCGGCGACTGATTTTACCCATGATGCCTCACTGGCTTGTGTTCCTTTAAACCGTGCGCACGCTCTAGATCAGCTGATGAAAGCAGAGGAGAAGGGGTCCGGAGCCGTGGCGTGGTCTGTTTACGGGGCCTACATCCGGGCGGCCGGGGGTCCCTTGGCCTTCATCGTCAACATCATCCTCTTCCTCTGCACTACAGGCAGCATTACTTTCAGCAACTGGTGGCTGAGCTACTGGATCAGGCAGGGCAGCGGGGTGAGTTTTGGGCTTCAGTCAGGCTGCAGGGCCGGAGCAGAGGGAGCACGAGTGGACCTGTGTGGCCATGTGTTCCTGCCACATCACCGTAGTCATTCTTCCTGACACGTTTAATTATCAACGTTAACAGCGTCCTAGTAAACTTAATTTAAAAAAGGAGTGAGACGGTGTGCCTTATGTGCTGAAAAGCTGCTGTTGCCGTAATTGAAAAATGTGCTCGGAATGCCAATAAAATTCCGATCGGAATTGTTCTCCTCCGGCTTGTTTTGTGGATTGCTGTCAGCGATGAGAGATGCGTGAGGTTCCATAGTAATGATGCCCACCTTTGTCCTCGCTGTGTTCGGCCATTTTTTTCCCCAGAATACATCGCTGGTCCTGCAAAACGAAACGGTGGTGACCAACAGCATGAGGCTCAACCCCGACCTTCAGTACTACTCAGCAGTATACGCACTGTCCATGGGGGCGGCGCTGTTGCTCAAGACCGTGCGTGGGCTTGTGTTTGTCAAGGTATCCCTCACTCACTCTTTCTTACCTATCTGCCACTTTTTTAAAAATGTTATGGAACCAGGATGTTCCATTGAAATTAACATGTTTTCAACAAAGACCTAGATATTGTACAACAAATGCCAATTTCTAAAACAAGTTGAAATTGGAAATTTGTACATATAGTAAACTCCCGCATAACTGACTTCAATGGGACCAGAGGGGAGGCGGAAAAATTCTAATTAAAATAAGCATGGCAGCTGACTCGAGCCCAAAATGTGAAAATGCTAATTATGAATCAATTCAACAAATTAATTTAAAATCTTATTTATGACAATACTTATTGATTTCACTGGTTACAGTTTTAAATATTACTTGCCATCACATGAACACTGGCCAAAAATAAATCAAATAATAAAACATAGACAAATTCATGTCACTGATCAAATGAAATGTTTCAGAATTGGCCAATGTGAAACGCAATGAATAGGCGACAGATGTAGGCTGACACAATATACAGTAATTACAGTATATGAGGTGAATTAGAGCCCTGTTCCGAAATCGGGAACATCGGCATTCTGGGATTAGAAAAAATTGTTAATCCCTTTTTGATGGTAAAAGTGCCTGGATATCATTCACCCTGACCTTTGAATATGCCATAAATGCTAATAAAATGGCAAGTGCTCACATCGCTGACAGACTTATATAACACACTAAATCATACATTGTTTTATTTCAGTGCTTTCCTTCTCCACATTGAAATGTACTTTTTGGTCATAAAAACACTACTTTTATTTGGAGAGTGGAAGTGTGAAGTTGCTATTTGAAGTGCTATGCTACGCACAAAGTCTAGATACAAATAAAGCTGTCCTGCAATGGCCTTGAATTCAGTAGCATCCCAATGTCCCATTCTCCAGGAGGTCAAGGAGCTGCAGCCTGGTTGAGTTTTATGAGGACGATGCTAATTGCGGAAGCATTAACTACTGGCCTAAATTCATTTTGGGTTTCTCTCGTCTCACAGTGGAATACGAGAAGTTCCTGGCACTAGGCTCATGGGATACTGTGTCACTCGTGGGTGCTGGAGAGTTGATGTTCCCGTGGATTTTTTTTTGTCCCAACTCCTGGGCTCAGTTTCTTAGAACACCACATTTTCCACTCTGCTGATATTTTTGAAATTTATCCTTGACAAAAGGACAAAATGTGCCAGCGAAATATTCACAGGCCCAGACGGATATCAGTTTATTGACTCGATATTCAACAAGCCAATCAAGTCACCTAGAAGCACACACTGTGGCCCTCCTGGGGAAATGGATTGGCATACATTGCTACGGTCGTCCCAGCTGTGTAAAGTATCCTAATAGGCTTGTTTGTTATCTGCCTGCTTGCAGAGCAGCTGGTAATTTCAGAGCACGTAACATCCTCCCCTCCCCCGATTGTTCTGCGTTGGGAAATCTGAAATGGACAGCAGCTTTGATAGCCTCGCCACTCCAGCCGTAGCACCTCTTCAGAATGCTTCCAGTCTATTATTGTGCAACTCACACGGTATTTTTAAAAAGACCCCTCAAGGCTTCTGTTCCACAGGCATAAAATCTCTCGCTCCCTGATTGAAGGTCCCCCAGAGCCTACAGTCTAAAGCCACTTATCTGTCCAGAATGACTCCCATCTGCATTAGAGGTCATGCATTTGTGTACGTTCTTTTTTGCCCCAGAAACTTTTTTTTGACTGGTCATTAAAATAGTTATTTATCTAGGTCATTGTAAGCCTGGTTCCTGGTGCTTTCTCTTCTGGGAGGTGGAGAATGAAATTTGGAACTTTAACTATTCCCTTAGCTCATGCGGTAGCACGAATGGGATATGCAGTTGATGTAGAATCCCAATAGAATGAGAGGGTTAAAAAGACAGATTCATCCCCTCAGTAAAAATTCTTGTAATAAAGACATCATGGGCCTCGTGGGAGCTGAGTCAGGGGTGATAGGAGTCTCTGTGTTTCCCAAGAACAAAGAGAAACGCGCAGCATGTAATAAGTTTTATTATGTTCTTAATAAATTACTGTTGCTGCCTCTATTGTTACAAAGGCCTAACTCGTGCATTTCATGCTGTAACTATGTGGCATTCCAGGTGTGTTTCACTATGTATTGCATGAGAAAAGCAGTCCGTCCGTACACAGGTTTTAATGCCCGCTGTGACCGATGACGTCTCTGGAGACATGGGACCGGCAGAGAGTCTACTCTGTCTGTGTGTGTGTGTGTGTGTGTGTGTGTGTGTGTGTTATGTGCTGTTGAGAAGCATCGCACACTTTCTTCATTGTGTCTGTATGCTGGCACGTACTGTTTTTGTTTGAATGCGAAGCATCTGGCTGTGTGTATATTTACCGTAGTGTTAGGGTAATCCGTCTTGTGATAATGTCTTATGTTTCCGTATTTGTATCTATCATATATTGATCGCGGCTGTGGCTGTGTTTCTGACAACAGTGTGTCTTTATTTGTTTTTGAGTTGTGTTTGACTGTGATGTGTTTTTTTATGCGTTGTTTTTTGTTGTTGTTGTTTTGTTTTCAGCCATTTTGAAACCAAATGCTCACCGTACATTAGAAAGTGAGGAGAGTATTTATCATGTCAGTTAAACTGGGGAGTGACAGATATAAGGAGCCATATTGGCAAGGGGAATAGGGAAAACATAAGGCTATGTTAGGTAAGCAGTACTATCAGTAATGTCAGGTTAGGTAAGTAGTCATATCAGTATTTTATCCTACTGGACAGCATCCCTGTCACTAAACTGGGGCACTGGTATTCTGCTCAGACCAAAGGAAATACTGCCCCCTGCTGGCACGTCAGCACCCCCTTCACATCTCTCTGTCTGTGTATTTTAATTACATACCTTTGCTTGTAATGCTTATCAAACAAGTGCTTATGTCAGACGGCAATGTGTTTAAGTCAGTCTGACAGGATCTTGCCCGTGTATCTGTGTGACGAAATTGTGTTTGTTTGTCTGTCTGGCAGTGCACTCTCCGGGCCGCCTCGGCTCTCCACGACATGCTGTTCCAGAAGCTTCTCCGCAGCCCCATGTCCTTCTTTGACACCACGCCCCTCGGCCGCATTCTCAACCGCTTCTCCCGTGACATGGATGAGGGTGAGACCTACGCTCCCTCCCTCCCTCTCCTTCTCCTCACAGGGGTGTGGCATGCTCACCTTTCATAGAGTGCCTGTATATTTTGCTCTTTAGTCATAACACGGAAAGTTCTGTCTCCCTACTGTTTACGCTGAGCCATTCCAATTAGTTGTATTTTGTGAATATATGTACATTAGGGGGCGTGGCCGTGGACAGTACTGTGGTCATGGATGTTCTTAGGGTATGCCTTTCCATGAATATTAACAAACTGGATGGAAACGCCTGTTTCCTACCAGAAACCTAAACGCACACCTGAATGATGACGTCTCACAGGTGCAAAGGAGAAACAAAGTAAAGTAAATGAAAAGAGGACTACTGCACACTGTGAGATACTTGCAAAAAGACATTCACTAAGTGCAGTGTTTCGATCACATAGACCTTCGTCAGGTCTATGTGATCAAAACGTTGGACTTACTAAAAGTCTTTTTGGATTATCTCACAGTGTGCAGGAGTCTTTTTCATTTACCAGCTAGAAACCTCCAATAGTTAGGAAGTAGACAGGATGGAGAAAAACACGGGAGCAGATCTAGTTTGTCTGTTAAATGTGTGGTGTTGTTGTGTTCATTACCGTGTGTAGCTGAAGGCCTTTTCTCTGCCTTTGACACGTTTGCCTTTCCTCAGTGGACGTGCGTCTGGCCATGCAGTCAGAAATGCTCCTGCAGAACATGACGCTGGTGTTCTTCTGCCTGGGGGTGGTTGTCATCGTCTTCCCATGGTTCCTGTTGGCCGTCCTGCCTCTCAGCGTCTTCCTCTTTCTGGTTAACCGGGTTTCCAGGTGAGGCCTGGACTTGGCAGTCATCCACCTCTGTTCTAAGCATTGTGTTTATTCCTTTGATGACAAAACATTCCATAAACATGGTTAACGTCAATGCAAAAGTAGTATGTACTTTGAATATCACAGAGGATCAAGTCAGGTGTTTGTTTCTGCTGTGGTTCTAGCTTAAACTTAATAAATAGTGTTATGATAATATTAAATAAATAAAAAACAGACTGGATCAGGAGACAGGAACTGTAGGGAGGTGTTAGAAAGACAGAGTTCATTCACAGAAAGATCCAATCACCTTTCATGATGGTTTCCAGAATTTTTTTTTCAATGGTCTCAATTTTTCCAATTCTCCACGCTTTGCTAACATACTTCACAAGTTATATTAACATGCAGAATTAGGCTAATTGAGAGGGAGGGGGTGAAAGACCATGTGTGCATTGTCAACCTACGCTGTATAAATAAAAGTTCATAAATAAATAATTAGTAGTAAGTCAATATAAAAAATCATACTAAAAACCACAAAAACTGAAAATCATCGCAACAAAACGAAACATAACACAATTCCAGTGAGGAATCCAAATTGAAAATATCACCTGCCCAAACATGTTTTGGAGAGCGGACGGGCTTGGGATTCTTGGGATTCTAGAGAGAAATGCCTTGTCTTTTTCTGGACAGTTTTTTCCCCTCCATCTCTTCCCTGAGAGAACAAAGTCATCCTGACACACTTCTTATCCACATGCGCCACCAGTTTTATCCTTTCATCCAAACGTAGAAATCACCCCACTTCTGTCAATAAAGGCAGGTTTTTCTCTGTGCTGTCTGGTTAGTTTTAACGTTAATGTGTTAAAGGGCTCGTAAAAGCTCACATAAATGAGACGCGGGGCCCAGGAATGACTTGACCTGTGCCAGAGAGTGGAGGTACACAACACAATCACAGTCCCTCGAGTGTTCTTGACTCATAGGACACTTTCCTGTCAGATCAGACCACAGACTCTGAACTCCATGAAGATGATGTGATGGCTGTTCTCGTCTTTAGAACTTAGGCTGTCAAAAATACCAACTGAATGTGTTAGCTGGGTATTTTTGTCAGATATCACTTGTGTGTGCATGTGTGTGTGTAAATCCCTCACGTGACTCTTCTATGAATGCATCCCTTTCAAGGCACTTGAACTCCTGAGTAGTTTACACTTAAAGGGATGTGTGAAGTAAGGTTGACATCACAGATCCTTAATTATAGCACATTCTTCAAAGAGCAAATTAAAGGAGGTACGCTTTGCGATTGCTAATTTCAGACCGTACTAACTTTAGCAGGCATTCAGAAAGTCAAATAAGAAATCTAACAGGAAAATCCGTTTTCTCATCAGTTGTGGCATTTTGATTTAGCCTGATACCTGCGGCACCTTTATGCAGGACAGCTGAACTTTTTAAGGCTGGCTATCATTAGGCATTGATGTCCGCTTTGCTAGAACTACTCTAGTTCTCTATATCTGGGTGATAGAGGGATGAAAGTAAGCCCGGATAACTGCAGCACGGCAGTTCTTTTAGGCCTGTCGTTCAGTTGCCCTGGTTTGTAACATTCTGCTGACTATAGAATGAATGCCAGAGATAATCCGGCCACCTATCTGCTAACCTCTGATCCTGGACTGGTTTTAACTCTTCTCACTTACTCTCCTACTGACAGGGTTCTGATCCGTGAGCTCAAACGGCTCGAAAATATCACCCAGTCACCTTTCACCTCACACATTACCAGCAGCCTGCAGGGACTCTCTACCATCCATGCCTATGGGAGGGGGCCTGACTTCCTGCGTAGGTGAGTGCAGAACACATCTCTCTTCTCCCTCGGGTTGCCAGACTTTTGTAATTTCCCCCCAATGTATGAAATTTAAAATATCCATGAGCAGTCTCAAGATAAGGATACATGAGAGTCAATAGAATATGGGTTACTGATCTTAACCCAATAGATAGGGAATCTTAAATTTAGGTAAAGAAGCAGGAACGTCTTGGAATTAATATTTATGTATAAGAGTCAGTTGAAGATGAGGGGTTTTGAGGAGTATTTTTGGGGAGTATAAATTTCAGGTATCTGGCAACGCTGTTCACCTATGTGCTCTGTAGCTGTACGATACAGGGCTCCCATCGCATGGTTTGGCCCAGATCCCGTGGGTAAAGATTTTAATTTGATGATTCATCCTTAAGAAATGCATTCATCACTGCCGTCTTCTCAGATACCAGGCTCTGTTGGACACCAACCAGGCGTCTTACTACCTGTTCAGCTGTGGGGTACGCTGGCTAGCTGTGCGGCTGGACCTGATTAGCATCACCATGATAACCAGCACGGCTCTGCTAATCGTCCTCATGCACGGCAGCATCCCTCCAGCCTACGCTGGCCTCGCTATCACCTACGCTATCCAGGTGCTTCACCCCCTCTGTGTGTGTGTGTGTGTGTGTGTGTGTGTGTTTGTGTGTGTGTGTGTGTGTGCAGAAAGTCTATTTTTGATCCATTACGTGAACCATTTTTTTGGGTAATGCAATGTTGTTTTCAGCACTGCAATCCGACAATAAATAACATATCTATGAGTACGGTTTCAATTTTGTTTTCGTGGAAGGGTGGCACTCTGCCGCCTGTCTCAAATGAATACTGGCCTGGAATAGCAACACGTTTGAAAATGTTTTAAGATAAACAAGATAAAGTGACCAAAACACTGAGAAAGACAGATATGCAAGGGCAGGCAGTACCTAAGCCATGAATAAGACTCCTCAAACAATACATTTTCCTCTCCTTAAGCAGCACTAATCGGATAGGTCGAGTAAGAAAGAGGAGAGTGTGTGTACTCAGAGGACGTGTGAGATAGAAAAGGACAGTTGGATGATAGACACGATGGACTGGGCCAATTAAATGGCTTCCTGTTTGCTCTTTGCTCTGCTGTGGTCAGTGTCCCAGTAGCTATCAGTGTGCCAGTAGCTAACAGACACAGGCAGAGACCTAGAACACCTTTGGAGATTTCTGGAGACTACACAGATTTAGAAAATATACAAGAGAGTAGGGCATGCGGAATGAAACCAGAATCTGAACAGTGTCCAAAAGCCATCCGAATAATAATTGATGCAGAATTGACTTAACCCACGTTCACCTGAAACAGTCCGTTCATCACTGATGCATTGTGGGTTCGTACGAGAATCATCTAGTCTGCGTTTGATTGGACTGACCCATGACCACTGAACAGATTTCTGCCCTTGTCGTTGTCTGGTCATGCAGAAGGAATTCAGATGCATTCAGTGAGTGGAGATGATGCTGAAAACTCCATTGAATATAATGGAATGCGGCATATTTTTAAAGTCGCTCTTTGATGAGAACGGCATGTTACACCAGCTGTATCTCCCCAGAGGTGCAATTCAATATTTACGAAAAGCTCGAGCAGCCAGCTCAGCTTTTTCGCCCTTCGCCGTCTGAATTACGCGCCGCTCTTGATTTGATATTGTACCGGCGGTCCATCGGCATTGGCTGTGACAGCCTTGTGATTGGCACCGCGAGCGAGGCTGAGGATTACAGATCATTAACGTCTCCCGTCTTTCTCCCATCCAGCTGACCGGTCTGTTTCAGTTCACCGTGCGCCTGCTCGCGGAGACCGAGGCGCGCTTTACGTCAGTGGAGCGGATCAATCATTACATAAAGGTGAGAGAGCTGCTGCCAAAACTGGGAAATGTGCCAAAAAGGACAGGGCCAAGGACAGACCCTGTTTAAATTCCTCTACACTGCACAAAGAATCCAGCTCATAGCACTATGTGGATGCCAGCCTGTAGGTAAATGTTTTGTGAGGAAAAGACCGAACACAACGTGCCGTGATAGGACGCACTCAGACACCGCAACACACACGACACATCGAACGATGTTCCGCGACAAGCCATGAGCAATTACGTGACTAAGCTCTGTGGAATTTGCCTCACAAGTATCAACAAGTTGCCCGAGAAGCTTAGAAAATAGGTGGGGGTGTGGGTGGGGGTGAGGGTGAGGGTGGAGGGGGGTGATTTGGGTCTGCGCTCGAGTGATAGAGGCGTGCGCTCGATAACGTTTCCTCTGCCCTGCTCTCTTTTATCAGACCCTGGAGAAAGAGGCCCCCCGACACGTAATTGGCCCATCCTCTCCTGCCCCCTGCTGGCCGCAGCTGGGACATATATGTTTTCGGGGCGTGGAGATGCGATACCGTGAAAACCTGCCGCTCGTTCTCAAGAAGCTGTCTTTCGACATCCAGGCGGAGACGACTGTGGGCATCGTGGGTCGCACTGGGTCAGGTATGTGCTATCACTATGGCTTTGCATCGTGGATCGCACTGGGTCAGATATGTGCATTATGATATTATCATTATGGCTTTTATTTGAACTAAGAATGCCCGCACACTGCTTATTCGCTCCCAATCGTGATCCCAATCGCTTCGACCAAAAACCAGACTTTGGTCGAAGCGTTGTCTTTTACAGCAAAAAATAAAATAACGATCGGGAGCTAACAAGTCGTATGATGGCATTCTTTGTATTCTGGAGATTTCACTTTTTACTGTCTGGCACTTGAAAAAACTCTTTGGATGTGCTTGTGCCTTTCTGTGAACTACTTTTATTTGAACTGAATCACACTGTTTTTGGAGTACCGTAGCCTATGTGTGAAAGTCTCTTTGCCTACAGGGAAATCCTCGCTCGGTGTCGCCCTCTTCAGACTGGTGGAGTTGGCGGGCGGCTCCATTACCATAGATGGCGCCAACATTGCCCAGATTGGTCTGGAAGACCTGAGGAGCAAGCTGTCAATCATCCCACAGGAACCTGTGCTCTTCATTGGCACAGTCAGGTATTGCCCATATCATCCAACACCCTCAGAAATCACACAGAGTCCAGTCTTCCATCACATAAGTCTATCTCATCGTGGTTTGAAACTATGCTGATAATGGAATGTATATTTTTAAGTAATCCAGGCTTCAGTACTGATCCTGGGAGGCTGAAGGGAAGGCTGGTTTTTCTTGTTATTCAGCATTTGATTGACCAATTAAAGCAGATTATTACACAGTTAACTCCTCTCACCTGTTATTTGGGTTTGAACCATTTGAGGAATTTAAGGTAACAGACAGCAGTCCCTGCGGCTCTCCGGGACCAGGATTAAGGACCACTTAACTATTCCCACGGTGTCACGTTCTGTCACTACTCTAGTTGGGCCGAATGACCGCATCATCAAGCATTGACATTTTCTTAACGTTCTTGTGGCGTCGCCCAAACAGGTCCAACTTGGACCCGTGGGGCCAGTACTCAGAGGCAGAGATTTGGGATGCCCTGGAGAGGACTCATATCAAAAACATGGTGAGATGAGCGCGCGGTGGGCTAGCAGTACGCGGAGCATAAAGGCTCATTAATGCTTCCCCATAGATACGTCACCATGACTACAGTTTCACACATCGCTTCACATCACATACAGATTCAGTGTTGGGCCAAGTTCACTTCATTTGCATACTAGATGAGATTTGTGGTGCCAGGTCTTCAGGCAAAGCCTGCTTAATCAGGCCTATTCTGGAGATGGCGGTTTATAATACGCCATTAAGCATGAGAAGATCGTTTCCATTGCATATATCTTGGTAACTAGATAGCAATCCGATAGATAGATTATCCAATATGAACTGATTTCAATTTGCACATGAATTTAAATTAGTTAGCATTCTGTTTGCACTATATCATGTCTGAGACATGAAAGAAAGGATTTTTTTTTAGCCACCACAGCCTGCTATCATTGTCTGAAGACGTAACCTTGCACTTGCAGGATCTTGCGTTGCACGTGTTGGAGCAGAATGATTTTACCATAAAGTGACACAAAAAGAATTGCCGCTGCCCTGAGAAGCAGCTCTGTGACCAGAGCGTCTTGTGTGTGTGTCGGTCCCCCGCAGATCAGCCAGCTGCCTCATTCTCTGGACTCTGAGGTGACCGAGAACGGGGAGAATTTCTCTGTGGGGGAGAGGCAGTTACTGTGTGTGGCCAGAGCCCTGATGAGGCACTGCAAAGTAAGGAGAGCCCTCCTCACCCTCCTCCTTCACACACACACACACACAAGCAAACAGAAGCAGCGTCGACTTCCACAGGCTAATATTTACAATGGCTGAAGTGGCATAACTACATTTTAATGGCGGGATCATTAGTATGTGCTGCATGCATGTCGTCTCTGAATAGACTGGGCTGTTCAAACAAATCAGGCCCCTTTTGTGTTGCAGATTATTTAAGAATTTTGAACGCTCTGAAATTATGGGAGAAACTGAGGTAACAATGCCACCACGTGGTCTTAAAGCATAAACGGACAGAAAATTAAAACGCGGGTGAAATCATTTTGAAGTAAGCCCCTGTGGGCAGCTGTAATTAGTTTGTGTACAGCCTGGTCCCGTGTGTTAACTTTGGTAATTAAGGAGTCTGGAGAAAAGAGTGTGAAAACATATTTGACAAGTTGGTATGTTGCTCGGAGACATTTTGACAAAGCGTGAGGTGTCTGTGACCGCTCAGATCCTGCTGCTAGACGAGGCGACGGCAGCTATCGACACGGAGACGGACCGGCTGATTCAGGAGACCATCCGCCTGTCTTTCGCGGGCTGTACCACCCTGATCATCGCCCATCGCCTAAACACCGTGCTGGGCTGCGACAGAGTGATGGTCCTGGAACAAGGGGAGGTGCGTCTGCGTTCCACTTTCAGTCCACGTTTATTTCTCATGTGTTTTAAAATAAGCAGAAATAAACAAGCTCAGCCCAATAGGCAGTTAGTACAGAAAAAAAAGGAAAAAAACTAAAAAATTTAATATGAAGAGTAAAGACATAAAATAAATAAATAAATACCACCAAATGACATCATGACAGTATACAAAAGATACAGGGAGGGTATAGGGGAAGTGTAGCATAAACAGAAATAACATGAATACTTCAGTATGCATTATTTCAGTATTAATTCAGTACTTGTTTTTTTTTGTGGTCCTGTGATTTGATTCAATCTGCTTATAGATTGTAGAGTTTGACACCCCCTCCACCCTGTTGGCCAATGAGAACTCCCGATTCCATGCTATGGTAGCGGCGGCGGAATTGAAGATCAACAACAAAGACCTCAGCTGAAGGAGGGCGTGACGGGAACCCGCGCGCCACGCCCACATCACCGCGGACCAAACGACAGAAGGCGTTTGCTGGTGGATCTGGCATTAAGTTTTTTGCGACATGAAGACGCATTTAAATGCTGCTAATTATTTAGGCATTCGATCAAGAGCGTGATAATCGCCTGTTAGCCAGTGCATTCCAGGGGACGCACCAGGAACTTGGAGCCGATATAAAAGCCATTGAGCCTTCCCGCTGGCCCTTGCCACTGTGTTGGTGGAGTTTCTCTGTGGGAGGATGCCAGAGGTGCAGGCCTTCAAGTGTTTGTGAGGCAGTGCAATTACTGAGATTTCTCCAGGGAGATCCTGAAGTACAGAATTGGCAGGAAATCTCTGCTCCTTTTCTTCTAACTCTGGAAGGCTTGTTGTGACGCACGCGTAGACTTCCTGTGGGGTCTGTTTTGTGCAATTAGTTTATTAACCTATGATCATAAGGGGCTTTTTTCCACACTTTATTAGTGGAACTGTTACATTTTTGAGGCTGACCTTTTTTTCCCCCTTTCTAACTAAACAAATGAGTTCCATCACTGTCGGACTTGTGAAGGCCAATAAATATAAATTGAGATTTTGTTGAATGTAAATGGGCAAAGAGAGACCAAAGACTTCAAAATAAACCAGCCAAAGGATCAACTTTGATGTACACATCATTGATGCTGTTCTACTCAAGTCAAGCACTTTCAACTCACAGATGAGTAACATGTGTAAACATACTGTGAGATATCACCTACGCACTGCAAAAGCCAACTCTTTGACACCCTCAGAAATGTCATTTGTGGTAAATGAACTAAGGGGGCTCTCAAAGTTCATCGTACAATAACATGATTCTAATTGTAATTTGTCTTCATGTGTGTGTATGTCTGAAACTCCCTGTCATTATTCGGGTAAAAATTCTGATTTGTCGTGAAACATATGCAGTATATGCCTTAAAAGGGAGAGGTTTTTTTGCCGCAGTGACCTATATTGCATGCTATTTATATTGGGTTGAATCAAGAGTAGTCATTTTTGGGAATTGTATCTGTATAGTTTATATTTGGCACAACTCTAGGGAGCTCTTTCCATTGCAGCGTAGACTCACTGTGTCCCTCAGTTGTGTCAAGACCATGCTTATCTCAGTCATTGCTTCTCTTGATTGGAAATCAGGACTTGGCAACTCACTCTCTGCAAGACAAGTGAAGTCCAGAGCCTGTACCAAGGTGAACAGGGTTATTCACAAATGCTGTGTGTGTTTAAACTTGTGTAAACCCTGGCAGGATCACAAACACACACTCAAGGGATATCAAGGATTATTTTTACAGTAAGAGCAAGTACTTGTTACGTAGAGATTCAAAAATGTGACGTTAGTAGCCATCATTTTTGGAAATGTTTATTTATTTGCACTTGACAAAATTACTGTGCATTTTAACAGCCTTAATTCAAAATCTGCACAATCCAATGTAGCTCAATTGTTTAAACTTGATCCCAGATATAATAATCTATATATCATTTTTTTCTATGCAATCAATTTTTTCAGGGACATATTTGCAGAAGGTGACATTTGTGGTTCTGTAAATGATAAATAGAACAATGCTGGAATTATTGATTGATTGAAGGTCATTGCATGAAACCTGCCGTGTAATTTCAGCCTTAATCAAGACTAAACAATACGGACAGCAATACACTTATGTGTGTGTGTGTGTGTGTGTGTGTGTGTGTGAATATGTTATGTGTATTCTATTGTTTTGCACAGATCTGTCCCAGAGATGGCCTTGGTGAAAGATGTGGGGGTGTTGTTTCACAGTTATTTTATGAAAGCCTTTGCAACATGGGCTAAAATGTATTGTCATGAATGCTTTATCAATAAAGGTTTTTTATACATAATATGTCTGGATTTAATTTGTCAGCTGACTTTGTTTTAATTGGTATATGTTTCTTTAATCTCAGTAGTATCACCCAGATTTAAGAGTACAATATATCTGATTAACTAAAGTGTGTATATTTTGAGTAACAACAGTCATTTATATTCAATCCTCACAACCAAGCTTGATTGATGAATAAGAACTCCCAGTGCAATCAAGGTGTTAATTAAAATGTTGTATCTTGCAACTGCACAGCTTGAAAGTCAAACAAGACTTTAATGTGAAGTCAATCTACCTGCTGCTTTGGAAAGAGCGTCCTCTGGTGGAGAGAAACGGTTGGAACGTGGAACAACAATCTTGCCAATTCTCCCAGCAGGTTTGGAGCAGAAACAAACAGTCTTGATATACTGGCAATGCAAATACATTTTGGCACAAAAATACAGATTAAATGCATTTTGTTACAAGAACTGTTTAAAAAAAATTGAATCAAAATAGAACTCCAGTCGAGAGATATATTTAGATGTATAATAAGTAACATTTTTGAAAAATATCCACCAAACCTCTGAGATGAAGAAATATGAAATATGTGAAAGTTCAAACTGGACTTAAAAGGTACTCTGCATATCAATTAAACCCATTTTTTATAATAATGTTTTATAATGTATTTTAGCACGCAAATGTTGCTCTACAATTTTATTTAATTTTAAGGCATTGTAAAGATCAAATCTAGAGCATACAGAAAGTCTGCACCCCCTTGAACTTTTACCACATGTTGATGTGTCCGTGCAATTTTGTTTTTTAATTTATCAACATGCTGTACTCTGCATTCAGGCAGATAGATGATGGGCAATTTGAAAACTTTTTTGTGGGGGGATCTTTAGATTAAATTTTTCACACATTTTTTTTGTAAGTATTGATTTTAATGTGAAATTAAGAGGTCCTTGATATCTGTACATAATAACAAATCACTCACAAAACATTTATTATCAGATAAAAATATGGATTTTCTGAGCTAGCAGTCATGCATCATAGTGCAATAAAAAAACAGTAGTGACATGACTTACTGTGAGAAGCACTTACAATAGTTTGCACTTATATCGTACATTTGTCCTGACTATTCATTATTCTCAGTGATTTCCTGTCCACTTCAAAATGTTCAGATAGCGCAGATATTTCTAGTTGTGCTCGCGATAAAACAACGCCTCTCGCAGACAAGGCCACTAACTGTAATCCTTACGCATTTTAGGCATCTCATATCTAAAAAAAACAATACTTACTGCATATTGTTTATTGCGTTTACTGGTGTTTATTGTAAGTTGTCTGTATGCTAGTGCAATCATACTTTTTCAATGAATTATTATAAACTGGGTTTAATAGGATCCTGTGTTTGTTACTGGTTAAAAAGTGGGAATAATAAATTGAAATTAAAATATATATAGGCTATAGTCAACAATTGGTTGAGTTAGTAAAACAAAATGTAGGCTACAGTACTATGCAAGGTTAATATTTTAAAGTACCATGCAAGGTTATTATTGATTATGTTTCCACATATTTGTTTATGTCTATTTACATTCTACATGGGAGGAATGTTTTTTTTTTTTTTTTAATGTTGCCCCAGGTAAACCCAGATTAAAATGTGAAAATTAAGACGCACACATACACCTGTAAATAGATAACAAGCTTCATACTTGGAATTCGATTTTATTTTTATTTTATAAGACAATCGTACATTTAATTAATGTAATGATACTAGATTGTCAGCGTCATTGTTCAAATGTCCCCTTTCATATTTATGGTTGCATGAATTGACTCATTTCATACGTACAATGTGTCTAAAAAAAGAAGAAATGTTAATGGAAAGTCATTTGTGAGTGTTTTTCCCCACTGTCTGAATGTTATCTACAATATTCCATGTAATTTTACGTTACGTAGCTATGTTTTTGTTATCTGAAAAGTATCTGAGATAACAGCTGAGCCAGACAGTCGCCGCCGTACACCAAACTCAAAACAAACGGTGTTGAGTATTATGGGGTGGTATTCACTGAATATTCTCTTCGTCAAAAGATTGAAGATTATTAATATTTTATGTTGACGTTTATATTATTGGTTTCGAAGGGAAAGTCTGAACTTTGTATTTATTAACAACTTACGATATAACCGGAACTATAGTTTTAAGATCGGAAGTAAATTATATAGTAATATCTCTAATTATAGTTCTCTGTCTTCTTGGAATGCTTTGGTGTCCTGCTGTCTTCCGGCTTCCGAGTCTCGAGCGGAAAGGGGAAAGCCTTTGCTGTGATGCCGCTGGGATGATGGCTGCTTTCGGGATCCTGAGTTACGAACACCGGCCCCTGAAGCGGCCGAGACTCGGCCCTCCCGACGTTTATCCACAAGACCCCAAACAAAAAGAGGTGAGCAAATTGCACATCTACATTAAGCAACCACCAACTTTTCTAGAAACGTATTTTTTGTAGTATAAGCTGCTTGTAAATTGGGTCTTTACGGGTAGTCCGAGGATGCATTCCAGGCCTAGCTAACTGGCTAGTAGCAAGCTGACTTACTGCTAGCAAGTGTTAGCTTGCGTGATAGTTAGCAAACAATAGCAATGAATGCCCAGTTAACGTTATGTGGCTAATTAGGGGCTAAACATTTGGCTTGTAAAATCATACTCTCTTTTAAAGGTTTCCCGTCTATAAGCAAACCCTGAAAAGGAAAAACACATTTTATTATGTAGCCTATTAGCTATGTAGCTAACAGTTAGTCAGTACATGGGCAGCTCATAATATAACATTTAAAAAATGAATTCAATTTAAGTAGCTATAGCTTTGTTAGCTAATTGTACAGTTGCTTATTGAGCTATAGCTAGCCATGTTGCTAGCAGTCTATCTACACCACAAGAATAACTTGTGCAGTTGCTGGCTAGTGATAACGTTACATGTTTTCATTGTTTCATATGTCTTGTGGTTCCGTGCTAGCCAGCTGCATCAACGCCAACAAGGCAAAATAAGTAGCACATCTGGCTATTTTGTTAGCTAACGTCAGTTTTATTAATCGTGCAAATCAGGCAACTGTTTCTAAATCTTAGCGATTATAGATATCGACTTATATAGCTATAGTTAGCTCCCAGCCCTCTAGTCTATAATAGGATGATTCCTTTGACATTTAAATCTTACTAGCAACAGTCTAGCAGGACTCGTTTATCAAACACTTACTCATTTATCAAGATAACTTACGGTAGTTGGGGAATTAATTGTTATGTAACGTTAGCCAGCGTTAGATTGTTATCATAAAGCTCGTAATATTTTTATGGGCTGTTGGGTTGCTAATGTTAGGTTGCTAATGTTAGCTATCATGTATGATAAACGTTTTGCGTACTGCTGCGCAAGCAAGTGTCCCTTTTTTAAGATATTGTAAATTAATCGTTAAAATTAGCTCGCTAATGTTATGTAAGATTGGAATAACGTTAACGTTAGATCGTGCCTGCTAACTGCCTCCTTCGCCGCTTTCAGTCTTAGCATTAGCTTGTTAGCTCGTGTCATTTCAGGCATATTGTCGCATGTAGGATGTAGGACACTGTGAGTAACCGACCAGCTACTAAGACGAAGACGCAGCACTTTACAACAGTCAGTCAGATATCCAGTATGTTCGAGCTTAGTTATTTAACATTGCTAGTTGTCTAAGTTGCAGTCATTTGAGAACTTGTTCATATTAACGTTTCCTCTTGACATCCAAAGCATATTCAATGTTCTCCGTAGAATGTCCATTTATCTCAAGTAGCATACGCGAATCCCATTATTGCTGTTATTTTGTTTGCTGTCAGCTGCGCCGTTATGCATGAGACGCCATGTTTATCTCTCTCTTTCAGGATGAATTGACTGCTTTGAATGTAAAGCAGGGATTCAATAACCAGCCAGCAGTTTCTGGAGATGAACATGGCAGTGCCAAGAATGTCAACTTCAACCCTTCCAAGGTATAAAACAAACCTGCATAAATGATATCAACAGACAAGTCACAGTTGATCCATTTCCGTCCTTCACCTCTCATGAGAAGTACCTGTTACTGACAGAGATTGACCACTCGCTTTCACAGATCAGCTCCAACTTTAGCAGCATCATTGCAGAGAAGCTACGATGCAACACCTTTCCAGATACAGGGAAGAGAAAGCCACAGGTGAACCAGAAGGATAATTTTTGGCTGGTCACCGCAAGATCTCAGAGCTCCATAAATAACTGGTTCACAGACCTGGCCGGAACCAAGCCTCTCACCCAGCTCGCTAAGAAGGTATTGCTTATATTATTGCAGGAATCATAATTGCATAATGTCTTTCTTTTTTTTCTTTAAACAAAGGTTTATACAGTTATTTTGAAATGGCTGTGCTGCAATGATATCCTTTTTAGAGACTTGCATGTCGTACAAAGACATTTTCCAATACCTCTTTGCTTACCTATCTCAAGCTTTCTCTTTTCTCTATAGTATACAGTGGATTATGTTTAAATTGGCCTATTCGTGTATATATATGCTTAGATTGCTCTGACTCTAGGACAAAGTACTGTGATGTTGTGATAAAGCGATGGGCCATAAGCTGTGGTGATGCATGGACTCACACAACACTTAAGCGTCTCCTCCATAGCAGTCTCTAATGTATGTGTGTGTGTGTGTGTGTGCGTGTGTGTGTTTGTATGTATGTATGGGTGTACTTGTTTGTGTGGACCAGGTTCCCATTTTCAGTAAAAAAGAAGAGGTATTTGGCTACTTGGCCAAGTACACTGTTCCAGTCATGCGTGCTGCCTGGATGATTAAAATGACCTGTGCCTACTATGCAGCCATAACTGAGACCAAAGTGAAGAAGCGGCACGTCATCGACCCCTGCATCGGTAACCGCACACTTTAAAAATTCTTAACGGCTCTTCAGTCCTGTTACATTTATATGCAGGTTTGTTGAGCGGGATCAGGCTAGGCATGCGGTGTGAAACTGCATTGTCACAGTGCAGCGAGTTGGTTGTGACCATAGATATAGAACCATAGATGTGACGTATGTCATAGTTAGTGGCACAATTTTTCACACCATACCCAGATAAGATGGTGGCCAGTAACCATGGTTTTATATCTATGGGTATCATCCGCTATCTGGCTTCTGAGACCCGATTATGACATCACAGTGGGTTAGAAAGTACATGACACTTTGCCATAGGTTCCTATTATAGCTGTACCCAAGTAAGATGGCTGCAAAATCGTTCCACTTCAGAATTCCAAATTACTATTACATTACATGATATGTCATGTCTATAGTTCTATATCTATGGTTGTGACTCCCATTTCTCTTTGGCAGAGTGGACCCAGATCATCACCAAGTACCTGTGGGAGCAGCTTCAGAAGGTGGCGGAGTTTTACCGCCAGTCCTCCACCCAGGGCTGCGGTTCCCCCCTCCCCGCCACACCTGTTGAGGTGGAGACGGCCTTGAGGCAGTGGGAGTACAACGAGAAGCTGGCAATGTTCATGTTCCAGGTCGGCCGTCATTTATTTTCATTATTGTTTTTATTGGAGCCTGGGAAGTGTTTCGCTGTGAGACCAGATGCAGTATGTTGGGAAGAAAGAATGAAAGAAAGTGCGAGATGGGGAAACTTGTTGTTAGACCAGCTCCGTTTCACTGGGCTGTGTTGATAGGAAGTAAAAACGGCTTTTTTAATCAGAGGCAGTCTTTTAGCCGAACAATGTGGCCACAGCTCTGAAATACACCCCTATCCGTCCTGCTCCTTTTAACTGACCAGCTTGTGTTTGCATTACATTGATGACGCAGTGGCTTGTTTTGGCACAGACGCCTTCTATAGTCTTTTGGTTTTCAGTACAACAGAACTCTCTGGGAGAAACTGTTGTAATGAGCTGAAGATGGTTCAGCCTTGCCCCTGCTGTGATGTGCAATGAAAAGGAAATGGATTGAAACGCATCCAGTTACCGAGTCTTTTGACCAGGTTTTTTCACTTCTTTTTTCTGACATGGTTTCTTCAGCACAGCAGTGATCTTCTGAGCTAGCACCCGCAGCGGTGAAAGATAGTGATATGCACATGCGTAATGGCACGGTAAACAAATGCACATCGGTTCATCGCTATGCTAGCCTGGTGAGGGTTCTTGGTTTATTTAGCCTGTTATCTGGTTGTATATCTTTGACGACCTGTGTTTTTCCATTCCAGCTCATCACAGATTAGTCATTCTGAAAAACGAAACATTTTTGGTCACTGTATTTGGCTAACTATTTTTAGGTGTAAGGCAGCTAATTGGTTCTTTTTAAGTTAAGAATGCTAGTACCATTTTACCAGTTATTTTTCCGGGGCTTACTTTTCGTCTTGCATTTGAAATCACTAGTTGCACAACCTTTCGAAAATGTTAGTGCACCCACGTCGGCTAATGTTAACGGCTGATGAAATTGACGGCAAAGCTGTAACGTTGTAGTATGTTGTTTGCGGTGGAATTGCATGTGTTCTCAGATGGACACATAGCCCCTATTGAGCTGATTGTCAGAAGCAGAGGAATTGCCCCAGTGGGGGCAAACTGCATGTGCTGATGTGGGGCAGTTTGGCTGGTCGCCTTGGTCAGCACACTTTTAAATGTAGACGGTGGTTGTGAAGCGGACCAGCTTCAGTCAATCTGCTTTGCTTTTGGCTACTTAAATCATCTGCATTCACGCTTCTGGTATTCACCGCGAGAGTGACGTAATGGTCTTTTCTGTACATGTAGGACGGTATGCTGGATAGACACGAGTTCCTGACCTGGGTGTTGGAGTGCTTTGAGAAGATCAGGCCGGGCGAGGATGAGTTACTGAAGCTGCTGCTCCCTCTCTTGCTACAGGTAGAGTATCCCCACACTGAAGGAGCCTGAGATTTGCACTCGTCCACCTTCTCCGTTTACTCTCGTTTGGCTACGTCCACGTGTGACGTGCGCATTGTGAAGGACACACACACACAGGGTCAAAGTGAAGGCAGATTTAAAAGTCCAACATTTTCTGTTGGGCTTTCCATAGACCTGTGCACCTGGGGCCAAGAAATCTTTGGACTTTTAGCTGGAATGAATAAATCACAGTGCTTAGTTCAGGCCCAGTAACTTATTACGTCTGTTTGCTGTGGTAATCTATTCCAAATGCAGCTCGATGTAAGCTCATTCAAGCCTTTTTTAACATTTTGTTGTGGCCAGAAAAACTGACGCGGTGGCTTCTGATGTGGCACTGTGATAAAATTCCCATCAAGCTTTTCACCAACATCTCGTAGGCATCATCGAAAATGACTTTGGAATGAACTGTGGGTGTTTGAGGCAAGACTAGCATAGAAATGGCTGAGCATGTTCTCTCAAGATAAACTTAAAGATGGGAACATCGTATTGACACTCCAAATGTCTTTCCTGACAGAGGACAAGTACCCAGACTTGCATAGATGATGAATTTATAAATTAAATTGTAGACTGCGCTTAACATTACCATTTTTTTCCATCGAACAAGTGGGACTTCATTTTTCACATGCTCAAAAGACTCATCAAAATGTCTGAAACCCCCCATTTGTAATCAAAATAGGTAAAATTTGTTGTTGCATTTTGTCAATGCCTGTCAGCAAAATCTTGTTAACACTGTAACCAGGATGGCAGGTGAAATGAGCATCATGCAATTTCTACTTCTATTCAGATCATTTTTAATTTAACTTTTTCATCTCTCACTGGATGGAAAGTTTTACTTGTCCGGCCCAAAAAAAATACTTGTCCCGGACAATAGGACGCGCGTTAATGTGAAGCCCTGATTGTAGAGATAAGGCCAAGCTTCAGAGACTCTGAACCCTGATGCACATGCTCTTTTGGTGTAAGACAGTTGTGTGTGTGGGGTGGGGGGGTGGGGGGGGGGGGGGGGGGGGGAGACACTCTTGTTTAGCAGGTCATTGTATGTGTCGTGCTCTGGCTGTTTGCGTTATCGTCTGCAGTGTAAATACGTTTTGGACGTTTTTGTGTGTATTTTTTTCTTTAAGACTCCTGCCTCCACTCCCACACTAATGTTCACATTACACCAGCTTTGATTTAGCCCTGTGTTGGAGGCGACTGTTCACACCGTACCGCTGTGTGTGTTCTCCAGTACTCTGGCGAGTTTGTGCAGTCTGCCTACCTGTCCAGAAGGCTGGCCTACTTCTGCACGCGACGGCTCAACTTGCTCCTAACCGACGGGAGCGGGGGGCCGGGGACGGGGGGACACCAGCCCCACGGCATTTCGGCGCAGCCCAGCAACGCTCTGCCGCCCACTCCCACCTCTCAGCCAGCAGGGGGCAATCAGCCCCAGACGCCCTTCACCGACTTCTACATCTGCCCCCAGCACCGACCGCTGGTGTTTGGGCTCAGCTGCATGCTCCAGGTACCGCAGAGCCGTCTTTCTTATGACTTCCTCCTATTGGATCCCACTCCTAATTACCGCCCCCCTGAGGGCATTGCCTTTGTGTCTGCGGAACAGTAATGCTGTTTTATTTCTTAGAGGTCTTAGTAGAATGGAAGGACGCAGGGCCTGCAATCTCTAGCCCTTATCATACTGTATTCTGAAAATTTACCGTTAAGGGGTTTTGTGTGAGTGAGAGCTGGAGTCTGCTTTCAGCTAAAGTCGCTCCGGCCTTTTGCCAGCTTGAGACCAAGAAGGGTGTCTGGAAATGTTCCCTTTTGACGTTACTGTGAGCAAAAGCCGTCGCATTGCTAGGTCAAGCCTGCAAAAAATCAACTCAACAGTTAGCCATCTGTCAAGCCGTCAAAGTAAACTGGGCATGTACACCGGATAAATGTTATCTACCTTCCTAACTAGCTACGCAGTACACGCTATCACCATCGCACATAGTTATACAAATTTCTAACTATAACTATACAAATAACTACACATACTTATAAAACATTCCCACAGGTGCTCATTAATATATGGCAGGACGTTAGCTGTTTTGAGTTTTTTATTTATTTTTATTCTTTAGCAAGCTACTTGCACAAACTTTAGCCAGTTTCCCTGGCTAGTAAGCCACAATTAACACAATGATGCCTCCCCAGGCTTGTTCAGCCAGCAGTTAGCCTACTGGCACTGTCAGCCGTGAATGCTATCAACCCGGCCAGTCTTCGGTTATGTGAACAAGAGCATCCACTAGATTAACATTGTTGACATGGCAACGTTCCGTGTTCTACGTGTGAAAGCAGCTTCTGAGGGTGGTTATTTAAAGGTTCTAAAGGTCTAAACTCAGGTTTGCTGAGATGTTGTGCGCACACATATAAAGTACTGCTATTGTGCGAATGCACACTGTACCCCCGCAGAGTATTGTCCTGTGCTGTCCCAGTGCCCTGGTTTGGCACTACTCCCTGACGGACAGCCGGAACAAAACCGGCTCCCCGCTGGACTTGCTGCCCATCGCCCCATCGAACCTGCCCATGCCCGGGGGCAACAGCGCTTTCACTCAGCAGGTGGGGTCCCGTTAGCACGTTAGCACTTACGTGTGAATTTCACCCAGTTGAATTTCCCCTTGTGGGACAATAAATATTTGAATTGAATCGAATTGTTTGCCGTGTGGTACGTCATGACATAGGTCTTTGTGAAGGTGTGTTTGTATGCTGTTTGTTTCATCGGCTGTGTGGTGAACTGTTGACTTTTCAGGTGCGTACGAAGGTGAGGGAGATTGAGGAACAGGTTAAGGAGAGGGGGCAGGCCGTGGAGTTCAGGTGGTCTTTCGACAAATGCCAGGAAACCACAGCCGGTACGTGGGCATGGGCATTTGAGCCGGGGTCACTAGTTGAAGTTAATTGAAATTTGCGTATGAACACATGTATAGATAGCTTGGGCATTCATCCCCTTTAATATGAGCCAAGTCCCCATGGCTTAATTGGCATGATTTGCTCATTAGTTAATTAGAAAATACTGCAGCACAACATTGAGAATAAGCCCACGTATACAGTTCTGTGCTGTTGATTTTTCAGAAATATCAAAACAAGTAAATTGTCATTTGTAAAATGAAAATAGTAGAAGTAATGAATCAAACTGAGTAAAATGCTATTCAGAGTAGCGGTTGTAGCATGCGCATGGCTATGTATTATCTTAGTTTTACCCCACCCCAAGTGATGTTAAAGAACAAATGGTCGATTTGCAACTGTATTTCTTTATTTACAAAGACTTTTCAGGGTAAGCAATAAGTGCTTCATTGTCTAATGAGCATCTAAACCCCATACCGTAATGGGACACATCCCGTCTGGATAGAGCCATGATTAAGACCCCCGTCGCCTCTGTGTGACCAGGCTTCACGATAGGACGGGTTCTGCACACCCTGGAGGTCCTGGACAACCACAGCTTTGAGAAGTCTGACTTCAGCAACTCCCTGGACTCTCTCTATAACCGAATCTTTGGGTCGGGGCAGAGTAAAGACGGGCACGAGGTGGGTACCCCAGTATACCTCCCACTCCTTCCATGCACACAAGCTTCATTTTAGCATTTCCCTTATTGAAAGCATCCAGTCTTTAAGAGTTCGTAGGCCAAGTAAATTCTTGTATGTTGTACTAATTGGGATTTGAAATTTACCGAAGGGTAAATTTGATGGGAATTTAGTAATGGATTTAATTTTTGGACACATTCCTGTGAGACATTTTGTGAAAGAAGTAGGTAGATGGGATTAGGGTTAGGAATTATATTGTGAGCCTCTGCCATACACCAAATTCAAAGAGCCTTACAAATTTAAAGTAATAACACAATCCCAGAGTCCAGATCCACGTTGCTGAAGAGTGGAAATACTGATGGTGTGCGTGTGTGTGTGTGTGTGTGTGTGTGTGTGTGTCCGCGGTTGCTTAGATGACTCCGGATGACGACGCCGTGGTAACGCTGCTGTGCGAGTGGGCGGTGTGCTGCAAGAGGTCAGGCCGGCACAGAGCCATGGTAGTGGCCAAGCTGCTGGAGAAACGGCAGGCGGAGATCGAAGCCGAGGTGAGTCAACTCTTCCCCCGCCCGGAGCCTTCTGTGTGCGCTTGATTCTGAGCGCGGTCGTGCGTCATCCCGTCCCTTTCCCAAACGGGAAACGGGGGAAACAAATGCTTAATCGCAGCAATCTGCCGAAGGACCGCAGGCAGGCCAACGCCACCGACAATTTACTCTGGACATGAGTCACTCAAAGGGAAGGTTGGGTTCTGGGACTGCGGTGTGAGGCCAACCCTGTCTGTCTGTCTCTGTCCGTCTGTCCGTCCGTCCTCTCAGAGGTGTGGGGAGTCGGAGGTGGTGGACGAGAAGGGTTCGGTGTCCTCTGGGTCCCTCTCTGCTGCTACGCTGCCCGTCTTTCAGGACGTCCTGCTACAGTTCCTGGACACGCAGGCCCCCATTCTCAGTTCGTCCCACTTCCGCCGTCATACACTTTCATTCACAAGCATCGCACTCCTGTGTTTGCCTGTCTGTGGCAGAGGGCCTCCATGCATAAACAAAGGTTCAATTAAAACACTTGCATGACATTTTGGTACGATATTTAATCTAATATTAATTTAATTTAATATTAAAATAAATATATAAAATTAGTTTGTTACAAAAACCAAAGGTATAACAATGCAATAATGATAATCATAATGTCTTATAAGTAATTATTTATTACATTACAATCATTTAGCAGACGCTTTTATCCAAAGCGACATACAATAAGTATACAGAAACGTCATCGAAGTAACTACAGAACAGATAAGACGAAGCACATCCTTCCCATAACAGCAGCTATCACTAGCAATGAACATTGAATGTAGTTCACAGTAAGCTGTGTGTAAATCAGCTATTCTACAATTCTATTCTAAATACTAGTTTTTCTGGCCTTCTGTTCAGAAAATATGTTGTAGCACACTGTCTTAAGTAATTGCTTTCATTTGTGGTAGGTGGAAGGTTTCTGTGCAGAGTAGTGTATTATCTCTGTATTTCCCTCGTGTTGTGCCTGTTTCAGTAATGGCTTGCTTCATTTGGAGGAGAAAGGCGTTGTGCTGCAGGGTTTGTTGTGTGACTGTTGGCCTCTGTGTTTAGCCGAGCCAGGGAATGAGAGCGAGCGCGTGGAGTTCTCCAACCTGGTGCTCCTCTTCTGCGAACTCATCCGCCACGACGTGTTCTCCCACAACATCTACATGTGCACGCTCATCTCTCGAGGCGATCTGGCCTCGGACGCCCACCTGCCCCGCCCCCGCTCGCCCAGCGACGAGCCAGCCGACGACTCGGAGCGCAAGGACCAGGAGGGGGGGAGCGGTGTCAAGATGGAGGTGCGTGAGGCATTTGCCTCATACCTGCTGTCAGAGCTTCCGTTCAAATTGAGTCGAGTCAAATCTGGTGCAATTTCTCTTTTCTCTCTCCCCAACAGGACACTGGTCTCTCAGAGTCGATGGAGATTGATCACAATTCAGGCACTAATTTTGACGAGGTAAAGGAACGTCGCGCTTCTCTTTTTAAATCGAATAACAACCCCACTTTTGTTTCTGACCTCATCCAACTGGTGAAACCTATTATTGCTCCAGCTAAATTGGCCGGAGGGGGGTTTTGTAATTGCTCTGCAGATTTGAGTTTCGATTGCTGCCTCAAGCTGTTTACCCTTCCGAATCCCGCAGATGTTTTCCTCTCCGGAGAAACCAGCCCCAGAGCAGGATGGGAAAAGCGCGGTGAAGGAAAAGGGGCTGGACTCTGCCTACCCACCGGTGTACGAACACCCCCGTCACATTCAGTATGCCACGCACTTCCCCATCCCGCAGGTGAGCCTTGTGCGATCTAACTGCTGTATTACACTAGGAGTGAGAGAGTGCGGCCCTGTAAGCTCCAGAATGAGGGATTAGTCATTGTAAGCAGTCACACTGTTTTGTTCTGCTGAGCGGAATGTTTGGATTGGCTCAAATGAGTCAGTGATTGACAGCTCACTCCATTATTACTGTGGACGTCAGCTGCTGCATGTGACTGTAGTGTAGTGTGTGAATGTAGTGTGTGACTGTAGTGTAGTGTGTGACTGTAGTCTAGTGTGTGGCTATACTATGTGGCTGTAGTATGTGGCTGTAGTGTAGTGTGTGACTAGTGTAGTGTGTGGCTGTAAAATTATTACTGTGGACGTCAGCTGCTCCATTTGACTGTAGTGTAGTATGTGGCTGTAGTGTGTGACTGTAGTCTAGTGTGTGGCTATACTATGTGGCTGTAGTATGTGGCTGTAGTGTAGTGTGTGACTAGTGTAGTGTGTGGCTGTAAAATGATTACTGTGGACGTCAGCTGCTGCATGTGACTGTAGTGTATTATGTGGTTGTAATATGAGGCTGTAGTGTGTGGCTATACTATGTGGCTACAGCATGTGGCTATAGTGTAGTGTGTGGCCGTAGTATGTGGCTATAGTGTAGTGTGTGGCTATACTATGTGGTTGTAATATGTGGCTGTCGTGTGTGGCTATACTATGTGGCTACAGCATGTGGCTATAGTGTAGTGTGTGGCCGTAGTATGTGGCTATAGTGTAGTGTGTGGCTATACTATGTGGTTGTAATATGTGGCTGTAGTGTAGTGTGTGGCTATACTGTCTGGCTATACTATGTGGCTGTACTGTGTGGCTATAGCATGTGGCTTGGCTGTAATGTGTGTCTAGTATATGGCTGCAGTGTACTATGTGGCTATATTATGTGGCTATATTATGTGGCTGTACTATGGCTAAAGTGCAGTGAGTGGCTAAAGTGCAGTGAGTGGCTATGGCTGCAGTGTAGTATGTGGCTGTAGTGCAGTGAGGCTGCCTGGCCAACACGGGTCAGCGTGCAGCGGTAACGTGCGCTCTGGTCCCCAGGAGGAGAGCGCCAGTCACGAGTGTAACCAGCGGCTGGTGGTCCTGTATGGCGTGGGGAAGCAGCGGGACGAGGCTCGGCACACCATCAAGAGAATCACCAAAGACATCCTGAAGGTTCTGAACCGAAAGAGCACAGCGGAGACCGGTAAGAGCAGCCTGTGTTCAGTCATATCACACACTCTGACACCTAGAGACTGGTAAGAGCTGCCCGTGTTCAGTCACATCCGACAGCTAGAGACTGAAGAAAGCTCTTACTCCTGGAGCCTCCATATGATTTGATATCTTTCAGAATTTAGTAAATATTTTTTAAAAGCATCACAGAAATGGTGATGTTGAATTTAGGATGTTTGCTGAGATACTCCTGTCGGTGCACATGTGCAGAACGGACGCGCTGCAATGCGTTCTCCTTCAATCCTGTGCTTCTCTTTTCTTGCATTTGCTCATTTCCTTTGTGCGCAAGGGGGTGAGGAAGGTCAGAAGAGGAAGAGGAGTAAACCTGAAGCCTTCCCTACTGCCGAGGACATCTTCTCCAAATTCCAGCACCTCTCTCACTTTGACCAGCACCAGGTCACCTCTCAGGTGGGATACACATACACGCACACACACAAACACACACATGCGTGTGCACATTTACCTGGGCCTTTAGGTACAGTGTTGCTGACAGAAGTAAGGCATGTGTAGCATTTAATACAGTAGATTTGAGTTTGCTTTCTAAGCAGTCTTTGCAGATTTTCATAGGATTCATTTCACTGACTATTAAATAATAATAATAATAATTTAAATGCTATTCCCTGTGTTTCTGCCTGAAAGGTTGCATTGTGTGTTATTCCTAACAGGTGTCCAGGAATGTTCTGGAACAAATCACCAGCTTTGCCTTAGGGATGTCCTACCACCTACCCCTGGTTCAACACATCCAGTTTATCTTTGACCTCATGGAGTACTCTCTCAATATTAGTGGCCTCATTGACTTCGCCATTCAGGTGAAGAGCATTGTGTGTGTGTGTGTGTGTGTGTGTGTGTGTTACTGATTGTCAGTATGTGTGCTCTAGGTTCATACCGTCTCCTGCTCATGTTCTTTTCATGTCTTCCTCTATAGCTGTTGAATGAGCTGAGCCTGGTGGAGGCAGAGCTGTTGTTAAAGTCCTCCAGCCTGGTGGGCAGCTACACCACAGGGCTGTGCTTGTGTATCGTGGCTGTACTGAGGAGGTACCACTCCTGCCTCATCCTCAACCCCGAGCAGACGGCGCAGGTCTTCGACGGGTACGCCTCCCACCTGCCCAATACAACGCACAAAATGTGCAGCTGTCACACTGTGCAGTGCAATATACACATGCATCAAGTGCTAATGTATATGTGTACATTTAGAGTACTCATAGTGCAGTCTTTCTCTGCTCTACTGCTCCCACTAGCCCACTGTCTTCAGTGTTGATGTGTGAAACTGCAGTGTTGAGTAAATGCTTGCTCAGTGCTGATCCGCTGTGTTGAGTAAAGGCTAGCTCACTGTGTTCAGTGCTGATCCACAGTGTTGAGTAAAGGCTAGCTCACTGTGTTCACTGTTCATCCACAGTGTTGAGTAAAGGCTAGCTCACTGTGTTCAGTGCTGGTCCACAGTGTTGAGTAAAGGCAAGCTCACTGTGTTCAGTGCTGATCCACAATGTTGAGTAAATGCTAGCTCACTGTGTTCAGTGCTGATCCACAGTGTTGAGTAAAGGCTAGCTCATTGTTCAGTGCTGATCCACAATGTTGAGTAAAGGCTAGCTCACTGTGTTCAGCGCTGATCCACAATGTTGCGTAAAGGCCAGCTCGCTGTGTTCAGTGCTGATCCGCAGTGTTAAGTAAAGGCTAGCTCGCTGTGTTCAGTGCTGATCCGCAGTGTTAATTAAAGGCTAGCTCACTGTGTTCAGTGCTGATCCGCACTGTTGAGTAAAGGCTATCTCACTGTGTTCAGTGCTGATGTGTGTGACGTGGGCTTTACCCATCTCAGGCTACGAATTGTGGTGAAATCAGGGGTGAACCCAGCCGACTGCTCCTCTGCTGAACGCTGTATCCTGGCCTACCTGTACGACCTGTACACCTCCTGCAGTCACCTCAAGAGCAAGTTCGGGGAGATCTTCAGGTAAAACGATCACCTGAGCACTGGTGTGTTAACCCCCTATCCTGGTCAGGTTCTCACATAACGTATCGTCCCTTGGCTGATTGGCGACATAACCGTGGTCACCTTATTTAAATTGTATTTTTTTATTTTAATTTTAAAATGTTTAACTTTTCTTTTACACGTTCTGTTGAGAGTCAGTTCTATACATGTGACATGTTTTATTCTTTTACGACAGCGAATTTTGCTCCAAGGTGAAGAACTCGATATACTGCAACATCGATCCGTCCGAGTCCAACATGCTGTGGGACCAAGTGTTCATGATGGAGACCATCGCCAACCCATCCGCACAAAACTTCAACCACTCTATGGTGGGGAAGATCCTGAACGACAGCCCAGCCAACCGCTACAGCTTCGTGTGCAACGTGCTCATGGACGTGTGTGTGGACCACCGCGACCCTGAGAGGCAAGCCATCTCCTATAACTCACTCCGTTTAAAACCACGGCTGGCCTGACACAAGGATGGCGTATGCAACCAGGATGTGCTGCTTGCTACGTATTGAGAGGATAAGGTTCAATCTGCAGATGGTATAGTTAAATAGATGTTCTACTGTTGAGTATAAAGGCTTTATAATATTATCATTGCTTTGTATTAAAACAATAATTTATTGTTGCTTTGTTATAAAACTGGTAGTGCAATTAGCAGCTAAATGAATACGGGGTCAGAGCCATTTTTAAATGTTTTTTTGGTAATTTTATTGGGAAAAGGGCTGTTTGGCAAAATGTCTCTCATACATTATTAAAAATATGAGGAGAATCCAGAAGTGAAGCTGGAAGTTTCTCTGGCCACACAAGGATTACTGCTGATGAGTACTGGGCGGGTTTTATGTGGAGTTTATCTCCTCTCCGTATTTTTACGTGTGGTAAGAGAATGGTGCTGGCCGTGAGGCCGTAACCCTGTTTGTCCGCCCGCAGGGTGAATGACATCGGTATTCTTTGCGCTGAGCTGACGGCGTACTGCCGTTCCCTCAGCGCCGAATGGCTGGGCGTCCTCAAGGCCCTGTGCTGCTCGTCCAACAACGGCAACTGCGGCTTCAACGACCTGCTCTGCAACGTGGACGTGAGTCCCTAAAACCAATGACCAACCTAAAAACCAAAGGCTAACATGACAGTTCCCATAACCACATGATTCCCGTTCTAGAACCCAGCTCAGAACTCTTAGTTTTTCGTAGGTGCATGCTTATGGTAGCTATTTCCCACCGACGCTTCGATATTTTATGGTATTATCCATGGAAGCCATTTTTTTAGTCATCTCTTTCTCTTCATACCTGTCATCCCTAGGTGAGTGACCTGTCCTTCCATGACTCCCTGGCGACCTTTGTTGCCATCCTCATCGCCCGGCAGTGCCTTCTTCTGGAGGACCTGGTTCGTTGCGTGGCGATCCCGTCTCTCCTAAACGCCGGTTAGTCCGCAGAATTTTGATGCTCGTCTCCATCTAATTCAGTCAGGAAAAATTATAGAATCAGTTAGAGGGGTAGTCAAATTTTCACTGCTTGAAAAAACGATGTATTCTTTTGAAGCCATATGAGTGCTGGGCATTCTTTTTTTTGAATTTGTACAGTTGAGTACAGCAAATGAAGTGGGTATGTCACCAGTACTATATTTCTTTCCTCTCTGTATTATTTTCTCGCCCTAAAGAGAGAAGTAAGCTTTTATATTTTTCTTTTAAGTCTTCAAGTGCCGAGCAGCAAGTTTGATTTATTTATACGTGACACACAACACGTACAAAACGGGCCCGGAGCGCTTACAGAGGCCCGTTATTTTTGTTTGGCTGAGAGGAAAAGGGTACATATTCGCAATGTATCAGGACTGTCTAGGGTGTTGGAGAGGGGTAAACACGCCGCACGTTTGATCTTGCGCCCACGTCGGCCCACCCGCCCACCTGAGCTTTGTGCTGCGGCCAGAGGTCCGCCTGGCCTGAGGACACACTCAGCACCGGTGAACACAACGGCCCATTCAGAGGTTTTTTCCAGGGATGTGTGGACAGCCGCCGTGAATACGGCCCCCATGCGCGTTTAGTCCCATCCAAGAGGCTCAGCTACATGCCAAATTCCATGCAGATAACGCTATTTCACAGCTTTTCTATGAAAATGTCACCTCGTTTGGGAGACTCTTGCGAGTCCAGTGTCAAACTCCAAAGTTTCACAACGGGGCCTGTTGCCACTGTAGCCTTTATTTTCCTCAGACACAACGCGCTGTCTTTCTTTTCATGCTTGCGTATCAGATTGGATACACTGACTCACAGGCTCCTGATAGGGAGTGGGATAGGGATCAGTTCTTGGGCTAGTCTGTGCTTCTGTAAGAGTCTGTACCTCAGACTCTCCTGTGTGCTTCTCTGTGTCTCTCTCAGCCTGCAGTGAACAGGACTCTGAACCTGGAGCCAGACTCACCTGCCGGATTCTACTGCATCTGTTCAAGACGCCGCAGCGCAATCCTTGTCCTCAGGATGGAGCCAAGTCAGGTAACGCGGTCCGCCCCGGTCGCCGCTCCATTCCGTTCCGACTACCCCTACCTCCGTGTTTAACAGCACAGTGTGTGCAAATGGGACCACGCGCGCAACTTTGTGAAAATCTTCTCACAGATAAAGCCTCCGTTGGGATCCGATCGTCGTGTGATCGCCATCTGCTGGCAGCCTCGCAGAATAGCATCGTGGTCGGCGCCGTCTTTGCTGTCCTAAAGGCCGTCTTCATGCTGGGTAAGATGTGCCATCTTGAGACGGAATGTGAAGTTGCTGTGGACGTTCAATTGTATGTGTGCATTGGCTTCCCTAAATTTTATATTATTTAATTATGTTGCTTATTTATTGAAGTAAATAACTTTTTTTCAGATTTTTTGCTCCAATTCACTTCTTAGTGTTGGCAGTCGAGTAAATACTGCAGGAAATTGCATTCTTGATTGTAAACCAGCTAAAACAAAGTTGATCCATCTGTAATAATGAATCCTAGTTATATGACTTCATTTTGAGGCTAACACAGAAAACACATGTTGAACGTGCATATCGAATCACCCAAATCTCATGAAATAGAAGTGGGGCCCTAGCAAGCCTGTGTGCAACGTTTGTATGGGGATTATAGATGTACTTCATAATGTGTGTACCTGTGCCGTTAGCATGACTGGAGCACATTTGATCTCCCCTTTGTAATGCGGCTCTCTCTGCGGACCCTCCTCTTCCTCCACAGGAGATGCGGAGCTGAAGGGCTCAGGGTTCTCTCACCCGGCCTGCCTCGAGGACATGGCGGAGGACAGGCGCGCCGTTTCCATAGAAACGGCCAGCTTGGACGTGTACGCCAAGTACGTGCTGAAGAGCATCTGTCAGCAGGTGAGAGCCAGCATGGAGAAAGGTTAAAGATGTGCGCGCACCCTCGTTACAGCATTCAACCTTTCTTTAGCCGGCAAAATCGGCTCGTTTCTTAGTGGCCAGCATTCGGCTTTTGTTTAACCGGGAACGTCAGGGAAAGTACAAAGTAAAGAAGGCTACGGCTTGTGTAGCTAATTGGCTGCTTTGGAGGTTATTAAGTTGGCCTGGTCTACATAGACTGCGGGGTTAACCCCCTTAAGCATTTATGATATTTTCCTTGCACTGTTGCACTTTATCCATGGTATTTTTAAGTGAGTTGGAACCTAGGCTTAATGTAATATCTGAAAGACTGCAGCATCCAGTAGCACAGTGTCCCCATCAGTACACTTGGGTATTTGGTCCAGAGGGAAGATTTCGCCCCGACTGGCCTACTTATGTTGCCTACAGAAACAGCTTGATTTTGTGCAAGCCTCCTATTAAAGAACTACCAAAACCTAGCATCATTCAGGCTCTGCTTTGAATCATAATCCAAGCTGGCACAAGATGTAATATTGTGGGCTAACATTATCTCCATGAGTTAACATCAGCCGAATCTTTTGGCCGTTATCCTGCATATAGGCTGTTTAGAGGTCACTAGAGCTGAGGTGGGCTAAGGCTCTTTTACTGTAAAGAACGCCCCCACAATCACAATGTCTTTCAGCTATTAAAATAGGGCCTTTTCTTTATTGTGCAAAACTGGGGTGTCCCAACCCCTGTCTTGATTCTCAAACATCTGGTTTTCTCGTAAACGGGGGGAACTGGCTTTTCTGTTCCTGTTTTTTTACGTAGTTTCCCAGCACTGGAAATCAAACGTCTCGGTTTCCGTCTGCTCTCACAAACTGCGGAGTCATTAAGGGGAGGATCTTTTGAGAAACGGGAGTAATTATCTTGTCTTTAAGCTTTGCAATTAGTGTAAAAAATAACCACCCTGAGCTACGGCTGTAATGGAAACCCAAATCGTCTCATTCAGTCTAATTTAGTCGTTTAGGGAGTTATGTGCATGCCGTAGTGGAAGGTGTAGCCTGGCTTGTGAGCAAGGCCTACAGTGTCCATGCTCTGTGTCATTGCTATCTTAACTTGCTCTATTATTTTCATTATTGCACACTATTGTATTTCCATATTTTATCAAATTTCTGCTTACTGTAAAGCACTTTGAGCTGCAAATCTTTGTGTGAAAGGTGCTAGACAAATAAAGATTATTATTATTGACCCTTGACCTCTTTTCCCATTCTTTCTCCATCTCTCCCTCTCTCAGGAGTGGGTGGGCGAGCGGTGTCTTAAGTCATTGTCAGAAGACAGCAGTGCCCTGCAGGATCCGGTGCTGGTAAACATCCAGGCACAGAGACTGCTGCAGCTCATCTGTTATCCCCACCGTCAGCTAGACAGTGAGGAGGGAGACAACCCCCAGAGACAACGCATCAAACGCATCCTGCAGGTCAGCTGCTCATACTGTCCCAGAGCTATGCTCCTGGAATACTGTCCCAGTGCCGTACATCTGGAATACTGCACCAGCACGAATACACCAGGAATACTGCACCAGCACCATACACCAGGAATACTGTACCAGTAACATACTCCAGGAATACTGCACCAGTAACATACACCAGGAATACTGCACCAGTAACATACTCCAGGAATACTGCACCAGCACGAATACACCAGGAATACTGCACCAGCACCATACTCCAGGAATACTGTACCAGTAACATACTCCAGGAATACTGCACCAGTAACATACTCCAGGAATACTGCACCAGCACCATACTCCAGGAATACTGCACCAGTAACATACTCCAGGAATACTGTACCAGCACCATACACCAGGAATACTGTACCAGTAACATACTCCAGGAATACTGTACCAGTAACATACTCCAGGAATACTGTACCAGTAACATACACCAGGAATACTGTACCAGTAACATACTCCAGGAATACTGCACCAGTAACATACACCAGGAATACTGTACCAGTAACATACACCAGGAATACTGCACCAGTAACATACTCCAGGAATACTGTACCAGTAACATACTCCAGGAATACTGCACCAGTAACATACTCCAGGAATACTGCACCAGCACCATACTCCAGGAATACTGTACCAGTAACATACTCCAGGAATACTGCACCAGCATCATACACCAGGAATACTGCACCAGCACCATACTCCAGGAATACTGTACCAGTAACATACTCCAGGAATACTGTACCAGCACCATACACCAGGAATACTGTACCAGTAACATACTCCAGGAATACTGTACCAGTAACATACTCCAGGAATACTGTACCAGTAACATACTCCAGGAATACTGTACCAGTAACATACTCCAGGAATACTGTACCAGTAACATACTCCAGGAATACTGCACCAGTAACATACACCAGGAATACTGTACCAGTAACATACACCAGGAATACTGCACCAGTAACATACTCCAGGAATACTGTACCAGTAACATACTCCAGGAATACTGCACCAGTAACATACTCCAGGAATACTGCACCAGCACCATACTCCAGGAATACTGCACCAGCACCATACTCCAGGAATACTGCACCAGTAACATACTCCAGGAATACTGCACCAGTAACATACTCCAGGAATACTGCACCAGTAACATACACCAGGAATACTGTACCAGTAATATACACCAGGAATACTACGCCAGTAAAATACAGCAGGAATACTGTACCAGTAACATGCACCAGGAATACTGTACTACAAACGTACACCAGGAATGCTCACTGCAATGCCAGGAATACACTAATCATACCAGGACCAGGATTAATTCAGTCTGTTTTGTCATATACATATTTGACAAGCAAGTACTAAGCATCAAATGTACACTGCTTTGGGAAAAGGTCAGTCGAGGCCTGTATTAGTTTAGACAGTTTGACTTTCTTTTATCACTCCAAGGCAGCCAAATGTTCCCAATGAAAGGGCTTTGCGATGAGACGGATCGGGCTGCGCAGAGTACACGATAGCATGATGTGGAACCATCGCAGTTTATGCCCTCTAGTAAAGATGTAACTAAATCATTGACAACTCCCAGTAATCCCTCAGCCAAGAGCGAGAGCCAACACATGGTACTCCCATCAGGCCGGGGATTTATCCCCCCTCCTGAACTCTCCGTGAACCTTCCCCTCCCCATCATCTCAGACCCATGCTTAACATTTCCAAGGACAATAGCTCATGTTGAGGCTGCCGAGGCATCTGTTTCCATTGAGCACACATTGCGGCTGCAGGAGGGCTCACCAGCGGGCACAGATTGAGTCGAGCGAGGGGGTACGCGGTGCTTTATGTCCCACGCCAGATAATTTCGCCACGTCACAACATTGTGTTATTCTTCCGAGCGCTCGGCACAAAGAATGCGCCGCCACGGAACTCGAGAGAGAGAGAGAGAGAGAGAGACTGAGACCCAAAAGCCGCTGCGATCGCTTGCTTTACTCAGCCAGAAAAAAGAAAATGCCCACCCACAATTTAGAAGCTTTGCATTGTGGGAATTTGTATCACCCGGCTAATTGCTTTCAGCATTTTAGCTGAGCAGCAGGGACCGAAGGGAGGCTGGCTTTGGCCTGACTAATCGGCCCTTTGCTTTGACTGTTCATGGATTGCCTTAATGAGAGAGAGAGTGTATGTGTGTGAAAGCCGTGTTCTGTGCTGTGCTGTTGCAGAATATGGATCAATGGACCATGAGGCAGTCCTCTCTGGAGCTCCAGCTGATGATCAAGCAAAGCACAAACAACGTAAGCGACCCCGCCCGTGCCCCCCCCCCCCAAGCATTGGAAAATGAGTCCAAAGTCATCAGGGATCTCGGTGGATTCTAGATGTCGGCTTGTAGAATTATACCATTATTTGACAAATGTTGTATGCGCTTGATGAATTTGAATCCATAGTTTTTATTATGACCATTTCTGCACTGAACCAGCTGTGTTTTCATAGTTTTTTTATTTTTTATAACAATTACTGCCTTGAACCACCTGCATAACTTTTATAATATCCATTGCTGTGTTGAATTGGCCCCATTAATCTAAAGTTTTTTTACGATACCAATTTCTGTATTCAATTGGCTTCATGAATCTGTAGAATTTATAACTATATAATCTGTGTTTAATCAGTTGCACTCTCCAGAATGGGAGGCGGGTACTCTGATGTGTGTGTGGGGCGCTATGTCTCTTTTAACAGGAGCTTAACTCTCTGCTGGAGAACATTGCCAAGGCCACAATTGAGGTGTTCCAGAAGTCTGCAGAGATGAACTCCAGTAACCCCTCAGGGAACGGGTCGGCGGCCTCTGGCAGCATCGGGAGCTCGGTCTCCAACAGCAACAACGCCAGCAAGCTGAAGCCAGTGCTCAGGTGAACACAGTCACTTAAACTGTCACGACACAACGTTCCCCTGCATCCCAGCGATAAGCCGTGTATAGTATAACACTAAGCACAGGGACCCTTCCAAAGAAATCCCATTTTTAACCTAGCTTCACACCATCAAGTTATAGAGGTACAAATCTAATTATTTCATTGCTTGGCTTTCATGGACTGAATTCAAAAGAAAGAAATCATTGTTTGTAATGGTGAGGGGAAGAATAAATATACAAGTGGTTTCTTCTGACTCTCTGGTTGACACACAGCTTTTAAGGAGTGGACTGCGGAAATGTCCAGGGACCCTTCAGGTATTCAAGGCCAGGCCGGGCACTGTGCTCGGAGTACTCAATCTTAACCTGCGGTACAATTAGCGCAGTTGTGTGGCCTGATTTGCAGTCTTATAAAGCCACTTTATTGACTTTTCAGTGAAATGAAAAGAAGATTTAAAAAACTAAACAGGTGGCACTGCACCAAACACCATCAGGGCCGCTGTTACTCTTTTTGTTTTTGCATTGACAAGAAAATAAATATATCTTTATTAGTCTGTAAATTGAGCCAGTTTATTTGTTTTTGCAAATCAAGTCACCCACCTATGCAAATTCCTCCTGGAAAGCTCTTGGTAATAGCGCTTGGAAGAATGAACAGCTTAGATAAACTGAATGGCCTGCTCAAATAATCTTATGGTCTGAAGTTATACAGCCAGCTGCTCCTCCACCGAAATCTGGGTGTCTACCCAGAAATCTTCTACCCTGCGAGTCATCCTGACACCTACCCTAAAGTGCATTTATGAGCTGTTCTTTTTTTTACGCTGTGTGTGCCCACAGCTCGTCGGAGCGCTCGGGGGTATGGCTGGTGGCGCCGCTGATCGCCAAGCTGCCCACCTCTGTGCAAGGCCACGTACTGAAGGCTGCGGGAGAGGAGCTGGAGAAGGGGCAACACCTGGGCTCCTCCTCCCGCAAGGAGAGGGACCGACAGAAACAGAAGAGGTACGGAGGCCAACCTGTGCTCCAGCTCTTTTATCTACTTCACTGATGTGATGTATTGGCTGGAGTCTGTGCATCCTGTTTCCAACAGCTATCAATGGAAATGAAATATCAAAAAAACTTGTAGAAAATGTGCCCCTTCAGGATTGTAGTTTGACGCCCCTGGTTTGGACTCATGCCTGTACTTCATCTGAGCATGCCGTGCTGGTCTGTTTTTGTATACATACTGTACAAATGCACAATAAAGTGCATGTCTGCATCTTCCTGAATCAATAGCTCTTTCACTTAAAAGATTTTTCCTCTGACAGGCCATGTATTTCTATACTTATGGGGTCCGTTCTGTGTGGCGACTGCATCCAAATCGTCTTGCTGCTGGGGGCATCTTCAATGCACAACTAGCCACTTGAAATTTGGAGGGCACAGTTGCATGCATTTGTTTGGGTTGCGCCCCCTGGTGACGGTGTTGTGCGTTGCGTCCGTTACAGCATGTCGCTCCTGAGCCAGCAGCCCTTCCTGTCCCTGGTGCTGACCTGCTTAAAGGGTCAGGACGAACAGAGAGAGGGCCTCCTTACCTCTCTATTCAGCCAGGTGCAGCAGGTGAGACCACACCCCCCTACACTCACACACGCTCATGCCATTGGCTGTCCCTTTCTAACCCAAGTAAGCCTTGTTCTCAGTTGGTATGTTGAGCTGCATTCTTTTTTTTTTTGATCGTCCGAGATTGTCACCAACTGGCGTGAGGACCAGTACCAGGACGACTGTAAGGCCAAGCAGATGATGCACGAGGCGTTGAAGTTACGGCTCAACCTGGTGAGCGCTGTTAGCCCTTGTTGCGTTTACAAATAACTCCGGGGGTGTTTGACACTGAGTATCAGTGCTTCGGTGCATTCTGGTCTATGAGTATCAGTCAATCCTTCAGTGCGTTCTTCTCCAGCTTAATTTTTGTTCTTATGTCCATGTGTTTGCTGAAGCATGTGCAGTAACAAAGTGGAATAAAGCCAGTATTAATTAATTTTATTATTATTTTTATTTATTTTAAAAGCAATATTACACAACACATTATAATTCTATAATGACCAATGACTTAGTGTACTGTACTCTAATAATAATAATGAAGAGATGAATAAATGCATTTAAGGTTTAATCTCCATAGCCATAAAAGTATATGTACATATAAATAATATTTTTTAAATGATCTCAGTTGTAGTGTTTTGGGGGTTGTCTCCCGCCTCACTGTCTCACAGTATTTGGGGTTGAGTGGCTATTGACGCTCCCCCTTGTGTTCAGGTGGGTGGGATGTTTGACACAGTACAGCGGAGCACCCAGCAGACCACGGAGTGGGCGGTGCTTCTGCTCGACATCATCAGCAGTGGCACGGTCGACATGCAGTCCAACAAGTGAGTGCCAGCCAGCCAGCCAGCCACCTCAGGATGTTTACATCACCGCCAGACCTTATCTGACCTATAGCAGACCTTAAACAGAGTGCACATATAACCACTGCCATGGTGTTTATCAGAATGTCTCTGAAGGGCCCCCCCCCGTTGGTTGTTGTTTTTGTTAAATGCATCGGCATTCATAAATCACCTTTGTAGCTGAGGGCCATTTTGCTTCATTTGTATGTCATTTCAAAACTTTCCCCTGGGTTCACTCAATTTCAAAAGCATCGTTTGTTTTCCTCTGTCATTTTGTTTACACTTTCTTGGTGAAATTGAAAAAGGCCCAGGGTGACATTTTAAAATGGCTTTGTGAGAATGTGCTGGTGTCAGAGCCTGGTAGCTTTGCTCTGTCCATATAAATGTGTGGATGGGTGGCTCTCCCCCTGTGGTCTCACGCCGCCCTGGACTGTCGCCCTCTGTTCCCAGCGAGCTGTTCACCACTGTTCTGGACATGCTGAGTGTGCTCATTAACGGCACGCTGGCCGCGGACATGTCCAGCATCTCCCAGGGCAGCATGGAGGAGAACAAGAGGGCCTACATGAACCTGGTCAAGAAGCTGAGGGTAAACTTTGAGTGCTTTTGTGCTAGTCTTACGCAGACGGCATACTTCTTCAGACGAGAAAAAAGATGTCCACAGACACCTCGAACGATTTACTTGAAAAGACAAACCGGTTAGATCTGATATTTAGACCAATGGCCGACAGGGGCGAATCAATGAACAGCAAACTCCGCCTGAGAAAGTCTTCCTCGGCAGCCTGCGCCGAAGACTTCGTACGAAGGCAAAAAAAGATGTTTTTCTGTTCTATTCGATGTCTGCAGACGTCTATGGGTGTCTGATGAAGTATGCTGTCCGCTTTAGGCTCTCATCGTCCCTGTGCCTCCATCGTGATTGTTGGGTTGAATGCAAAGATGTTCAATGTAGTTTGTCTGATGGTACGCTTCAAAAACCATCTTAACAAGCATTTTAGTCTTATATTTAGACTTAATCTTAGTTCTTAGTACTTTTTTGCTGAATAAGACACAGAGGTGAGAGTTTTACTCATTTCAAGATGTTGTTTCACTTGTCAAGCAAAAAAACTTAAAACAAGCTGATATTTTCTACTTGAAATTATTTCATTACAAGTCTAAAACAAGACAGACTTGTTAAGACAGACTTTTTTTAATGCAGTCAAACCTAATCGGGGAGAGCAATCAATGGAATGTGTGTCGGCTTGTAGTCCTGGCAGCCTGCAGTGTCTGCTGGTATTCGCTTGCTTCAGCACTTAAGTCATTGATTGGCTGAATTGGCCACCTTGTTTCCTAAGGCCTACATTAGCTGCTGATTGGAAGTGATGTACAGACGGTGCACCCACCAGGAAGTTAGGCAAGTGTTGGAAGGAAGTGTTGGTTAGGCATGTGTTGGGTTAAACGGCTTCCTAGAGGGACACCGTTTAACCCGTCGTTTTTAACGGGTGAGAATTTGGCTCCTCCCACAGAAAGAGCTGGGTGACCGCCAGTCGGAGAGCCTGGAGAAAGTACGCCAGCTGCTGCCCCTCCCCAAGCAAACACGTGATGTCATCACCTGCGAGCCCCAGGGCTCGCTCATCGACACCAAGGGCAACAAAATCGCCGGGTTCGAGAAGGAGGTGCGCTTCATTTACACGCGCGGCACACTTAGCCAGAAGCTGTTTGAAATTCATCCTTGCGAGCTGAAATGTGTCCGTCTTGTGATGCGTAGGTTTTGAAAACTGATTTAACAAGAAATCCAGAGCATTTAAATAAACTTTAATGTGATGCCTTAACCTCACAGTTGTAATGATTGAAACCATTAAATCGGTTTGATTTCAACAGCAGGGTTGTTCACCTCATTAGGCTTAGTGTCAACCCACCCCAAGCATTGTGTTTCATTCTCTTGTATTAGATTTAAAAAATCAATAATAAGCGAAAAGAACTGAAGCTTCTTCTCCCAACAGGGTCTTCAAGTTTCGACAAAGCAGAAGATCTCCCCGTGGGACGTGTTTGAGGGGCTCAAGCATTCCGCCCCCCTGTCCTGGGGCTGGTTTGGGACGGTGCGAGTGGACCGTAAGGTCACCAAGTTCGAGGAGCAGCAACGCCTCCTGCTCTACCACACCCACCTGAAGCCCAAGCCCCGCAGCTACTACCTGGAGCCCCTCCCTCTGCCCCCAGAGGAGGAGGAGCCCCCCACACCCGTGCCCCAGGAGCCAGAGAAGAAGCTGGTGGAGGCCGTCAAGCCGGAGAAGAGCGCGCCCACCGTCACCACGGAGCCCAGCAAGAAAAAACCAAGCAAGAAGAAGAGGAACCAGTCCACCAGCAAGACCGAGGTAAGTCACTAGGGAGCGCTGGAGCCACATGCCAGTGCACTGTACAAAACACCATACCACTAAACCAGAAACTGAGAGCTGCATTCCAATATGGTGACCATCTGTATGTAATCATGCCAGTAAAAGGTCTTAACAAAACAATTATCTTATAGAAGAATGTCAGCGTGTTTTTTGTCATATTTATCACTGGTTAATTTGACTTCAGTGTGTCGTTGACAGTACAGAGTTGAGCGTCTCTCTCTCTCTCTCTCTCTCTCTCTCTCTCTCTCTCTCTCTCTCTCTCTCTCTCTCTCTCTCTCTCTCTCTCTCTCTCTCTCTCTCTCTCTCTCTCTCTCTCTCTCTCTCTCTCTCTCTCTCTCTCTCTCTCTCTCTCTCTCTCCAGGAGTATGTACCCAGCACACAGAGAGGGGTCCCTTATGGAACAGGGATGCCACCTGACCTCATACTCAGCCAGCAGGGCCTCCAGTTCAACAGGATGTACGGCCAGCAGCCCTTGGGCATTTACACCCAGAACCAGCCACTGCCCGCAGGTGTGTGGTAGCACTTCATGACCCCCCCTCACACTGCTGTACGTGTAGCCTTTCATGTGTGTTTTTGTCTGTGCATTCTTGCATTGTGCAAACGGCCTTGTTGGCGCGAGCCGTCTCGGCTTTTACTCTTGATAAATAATTTCGGCGCGACATCTAATTGAAGAGTAAATACAACACGCCTTCGCCAGTGAAGCTTGAATTGCTCCATAAGTGTGCTCGCACAGGCCAGAAATTCCCGTAATTAGGGTTCATATTACCAATCACTTCCTCCCTCTAAGATTTCTGCCCAGCTCTAAATGGTAATTAAAATGGCGCTGTTACTCTACTGTGACGAGTTTTTCTTTTTCTTTCTCTCCCCTCTTCAGCAGCAGTTTGTGACATTAGTATATTTCTGTCGTGTAACGCTCCCGATTTCTGCGCTCTCCCCGCCCTTCTCCCTCAGGCGGTCCCCGGCTGGACACCCCTTACCGGCCGACGCGCAACATCTCCATCGGCAAGCTGATGCCCACGCGGCCCACGTACCCGGGCATGATGCCCACTATGCCGGGCATGCCAGGAATGATGGGGCTAGACAAGCAGCAGTACCAGATGGGGAATTACAAACCGCAGCCGACCATACCACAGGGACAGATACTGCGGCAGCAACTCCAGGCCAGACTGGTCAGTCTCCATTGGAGGGACTTTGCTTTGATAAAGTTTTTAAATCATTGACTTTTGATAAATTCTGTAGTGTTATGCATGTTTTTTTTTTTTGTATGCTAAGTAATGGTGTATACTCGACAAATGCTGGTGAATAATGTTCGCTTCTAAAAATGCGTGGACTGTCTTCCCAATGCACGGACTGTGAAACCTTGCCGTGTGTGAAAGCCCCGTCCATTTGGAAATGGTTTGATATTTTCCCCACTTCCTCCTTTACCCAGAACCAGAGCATGCTGGGACAGCAGATGAGACAGATAACGCCCAACCCCCAGTACGGATCCATGCAGCCGTCTCAGGCGAGTCTCCCGAGATACTCATCGCGAGCGCGTGTCGTCGGTGTGCCTTTTGAGTAATCCCCCTTTCGTGACTCTCCTCTGCGTTCACAGGGCTACACCACATACGGCTCTCACATGGGGATGCAGCCACACCCCTCCCAGGGTGGCGGAATAGTTCCTCCCGCCTACGCCAACCAGAGCTTCCAGGGCTCGCACCCCGGCAGCAACCCCGCCATGGTGGACTCCCTCAGACAGATACAGCAGAGGCCCAGTGGCTACGTGCACCAGCAGGCGCCCGGATATGTGCACAACATGCAGAACACGCAGAGGTGGGGGCCCGTTAACGCCCGACCAGGCTCAGCTTAGTAATGTTCACCGCTTCCACATGGCAGGGTCTCCCCGTATTGGAAATGGAGGTTTTTTTGAAGCATTGCCGTAGCCCCCTTTTCATTAAATTTCCTGCTTTATTACAAGCCGATAACCTCTCTCTTGCACTCGCCGAGTGAATTTGCGGTCATGTGGAATTGTAAAGCTGTGCTTTCCTCTGCGTGTACAAAATCAGGAAATGAGCGTTTTCATTTTGGCGGAGGCCTCCTGCATCGTTTGTCATTTCCTCTGAGCCATGCTCTTGAGGAGCTAATGCTATGGCGCGGTAAACACACCTGCGCTGGAATGTTTTTATGACATTTGTCTGACCCCTGCTGGTGTCTGCATAGCTACGTGCTCTAACCTCACCTCCCGACGTGCCGCCAGGTTCGCTCACCAGCCCCTCCAGCAGCCGCCCCTCATGCCCGGGCCCAGTCTGGGGCACATGGGGAGCCAGGGGGTACACCCCGGGATGCGACCAAACCAGATCCTGGCCGAGCAGCAACAGCAGCAGCAGCAGCAGCAGCAGCAACAACAGCAGCAGCAACAACAACAGCAACAACAAGTCCAACAACAGACACAACAACAACAGCAGCAGCAACAGTACCTGCGACAGCAGGCCCTGAGGGTAGGTCACGCTCCACTACCCAGCATCCTCTCACCACACCGCTTTGCTTTGGGCTAACTAGATTACCGCTCGCTCGTGTACACTGCACTTGTAGGGTCCTCGTCGTAAAGCACCCCCACAGCGAGTGAAAACGGTAGTTTTGGGCGGCTGCTTTGCTGGAGAATCAGGCACGTAATTGGAGCGGTCTGCGTGCATGCGCGTTTGCGCGTGGCTCTTATTCTTTGGCGTTTGGCTCGTTAACAGCAGCAGCAGGTGCAGCAGCAGCAGCAGGTGCAACAACAACAACAGCAGCAGCAGCAACAGCAGCAGGTGCAACAACAACAACAGCAGCAGCAGCAGGTGCAGCAACAGCAACAGCAGCAGGTGCAACAGCAGCAGCAGGTGCAGCAACAACAGCAGGTCCAGCAGCAGCAGCAGGTGGGCCCGGCGGCCCAGCCCCCGACCCCGGCTCAGCCCCAGGCCCTGGGCATGCAGTCCCTGCCTCCCCAGCAGCCTCTGGTAAGACCCGCCACACAATCCCGCTCTGATGCGCAGACTCTAGCCAGTCAAGGCGGGACATACAAAGATGTACATGCTGAGTGTTCTCTCCACATGAAGGCATTTCAGAGAGGGCACTGAAGGATTTTAAGAAATTTGACATTGCACTAAAAGTGTTTTGGAAATTGAGAGCATGCTAATCTTACAAAAGCAGGGCTGTTACTGGATTTGTGTTGGTGGTATTCTCTTCCGTTACCCCGTTTACCTTCTGGGCGCACACAAACTTGAGACCTTGACATGTCTTGTCCTACATAATCTCTGCTCTTGGGCCTGCATGCAAAAACAGATGCCCCATGTTTATCCTTAGGTTGACGTGGTTGAGTGGCTCTCTAAATGTTACAGGGTGCATCGTTGTCAGGTTGTACTGTATTTAAAAGGACTTTGTGTGTACGTGTGTGTGCGCGTGTGTGTGCGCGCGTGTGTGTGTGTGGCGCGCGTGTGTGTGTGTGTGGCGCGTGTGTGTGTGTGCGCGCATGTGTGTGCGCGTGTGTGCGCGCGTGTGTGTGTGTGTGTGTGTGCGCGTGTGTGTGCGCGCGCGTGTGTGTGTGTGCGCGTGTAAAAGTTCCCCCGGCAGGGCATGCAGCAGACACAGCAGCAGCAGCAGACAGCAGCTCTGGTCAGACAGCTCCAGCAGCAGCTCTCAAGTAAAGACGCTTTGACACTCTATTTACGTACATCATAGGATACCACACGTACACCACCCTGAAGTCCACAGTTACTTGAGGGATACAATTGCCTTTAAGGGCCTGAGACATTTTGCTGCACAAGTCGCTTAATGCCATTATTTTTCTTATTGTAGTTGCTTATAATTGTTATACTTCTATTGTGATCTTTAGACTTTAGTATTCATTGTGTGATTTTTATGCTTATATTTGGCAGGATGAGCAGAATTAAGAAATCCAGTGTACTTGCACTTGTTACACATGGCAAATAAAACTTGAAACAATTCATTGTTTATTTCAAAAGGATGGGGGGTGGGGGCTGCTAAAAATACAAAATAAATAAAATAAAAATGGTCACTGTAAATTCCAGGTATTTTTAATACATATATTTTCCCCTCTTTTTCTTCTAGATACACAACCTGGACAAGGCACCACCCCATATTACTGATTGTGTTTATGTGTGTGTGCGTGTGCGTGTGCGTGCGTGTGTGCGTGTGAGCGGGGGCTTCTGAGCCCCCAGATGAGTGAGCCCTGTGTTGTGGGGGGGACCCAACAGGGGCAACACCTGCGCCCCCACACCCAGAATCACGACCACTTCTGCCACGGTGGGTTAGTGATGGGGAGGGGCCTGATTCTGCCCTCGGCCTGAAGGGCACTAACTCCACCTACTACTTAAACGTAGATGCAGTGACCTGCTCATCTGTTGCCCAAATCCTGCTGACTCCACTTGAAAAGGTGTAATTCTGAAATCCGAAGGAAGGGATCTTGCTGTGAAAATAGTGATCATGGAGAATAATGGAAGAGTTTATGTATAAAAAATAAAAAAAAGAAGTCCGAGAAAATTATAATAATGCAATTTTTTAAATTTTATTTTATTTCAACTTGTACATTTTTTTTTTTTTTGGTTTTGTGTATTTCTCATTAAAAAAATCATGTCAGTTTTTTAGCCGTTGTCTTCTCATTGCAGTGTGTGGGCCACTTTCGCAAATGTCCCGGGTCCTGTCTTCTACGACAAGTTACAGGATAAGTTCCTGGTATGGGTTCTGTGCAGGGGTTTTTCCCTATTCAGCTGAGAAAGTGCTGTATACTGCCTCAAATTAAACCATGCTTCAGAATGTTTACTCTTATGCAACCAACTGAACAATATACATTCCGTGTACGTGTAAACATAGTATTCACATAATTCCTAATAAATTATTTTTGAATTTCATTACACCGTTAATAAACTAGCGGGTGAGATTGAACCATTTGATTGACTTTTTGAAAGTAGACTATATAAACAGCGCATACACTCAATATTAAACTAATACAATTTAAACAATTCTCGTAGGCCTGCTTTGCTTATATGGAGAGTAATTCCTGTTGGGACCATGCATCTTGTCAAATATAACTTGGGGGAGGTAAGGTAGCCACATCTAGGTGTCTTGCCATCGTGTGGCCATAACACTCTCTAAATGCAGTTGAATAATCGTGTACTTCAGTGGTCCCCAACCCTGTTCCTGGAGGTCTAGTCCTATAGATTTTCATTTCAACTCTAACACTCATGATTCGAGTAAACAGCGCAACAAGATGTCTAACTTAGCTGTTGAATGAGGTGTGCTTTGTTGGGGTTGGAATGAAAACCTACAGGACGGTAGCTCTCCAGGAACGGTTGAGGACCACTGATGTACTCAAATGTTTTTTTAGTTGAATAGGCCATACGCTGGCCAGCCGAATTTAGATTTTTTGATGAACAGTGTGAATGGTGTCATATCTTCACCGTTAACATATGTTAACATATGTAGCCTATCTGTACAACTGCCCTCAGGTCTTCAGGAAGGCTATTCCAGAGGCGTGGACCATAGTAATAAAAGGAAGCCTCACCATGGGTTTTTGTTCTGACTTTAGAGATGATTAAAAGGCCACTACCAGAAGACCTCAGGGTTCTAGAGGGTTCAAAAGCAAATCTGATAGATAGGATCAAGATCATTACGAGCTTTATAAACTAATAAAAGGACCTTAAAATAAATTCTGAAGCAAACGGGTAGCCAGTGCAGAGACATTAAAATTGGTGTAATGTGTGCTCTCTCTCTGGTCCTAGTCAACACGTGCAGCTGAGTTTTGCAGTAATTGTAATTGAGCTATATTCTTTTTAGGGAGACCAGCAAGTAGAGCATTACAATAGTCAATCCTGCAGGTAATAAAGGCATGAATTGATGTCTCTGGATTGTCTTGAGAGAGGAACGGTTGCACTCTGGCAATATTCTTAAGATGATAAAATGCATTTTTACTTATGTTTCTAATGTGAGGTTCAAAACTTAAGATCTGAATCAAAGATAACTTCTAGGTTTTTTTAAACTTGTTGATAGGGGTTTAATGCCAGTGCTTGCAGTTTCAGATTGAGTTTGTCTCTGAGCTTCAGTACCAATAACCAAGACTTCAGTTTTGTCCTGGTTGAGCTGTAAGAAAATGTTCTGCTATCTATAACTTGATATCTAAAATGCAGTTAAAAAGGGAATCTATTGGCCCTGAGTCATCAGCAGACACGGCAACATAAAGCTGTGTGTCATCAGCATAGCTATGGCAATTTGCTGTGCCTCCTGATGACGTTTCCAAGTGGCAGCATGTAAAGGTTAAAAGGTGTAGGACCTCAAATTTAACCTTGAGGAACACCACAATTCATTGTTTAGCTTTTAGATGAACATTCATCCATGCTTACAAAATATTCTCTATCTGTAAACTGAGATTTGAACCAATTAAAAACAGACTGTGAAGTCTACCTAAAATAATCGAGTGATCTATTGTGTCAAAGGCTGCGCTTAATTCAAGTAGTACTAATACAGAAGGTTTTTTCATATCCATATTGGCCCTGAGCTAGTTTGCAACCTTGACTAGTGCTGTCTGCGTACTATGATTGGCCTGAAAACCAGATTTGACCTTTCCAGGAGGAATATGAAAAATTGTAATTTGGTGGTGAGGCTTCAATAAGAGTAGCTGATCCATCCATATTAAGCCATGTTTCAGTTAAAAACATGCGATCAATATTATTATCTAAAGTCAGGTCATTAATAAGAAATGTCTTGTTTAAAGGAGATCTAACATTCAAAAGTGCCATATTCAGGGACACTGGAAAAGTTCTCTTAAGGGGTGGATTTGCAGCATTGGTGGTTTATGTGTGCATTAAAATTCACGCCATAGGTTCGATTGGTAGTGATTATGACAGACATTATTGAATAAGAGCTTGCGGTGTCACTATACTTAGGCTTACTGCAGGGGGATCTAGCATTACATTATTATAAGCATTTAGCAGTAATTTGTAATTTGTAATTTGGTGGTGAGGCTTCAATAAGAGTAGCTGATCCATCCATATTAAGCCATGTTTCAGTTAAAAACATGCAATCAATATTATTATCTAAAGTCAGGTCATTAATAAGAAAGTTAGCAGTGCTATGAGAGGTAGTGGAGAATGCACCTGGCTCATGTGAGGTCAGTAGCCAATCACAGGAGCAGGTAGATGATGACCCAAGCTGGTCAGTGGCATGCTGATTGTCCATGAGGTGTGGTTAATGTTCGAAAAGAGCATGTTCCCAGGGTCCAATGTTCTCCAGATTTATATGGCACATAATGGGAACATGACAAAGGGTACTATGTTCCCCAGCTCTAGCACATAATGGGAACCTGAAAAAGATGTTCCCCAGCTCTGCATTCGCTTAATAACTCACATGGGCTATTGTGGGTTAGGGTTAGGGTTATAACCTGGATAACATTTATAAAATAGTTTAACTTGAAACGGGTCAAGTTTGACCCGAACACAATCGGAGGGTTAATGTGTGTAATAACCTATACGAGTAAGCCTTGACGGGTAACTTATTGACTTAATCAGTATTAATCTTTTTGTCTCTAAGAATGACAACTAACGTTACCACCCTTGGTTGCTAACGCAAGGTCAAGGTTCTTTGTATGCAATCAAAGTACACAAGTGGCAACTTTAATAGCTGCGATCTAAAGTTAAGTTTAACGTACCATTAGATCAGTATTAATACGCAACATTTACACCGTTCTAACATGGCTTCCCATATGGTCTAGCGGTTAGGATTCCTGGTTTTCACCCAGGCGGCCCGGGTTCGACTCCCGGTATGGGAAAGACTTCTTTTATGCATGCTGAACGATTTCGAAATAATTCCTACCAATGTTTTCCTACTGGCGGATAGAAATCGAAAATATTTTGCTAAACTATGCAGGCATTTATCATAACATAGTTTATACGTTAGGGTGTGCTCTCTTTAACTAGCCTACTTGCCTGGGCTGTATCAGTGAACGCATTTTGTTCACAGCACAAACTTTGAGCGTTACGGATTATACCACTTGCTAAATAGCTAGCGAAATGGCAAACTTTTATTATGTTCCGAAACTCACACACACAAAACTGCACACTTGTCTTAAATTGCCCGATGGTCGTACATCGCGGGCGGGTGTTCATAAGATTAGGGACTATCTACATTTACAACCGCCCAGGAACATTTCACTACATTCGTTTTTTCCCAATAGGCCTATTGTTGCATGCCAATTTGACACGGCACTATATACAAAGCAAAACACTAATTTACATAAACGTCATGCTCAAGTAGCCTAACATTGTTTTGTTAAAATCGTAAGAATAGTTATGTAACGTGGCGTTTCTAATTACTTACAAACTGATGGTAAATATAATTATATTTCTGCGATCTATCAATATAGGAAGCGAGAAGACTTTAAACCATGTATGGTCGCTTTAAAAGAACAAATGTAGTATTTGTTGGAGACCTCGATATGACCTCTGCTCTGCTTACACTAAGGCCTACTAGTCATGAGTCTATAACAATTATAGCCTACTGTACGCCTACTTTACACGCATTTAAATTAACGTTAATCCAATCTTGCCCGAACAATTAGAGTTGCTGTGTAGATGTTAAAACACTCGCTCATCGTTTGTTAAGTTAAGTTTAAAATTGTAATCAAGGTAAAAAGTCTTCGTTCTTCAACTAGCGTTTACTTTCATGTTGATGTTTCCGCCCAGTCGTGTAGTTTAGCGAGTATCCCTCAAGATGTTGGTCAAAGTCAAGGAAAAAATGTGACTGATCTACACCCATAGATATCTATGTCTACACCGGGCCAATAGAATCATCTTGCGCCAGGAAATCCCCACATATTTTGTGAGTTGCTTTCAGAATGAATAGTGGATTAACATTAGTCTTTCTACCAGGCAAAGGAAAGAAGATACACTTATTACGCGAGTCAAGGTAAGTAATTGCATTGTTGTGGAAATCGTTTTGAGGGCGTGAAATTATCAAAAGTTTAATTTTAAAAAATGTACTGCATCGCACGGTAGTTCTGACACATTTAATATGTCGGCTCCGAGTGTTGTAAGCAAGAGAAACAAAACTAAAAAAATACTTTCACAAGCTGTCAATTTACAAAGTAGCTTGCTACACAAATAGGTAAAGCGATGAGTAGCTGAGATAGGCAACACAAGCACGTAACGACTGGCTGCCGTTAGATTTGTCACTTGTTTTTCTCAGCCCTTTACCCGAGTGTTTTCTTTCTGACTTTAGTTAAGTTATCTTACAGAAGATAGCAGATTCACTGGCATAAACGAATTAATTGGTTGAGGAAATATCTATTCAGCTTTTCATTTGCAAGCATAACAGGCTCTTACTTCAAAATAAATCTAGCTTTGGAATCTTGTAGAATGACTAGTCGAGCGAAACATGGAATATTTGCGACAATAAACTTAGGGTAGGTACGTATACAGGGTACTTACGAAAAGTTAAATAGTTTTCTGTAAACCGTGAAAAAAATGTTTGGGAATGACGTTAGCTGGGTTGGGTCATGCGACTTGCAGTCCTCCTAACATGTAGGCTAATAATGAAAGCAACATATAGCATTAGATTACATAGATTTAGCAAACGCTCTTATTCAGAGCGATTTAGAATAAAATATGACCGCATGCCTTGCATGACCCCAGCACTTTCCCTTTAGCTCGCTAAAATGTTCCAGTGTGTGCGTGGGTGTGTCTGGAGCAACCGCGCGTGCAAATCAAATAGCCATGCATTCGCAGTCACGGAAGTGTTCACTGCTGTATTGAAAGTGCGTCGAATCAGTGACGTTGAAAGTGTCGGAAGATGTAGACTTGCTTTTCGGTTTTGTTGTCTGTGTAGCTATAGCCACCTCCCTGGATTTTAACATGCTTATCGTATCTTTTGATGTATGATATGCGTATACGAGTCAGTTGCATATGGGACTCATTTTCAATCATTGACCTCACATAACTCTGATATGGATATCTTTCCACGCACATTTGACCTGCTGCTGTAACGTTCCCATGAGTTACCATGTCCTTTATTGTGTTGTAATGTATTTGTGGCGTCACTCTGCTGTACCATGTGACAGTTGTGTGCTAACCGCACGAGGGGTGTGGTGCCTGGCAGTGCGTTGCGTCCATACGCCTCAGAGAAGAGAAGGCACGATCGGTGAATCCACACTGGTTAATTAATTAAATTTTGTTATTGGGAAGATCCGAAGAGAATCTCGGTTTACCCGCTCTGATTAAAGTTTATGCTTTGTGTCAGTTTTAACCTCTGGCAGTCCAGCGTGGAGGCCTATTTTTGTACAAGTTGTTGTTGTTTTTGTTTTTGGATGGCGTTCTTTCTAGGTCTGTGTGCTGTGTTGACGTGAAAAAAGTGAATCAAACTAAATTATGGATTGAGGGCAATACTTGCATCATCAGAAAGCACAAGATGTGCTCATACTTAGTAGTGGGGGAAACCCTTTTGTTTCATAGGGCTGTACGGTTATCATCAGTGCTCTGTTCACAATCTGTACATTGTAGGCTACCGCCATTATTTCTGTCATATAATGCAGATGCAGAATCTGCCAAAACTCAGATTTCTCAAATTACCAGATTTTCTCACCATCTATTGCCAGATGTTTATGTTTTTGTGTTGAGATTCTGACCTGGGAGGTTGGGGGTGGATGCACACTCAAAAATCCCAGCGGTCGCTCGCTGAATGTCTGGGAAAGGACTGAGATGCTTCAGAAGAATGCTAGCGCACTCTGCTCGGTGGTAGCCTCCCTAAGACCTTCTTGCCCATCCACAAAGATCAATTGGCTCCACCCCCAGCCCCCAACCGCAAGCCCACCAGCCACCGCGGCATGGAGTTAATTGGAAATTGCAGTCTTCTGAAACCAATTATCTCCAGCGAGGGCTTCTAAATATACTCGTCTGCATTGCCATTGGTCGCTATGCCCCACTGCAAAGCACAGACTGCTGCTCTTGAAATTCCCTTGTGCCTCTCTCTCCATCAGCTCCCTCCCATCCTCCTGTTAATTCAGCAGTCATGTGCAGTGACCGAACTCCGCCTTGGAACTTTTTTTTTTTGCCAGCGGGATTTTTTTTTCTTCCGGCGCACAGGGATTTTGAGTTAACCCCATTCCCCTTTCATCATTGAAGGCTGGGATTATGATCTTGGTGAATGTAAATGTGAGGCATTAGACAGCAGTTAGCAGTTGATCATGTGTTAAAGCAGGCTTACAGTGTAGGCTGCTGTCAGTGTGGCTAATGGAACTCCTGGTACTTAATTTGCTATTGTGATGTCACTGTCAGTGAAGCCCAGCAGAATTAAAGGGCTGAAGAAAGAGATGGTCTGTATGTCTGTGCATGTGCGTAAGTGGCGTTGGGCGAAAGAGAACACTGGCTGTTAGTATTCTGGATATTAAGTGCTGTTATCAATGTCTCAGACTGTGTGCAAGGGTTTTCTAAATGGTTTACTTAATGCGTCTTCTTGACACTGAGTTCCAGCGTACTTTGTGGACATTCCAGACATTGTTTATTCTGCATTCAGCAACACGGAGAAATGCAGACTTAGCAGTCCGATTTAGCCAAAGAAGAGCCTGATGGAAGTGTGTGTGTGTGTGTGTGTGTGTGTGTGTGTGTGTGTGTGTGCGTGCGTGCGTGCGTGCGTGCGTGCGTGCGTGCGTGCGTGCGTGCGTGCGTGCGTGCGTGCGTGCGTGCGTGCGTGCGAGCGAGCGAGAGAGAGAGCAGTAATTCACATCACTAAATAAGTCATGAGATTGGTTTCTGGCACTGAGGTTATACTGGGGGAGGTTGTGAACTCATGTGTTCTTTGATGTCCTATTCAGGGACTGTGAGAATACTACTGTGAGAATATGTGCTTACTTATAATTGCTTTGAATAACTGCTTGTATTATCCGTGCAACCGCTGGAGGGGAGCAACAGCGAAAGAGATATTGCCAGCTGTAATCGGGAGGAGGGTTGTAAATCGTGCTCAATGTTGGGCTGTCCTTCTCATGGAACGGGGACTGGAGGAAGGGAAATGGTTGAGCGTATGAGAGGAATATTCATTCTCCAAAGAGAGTTGTGGAGGAGAATTGGCTACATGAAAAAGGTGAGTGTAGTTTACCAAGCAATCTGTCCTCGGTATGACTGAGCCATCCTGAGGTGAATGAGTTGTATGCTATAACATGGATATACTGTTACCTCAGGGGCATATTGTAACATACTGACGGTTTTATGCCCCTTTACTCTTCTTGTGGACATTTCATTGATGTAAATTTGTATTTAGAGAGTAAATCATAGTGTGCCACAAGGTGGCGTTGGTTGTTTATATGAGTTTTACTCTGTGTCTAAAAATAAATTTATCTGTAGGCTATCTATCTGTAATTGAAATGACACAAACCTGTACATTTTCCCAGTTCAATGAGGGCTTAGCCAGCCGCTGTGAGAAAGAAAACACGGGGACTGCTCTCGTCTGACGTTTTTATTTTTTGAATCTGTCCTTGCACTTTTGACAGTCGACATTTGTTAACTGCTGTTGCGAAGTGTCTTTCAGGCACCATACAAAAGGACCAGTGGCAAGAAAGGGGAAGCTGCGTTAGTTCCCTGTTTCAAAGAGAACTTCAGGCCCATTTCTGTTGAAAAGCAGTTGTGGATGGTTCCTTTTTTTTTCTCGAACACAGAGGCTTTGTCACCTGGGTTTCAGGTCCACAGCGATTCAATGGCACAGCATGAGGCCAGAAAGATTATCTCAGGGACATTCCAGCTGTTACCATGTCTTCAGTGTGTTCATTCTGACATGAGGAAATGCATCACACTCAGAGAGAACACTATGAATAATTAGGCCTAGCTATATTTCAGTTTTTTTCTTGGTTAGTTATGTCGCAGTGCGCCTATCACATTGCTTTGCGTAACTTTGGAAATATGAAGAAACGATTTCTGGAAAGTTACGACATGAACAGAGATGTCAGTGTGGAAGCAGGCCATCTGCAGACACTCTGTCGGTGTGAATTCCACCTGGCCCTCATTAGTGGAAATGGCAAGACATCAGTATTGCCGTACTGCTGTGAATTGCACTGTTATAAATTGTAATACGAGATTGTCCTTGCCAACCCTCATCTTAAAAGTGTGTTTGCAGGTAAGGCTGTTTGTTTAGGCACTTGTACATTGTTTATCATTTTCACAAAGTGTTCAGATTGGCCCGTAACAAATTCCCAACGGGATAGTGTCTTCGTCGTCCTCCTTGTCCAAAACCACCCAGTTCAATTTAGGGAGTCTTATATAGGTCAAAACCGGCCACACAATCTTCATGGATATTTATAAGAAGATAATTCTAAATGTGTGTGTACAGCAAGCGTGTGAGAAACTGAAACTTGAGGTAATTGTTGGTTACTGGATTTCCTCGCAGGTTTTCTATCATGTACAGGCACTCCTATACATCGGACGTTTCCATGGAAATCAGTTTAAGTCGGCCCTCTGAAACTTTGCTAACCACTTCTCTCTGATGCTAAAACAGTGAGCCGCAGCTGCACGCCAGGCGTGTGTGTAGCTGCCATTTTGCACCTTCAGTCTGTTGCACAGCAATAGGTTACGACAATATAATTTACTTACAGGTACACCTGTCATTATAACCACATCCAAGCCCCGGTCAGTGAACTGTGAGCACATTTACCATGTAGCTACTTTATGTATCTGATAAGGGGAGAATTACTGCCGTTTGCTGGAATTTTCTGAGCTGTCTCATAACCGAGATATTGGACATCTGCACAGTAGTTTGTTCCTCATCAGTTTAATTTGTTGCAAGGTACTTGTAACCCGTGTACCTGTTCCATTATGTTTTTATTTTTGCAACTTCACAAGGGTCAGAGAGTAAAAGTCAAAGGCCCAATTCTTTGAATTCCTTGCAGGCAGACACTGCAGATGTTAAAATGTTCTCACTGAAAGAATATATTTTTTTTTTAAAGAATTTTTTTTTTACAGTACGATATCTTCTTTTGTACACTAGCTGATTATCAAGGTAAGCAGTGAAATCACATTCCAAAGTAGTCTACACACAATCTTGTGCCCAAAATGTGACCATGCCTAAAAATTATAACTGACAGAACATAAGCTAATATGCTCAGACAATTTTCCAGCACTGTAACATGACAGTGTAACAAAAAAAAAACAACAAAAAAAACATGAGGTATATTGGTCTGGTTTGGTCTGAATGTCAACTCAAACTTGTCAGCATCATGCAGTAGTGACTCCCCTGTAGTGTTTCTAGAATTATCTTGGGGAAACAAGAAGCTTTGAGAATCTCATGTGAATTCCCTCCACTGTGCTGAGGAATTCTCACTTACGCATTTTAGCCTATGTTTATAACAGGCAGCCCATGACTGATCCCACAACAGACTGCTATATAGCTTTATTCTAAATTCAGAAACAGACCTTTGCTGTCACACTTAGTGTCCTCGATCCTGAGTTTCAATATATGAGAAAACAATGTCAGTAATCAATCCTGTGTCCTTTTTAGCTCAGCACTGAGCTTGAGTATAAAACTTGTTTATTCCAGAACAGGTTTTTCCCCAAGGGTACATTTGAACAGGTTTGTTGTGGGTCAATAAACATCATTTGGGGGTTTAGCACAATGAGACTGAACAGACCACATTGAGAGGCAGCCAGTGGTCCATATGCACCTAGAATTGTAAATTAATGGTGATTACAGTCACGTTTACAAAATCTGTGGCATATGTGAACGTTATGACATCTAACTGCAGTTTGTGGAGTAGGAAAGTGGCGGAAGTTTGGAGAAAGTTACTTCTCTTTAAATGGTGGTTTACCATTCAATGAGTGTTGAATCTGGGCCTGGAAATGTTCTTTTATTTTCTCCAATTAGTATTGGCACTACAATAGTGACATGCACTGAAATTGCTGTATTAGTCGTTTTTTACATATATGGATATTAAAACAACCTTTAAAAAAGCATTTAAAAAATGTTTTACAAAAACAACAGAATAATCCAGTATTTTCGATATAGCCGCCTGGTGAAAGTCAAAATCTTCAGACCTAGCACAAGTACCTTTCTCAGGCAAACGCTTCCACAGGGAAGTTGCCTGCCTCTCTTGTGATCCAGTACAAAGTTAAAAATTCACACATTATCATTAGTTTCAGAATCTGAAGACAGATGGGAATTTTATGTGTGAATACATCCTGAGAACGGTGTGAAGCGGTTGCCGTCTTCTGAAGGGGATGAGTTAGTATTGGCGGGAGTTTCTGGCAGCTCGTGTAGGAGACCATCAGGCAGTCATTATGAGCAGATGGTGTGTGCGTTTCTTAAGTGTGCAGGTAGATGGTATGTAGGCTACAGTATGCTTCCAGCTGAGAGGAGTATCATGAATCCTGAGTGTGTGGAGATGTGTAATTGGTGGTATGTGAGAATAGACGGTGTCTGTACAGGGTGCTGCAAATTGTGTCACTTCAGTTTGAAATTAGTATTGATAATGAGTCTCTGAGTAGGAGTGATGACCTAGGTGCAGGTGTCTCCTGGACGTACACTAAACATATCCATTATAAGCTAAAATGCAGAACTGATCCTGGATCAGCACTTGTAGTCTGAGATGCCTTATGAATACAAACCTTAGTCTGTGTCAACCGTTCACACCCACTGAGCACTTATGTGGTCTTACAAAAAACCTGGGCCAATATAATAAATAGTTTACATACGTCAGGTGTTCCTAAGTCAGATTCCTCCCTCTGTTCAGAATGCATACAGTTTGTGTAATGATGCTAGATTTAGCATATCTTCTGTTCAAATTTGGACGGGAATGATTGGATAGGAAAATGATCTCTTGGATAGGAAATGAACAGGTAACTAACTTCTACTGCTTGCTTTGAGCAGCAGTGTGCCTTCCAAAGTGAGTCACTGTTGTTCAGTCACACCTCTTCATCCAGGTACGGCTATTTCAGGCTAAGTAACAGTATTATAAATCCCTCCCAAACCTTATCTTCTCTGGAATATTCTCACAATATGTTGGCTATGTACTGCTGAAATGGAAACTAAAATGTTTTTTGATGATCGCCGCCGAGCTTGCCGGCTGCATTGCATATACAGCGGGCAGGTAAATGAGTCCATTTTTAGGAGAGGGAGGGGCAGGGAGCATTAGACAAGCCTTTAAAAGTGTTCTTAACTGTGCCTCCCCATTGCTAAGGCCAGACACACCTGTAATCAAACATAGAGGCCATTTTTAGGAGAGGGAGGGGCAGGGAGCATTAGACAAGCCTTTAAAAGTGTTCTTAACTGTGCCTCCCCATTACTAAGGCCAGACACACCTGTAATCAAACATAGAGGCCATTTTTAGGAGAGGGAGGGGCAAGGAGCATTAGACAAGCCTTTAAAAGTGTTCTTAACTGTGCCTCTCCATTACTAAGGCCAGACACACCTGTAATCGAACATAGAGGCCTTTTTTAGGAGAGGGAGGGGCAGGGAGCATTAGACAAGCCTTTAAAAGTGTTCTTAACTGTGCCTCTCCATTGCTAAGGCCAGACACACCTGTAATCAAACATAGAGGCCATTTTTAGGAGAGGGAGGGGCAGGGAGCATTAGACAAGCCTTTAAAAGTGTTCTTAACTGTGCCTCCCATTACTAAGGCCAGACACACCTGTAATCAAACATAGAGGCCTTTTTTAGGAGAGGGAGGGGCAGGGAGCATTATACAAGCCTTTAAAAGTGTTCTTAACTGTGCCTCTCCATTGCTAAGGCCAGACACACCTGTAATCAAACATAGAGGCCATTTTTAGGAGAGGGAGGGGCAGGGAGCATTAGACAAGCCTTTAAAAGTGTTCTTAACTGTGCCTCCCCATTGCTAAGGCCAGACACACCTGTAATCAAACATAGAGGCCATTTTTAGGAGAGGGAGGGGCAGGGAGCATTAGACAAGCCTTTAAAAGTGTTCTTAACTGTGCCTCTCCATTGCTAAGGCCAGACACACCTGTAATCAAACATAGAGGCCATTTTTAGGAGAGGGAGGGGCAAGAAGCATTAGACAAGCCTTTAAAAGTGTTCTTAACTGTGCCTCCCCATTACTAAGGCCAGACACACCTGTAATCAAACATAGAGGCCTTTTTTAGGAGAGGGAGGGGCAGGGAGCATTAGACAAGCCTTTAAAAGTGTTCTTAACTGTGCCTCCCCATTACTAAGGCCAGACACACCTGTAATCAAACATAGAGGCCTTTTTTAGGAGAGGGAGGGGCAGGGAGCATTAGACAAGCCTTTAAAAGTGTTCTTAACTGTGCCTCTCCATTACTAAGGCCAGACACACCTGTAATCAAACATAGAGGCCATTTTTAGGAGAGGGAGGGGCAAGGAGCATTAGACAAGCCTTTAAAAGTGTTCTTAACTGTGCCTCCCCATTACTAAGGCCAGACACACCTGTAATCAAACATAGAGGCCATTTTTAGGAGAGGGAGGGGCAGGGAGCATTAGACAAGCCTTTAAAAGTGTTCTTAACTGTGCCTCCCCATTACTAAGGCCAGACACACCTGTAATCGAACATAGAGGCCTTTTTTTAGGAGAGGGAGGGGCAGGGAGCATTAGACAAGCCTTTAAAAGTGTTCTTAACTGTGCCTCCCCATTACTAAGGCCAGACACACCTGTAATCAAACAGAGGCCTTTTTTAGGAGAGGGAGGGGCAGGGAGCATTAGACAAGCCTTTAAAAGTGTTCTTAACTGTGCCTCTCCATTACTAAGGCCAGACACACCTGTAATCAAACATAGAGGCCATTTTTAGGAGAGGGAGGGGCAGGGAGCATTAGACAAGCCTTTAAAAGTGTTCTTAACTGTGTCTCCCCATTGCTAAGGCCAGACACACCTGTAATCAAACATAGAGGCCATTTTTAGGAGAGGGAGGGGCAGGGAGCATTAGACAAGCCTTTAAAAGTGTTCTTAACTGTGCCTCCCCATTACTAAGGCCAGACACACCTGTAATCAAACATAGAGGCCATTTTTAGGAGAGGGAGGGGCAGGGAGCATTAGACAAGCCTTTAAAAGTGTTCTTAACTGTGCCTCTCCATTACTAAGGCCAGACACACCTGTAATCGAACATAGAGGCCTTTTTTAGGAGAGGGAGGGGCAGGGAGCATTAGACAAGCCTTTAAAAGTGTTCTTAACTGTGCCTCTCCATTGCTAAGGCCAGACACACCTGTAATCAAACATAGAGGCCATTTTTAGGAGAGGGAGGGGCAAGGAGCATTAGACAAGCCTTTAAAAGTGTTCTTAACTGTGCCTCCCCATTACTAAGGCCAGACACACCTGTAATCAAACATAGAGGCCTTTTTTAGGAGAGGGAGGGGCAGGGAGCATTAGACAAGCCTTTAAAAGTGTTCTTAACTGTGCCTCTCCATTGCTAAGGCCAGACACACCTGTAATCAAACATAGAGGCCTTGCTGACTCTTGCTTTTTTGTTGGCAGTATCCCAGGCTGAAACGACCCGACATCTGATGAAATTTTACATGCCAGCATACCACCAGCAGCTTGGCCACACGGCTCTACATCCTAATCGTAGCCCGTTACTTAGCGAGAACCCCCCTTTTTGCGTTGCTGTCACATTTTCAGACTCATGCTAGTTTTTCTCTGGTTTTCTCAGTTTAAATGGCGTTTTTTGCACACCGCCCCCACTCTGGCGTTAGCTAGTCCCGTGAGCCCCCGCTGTCCGTGACCCCTCCTCCCCGAGGACCCCGAAAAGCGTCACGCCCTGACCTCAGAGTCATGCTAATGGCACGGCCGGCCTCTGGGAAACCGTTTACAACCATCAAGGATTCAGGGCTTTTTTTTTTTGTTCTATTTTCATCGTTCATGTTTGCCGTTTTGTGTTCACGGGCATCTTATATTCAGTAAATATGACCCCAAGGTTGTATGATTGGGAGGTTTTTTTTGGATTCCAGTCACTGCGACCCTTGTGTATGCTGGTTTTTGGTCCAGTCAATTTCCTTAATGAGGTAAGGCCTTTTTATGTTTTTAATGTGTTTCTGTGATTTCAGTAAAAAAAAATGTATCTGCTCAAGCCTTGTCTGAGATTTGGCCCATTGCCATTTGGTTTTTATTGATTTCATCCATCAGTCCATCAGCAAATTTATTGATGAATCATATAAATCCATTAATCAACAAGTCAATCAAATTTTATATACTACGTTTTCCACAGAATTCACAGCAGGATTTGGCTATTTCCGGAACAACAACCGGAATACACAGAGCTTCCAAGGCTGAGTTTGGGAAGCAGTGCTCAGTGTTGTATTATATTACAGTAAATATGACATCAGTATCTTGGCCTTTTATACTAGTGCTATGTGTGCTTGCAGAGAAAGCAGAGTATGTAGCAGAAATGGTCACAGAGTTGAAGTAGCCCGGTTCTATAAATATGCACGTAGATACATCTTACAGTTTTGACCTGTACTTTTTTTTGTAGGTGAATTACTTCTATTCCACTCTCTGCTAGGTTACTTGTATGGAGTTGAATCATACAAAGTGGACTTGTGCCTGGAGAGAGAAGTGTGTTTTTTTGAGGGGAAAAAAAACAACCTTTTTTCAGGTTTGGTGTTTGTCCTGGCCTCTGGTACAGAGCTTGTGTAAATGAATCCTGGTAGCTTTTATTTTAGGCTGTAAAGGAAAGGTGTGTCTTTACACTAACTGAGTCATGTGGTACAGCTCTGAGGTTGCTGGCCTCCGGAGTTTGTCGTGAGGGAGAGGTGTGTGTGTGTCTGTGTGTGTGTGTGTGTGTGTCTGTGTGTGTGTGTGTGTGTGTGTGTGTGTGTGTGTGTGTGTGTGTGTGTGTGTGTGTGTGTGTGTGTGTGTTCACTCGCGCGCCTGTGAGTGTATCTGCTTTAATGTAGTCAAATTGTGGAATTCCTCATTTGTTGTTCAGACATCTTGATGTAGGTCATGCAGTTGATGTACTTTGTTTGTCTTCCTATTCTGCTTTTTTTTTAATCAAGGCTTGGTCAGGCTTGTTACCCAAATGCATTACATGATTGTTTTAGGTTTTATACAAACAGCTGCATTTCTGCCCATTCTATAACGAGGTTCATTGAAACACAATGCATGATCCCCAGTGGAAGTGTGTTCTCAAATTTCTTTTGGGTACAAAGTTATGTGTTATAAAATATAAACGTGTGTAGTAATCATCAGTGGCTTCACAGAGAACGCTTGTGAACCAATTAATAAAACCTTGTACATATGTGTGTTTATTGAAGGTTGTCATTCTCTGTCAGAAGTAAAGCCAGTGCTCACAGATCCAAAAGTATGGTTTATTGTGGTGAGTCTCTGCTACACCAGGTTAAAACGTGCCAGTGAAACGAAAAACGGATTACTGGACACATTACTTGGAGAAGCAAATTAAACACCATTTCCATAACATGCTAATGCCAACCTGTTTGAGCCAATTAACGTCTCTCTGTGGCAACAGACAATGCATAAGAATTGCTGGATTACTTCTACTTGCGATTGACATCACATCAAGGCACATCGGTGTGACAGTGCTTCTATTGCTGTCCGCGATTAAAGCTTATTTTGAAATGGATTGAAAGCTGACAGCTCATCTCGTTGCAGCTTGAAATAGTACGCACTCTCTGCCCTTTATGGATGTATGCTATTTGTGTGGATGGAACCAAATTCTACAAAAGAGGAAGACACGCGGAAGAAACTCCCTCTTGTGCCATTAAACCAAACGAGAACAACCAGTACTGGTGTTTCACATTGTGAGAGCATCACTTCTGTATTGTTCCAGGCTGGTTTTTGCTGTGTCCTACATGACGTCATACCTAGCCATCAAAGTATGTGCTGTGGACATGAGCTGTTCACACATCGCGTCAGGATGGCGGTAATGAATTTGTCCAGGGTCTCGTCGCTAACTACACCTTAGAGGCGGAGTATGTCGTTGTGTGTATGTGTCATCTTTTACCTCACAGTCACCTTCTGCCATCACTGCCACGTACGAAGGGTCAAGGAGAGCTTTGAACAACCAGGTGAAAGGGGTAAATGTGCTGCATTGATTCTCAAACCAACCCCCTTTTTGGGCTGCTTGGTGACTCATTCGGTTAAGGCACCACACTGTGTGTGGATGAGCCTCACAGCTTCGGATCGAATCCGAAGCGTGCCAGTTTGACCGGTGGCTCCAAAGGGCGACGTGCAATTGCCGTTTGCGTTGCCCAGGGACCAGGAGGGTTCAGTCAGATAAGGTTCCGTGTGCATTGCTCTCTAGCAGCGACTCCTGGTGGATCGGGCGCCCGTAGATTGCAGTCAAAGCCGCATATGAAAGGTTCCTCCTCTGACTCCGCTCTGTGAGCTTAGCGGTCGTCTGCGATGTGAAAACAAGCTGTTGGCGACACCACATTGTTTCGGAAGAGAAATGTGGATGTCTACACTCTCATGAATCAGCAGTGGGGTTTGCGCAATGTACACGGCTGCTGTTGCAGATGATTGGTCATTCGCTATTATGGTCAGCCCTGAGTTGGGGCGCAAAATTTATTTTAAAACGCCCCCCCCCCCCCTTTTTATTTTTTGATTAACTAGAAAGAAACCTAAAAACAGAAATGATTTGGGCACACTTTTGTTGACTTGCGGTAGCCCCAGTAGTAGTAGAAAACAGCAGCTATTGTTTTTAGACGCGCATCATAGCTGCTATGAGCATTTTATTTGGTTTGTTTTGGGTCCAGGCCAGCAGTAGTGGAGAAGCTTTTCTACACAGTGTGAGAAAGGAACGTTTGGCAGGAGCACTTGTTAGAACAGGCCAAGGTCTGTTGGGTCTTTACGTCGTGCTCGCCCTCTCTCAGTCTCACGCACTTATTCCCCTGTGCAGACCCCCCCCTCTCCTTCCCCCTCCCCCTCCCCCTCCCCCACCCCCACCCCTCCCCTCCCCCACTCCCTGACTCCCTCATCCTCCTGTAAACTCCCGGCTCCACCACAGGCTTCAGTTTCCTGTTTGTCAGCTGCATCATTTCAGATAAAGATGCTTGTTGAGTGCAGGAGTAAACAACTCCAGCTATCGTACCTGGGCTATGTGCACTGCATGTGAGTGGCCTAGGGAGGGGTTATGCAGCAGAGGTTTACTGTGGGTAATTAATTTAGCCCCCCCACACACACACACACACACACACACACACAGTCACACACTGAGAGTTCAGACGTCTGCATCATCAAGTGCGCAGAGTGATCGCCATCCAGAATGCAGATCTCTCTAAATTAATTATACATTTAAGTCTTTGGGTGTGTTTTTAGATCATAAATTACCTTGTGCACAAATCATAGACTGCAATGTGTTGTTTACACTTGGGCAAAGACGTTTAGTTTTCGTTCATGTCCCTGTAGTATTTGGCCAATCCCTGCAGATGCAGCCGAAGTAGGCCTTTGGTTAGTGTTTCTAAAGGATACAGAGAATGAGGTGCGGATGCTTTTCAGGTGTGCGCCGTGTGGCGTTTGTGTTGACTGTCTTTGCTGTGCTGCCTTTAATCGCTGGCTAAAGTCAGCTGTAAATGTAGGCTCTACTTTTTTTATGGGCAGTCCTGTTGCCTTACCAGGCGTTCTCTTTTATCAGACTAATCTACGTCACCTCTCATTCACCGTGGTGCTGTGAATATTGGGCTCAGTCAGATCATTTATGGAAGTTATTAAACTCTTTTCAATGTAAGATCTGTAAATGATGCTGGTTTTCCCTGGTATCCAAAGCTGTAATAGGTTGTTTATTGGTACATGTAGGCATTTTTTACAGATAGCCAGTCCATTTTCTTTTTCAAGTTATGTTTTCTAATAGTCCGTACACTCTCAGAAATACAGGTATGAAAAGTACCTAAAAAGGTACAAACGCTTGTCACTGGGATGGTACCCTATAGGTACATAAAATTATATCCCGAGCCAGCAATTAATTTGTACCTTTTTTCCTTGAAAAGGTACATATTAGTATCCAAATATTACATTATTGTATGTTCAGGGTACATGTGGGGTACATTTTATAATTTGTTTCTTAAAGAAGAGAAACATACCTGCACTGTATCTGTATTTCTGGGAGTGTAGTGCAAATGTCCCAGAGTGAAATTTACAATGCATTCCATCCCTGAAGCTTCTCAAAACCCTGTGTTTTTCTCATTACTCAATCCAGGTGTTGCTGTTGGTTACTTTGTCCCATTATCCCCTCCCCCACTTCTGTTCCACAGCCAATCTCTGTCAGAGGATTTTCTCACCTGAAGGGATTTGCATACAGAGCCCGCCCCAGGCCTCTGATTGGCCAGGTGTTGCAGTTCCTCTCCCCCTTGGTCTCCTGTGGCTGCCTGTTCTCAGACTCACTGCAAGAGAACAAGTTGCTTCACCATAACTTCTCCTTTTTTTTAAATTTCACACCAGCAGTTGTAATCTCTTTTTTTTCCTTTTTAGCTTTGTTCGTAGTCCGTGTTTGACGGCACAGCGCGAGGCGAGATTCAGGCTTCCTCGGAATACATCGCCCTGCTCTCAACAGACACGCCCAAGGATTATTTTCACCTGACAGCTCTATAGTTTTGCGGGGTTCTGCCTTTTGGTTGGGGGTGTTGGAAGTCAGGTTCTTCACTTTTTCTTTTTCTTCTGCTCTTAACATGGAGACTGAGACGAAGGCTTTGTTTCAGTGAGGTTAGTAATCGAATCGTCTCCATTTAAATTGTCATTTGATTAGTCCTCTCCGAGAGGACACTTGTGCTAGTTCAAACACTGAGATGTAAACAGTGGTTTTGATGGCTCGCCTTTCATCAGCCTTGTGTACATACTGTTGTTTTCACAAACATTAGTGGTTAGTTGAGTGTTAAATGAGCTAACTAAGCAAACTATACAAAATAGAAAATGTGTGAAGTCATTAACTTAAAGATGCATGTTAACTTTATGTTCATGGATTCTAACTATTTGGCCATGAGAGGGTGTTCAGTAACTATTTGGCCATGAGAGGGTGTTCAGTATTTTTAATGCAAAGGGAGGTCAAATGCTTCAGCACAAATAACACATATATACTTCGAAATTTCTCATTACCCTAGCAGTTGGATGTATATTACCATGGCTGAGTTATATTGCAATGGCTTGGTGTTTTTCCATCAGAGAATCATTTCAGCCATACTTGAAACTCGTACCTGAGGTGTAAGAATCAGGTATAATTGGCTATGAAATTCAGAATTGAATGCAAAATCAATTTATTGATTTTTTGATTTATCAGTGGTGCGTTTTCTTGTTTTTTTTGGCACGTTACCTTATATGGGCTGTTGAAGCAAGGCAGGGATCCTTGTTTCACAAGCCCACTGGCCAAGCCTGTATGGGTTTGAATATCGCATGGTGTAAAGTTACTTGTAGTTATCTTTCCCCAAGTTTCCGAATGTGCAATGCAGCTCTGTGGCCAGGTAGTCTGTGAAACCTTAATTCAGTACCAATAAAACCCACACAAGCAAACCAAAAAAGACATAGCTAATTGAAATGGCACCATAATAAAAATTTTGACACCAGTAGAAGTTTCCAACACACAGTGTTCACTAAGTGGCGTAGTTCATGTTCAGAGCTCCCAAGCGATTAAACGGGATTTATTTATGGAGTTTGATATCATTTCAGTTTTATTGTATGTTTTCAATTGGCCCAGACAATTTGTTTTGTGTGCGATGAATTATATGTTATACATTTACAGAAGACCGACGGGCTTCTATAAATATCTAAAATATTCTCCAGTGCACACAAAAACTGTTTGGGCCAATTGAAAACATACAGAACAACTGAACAAATATTTTTGTGAACTATATTGTGAACTATCCCTTTAAAGAAAACGCAAACCCTGCGCACCTCTTTAAAAGGTCACGCTGTTTAATATGGTCATATGATTATCTTCACCCTGGTGCAGCGTGTCAGAGACTTGTTTAATTTCAAGCTTACTTATCAGGACCTCATCAGTTCACTGGAGCCAGGAGTGAATGCCGCTTGCCCAGTTGTTATGGCGATCAGCAGGTTTGCATTGAGATACAAGGGCACCAAAAATTAAGCAGTTTTTTTAAAATTCCCTGTTCTGTCTGAGTTGCATAGTTCATTTTGGATTTGATATTGCCTTATTTGTGAAAGTGGTTATGGTTTAAGTCGTGTTTAACATGGTTCACGTTAGTGGTGATTATACTTTTTTCTATATGAATAGCAAAGATAAAAGTACACGTCCAGTTTCTGTGCAGCCTCTCCTGACTTCTCTCGAGCACAGAGCACCTGTTGTACATTTGTTCAATCAGGGCACTGTTACCACAGCCCCATGTTCCATATTAGGCCTAGTTTTAGATAATAGGAAGTGCCTAAGCCAAGGGCATAGAGGACCAGAGTATCTGCTGGTTTTGTTCTTCACCGTAAAAACCAGCAACCAATTTAGACCACACAACCAGTGAGTAAGTAGTAAGTAAGTAAGTAAGTAGTTTTTTTATATTATAGCCTTCTCAACAAACAGAATACAGAGTGCTTCTTCAGAGGCGTCAAAAGCAAATACAGAATATGAGGTCAGTTTACTGTCCAATTGACCACTTTATTTAATCACCCAAGTTTCTAGAAACGACAGAAAGCCAGCAGACCCTGTAGCCAGAACCATGACGGATAGTCTCTGTTCAAAGCCATCCTGCCAACCAGGGAACCAGCGAATAAAACCAGGCTGATTCCCAAGCACTTCAGGGCCACGGTGGCCTACATCTACTGTACGATCCCCTCAATGCATTTGCATCACAGGAATGCTTCACATCACAAGGAAAATACCAAAACGAGCCAACCACTGTCCAACTGCAAAAACGGAGGCAAGTGTCTGAGATATGCGTCTACTTTCACTGTAAATAGTGTCCGCTCAGGTGTGGTGAAGGTAGGAGATACTATCATTTTTTTAGAAGAGGAAAAAAAATAAAAAGGCTTTTTATTTTATTTTTTTGAAGACCCATAAGAAAATCTTTGTAACCATTTGTGTTTTGTGTGGGTACATTAGCCTTCCACTTGTGTGTGTCTTTGAAGAAGGCCATGCCCCTCAGACCCAGTCTCCGTGGCATTGCCAAGGTCATGTTGGGGACACTGCCAAGACCTCGCAAACATAGTCAAGTAATGGGGGAGAAGCTGCCCCCCACCCCCCAGTACTCTGTTTAGATGCCCTCCATATCTCAAAGCCCAGTCCGCTCGTCTGCATGTCCGCCAGCACAGACAGCCCTGAAAGCGGAGTGGGGGATGTGGGAGCGATGTTTATTGGGTCAAATGTTTTAAACAACGCTGTCGCTGATTGTTTCAGATTCAAAATGCATATTTTAAATACTTTAACTCTTAAAGGCATGCTATGCAGGATTTTTTACCTTGAAAATATTATAAAATAACCATTCGGTCATGCACTGGCAATCCCTTGTTTTTCCGCGCATATTTGCCGAATCCGTGCCCCTCTGCCTGTAGTTCTTCTTTTAAGATTTATTTTAAGGATTTTTCTGGGTGTGATGCTCTTTTCTGTGTGGAGTGGGATCAGGTTTCAGCAGAGCACTTGTAGCTAGCTAGCTACTGCAATGGCGATACAAATAAGCAAGAACAAGTACAGCGAAGTGAGACAACAAACCTTTTCTTCGATGGCAAGCGTAGCTAGCTATCCTGCTAACTACATTGGGTAGCGAGATGACTGCAGTCGGGTTCCTTTTTTAAGTTATATTTTTAGAGCTTTTCAGCTTCATTGAACAGCACAGCATAGAGAGACAGGAAGAATGGGAGCGAGAGAGAGGGAGAGACATGCGGCAAAGGTCACACGGCCGGATTTGAATCACCGACGTCAAGGCTCTGGTTCCTGTCTGCGTCTAATTCTTGGCAGGGTTGAGGATTGAGAAGGAGGCTTCTTTGATTGTAAACACAGGACCACAGCAAGGCTAATCCTGCATAGTATGCCTTTCAGATACTGGTCAAATTTGAAAACACCTTGGCGCACGAGAATCTTCTAAAAAAATAAAATTAAAAAATAAATCTTTCCTAAAAATACAGTATCATGTGATGTGAAAACACTTTTTGAATATTGGTGAGAATGGATTAGTTTCTTTTAAAATTGGCAGTAGGAATGTTACTATGCCTAAAGGGGCTACAGTATTTCCAACGGTGCTTTGGACCCCCGCTATCACGAGGGCTAATCAGAACCAAAAAAAGACGCTGAGAAATTTTCCGGCGCTGCGAGGCGCCATTTCAAATGACGTAACTCTCCAAACATGGCTCTTTCTGCGTCTAATTTGGATTGTAAATAAGGCGCCGAACCCGAGGCCTGTGCTGGGGCGAGGGCAGAAAATACCGAGACGGCTTTGAGACGAGCTGGGTTTCTCTCGTAAGCAAGGGGTGGCGGACGGGCGGGCGGGCGTGTCAACCACTGACTGCCTACAGGCTACTGTCTGTAATTAGATCATCAGGCCTTGCAGCGGGGGAAGGGAGGGGAGGACTTAATCAGCACTGCCTTGGCGTGACCCAAGTGTGAAACAGTAGAGGGCTGGGTCGGTATCTGTGCTGTTTTCCTCTGCTTTGTGATTGGATTGTCTCGCCGATGCAGCCTGGCAGACCACCAATGGGATTTATTTACCCTTTTTTTTCCCCAGCTGAATCATCTTGTCAAAGGTTTGAGATGTTTTTCTTTTGTGCGAACCGGGTGCATCAGGGAAATGTTAACCTGTTGGACTGGTAACATGTAGGCTGTGTTCCGTCTCTCTCGGTCTCATTTTGTTTTAAATACTGACATTGTCAATGGGTCACATTGCTCTGTGCCTCTCCCTATAAGTAGCACACAGATGTGTGCAGTCATAGCTGCTGCATAGAGAGCAGAGCATGAACGCTCTCTAGATTGCATCACCAGAGATAATGTTTCCGTTGATGTAATCAGATTTTTTTTTTTTCAGTCCTATAAAATTCTTGCCCACACTCCACGTAGTTTGCTTCCTGTTTTTGAAGCTGCAGCATTAACGGCTTGACGAGATTCCACAGTGAGATTGAGGGCTCCTCAGAACTGGGCCCGATTGCAGAGACGCAGGAGAGAGGACGAGTGTAAGCGCCCGGGGTATACATGGGGTCTCGCTGCGTGACAAAACCTCATGATGCACAGGTCATTTTTTTGGGGGGTCACGAGGTAGAATGACGTCGTCATGATGTTCTTGGCTCGTGTGTCTGCACCCTGTGCCCCTCACACGGCTCACACCCCCCAGCTCATCCCCGGGGCTTGGGTGACGCTGACCTTAATGCCTCCCCAATGTGTGTGTGGAAGGAAGTGTTTGTGTGTGCTTTCTGCAGTGTGGGGAGTCCTTCAGGGCCTTGTACACGGCTGTCCCTGAAGACTAAATTTAGCCTTGTGTGCACTTCTCTCTCACACAAAGAGCCCAGTGTGTCCATCCCTCAGGTCTGGGGAGAGAGACACTAAGGCCCAAACAATGCTCACATCAGCTGGGAATCCCCCCCCCCCTTAGGACATAGACTAACCAAACCATGATAGCAAATATGGCTGAACTCTGTGGCTGTTTTCGGCAACTCCCGGCTTTAAGGTGCATCACGCTTTCTAAACAGCAGGCCGGGGTGAAATGACAGCATAGATGGCCTCAAAGGGCTGTGCTCGTGAGCAAACATTGTTACGCTCTTATGTAGGCTACACGTCTGCAAGCGAACTGCCCCCCAGTCGCTTGGTTGAAATTTCCTTCTAAGGGCAGCGTGAAATAACTGGTGGACGGCAACAGATCTGTAGTTCACGTTGGGTTGGAGGGAGGCTGTTTAACTAAACAATAAGACACCTGTTCTCGGGCTCCTGAGGCCCGGGGTCTTTGTGTGCATGCTAACCTGCGTCGGGGCGATTTGCATGACATTTTCATGCTACTCTCTCCTTTTCCACTGAACACACACACACACAGTGTTGTAACTACATGGCCCTATAAACAAGCTCAGACTGGCAGGCTATTGTTCTGAGACCCACAGACTTCACAAACAGGTTCTCCCAATGCTGCTTTATCTCTTACCCTGGGATAGAATGATGTGCTGGGTAATGTAGACGGGGAGAAATGTAGGCAGGTGATCCGAACGGTGATTCTGGCCTACAGAAGAGTTGCTCTTTCTCAGGTCGCTGCAAAGGTAGGTCTACTGTAAAACACTGGTGCTCAAACATGCTACTGGAGATCTGCCGGGTCCTGGTTGTTTTTGTTGTTACTAAGCACTTAATTGATGAAATCAAACCGTTAATTACACGGTAAACTCACCTCAACTGGTTTCTTGGGCAGGGTGTAAAATTAGCACCAGCCACGAGCCAAATGCTGGTAAAATTCTGATTGTGGCTGGTAAGATTTTTACTCGAGCAGCCACATTGGCCGGTAACCAACCATGGGCCTGATTAACTAAGACCTTTAGCACATGCAAAACCTTTTAGCACACGCAAAACTAATAACACAACCAAGGATTGGTGCAATCATTAGTCATGCTATTGGTTTTGCCAGTGCTAAAAGGTTTTGCACACACAAAAGGTCTTAGTAAATCAGGCCACAGGTTGTGTAATATTGTGAAAGGTAATGTGGCTGGTAAAATGTTGAAAATGGATGGTGATTTTTTGAATCCACAAGCCACTCCGGCCAGTGGGTGGAAAAAGTTAATTTCATACCCTGTTCTTGGGTCTGAATTGGTTGTTGACATTAAGGTGAGAACAAAAACCAGTAGCCTACACCGTGTGGTTGTCTTGGACCAGGGTTGAGGACTGTTGTACAAGCACAAACTGTCTAGGCTACTTATTTTATCAGAGATTCTGTCCCCGCAGTTGAACTGAAAAAAAACAGATTCAGCCAATTCAGAACGGTGAACAGAATTCTGGAATTCGACAAATCATAGGAGACATCACTGCCTCCTCAGTGGCCAATTATTTCTGGTCCCCGTGTTTGTTTGGTGTTCAGTAACATGGCATTGAGGAATGGTTCCAGCGCTGTCATTGTTCTTTGTGTGGCAAATATAGAAGACAGCACAGTAACATTGTCTTGAGGAGGGAGACGGTGAGCGGCCGGAATGGCCACTGTTCTCGTGCAGTGAAAAAGTCGCTAATGATTAATCCAATATGCCCCGGACTTCACAGCAGCTTTTACAATTGCGCCCCCGCAATTTGAGCTGTTGGGAAAGCAGGTGAGAAGAGGCCTGTTGGCCGATTGCTCAAATTCTCGGGTGTCGCACCCACCTTTTTCCCCTTTTGCATTGCAAGGGAGGGGCGGCGGGCGCCCACAGGGCTAGCTTCTCCTTTGAGGAGCCTGTGAATGACACGGTCCCGCCCTCCCACATCCCTGACAGACCCCATTGTGCTGATCCCTGAGGGCTGCAGGCAGCCTGCTACCTGGAGTCCTCCTTGGCAAGCAGGAATCTGGCCCTGGTGCGAACTCTCACACGGTCTCTGTGGAGCTTTTGCTTTTGTTTCATTCAGTTTTTCACTCAAGAAGATCCCTGATGGGAAAAATAGTTTTAAAGTTTAAAGTTTTGATTTTATATGTGCTCTTAAGGCCAGTGATAAAGAAGTGCCATGTTTCTGGGAGAAGGGTCCTTGTGAGAATTACAGGGGTTACCCCTTCCGTACAGAAGGTCATAGAGACAAGAGGGGAGCTCAACCTGAGAAGTTAGTCAGTAGTGTAAACGGTATCAGTTGGGCCTGGATATACGTATGAGAAAGGAAAGCCTCCAGTAGAAAGAGTATTCCGTTACTGGGAACTATTCACGAGTATAACATCTCAGAGTGTTGTGTCCCACCACTCCCACCAATAAAGCAAGCAGTGGCTTCCAACTCGGCAAGTCAAAGGTCTGAGGTAACTTCCTCAGAGAGGTTGTGACATGTACGTGTGAAATTAAATATGTAGGAATGTTCTCGGGGCAGATGAATATTTCTTCCAGTACGCAGCATTTAATGGGTATCTTTATCACATGTCGAAGGGCTGATTGTGGTAACAGAGGCAGCATCCTGTAGCTTTTGCATGTTGCTGCTGATAAACCCTTTTATGGGGCCACTTCTGAAAATAAGCCCCCCGCACGACGACTGCTCAGACCACAGTGATTCAGTTGCAGTTTCTCTCGATCACGGCTTATTTTTACTTCTACAGAAATGCAACACATCTTGTCTGTAGGTGGGACTTTGGGTTCAGGCCTTTCTTTTCTGTCAATTATTTTTTTACTTTAACTATATCTGGAGGTGGATTTGGATGACTAGGGTGGTGTACTTTAATTTAGTGACATCTACTGCTGTCTGTGTACTATATATAGGCCGTGTTTACTATTTGGACTACAATGTATGTGTGTATATATCATAGTAATACAGGTGTGCTCTCGTTCCCCAGTAATGAAAGAGATGCTGTCTTAGCCAGCTCTCTCATGGGCAGTGCTCCTCCACACAGTGTCTAGACATGACTGTATTTGGGAACACAGAAAGGGGGGGGGCTTAGTTGACCCCCCCCCCAGGAAAATATACTTGTCACTGGGTCAGGAGCGTGCTTCAGAAAGCAGCCATGTGGAGAGTCTGTGGCACTCTTGTCTGGCATGGAACATTGCATCCTTTCTCTCTTCCTGTTGGATTCACTAGTTTAAGTTGCTTTCACGCTTTAGTCTGACAGACTCTGGAGGCAATCCTGAATCAGTTTATCCCAGGCCAAGGACGGGGTGGATGGACTCACAAATACAAAAACAAAATGGGTGACTGTGTAGGAAGGTGGACAAGAGGACAGCGGGGGCTAAGCCACAGACCTGAGAACGGATGAAAGAAAGAAACCATTATTTGTTCCAGTCAGTAGACCGTTGGCAATCTTACACCATTCTCCATCCGGGTTTTCTCTGGTGTTTATATGTAATGTTTGTCTGTCTGTCTGTCTGTCTGTGTGTGTGTGTGTGTGTGTGTGTGCGCGTAGATTAACTTTGATTTGTCTCTGAACACAGTCTAAACATGCATCCTTCAAAAATTATCAGGTCTAAAGATGTTTTTCTAAGATTAAAAAATTATATTGATATTGACCCTTCAGATAAAAACACAATTGGGAAGAATTAGAATAATGAACCTTGCATTTAATGCGCAATCAATGCCATATGTGACCATGCATGCGTGTACATTATGGTTAGATTTAAGGTTTCCCAGAACAAGTAATTATTTTGTTCTGCATTTTAAGACCAATTTAATGGGGTGTATTGAATTATAGCCACTTACCCATGATTGATCGCATAAAACATGTAATTGGAAAAGTACAGCTGACAAACTCAATATGCTGTTGAGTGCCAGACAGTTCATCTCTGTAGCTCTAGTTTCACCATGATAAGTCTTAGGGAAATGTGCAAGTTTTTTAAGACCAAAGAACCACATCCATTTTACACACTTACTGGGGATTTAGAAATGTCACATCTTTCTACAGGGATGTGATTATCACATTACAATTTCAGCAGTGCAAGCACATTAGAGTAATTATGTCCTGATTCTTATCAGTGGTCATTTAATATGAACCCAATCCAGCATTGACCTTATGGCTTTTTGATTAAAAATTTTTTTTGAGTGTGGCATAATGATGTCAGATCGGATGTGCTGGCAGATGTTTCACCATTTAAAGCCCGGTCTCTAATGATGCCAGTATTATAGTGTGGAGATTATCAGGAATGATCAGGCACGGACATTAGCCTTGAGCGCTAGGTCTTCAGTGCATTGGTCATGAGGTCTGCAGTACATGCATACAAAAGCTGGGCTTCTGTTGCTGGTATTCCTTCTTTAAGTGGAATTCCCAGCAGGCACAGAGGCAGGAAGTGACATTACATTCAAGCTATTGAGAAGATGGATTAAACACTTTGCTAAAACCCGCAGAAGACCAGAGTGCAGCAGGTGGGACCAGGTTGTCCAGGATTACTGTTGCATACGGGGTAGAGTTTAGCAACGGCCATACATGTCTTAGTGATCCCTGCAACTGAAGTTGATGTAAAAATTAAATAGTCAATTTAAATAGTGACTAAAGCCTTTTTTTGTTCAATATAACTTAAATGCACTTTGTATGTAGCCTTTGAATTCTAAAGCAATTTTAAATGCAGTTAAGCTTGTGTATGTTTTTTCATTGCTTTCAGCAAACACAAAGTCGGGCGGTTGTGTTAGGCAGAAGATAATGTAACGTATGCAAAACGTCTTGCTTAGCCGTTGGGGCAGAGTGCACTGCAATTGAGCACAGGCCTGAGAGAGCCTCTGGAGTGAGGTTAAGCTCCGTGTTTCTCAAACTGACTATTTGAAAGACTGGCCTATTTCTGTGAACTGACGGTCGCCTCCTTCACCATCGCTCTCTTAATCACAACTTGTTTATTAAATGTTGCTCATAGGCCACAAGCCTTTGACAGCAATACATGCAGCTAAATGTTATTTCAATAGATATAAAAAAAAAACATTAATAAACATACCCCCTCAGCAGCTTGAGTCAGGAGAGTTTGCTCGTAGCTTAATGTAAGCTACTAACCTCAGACTGACCTATATTTTAATTCACAAATATATGTAGTTTGTCATCATAAAGCGCCCTGTGCACAGTGTGAAGTATAAATTCTTCACAGTCAGGTTTGCTATGTGCTGTTTTGTGAGGTTTGGTGATTTGCTGCTTCTGATCCCCCCCCCCCCCCCAACCGACACAATGATTTGAATTAGATCCCTCTTGGTTCTGTGTGAGTCACATCACCCAAAAGCGCTGCGTGAATGTTGCTCAAAAAGCCAGGAGCAGCCCCTCCTTGTTTGTCCATGGTTTGGGTTTGGGCAAGCGCACAGGGGCGTTTAGCCTGTGTGTTTAGAAGGGGGCTGGGGTTAACCTCCTGGGACCCCTTTTTTATTGGCTGGGCGGTGGTTTCTGAACGGCGGCCCCACCTGCTGTGTAAAGAAAAATCCCTCTGGATCATGACTCGTTTTAGCCCGAGATGTATTTCACCTCAACTTGCATTGAAAAGTTCTGTTGGTCTCATGACAAAATATAACCCTGTACTCTCCAATCACTGTTCGAGTCCTCATGTATGTGTAAATAATGACTCACAAAAACAAAATCTGTATTCACTCATGTTTTCCGGCAGGAAAAAAAAAATTTGCCGTCAATATTTAATGCAGGGTTATTAGGCTCATGGACGTTAATGCATAAGAATGAAAGTACAAATGTTTTTCTGTTTTATTTGGTTAATCAACAAGCATTTGTGTACTGGTCCAAATAATCTACTTATGATCTTGCAGTTGAATATTTGCATAGTCAAAGGGTCTTTCGGATGCCTGCTTTCTGTATTACAGACAGAGTAATACAGAACTTGTACTTATCAGTAGTTTTGACCTGTATCTAGTTTCTCAGAATTGCAGTTCTCATGTGCTGTAGTTTGACGTAGCCGCCTCGCTGCACTGCGATCATTGACATTCTCCTGAAACGCATTGCACTCCTCGATGGAAGAGCGAGGGGAGAGGATGAATTGAAAAGCCGTGACCTGCACTCGCTTCCTGCAGTAGCCATCAGATGCCGTTAGGAGCGTGAAGTCTAACGTAATGACACTTAAACGAGGCAATCTGTATTCCTCAAAGAGTCTGGGGCAGAGGCTCGGTTTACCTCAAGCAGAGACAAGCTTTCAGACTTTGTTTCGCAGATGGTTCGGGTTATGGCGTGGCGCCTTTGTCTCCGTCGCCTGACGAAGCCGGCCAGCGCCATCCCATCGGCCCTACGGTTTATCGTCCCCCATCTCCAGCTCCACCGCTATTGTGCTCCCCCCCCCCCCCCACATCCCTATCATAAACAAATGATCCGGGCTGGGAAAAAAAAGCTTGGCTCCACTCCTCAAATATTGACTCGGCTCGGGCTGTACCTGTCCCTGCCCCCCCGCCCCCCCACCCCCCTCCGTGATGCTACCCCTGCCCCCAACCGCCTTGCCTCACCTCCCTCTAGAGCGCGCCAATATCGTGGCTCTGCTTAGTCGTAGATCTGCCGCCTGTATGGTGTGAATATGAGGATGGCGGTATCCTGGGCTGGAGGCGGCACCACAACGCTAAGGAGTTTTAACAGCCACGCTGCCCCTGGGGCTTGGGTGCAGGGGTACGGGCCGGCCAAGGGGGGTGGGGGTGCAGGCGGGGTTCAGTTTAGGGGGAGGGAAATTCCCAGGGCTATAGCGGGGCTGCAGGTCCTGCCCTGCCTGGGAATGTCTCTGGAATATCAGCTGAAGAAGCACAAGGACGCTCCCTCTCAACGAGCCACACAGATGCAGAAGGATGGGGAGCCTCTGTGTACCCGCTCAATAACACCGCCTCACCCGTAGTGGGATTTCTGTTTAGCTCAACTTCTTTAGACATTGCAAACCATTGCTACTTCTACCATTGTGCTGCCAGCTGCAAATAACTGGTATGGGGAGAATTATCCATCACCTTGTTTTTGTGTCGGCTACTATTTGTATAGCCTAGACCTTTTTTCGTCATTTATTTATTTTTGAGAAAAAGTTGAGGACAGGTAGAGAATACAAAGGCAATGTGCAGCAGAGGCATAAATCTCATTTAAACACCTTCTCTTTGTGTACCGTGGTCTTGGAAAGGAAGCCTTGGCCACAACCTTGAGATGCCACAATTTAATGAGTTGCACCGGCCGGTTTGTGTCGCACGTGTGACTAAAATCGCAATCCGCAACGAGGTCCATCCTTTCAAAGCAAACCCCTTCACCTGAGCCGCGATACAGCACGTAGCCGCACAGAGGAACCGCTGGGTCAAAACGGATCAGCTTACCGCGCAGTTACAGGCAGTCTGTACTGACAATAGGAGCGCTTGTCTAGGCTGCACATATGACGTGTCTTTAGCACGCTTTGTGGGGAACCACATAGAATGGATGCATTGCTTCGCCATCAATAGCCTGGCCTATCATTAGGCCAAGCTCGTGATCATTGGCACATTACAACATTTTCGCATCGATTTTAATGTTCATCACCGCTCAATATTCTAATGCTAATATCAATAGTAAACTAGTATCATTCATGCAAACAAAACAAACTAGTAGGCTATCAAACACATTTTGATTTAAGAACAACATGTTATCATAAATTGACCCATTGTTCAATTAAATATCCGTTTAGAATCTTTGATAACATAGGACTGTCTATAGACATGGCTGTTCCTGTACGTTTGCAAATCTTTCATGACATTATAATGAGTAAAGAAGTAAATAATGTGCTTTTTTTATGAAGGGTCTATTGTGAACAGTCACATATGCAGTGGTGTGTTCAACCAGCTTGTGTGCTACCTCACAATATAACAGTGTCAATGGATGGGCTGGCCGACGCAAAGCCAGCCAAACTGATAAACACAGAGTGCTGTCTGCTACAAAATATTGTAGCATATTGTATATATTGTACATTGTACAGCCTCTCTAAACTACTAGGCAGATGAATTACCTCAACCAGCATTCTAGACATAACACCTGACCCTTTATCATGTAATTATTTTATGATGGTTTAATATGTTCTGCACTTAGTACAGGGATGAAGAGGTGGCTGTTAGACATGGAATAGGGTGCAGACAATTTAGCCTCAGCACAAAGAATGAACCCCAGCGTTGATAACGGAGAGGCTCAAACGGAATGAATAGGCCTAACCAGGCCCTAACCTTCTGTTCATTGCTTTGTTGGGTTATATGAACCATAATGTTTTACATTAAAATTTTAATGATACATTTGAAAGCTGTTGTTGAGAACCAGTGTTGTGGCTGCAGGTGCTTTGTGACGGCTTGTCTTTTGCTCTATGTAGAATGAATGGAGCTGTGGCGTGTACCTGAGGCCGTCAGACACAGTTTGTTTTTGTAAGCCGACTAACGTAATCATAACTCAGTCCAACTGAGTCATGCAGGATCGTGTTTGTAATTGTAGGAGGGGTGGTGTTTAAACAACGACCTCATCGGACTGGGTACAGCACTCTTGTCAAAGCTCCGCTAACAGGCCAAATAGAGGACTACCGTCATCATCATCATCACCGTAGCAGTAAGGGCCAGACACGTTGTTTGTAAGGTAATCTCTATGGCATCGAATACTCCCATCTGTATTTTGAAATTTTAGATGAGATAATTGAGCTGAGCCTTGGGTTCAGTGTGTGCGGTGGCTCCGTTCTGAAAACAAGAGGAAGCACGCCTGTACGTTTCTGTAATGTGGCATAATTCCGTCCAGTTAATGCCGTTAATGATGAATTATAGCATCATACCTTCAGCTCTCATGGAAAGTCTCATGGCATTTATGTTTTTATATTTTTTGCATGTTTCGGAGGTTTGTAGAACATGGAAGGTACTGCTGATTTAGTAATGGGGATTACGTTACTGCTTATGGAAAAATAATCCTGTCATAATATTGAAAGGCCAAGGCAAGCAGGCAAGAGGTAAGCTGAAAGCTCATTTGAAACCTTTGTTGCACTGAGAATTGTCTCAGAATTGTGTTTTTGTTCTTGCTTATATACGAGTTATTTGACTTCAGCCCCACCTTAAGTAATAAGACTGCAATATCATATCTGTCATATGATATACGTATGTATCATGTTGAAAGGTCGTGAGACAATATCAAACTATGATGCATGTTACAAGGCACTTAAGAGAACTTAGCATTACATTACAATCGCTTGGCAGACGCTCTTATCCAGAACGATGTACAGTAGAGGAGAACAGTGTTACTCTCAGGAATACAACTATATCTTACATAATTGTACAAAGATTAGCTTCTAAATCCACATGCATGCAGTTTTCATATGCAGCCTGTATGTAAACCTTCTGTAACTGTAGATACATAGTATCTGAGAGTATAACCTGTGCTTCTGGGAAAACATTATGGTCAAACAGATCATATTAAGGCAACCAAAAATGGTTTGGAAGTACAGATGAAGGTCAATCATCCATCAGTTTAGATTTTATCCCTGGGATAGATATGATGCATGCACAGTTCTTGAGGCACACAGCCCAAGTAAATTTATTTGAAGTTGATTCACAAATAACACAATTCATGAACAAATTCACAGGCTTGTAATAATAAAGATAGGGGTTGACGGACTGCAAGTTAAAATACCCTTTTCCTCTGGGCAGTGCGGGGGTCGGGGGGTATCCAAAATGAGTTTGTGTCCACACATTTCTCTGGAATGTGGCCAGGATTGACCTTCCAGGTGCTGACTCTCCTCAAACACCCTCAAACTGCCTGACTAAATTTCAGCAAGCAGACTGGGTTAGTGGACGCTGTTCCCTCAATCCTGTATTCATTTATGTACATCACACTATAACAGTCAGTGCTGATTTTTGTTATTAAGTCTGTGGTTATTTTTGCTGGACTAACAGACCTGGCGGTTGTACCTGATGTCTGAACAGTCCTGGCATGCTTCTTGTGGTTTGTGTTGGACTGGGGTGGGCGTGGACTTGGAGGGAGATCTCCCGGCTGACTTGTTTTTATCCAGAGTTGGATGAGAGGCTTGTGTGTGTGTGTGTGTGTGTGTGTGTGTGTGTGTGTGTGTGTGTGTGTGTGTGTGTGTGTGTGCGTCTGTGTGTGTGCAACTGTGTATGTATGTGTGTGTGCTTGTGTGCGTCTGTGTGTGAGTGTGTGTGCGTGTATGTGTATGAGTGCGTGCGCATGTGCGTCTGTGTGTGCGTGTGCGTGCGTGTGTGTGTGTGTGTGTATGAGTGTGTATAGCAGGCATGTTCTGCTGGTATGTTAGGAGCTGGTGCCTGTGAGCCTGGCCCATGCCGTGACATGTCAGACTCTGTATGAGTAGACAAGCCTGTGTGCTAGGTAGGCCCAGCCAGGACAGCGTGGGCGCTGCTCTATTCCATCCTCTGCTCAAGTCTCAACTAGCACCCGTGTCGCTATACAGATTCCCTGGCTCTCACTCCCAGTTATCTGCCCCTCTGCGCCAGAAAGAATGGGCCGCAGTGGCCGCTTTCACCTTTGACCCTTCTCTGAGCTCACATCCTGCACTCATTTTTATTTGTTTTTAAAACCACTGCTTTTTTTGGAATATTTTTTTTTTAAAGCAAGGATGCACAAGAGATAATGTGCTCAACTGACCAAAAACAGCTTTTATTATTTAATACTTTCATTCTGTTTTAAGCATTATGAACATCTTGTGTTTTCCAAGTTTTTGGAGCTAAAGGAAATATAGAATTCTTCCATCATCTTGTTAATACATGGACCAATAGTTTTCAAGGTGTTTATGTGCAGAAGGGGTCAGCAGCCGGGCTCTGCACAACCTTGATATTACAGTGAGATTTATGACTTTCCTCTGGCTTCGGCCTTCCTTCAGACGCCTCATAATTCAGTGTCGGACTGAAGAGTAAGTGTAACTTCAGGACAGAAGGAGTGGTCCAAAGATCTGCCGGCTCCTTCCCACGTGGCTAAACAGTGCAAACCTTAGGCCAGCGGTCCCCAACCCTGTTCCTGGAGATCAACCGTCCCATAGGTTCTCATGGCACACCTCATTCTACTAATTAGCAGCTCAACGAGATGAGGTGTGCTTTGTTAGGATTGAAGTGAAAACCTACAGGACGGTAGATCTCCAGGAACAGGGTTGCGGACTGCCGCTTTAGACTATATGAGACGGTGCCGAGTTAATGCACGGAGCATCTAAGAATATAAAGATCCGGATACTGGATAGAACTGGATTGGGCCCGCGTTTTGATTTACCAGTCTGGTCTTGTATCAAGCCATTCTCCCGCTGCAGCCAAAAGAACAAAAGAGTTGACAAAAGCGAAGCATTTCAAATATTTATTGTGCAAGGGATTTGCCCATGCCAGCTTATAGCTGTGTCTCTTATGTATCCGTGCTGTTGTGTAAGTATCAAATTAATTCTTGCTTAAATCCGACATTCAAAGCTATGGGCCAGGGCACTTTGATCGACTTGCTCTTTGTATGGATGTACACAGTGCTTGAGAAGCTCAGTAAAGCCAGAGTTAAAAAGAGGAGTTCAAAGAAGATTTCAAGTATAGCTTTGCCAAATATTTGCTTAGCAAGCTTAATTTAATACTTTCCAAAAGCCATTTACAACATGGTGCCCTATGAACAGTGCAAATCAAACCTGCCATTTTGTCTCCTGTTATATTCTTAATTTTTTTAGAGCAATAGGGATGTTAACATTGTGTTGCATGCTGTGATCTATTCTGCAGGACCAAGCTTTAATTTGCTCATGCCATCACAACACCATCTCGCACCAACCCCCAATACATCCTGCTTGTTGTGTGTGTGTGTGTGTGTGTGTGTGTGTGTGTGTGTGGAGGTATGTGTGTGTGTGTGTGTGTGTGTGTGTGTGTGTGTGTGTGGAGGTGGCAGGGGGGGGGTGTAGGGTGTAGGGTGTAATGCCCCATTGGGTAACGGCAGTTAAGTTTTGAGTGTGGCCAGATCATCCATCAAAAACCCACCAATGACAACGCACAGAGGCTTTCGGCTGACCATACATGGGTCTCAACACTGCCACCACGTGCGACTGTTTGACTGGACTTCCCCAGAATTCACCACTAAGAATGCTAAATAGGACTCGCGCCATTAAGCACCCTGTGCCGGTTTACACAGCCCCCTCCATTGTGCGCTAACGCACAAAATGCTTTATTGAACTGTCGATGCTCCATTGAACACCAACATTTTCAGCGCTCTTTCCTGCGAGCGTCGATTAGCCCTAAATAGTCCGTTCAAGCAGTTGTTCGAGGCGGGATTATGAACTCGTGTTATTAGAGACTGTATTTTGTATGGCATTTTCCATCAATCTAGTGCGCAAGTTATAACCTCTGTTTCAGTATCTGTAGGGTACGTTAAGCTGCATTTTGGCATTCGGCTGGCGTTTTCGTCCAGAGCGAATTATTCAATCCACTTACACAGCTGTATATTTTATTGAAGCAATCCAGGTTAAGTACCTGGCTCAGGGGTACAAAGGCAACACCCCAGCTGTGAATGAACCTACAACGCTGGAGTTACAGCCTCGGTTCTCTAACCATTACACTGTGCTGGCCCCCCAAGTCGCAGTTTTATCTCTATTTGTGGCACCTGGGTACTGTACACTTGTAATTCTGCTGGCAACCTTATTTTTCCATGGGATTATCATTAATACTCTTTTCTATTCTGTTGTATTCCAGTCTATTCATACCCATTGTGGGGCCTGTGTGCTGTTAGATACGGTTCCTGCCTTGCCCGTTTCACTCGGGCCATGACACTTAAAGCAGGCTTGAAATGATAAAGATGGTAATCTAGCGTATGAATGAATTGTTAATGAAAGAAGTGTACGGAAACTCTGTCCCTTTTTTAAAAGATCCCTTTGGCTTCTTTTGAGTTCATTAACGTCCTTTTCAAGCCGACATGATTGCGTTTTTCAGAACCGTGAAGGCCTGACCTCTTGTGAGATTGCTGCAGCTTGCAGCAGCAGCGGAAATCCTCTGTATAAATGAAACGAATGTAGCCTATGACACTTTATAAGCCTATTTTTTCTGTTTAAAGGAACAGAACGTATGCCACTGTATAGATCTATGTTATTGCTTTGTATCGCGTGGGCTGCTGCAGAACCTCTTGCCATGGTCGTTCCAGTGTAATGTAGCCTACGTTGAAACGAATGATGGCTTGGATAGTGAGATGAGTAGACTGGCTCTCGTTCAGCTACCTTCCCTTGTCTAGCGGTCTCCCTCTGACAGTAGATGAGGGTGAGCTGTTTTTACTCCCAAGCCATGGGCTGCTGTTTCCTTTCCCATACAGTGTTTATTCCCCTCAATCTCTTGGCTATGCAGCCTATTGCCATCCAGCTGGAATGCAGCACAGGGGAGAGTCATCTTCAGTTAAACTGCTGAGATGATGAGACCCCACACACACACACTCAGACATCTGTCTCTCTCTCTCTCTGTCAGGACTCATAGTATAAACTCTGTGGAGGTCAGCAATGTGTAAAGAATTAAGTCTTTATGTCCTATACTGACTCCTACTACTTCTGCCGATCATCTTTGAGCAGTCTAGTTCATAGAAACCGAGAGGATTGTGGGTAATGGGGTAAGAACGATCCTCAGAGGAGCTGCATTTCAGAAAGGAAGTGAACCACCACTGTGTAACAGCACGTCAGGTTATTCTCTATCTGTGCTGTAGCGCATTCCTGTCGAAAGACACCACATCGATGTGCAACAGAAGCATGTTTTCGAGAACAAGTTGTGATGCCCGGGCATGTTGCGCACTTGGCTTTTGTGTTGTTTTTTTTGTGAGGACTTTTTCACAATAACAGCCGCACACCGGGCAGGTGTCTCTGTAGCTGTGCCTGTGGCTCGATATGCGTCACGTGTCCTAACGACCGTGGAGAAGCAAAAGGCATCGATTTTGGTAGTAATATCGACGAGCTGCGTGTTAAGCACTGCAGGAACCGGACTTGCTGTTCTGAGAAGTGCAGTGAAACCGCCGGGGGAGGGGGGGAGGGGGGGCGGGGGGGCGGGGAGGCTGTTGGTTTCTGTGGTGACAAAGAGGGAATCAGCACCTCCATCTCTCAAAACAGGAATTAGGTCTGGGAGGGGCTGAGGGTTTTACCGCTGCCTGTGCGTGTGCGGGCGGAGCCGCGCGCGCGTACATTTTACCGCTAACGCGCTGGCGAGTATGTGCCAAGAGCAACACAATAAAACAGGCTACCACTCACCTTACGTTACGGTCCCCCTCCCGCATACGGTCGCGCTCAGATACAGGCTTTCTCTGTCTGGAGAAGGAAGCAGAGTCAGGCCATCTCTCCTCAGGCCCTATTGGTCAGGCAAAGGGAGCGCTCCCTTGTTTGCTCTTTTTGATTAGCCGTAGTGAAATTGTGCTTACATCACTGACAGCTGGAGACTGACTCCCACCCAGAAATGTCCAATGGGACATACCAATTCACTAAATCATCCCATAGTAAATTTGACAGGCACTGCATGATTTACTTGGGAGTTCAAACAGAAGAAATATGTATTTTTTAAATGTTTTTATGCTCTGTGAATGGCATCAGCAGTCCACCTATTTTACTTTGTGTTGCTATTATTTGAGAATTTTTAAGGCAGTGAAATCGATGTGTGTGTAAGAGACCTTGGTGAGTTAATGAGGAACAAAAACAGCGAGAGCTAAGGAGGGAGGAAGAAGGAAAGAAAGAGAGAGGGAAAGAGACATTTCTATCTGCACTGAAAGAGAGAAGTGTTGGCTGACTGTGGTCTAACAGTCAGGAAGTAGCAGCAAAGCATTGCTCCGTGATGCATTTCCTGTGAGCACAGGATATGCAGGTCAGTTTGTAGCAGTTTTTTTTTTTACTCTCCGTGTCTGTTTTTTCTTTGTCTCTCTTTTCCTGTTTTTTGTATTTACAAACAGCGTCTGTTGCGCATTGATAAGAGGCTACATTAAAAATGCTTTTAAAAAAGGCCGTAAACTACAGAATTATAACCAATATAAATAGCACTGTTTCAATGTCAGGAATGCAATGGGAAGTTGCTGAACACAAAAAAAGCTCTGCATTTAGCTTTAAAGGGCCCCACTTTTAAAAAAATAAAGAAATAAATACATTTTAGTCTATGTTTGTGATTGTCCCAGACAGTTTTATGTAGCCTATGCCGAAGGATATTTTGGATATTTATAGAAGTTTCTGAAAACCTGCCAACTTTACAACAGCAGCTACAGGGCATTCTGGGGTTTGTGGTATAAAGCAAGAAAATACATTTCAAGTAGGCTAACTCAAAAGAAATTTATGAAGTTCGAGTTACTTGAAGTGTGTTTTATTGCTTTGGACCACAAACCCCCAATACCTGCCATTGTAAAGCTGGCAGGTCCCCAGAAACTTGTGTAAGTATTTAAAATATCTTTCATCGCACTCACAACCTGTCTGGGCCAATTGAAAATATACACCAAAACTGAAATAATATCAACTGTCCCTTTAATGTCTTGCTGTACATTCTGTTTTGACTGAGAAGCATCACTTAAATCTGTGGTCGCCAGTTTCTGCTTTGATTGAGAGGATTTTTTTGATTGAATCCCAATGAGGAGACTGGCCTGTCTTCCGTTACGATCATTTCCTGCACTTTGACGGTCTCCTCAGCCGCGTGGACCAGCCCCACAGCGTGTGGGTGTTTCTGGGTAATCTGGGTTGAGCCGCGATAGTAAGGCCCCGTTTCAGGTGGGCGTGTGCTGTTCACGTATCGTCTCCGAGGCCCTGCGCTGTGCTGTGAGAGCCCCGGGGGCGGAGTGGAAAAATCCAGGGCTCGCAAGAGATGAGATTAAATTCCATCCAGCCCCTTGAAAGCCTTTGCTGGAGGTGAGGTTTTTGCTCTCGTCTTTATTTGTCTCAGGCTGCACTGTGGCAGACGTCATCGTTAACTGAGATGTAAGCAGTGCTTTTTCTCTCTCTGTCTCTCGCACTCTCTCTCTCTCGCTTTCTTTGTCCGTTTTGTTTTCCTTCTTTACTCCCTCCAGCACCCTAGATTTTCTACTTTACAACTGTTTGTGATTTGAGAACGACTCCCTCATAACTTTCATCATTTTGCCATGTATTTACTGGGCTTGGGCAAAACAAAATGGCTTCCCTGTTTCCCAATATAAACTCATGTGAAAGTTTAAATGTGCCATGACTTCCAGCAAGTAGTCTGGCTCTGGTTCTGGCGTTGGCTCTAGTTCTAGCTCTGGCTCATATTGTTCAAATTAGTTAATGTATGTAGAACAGAGAACATGGCGGGTGGCTTGGTGACTGTGACAGTTTGAACAGACCCAGAAAAAAAGAGTCCTCAATGTGTGAATCTCTTTCTTGGCACTGAGATAGCTGGTTAATTACTGGCTGCTGTCTCTCTCTCTGTTGAATTAGCAAACACCAGTCTTTTTAAAGCAGTGTATAATTCACAGTCAGCAGGCAATTTGGCATCGGAAGGTTTTGTGTTCCTTTGCTATCTGGGCGCACAAATTGAACTTGTATATTAATGCAATTTGTGTTTTTTTTCCTGTTTCCCAATATACACAAGGGGGTGGGGGTGGGGGTGGTAAGGAGGCTGTGTGGCATTGTGGTTACGAAGCTGGCCTTGTAGCCGGTCAGAAAGAATTTTCTTTAACTATAACTAACTATAAATGACAGCAGTAACGTGTTTTTTATTTTCTGGTCCTGTTTCTACTGCAAGCACTCTTGAAGGGACTGAAAGTTAAATACATTCAGCTGTGTAGTATTAATAGTTACTTGGGCTGTGAAAATCCTACCCAGACTATATTCAGATATTTTAGCTTCCCTATTTCCTCAAAAAACACTGAAATTGAATCCCTCTCGAGGCTGCATTCTCATAGTCACAAGACAATGCTTTTTGCTCCTGTTGGTGTATGGACCATCTCAGCCACACACTTTGGGGAAAATGTCTGTGTGTCGAGATACCAGGAATGCCGGTCTGTTTCCTCGACAACCAGGAAAGGCCACCCCCACCTCTTTTTATGTGGTCATTAGATCAAGAGCTATTCTCAGAGTTCTCATTTCTCTGAAAATTGCTGAATTGAGGCCATGATCTCACTTTTTACAGGAAGAGTAGAAAAAACTACAAAGAACCACGCTGGTCCTACTGAACTTCGAAGTTAAGAGTGTATTTTCCTTCAAATTCTCTTCTAGCTCTGTCACTCAACTGTAACTTTGCAAGACAAGATTGTCAGAGTTGGTAAAGGTAATGAGACGTTTTCTTTTCACAAGTCAACACGTGGTTTCGTTTTCTTCTTTGCTCATTTTATTTATCGACAGTTTTAGCCTAGCCAAGGACAGAATGACTCACTGCTTAGCCATTCCACTGTTTAAGGTTTCCTCCTTTCATGGTCAACAATGAGCCGAGGAGGCAAGAGCGGTGCCGCAGAGACTTCTGGGAAATGTAGGCAATGTTTTCTCATGAACCAAACCTCAAATTGGTTGCTATTGTGATTGTCTTTCACACTCACAGATCAGACAGTTAATATTCTCATCTTGGCTTTCCCTTCTGTGCAACTGTCTTGGACGTTTTGCATCTTTTGTGAAGACTGGCGGGAAAGAGAAAACGGCGTATAGAGCAGCAGTGATGGATTGGACTGCTTGAGTCTAACTTGGATGCTGACTCAAAGGAAGCTACAATAACCTGCCGACACTGTGACAGTCCAGTCTGTGTTTCAGACTCCTGAGACACCTGTAACATTTGTGGAGAATGCTGATCATTTAAAGAAACATTTGTTTTCGCCAAATTTCAGACCAAAACATATTTTTCATAGGATTGTACTTTTTGATTTGTAACATGTTTTGCTGCAAGTTCGCAGGAATCTGTAGGACTTTAAAAAAATATATATATTTAAACAGCTATTTCAAGTACACATTTAACACAGCTCTGGGTGGATCATGCATGCACTAGATAGACCAACAGCGTTGAGAGAACAAGAAGGATTTTGTTTGCTCAAAACTGCCTTAGTGGCTCTAGTAATCGCATGTGAGATAAGCCAACAGAATTTGCAAGCTCTGTGTGGTGAAAACAGGTGCCGGATATTTCTGGACTTCCCTGTGTTGCATCGATGGGAATTACGGCCGGAGTGACCTGGAATTGGGATGCAACAGAGGAACGTCAGGCTCATGCTGCGCCTGCAGTCAGAAACGGTGGGAGTCGATGCGGGATCAGGCAGGCCAGGCTCAGAGTTATCCTAATGTAAATGCTCTGGTTATGGAAATGAAAACCAGACGACTGCAGGTTTAGGCCCCAGGTGGAGATGTCCTTTTCGCGAATCACCTGCTTTGCCTCAGTAAATATCCTGCTACATAAATGGATAATATGTAAAAGAAAAAAAAGAAAAATGTATGAGATGTGTAGTTTGCCCCCTGAATAAGGAGCGGCAGCTAAGCAAACAAATAAAGTAATGTAATATCTGTGTGTGTACTGAAGCATGTTGGCTGAGGTATAAAATGTTACCGGCCATGTTTGCTCGCGGTGGGAAAATGAGACGAGGCTGAGAGTGGCGAGTAGCGTCTCCATGCACACGCATCCTGGTTTATCAGCCTTCCTGAGGAAACGGTCACCTGGGAGAGCGCGGTCAGCGCACACGGGATCTATCGCACAGCCAGGGCCTAATTAAGCTCTGTTTTAGCCTGAGCGGGGGGATGGCGGACAGCGGCCAGCCTGTCCAGATGTTTCTGCCCAGCTGTGGAGCCTGGAGGCATGGTAACAGGCGATCATCTCTCTCCGGTTCCTTTTCTCCTGCTGTGGGGGAGACGGGAGAAAAGGAATCGCCTGATCTCCCAGAGCCCCACCTTCCCTCCTAAGCTCCCCCCCCCCCCCAAAAAACAATCCATCCTGGAATGTACATCGTCAGTCTCTCAGGCATTTAAAAGCAAACGAGCCCCACCCTGCTGTTAAACAGGACACAGCGAGCCCAGAACCCCACCTCCACCCCCACCACCTTCTTACTTGTCCTCCTCTGCTAGCTCCCCCCCCGTTTACTATTTATCCAGCTCTGAGGAGTTGACGCTGGCCCCTCCCTCCCACGCAGTTCCCTCGACGATCCCCTAGGTTACCTCCCTGTTGTGACATCACGCGGCTGTTTTGGAGACGGCCGCGCAGTGACTTCACGGAGACGCGTGATCTTCTTAATTGCGTGCCTCCCCCTCCCGTACAGTGACCCCGGCGGCCTTTGCCCACGTGAGCGATAAAGCCCTGTTCTTTAACTCCACCCTCCACCTCAGAGCAGGTGATATCATCTCTCAGAGAGCTCGGAGAGATGGGGCGAAGGTGCGGGGAGCGGGAGGGGGGGGGGGTTTATGACTAATTGTCATTTCTCTACACGGATTGATCCCTCTGCTTTTTAAACAACTGCAGTACCAGGTACTGATGGAATAACTAATCAGTGTTATTCAGCTCCACAAACTGTGAATGTGTTTCTTTTTTTTTGCGAGACCGACGCCTTACCACTTGGCCGCTGTGCCGTTTCTTTTTGCCTGATGAAGGCAAGTTGTGTTGGGTCTTGTCGAGGGCAGCCAGTTTTGAACAAATGCGTTTAAACGTCATTATTAAAAAGGGTGTCTCTGTTTCCTTGACTCCTTTTTTTGGTTGTGTTTTCTAAGGTTTAAAAGATCCTTAAAAGCACCAAATGGCCCCCTTTTTCATATTTACAGTTGTGAAAACCTGAACCTGACATTTTGATTGCTTCCCGTTTTGCATTGAATGGACTGAATAGAGAAAGCAGGACAGTAGACAGCATGTGATTTAAGGAATTTAAGCGTTAAAATGCACCAGGGGTGGTTCCATGAGAACATAAACATAAATCCGAGGGAGTGTGGTTGGGACCATCAAGTATTTAGACAAGCTTTTAAGGGCCACTGATGTCTGTGCTTGGATTGCCTACTAACCACTTTCAATGTGGTTTATTTAACATAATTATATGTTTTTCCTGGAAACTTCATACGAACTTCCGATTTGATATATTCATGTTAAATGACAATTCTTTTAAACGTATTTAAAAGAAGAAAATAAATCTTGGGATGTGTTGGCAGATTTCCCAGATACATGCTCAGTATAGTGTACTATATCACCCTTTGACTAGATCAACTAGTGTTGCAATAAGCAAGGTTGTATGTGTGTGAGACGGTATGAGTTATGATGGATCTGTATCTGGGCAACCATGTGTATTTTCCAGTGTGCAGGTGGATATTTTCCATGAGATCCTGCCATTGAGACAGCCTGGAGTCTCAGAAGTCCAAGCCAGGGGAAAACCCAGTGCAATTAACCACACATATTTCAAAGCGGAATTCACTGGAATGAATCATTACATTACATTACATTATAGGCATTTAGCAGACGCTCTTATCCAGAGCGACTTACACAACTTCTTATTACATCTTATTACATCTTATTACATGTATCCATTAATACAGCTGGATATATACTGAAGCAATTCAGGTTCAGTACCTTGCTCAAGGGTACAACGGCAGTGTCCTACCTGGGAATCGAACCTGCAACCTTTCGGTTACAAGTCCAGTTCCTTAACCATTATACTACACTGCCGCTCCGAATCAACTGTCAGAGAGGAACCTAGTCAGCTTGTGAACTATCAGAAATTCAGTACATCTGACATTTTCATGGAGGGTACTTCCTGAAACGTCTAATCCTCTCTCTGTTCTCTCTCTCCTTCCCTGGCAGGTTTAACTCCTCCATTCTCTGTATCAGAGAGAGAAGAGCCAAGCGCCATCTGAGATAAGCTCCGCCTCTTATACCACCACACTCTCCCAACCCCCCCCGAACCGCCAAGGCCAGCCACTGTGTGACCCCGGATACAAAGAGGAAGCGATTTCCCCCTCATCCGTTGAAACTGCGTTCTGTTGCTCTGACAGCTTCCTGCTCCTCTGACAGCTTCCTGTTCCGTAGCAGGTCACAGGAGGGGAGGGAGCCCCCCCCCCTTCTCCCAGCTTACGGCATCTCTTGTCCTTTGACCTCCCAGTCGCCATGACAACTGTTGTCCAGTCAGGCGAACTGGTGTTTGAGTTCGCCAGCAATGGAATGGACGAAATTAACCAGGTACTTTTACGCCTTGTGTTTATTAATTCTTTTTTTTTTTTGCCTTTCCTCACTCCCCCGTTTTATTTCACGCTCAGTTTAATTTGTTGCAGTTGTTTCCTCAGAGTCATTTAATGAGCAGGCCATTGGCGTGATTCTAGTTTACTGTCCTGCTTTTTGGGCCTCAGTAGATATTTGCAAAAGGAGAGTAATGGTGAGAGTGAGGCCTGGAGGAGGGAGAGGAACATCTCCCCCAGGAGAAGGAGAGTAATGGTGAGAGTGAGGCCTGGAGGAGGGAGAGGAACATCTCCCCCAGGAGAAGGAGAGTAATGGTGAGAGTGAGGCCTGGAGGAGGGAGAGGAACATCTCCCCCAGGAGAAGGAGAGTAATGGTGAGAGTGAGGCCTGGAGAAGGGAGAGGAACATCTCCCCCAGGAGAAGGAGAGTAATGGTGAGAGTGAGGCCTGGAGAAGGGAGAGGAACATCTCCCCCAGGAGAAGGAGAGTAATGGTGAGAGTGAGGCCTGGAGAAGGGAGAGGAACATCTCCCCCAGGAGAAGGAGAGTAATGGTGAGAGTGAGGCCTGGAGGAGGGAGAGGAACATCTCCCCCAGGAGAAGGAGAGTAATGGTGAGAGTGAGGCCTGGAGGAGGGAGAGGAACATCTCCCCCAGGAGAAGGAGAGTAATGGTGAGAGTGAGGCCTGGAGAAGGGAGAGGAACATCTCCCCCAGGAGAAGGAGAGTAATGGTGAGAGTGAGGCCTGGAGAAGGGAGAGAAACATCTCCATAGCAAAAGGAGAGTAATGGTGAGAGTGAGGCCTGGAGGAGGGAGAGGAACATCTCCCCCAGGAGAAGGAGAGTAATGGTGAGAGTGAGGCCTGGAGAAGGGAGAGAAACATCTCCCCCAGGAGAAGGAGAGTAATGGTGAGAGTGAGGCCTGGAGGAGGGAGAGGAACATCTCCATAGCAAAAGGAGAGTAATGGTGAGAGTGAGGCCTGGAGAAGGGAGAGGAACATCTCCCCCAGGAGAAGGGAGAGTAATGGTGAGAGTGAGGCCTGGAGGAGGGAGAGAAACATCTCCCCCAGGAGAAGGAGAGTAATGGTGAGAGTGAGGCCTGGAGAAGGGAGAGAAACATCTCCCCCAGGAGGAGAGTAATGGTGAGAGTGAGGCCTGGAGAAGAGAGAGGAACATCTCTCCCAGGTCCCGTCACTGTTTCATAATAGCAGACTTTCCCTGGAACAGAGAGTATAGGGGCAGTGATTAAGAGGAAACTGCGGGGTTGGAGCTGGGTGGGGACTGGTCACTGACTTTACGGAGGGAGCCGTGGGAGAGAGCTGTAAGACAGGGTGTAGGCCACTGGCAAGGGAGAGCTGGAAAGAATGAGAGATCTGGAGAGGGGACATGGTTTGTGTGTGTGTGTGTGCCCGTGTGTATGTGTGTGCATGCAAGTGTATGTGTGTGTGTGTATGTGTCTGTGTGTGTATACATGCATGGAGCTAGAGTGCTGCTGTTACAACTTTGTTGATGATGGGAAAACCGAATGCTTCCGGGTTTGCTTTTGGATGACTGTGTGTGATCTGTACGGTACATACACAATAATGCAGAATGTGTGTGATCTGTACGGTACATACACAATAATGCAGAATGTGTGTGATCTGTACGGTACATACACAATAATGCAGAATGTGTGGGATCTGTACGGTACATACACAATAATGCAGAATGTGTGTGATCTGTACGGTACATACACAATAATGCAGAATGTGTGGGATCTGTACGGTACATACACAATAATGCAGAATGTGTGTGATCTGTACGGTACATACTCAATAATGTAGAATGTGTGTGATCTGTACGGTACATACTCAATAATGCAGAATGTGTGGGATCTGTACGGTACATACACAATAATGCAGAATGTGTGGGATTCGCATTGTGATGTCTGCGTAAGTGTATCTGCACATAGATGCACTGTAAACTCTATGGTGCCTGTGGATCCTGCACGGCAGGCTCGTGTGAGCAGATCAGGCCCGACGAGTCGATGCGGTATCTCTGTCCTGCTCTCTCCTCGCCTCAGCGCTGCTGATACAGGCCCAACCAGACCAACCTGTCACAAGGCTGGGGAGCCGTGCTCTACCCAGTGAGAGCGGCCCTACATTGTGCCTTAATCCCTCCCCTCTGGTAATTACCGAGAGGCTGTACAGCAGTTGCCCCATCACCGCTCTTAATTGCGGTCTGCAGCGTAACTTAAACTGTGCAATTCGGCCCACCCTTAAAGGGTGTAATCCGGAGAGGCGCGTGTTTACTTTCCCACATGAATTACAGGTCGTCCAATGCTGGTCCCCTGTACTGTAATGATTAGCCATGATGTAGGCCTATTGGATTTTAGAGAAAGCAATAATTACCTCCAACAATTACTGCTGGCCAATGCAGCAGCCCCCGAAATCGGTGGTTAGCCCCCACGTTTGAGGTCTGCCATTACACTGCCAGATGGGAATGGAAGGAATCTGCTCCCTTGGGGTTGGTGGGTGCAGGACATGTGGGTACATGCTGAGAGGTCCAGCCACTCCATAAGGTTTCTGTGTCTTTGCTGATCATTTTCAGGATCGGTCATATTTCCAGGCGTGGCATGTAAAAGCTCATCCTTTCATGTCTCATGATTGGTCAGCGTCAAAGTCTGTTGTCCCAGGGATGGGATGAAGTAAAGCAGAACATAAAGGAACCAGGGCAGGGAAAACTTTGGCATTGGGTGAGATGGCAATTCTCAGAGCTGGGACAGGAAACCATCCCAGATTTGTTGTTTCACGAACAGAAGCTCTGTAGCAGCTCTAGGCTAGCAGGCCTTGCAGGCAATGAATACAAACGCTGTTTATTCCATGTAACACTATATATTTTTTTTGTTAGTATTATGCAAATAAACACCTCAATCTTGTTGAAATTCTGAATGCGGCATGTTCAGTTTGTCAGGTTCTTGACTTCCATTTCGTTAAGGTGGTACTTGTTTGCAGGATAACGGGGATCCTTGATGAAAATAAAACATCGCCGAATCACGGCGAAATGCAAGCGCCGGTAACAAAAACAGATGGCTCGTGTTCTGTCAGCAACCTTGGTGTAGGATTCGCCTTGGTAAATCCAGCCTTCTGCTCGGAAAAAGCGATTTCTTCCTGCGAAAGCAGAGAACCTCGTCTCAGGTCACATGATTTGCCCCTGCTCTAGAAATGACTAAGCCACTGAAGGGCTTGGACAGTGATGTATGCCGTGTGATTCTCATTGGAAACCCCCCCCCCCCCCCCCCCCCCCATACACGTAAAATACAGCTCATTTTCAGCTTGTTACACCTTTGGTAGTCATTACCACTTGTGCAAGTGAAAATGGTGTGAAAAGCAGTACAGTGTTCTGAATAAAGTGCCACAAGGGTGAGCGGAGAGGAGATCCGACTGAAAATGCCAAGGACAGTATAGATGTCTGAACTTTTTAATGGTGTATAATTACTACACTTTCCTGAAGAGCTGAATAATTTAGTGTTATGAAATATTGATTTTGGTAGTCTTAGGAAGGGCTCCTGTTTAGGTCTGAGTTCCACTGCAATGTTTGTTACTTAGCTCTCAGATGAACAGATTCTGTTCTGGAGGGTTGAATGCGAAGAATATCAGGAAATTTCTGTGTAGGAATATGGCTTAAATTAAAACCGGATCAGAATGACTCATGGCAATAGTTGCTTTTCCTGATACTGACACAAATTCTAAATATCAGTGTCGGTAATAGTACGCACTGTAGTCATATCTATCTGAACTTTGGTTTCTGTTTTAATCAGGATTACAGAGTGACTAATATAATTTGCTCTGGAAAAGAACATCTGCCCCCGTGTTTGTAATGTAATGAAAGGAAACATGTAATGGATGTGTTGATTGGGAGGTGTATTCAACTAAAACACTGTTCATCTGGTTCCAATGGGTCACTTATTAGTTTGTTCCAGAATCAATTTCAAGATCAAGTTCGACATATTTAATAAACACTGGTGGAGAAAATGGATGATCCCTCAATGAACAGCTACGGGTGCCTTTGTGTTCAGCCTACGTTAACCTCAGGTCAGCTGCAGTCCGATTGTAGTTGGAGGGAAGTGAGTTGTTGCTTTGGTTAAACGTGATGTCGACACATGAATGATTTACCATCAGCAGACTGTTCTGATGAAAATGTGTTGGGTTTTGAATGAATTTTACATGAATTCTCTGGGCTAATGAGGGGAGACGTCAACACTTATTCAGTCTCTGTGGCAGTGTTCCAAAGTGGGTAAGACGCTGGGCATATGTCCTGAGGGTTTGCAGGTTTAAGTCTCATGTGTGGCATTGTGTCCTGTATTAAGGCACTGAACCATCTGTAAATAACAGTCTTTACCAAATGGTTTATATTGTGTACGCTTTATATTGTGTCATATGTAATTTATGCAAGTCGCCGTGGTAGTGTGTGCTTTGCAATAAACGATGGAATTAATCATGAATTCATCAACTGCAGTTCCACCCTTTTGGCTTCCACATTTGAATGCTGTATAATTATGAGTGAATGCTTCGTAGCGCCCATGTTACCCTCCAGCTTCTGCTGACATCATCTGGTCAGAGCGTGTAACTGACGCTAGTCTGTCTGCCAACACGTGCCAATATCAGGCCTGGTGTTTTCTGTGACTGTTGGTCTTTGTTGCAGATGGAACTGCGCTTCCCGTTTGTCATGAGCTGTTAGTGAATATGAATCCAAATTTACATTTATTTCTAAATTGAATTGGCCAATTATAATGATCTGTGCTCTGAGTCAACATTATATCAGTAATAGATGTGCACCCTGAATAAATCCTACTCAACATTTATTTAAGGATTAAATAATCAATCCAGTAATTTCTCAGGCAAATGCATTCTCTGTGCTCTTTTGCGGGCCTATAGAAATATACAGACGTTTTCTTTGTGGATTTGTTGATCGATTGTTGAAATCGTGAGAGCTGGGAGTGCGGACGCCTGGCCACTGAAACGAGACATCTGTCTGCGGAGAACAAACTGTTCATAGACAAATGCAGTCAGAATGAGCCATAACCGCTTTCCTTTAAGAAAAAGATGAAGTTGTGGTGTGTTTTCAATAACCATAATTGATCAAGAGATCGTTCAAACTGATAAGCAGCGAACGGAGGGCCCCAACCCCTGAGCTTGGGAGGCTCTGTACGACGTACTGTCATTACAAACTGCACGCTGCAGTAATGGAGGCAGGCTTTGATCTAGACAATAAAAGTTCATAAAAGGTATTGCGTATGCGGTATTCATTTACGGTCTCGCTTTCATCCTGCCGTTGGAGCAGAGTGCGTCAGTAGACCCAGTTTTAGTACAAGAGCACTCAGGAGTCACTGACTCTGAGAAAAATGTAGGCTACCGCTGGGATTATAGTGATTTGCATCCTTTTTATCTGTCAATTGAAGACTTTGATCAGCACTCTCCATTTGTTCGTTCCCTCAATGGAGACAATGAGCACTTGTACTCGGCAGAGTCAGGCAAATAGCTGTGAAACCTGGAGCTGGAGATGTTCCGATGCCCCCGTCCCCTGCCTGCGAGCACTTTCCCGCTCCCCAGTCTCCGGCTATCAGTGACATTATTATCAAGAGGCAGAAAAAAGAAGAAGAAGAGCACTCAGGGCTTTTTGCTTCTGGCGTGTTTAGAGGTTTGTCGGCCTGTCATCTCTGCCTCACGTCATCTTTACCTGTGATGGTGCGATTATTATCCGGCGCATTACGGTGTGCGAAACGTTCCTCCCGTACGCGGAGGAAATGCAGCTCCGCTGGAGATGATTGGTCAGTGTGAGGGTCCCGCCTTGAGGCCGCATGGTGAGGAAGGGTCCGGCTATCTCTACTCGCACTGGCTCTTTATTTTTGCTTAATCGCACTAGCGATTAACACATCGTTAGAAACGGGTTTGTCTCAGCCCCCGTAAAAGGGCACGAAATGACGGATGGAAAATTGTGTGAACGAACTTCCCTCGCATTCGAAATGCACCCAATTCGCAGAATATTTTTAGACATGGTAAGATGGGACTCCTCACAACATGGCAGCAAAAGCATAAAATAGCATTCATGCCTACTGGCATTTTTTTACCCATGTGATACTTGGCTATACTTCGATTATAATTATATAAAGTTTAATTGGGCATCAAGTATTCTGAAATACACCATAGTGTAGTTTTTCACATGGGTAAAACTCCTAACCGTGACAGACATGTGGAGGTCTGTGCCAGTTTGGAGTCTCACCAGGCACCTGTCTGCCCCTCTCTCCCCCAGCTGGACGACCCGTCAGTGTTTCCCTCGGTCATCGTGGAGCAGGTGCCAGCAGCTGACCTGATGCAGGTGTACTGCAGGCTGGACTGTGACGAGGTGCCCAACGGGATCATGGTCAACACATCCCTGGACGTGGTGGAGGAGCAGATCATGGGCGGAGACATCGGGCTCCTAGGTGAGGGGTGGAGAGCGCTCTTTAACCTTCGTCACGTTTCAGACACTCAGCTTGTGTTACTCTATTTAAAAAAATTCCATTAACTGTCTGAAACAGTTGATGTTAAAAAATTACGTAAATAAACCAATAATTGAATGAAAAAATGTAAATTAGGTTTACCCCATAATTGGTGCAGCGATCATGTGCTGGCAGTCATAATAGACAGAGTTAACAATGTTCTGTCAATCAAACTTTTTTCAAAAAATTCCTATCTAATGGGGTTTACAAGCATATAGGCAGATAATGTAACCGATCATACAAGCATATGTTACACCTACACTACACCCCCCACCAACCCACCTCTAAACATCTCCTCTTTCCCCAAACATTCCCCCCCCCCCAGCATCAACCACCCCCCTCCTCCACCCCTCAAAAAAGCCCCACCCTCCCATCCATCCCAGCCTATTGTTTATGCAGACACACCTGGTGCTGGAGGACAGAAGTTGTCACGCGTACGTTTTGAGCGAGCTCTAATTGGAGAATGTGTCTTTTTGCGCAGTAGAAACAGCAGGTTCAGACCCAGGAGACAACATGGAGACGATAGAGGCGGCGGAAGCTCTACTCAATATGGAATCCCCCAACAACATCTTGGACGAGAAGCGAATGAGTAAGACTCGACGCTCTCATTGGTTATGCACACACTTTCCGTTATGCAATAGGCTCATGAGCACCCTGTCCGCATCATGTGATTTGCGCTGTACATCAAACACCCAAACCCGTCTGAGATTAATTTTCAAATAACATTCACTTTCTACAGAAAAATCACATTTTTATTGTCGAGTTACAATGAGGTATTATTTTGTTTAATGACTATTTCTAAGGTAAACTACCATTGTTCTACAGAACAGGCCGAGGTTCTATTTAAAGTTATACATTATATGTATGCGTTTCAGTTACTATAATTAATTAAGAAAAGCATGAGTGATGCGAAGGACTAGGCCAAATTTCTGTCGAAACTAAACACAAATCAGAGCTCAAAATCTTCAAGCTTCATTTAGAATCGATGATAACTGTAAGCTTTTGTAAGCTAGAGCACTGATCACTTTTACAGCGCTAGCTGCTAGCTTCATGTTCTTTGATGTGTTTTTTTTTTTGAGCTGTGTGCTGTAAATTCTGACTCATTCTTCCTCTCTGGCTGTTGTCCAGTTCACACATATGGTGCCCTGCTGGACCCTGAAATCAGCTACATACCACTTAAGCCAGAGCAGCTGTCCAGCGGCTGCACAGACTGGTCGCCGGACGACGAGTCCTCCTCCATGGACGAAATCCCACGGAAGAGCCCCACAAAACCACAGAGGAAGAAAGGTGATGCACCGCTCCTCACCTGCCAGCAGGGGGCAGTAGCACGTCCCCAGTTCTTACCACCGTGTCCTCAAAAGCCCCTCCTTCTCCACCATGCCATAGTTGAAGGGTCTGCTCTTGCGTTCCTGATTGAGAAGGGAATTATAAAGCTCATCCTTTATAATTTTCCATATAATTTTTCCCTGGTTTGTGCTGCAGAAACATTTCTACTTTAAGTGCTGTTCGGATTTATTCAGATTCACTCTTGGCTGGGATTTGTTATGGGGTTTGTGCTGTTGTTGTACTGGCCTACATGGAGGGTTACCCACGGCGTTTCTCTCCTCACACCATCCCTTCTCTCACTCCCCCAGTGCGTAAACCTCGAGCGGCACGGCCCTGCTCCCCCATCAGCGCACCCAGCCTACCACTGAAGAAGAAGAACAAGGAGGGCAAAGGTGAGAAATGCGTAGGGCGCAAAATGTCTGTTCAGCCGTTCTTTCCTCTGCCTTCTTGTTCACCTGTCCCATTTTGTCTGACGTCGGGTAGGGAGGCCACTTTTCCCTCGCCGAGCCTCAGCGTTTCTGTCCTGGGGTTCCTAAATTGATGAGGGGGTCTCAAAGAGCCATGCGGTTCATGCGAACAAAAGCGATTGCGGGCCGGAGGGCACTGGGTGCAGCCGTGACGGGCCCACCCCTGCCCTCACCCCCCCATACCCCAAACTGCAGACCAAGTCTGGCAGCATATACATCACCCTGTCACCGCAGCCAAGACTCCAGCGGCGGCCGCCGGCGTTTCTGTTTTTAACCGCTCATAACCAAACCCACTCGCAGTCCAGTGAACGCAGCTAATCCAGCGCCAGATGCCCCTCATTAATTTAGCTCCAGGCCTGAGGAGGATGGGACGCAGAGGGCGGGGGGATTGGTTCAGTTGATCCATGATGAACGACGCTATAATTGTGTCTCTGTGTTGTGTTGGTGTGCTGAATTAAACTTTAAATGCATTATCGAGAGGAGAAAACTCTTCAGCTCTGTCGAGCAGTGTACGTAGTGTCTGTAAGAGGTCATACCCACCTTCTGCCCCTCCCCTCCCAGGGAACACCATCTACCTGTGGGAGTTTCTCCTGGCCTTGCTACAGGACAAAAACACCTGTCCCAAGTACATCAAGTGGACGCAGAGGGAGAAGGGCATCTTCAAGCTGGTCGACTCCAAGGCTGTGTCCAAGCTATGGGGAAAACACAAGAACAAACCAGACATGAACTACGAGACAATGGGAAGGGCCCTCAGGTAGGATGGGTGTGTGAGCACTGAGCACTGGAGTGTATAATGTGTGGCAACTGGGGCCACCTGAGGCCAAATTTAGTCTCCTATACTCTTTGCCTTTTGATCACATTTCAAGAAAAATAATTATTATGTAGACACATCAGAAATGTATGTTCAACTGCAGTGGCAGCAAACAATCCCTCTAGTGGTAGATTGGTAGTGGTACATTATTTTAATAAATAGGAAAATGTGCAATTATGGCCTCCAGGAAGAACCAGTTAAAGAGCGATGCTGTTTTGGGTTAAAATAAATAGCCTGACTTATTTTACGAATCCCACCTGTTAAGATATTACTACCAGCGCGGGATCCTGGCCAAGGTTGAAGGACAGAGGCTGGTGTACCAGTTTAAGGAGATGCCTCCTGACCTGGTGATCATTGATGATGAGGACCAGAGCCCCGACTGTAGCCCAGGCTATGGTAGCCACCGTGCTGGCCCTAACGGCAGGGGCCAGCGTGGGACGTCCCGGGCCGGGCAGGGCAAGGCCGTACTGCTGAAGGCAGTGAAGAGGGAGCCCAGCCCCTGTCCTCTGTACGAGGGGGAGGATATCAAACCCACAGAACGGCTGTTGCAGACAATACACGTGCTGCAGCCCAATCAGGGTGCAGCTGTCCCCGCCCCCGTGCACACTGTGAGGTGAGAGGCATAGATGCTACGCACAAACACACTACACACGCACAAACAAACACACACATATACACTACACATGCCATACACAAGTGTAATCCATACAAATACCTGCAAGCAAACACACACACACACGCCCACGCTACACTTGCCACCCCACCTCCTTGTTATCCACCCATGCACACACGCACAACCATTGTTCATTCTCTTGACTGTGACAGTTCGACACCTGATGCTCCATCTTCACTCAAAGTATTTAGTCATCTTTTTCTTTTCTGTATTCTGAACTGTTCTAATCACAGTCGTGCAAGCCCCGTGTTGTTACAGCTAGGTGTCTCATTCATTTTTAGGTTTCTCTCTGTGAATTACAGTGTTCTTGGCTTCATTGCTTGGAACTTAAATTGGCACAACAATACCTTGTCTGGCACAGATAAATTGTAGTGTTCTGCAACAATGTGCTATTCCCCATTCTATAATTGTGTGTGTGTGTGTGTGTGTGAGTAAGATTCCCGTTGCCTGATCTTGGATTCCATTCAAAGCGTACGGGTGTTTTCGTTTGTAAATTAAATTTCGGGGAGCGTCATTACCACGACCTGCCTCTCGTGTCTCTCCCCACAGGACCATAAACGTACCTGCTTCACTGCCTATGATGCTGACCCCAGGAGGCGGGGGAGGGGGTGCGGTCACCCTGCAGACCGTGCCGCTGACCACCATCCTAGCCAATGAGAACTCTGACCACACACCCCCACCTCAGAGGGTCTTCCTACATGCCGTGTCCTCCTCCTCCTCCGTGCCCGGGGGCAAAGACATGCTGACCTTCCAGATGGCCGCCAGCCTGCCCGAGAGCCTCCAGACCCAGCAGCTCCTGGTGACCAGCCTGGGTGCGTCCGGCTTGTCCACTGCCCAGGGGGGTTCCCTCAACAGCCTCACCCGCCTGTTGGCCCTGAACTCCGGTGGGCAGCCGGTGGTCGCCCAGCAACCGGGCACCGTCATCGCCACGGTGCTGAAGCCCGGAGAGTTCCAGGGCATGCAGATAAAGGAGGAGGAGATCCTGGATGCCCAGTATCTCCAGGCCCTCGTCAACTATGCCGGGTACGGGGAGCCGGAGGGAGTCTACAGGACTGTCGTCATGGAGAACGCCCAGGAGCCCCACCCAGAGGGCGCGGTCAACGGACACTCGGAGCTCGGGGAGCGGGGGGGCCCCAGCGAGAGCCTGACGCCCGTAGAGGAGCTGGAGATCCGCGGGGAGTCCGCCCTGCAGGCCGAACGTGGGGCTAAAGAACTGGCCGTCTCCCAGGGCCTACAGGACCTGCCCGTCACCCTCCACTCCTCCCACCTGATCCCCATCCAGGTAAAGCTGGAGCCTGTGGACACATAGACGAGCAGAGCCCTGGCACTCCGCTACCAAGCTGGAAATGGCCAATAACACAAACACAATCCAAAGACTTTTTCAGCAATCCAGTCAGTTCCCCTCGGATAGCAGGGGATTTGTAATTTATTGCTCTTAATTGCAGGTCATTTGTTGGCCTGAGATTTTTGTTTACTATGAAATTCTGTGCCTAAATTTGAATGTCAAGGGATTGTTAGGTTGTTTTTTTACCGATAGGGCTCTGTAAAGCCGTGTGAGGGCCTGTCCTTGTGTGCCCCTCATAAACCTCCTCCAATGGCCTTCAGCCATTGGATAACCAGGGATATATCCACCAGACGTGCCAGTTACATGATGTTTATTTGCTACCATGCGTCTCATCGGACAAACTGTGGAACATGCTTTCTTTCAGCGTGAGGAGGAACTGCTCCTTTGAGCTGAACAATAAACCAGTCAACAAAAATGCATTTTTGGGAGAAGACCGGAGAACACATTGCAAAGCAACAGTGGACTGCAAGAAAATGTATAAAATCTTAGTACACCAGCTGTTCTACTGGCATGGCAAAGACCAAAGAATGGACGTAAAGCTTTCATAATAAAACCTGTACTCACAGACCTGTACCAAAATGTGCCCTATAAGTAGTCAGGAAGGTTATAAATAAATAGAATATTTTCCACTTGTTCCGAGTGTTACGTTGGAGTTTATAAAAGAGACGCTGCAGATGGTCGCGACAGAAATAACTGTGATACTGAATTACCTTCCACTCCCTTCGATCGCAGTGTCATTGAGGTGCATCTTTGCCTCAGTTGTGGCCTTAAAGCATTGTGTTGCCATGGAGATGGGCATTCCCAGTCGTCCTTCAAGACTGTGATTATAGCCATGTATGTATATAGCTGTAGACTTTTTCTGATAAAACAAATACAATGATATTGATTTTAAGAAATGGCTGGTGAACTATCCCTGCTTCTTTGAAATCATATTCTTTTAGTAAATCTTTAAACATGTTTATATGGAATAAATATATATTAAAATATACTATGGAGATTATTAAACTCAAGGCCACAGTTTAATTTATTTTTAGTGAATTCTAAATTCTGTATAACAAAATAATGTGAGTTTGAAACACATTTATTATAGGGGATAATATACAAAGTATATTAAAAAATGAAAAAGCTGGAGTTTGATACTTTATGTTTTTCTGTTCAAATGGGGGGGGGGGGGGGGGGGGGAGGGGATGACAGTCGGTTTTTATAAGCATTCCACGTAATTGGCGGTTCTTTTTATTATAATTTTTTTTTTTTCATACCGTTGTACCTGGGAAACCTAGAAAGAAACCCTGACATGAATGTGGCTCTTTTTTCTACGCAAACAGTCATCTCTGTAATGTAAATATTTTTTACAGCGTTTTTTTTTTTTCTTCTTAATATTTTAAGTGCAGCATGCATGCTTTGGGTTCACTCGCTCAGCTCACACACTCCCGCCTCAATCAGCAGCCCATCAGTATAAACAGGTTCCATTTGACCCTCCCTTGTTGACCTGTGTCTTGTTCGGTATATAGACAATCAAATCCCAATGGTCTCCACTCTCCAGTAACACAGCTACTTAAATAGAAAAACAGTCCTATAAAAGTAATACTCATTGTTAAGTAGGCCTTGGTTTTTTTGCCACTAAATCCTGTAAATATTTTGTTTTATCCAATGCGCTCAACTCCGTGTCCTGCGCTCCGATTAAACTTCCAGGGTTTCGGCTGCCTCGACGGTGTTTATTCAGAGTGTCAGTTGTTAAGGAGGGCCTCAAAGGCTGGGGCTTTTAATCATCGCGATCTCTAACAGGAGCTTGTGTGCGACCGAAACCATATTGATCCTGAACTCAATTCGTGTTAAATTGGTGGCGGGGGGCTGGAGCGGTGGTTTGTAAGAGAGTGTTAAGCGCCTGACCTTGTTTGAACTGGTAATAGTGGGGGAATTATGGAGGAGAGGAGGGGTAGCAGTTGGCTGTAAACACCTTAACCCTTGTGTTGCCCTCGGGGAAAAAATGACAACAGTGAAAACCCCCTAAATTTAATTTCTTCAGCATGAAATTCGATGACTTTTCCTGGCATGACCCTACCATTTGAAAAAAGCCAAACAGTGCCTTTTCTACATGTTTATAAAAGTGGTATACCATTGAAGTGCAACAATTGTCTTATGAGTCTTGTTGCATTCTGCAGTTATGAAATCAGAAGTCATAATCAAAATTAAGTGCCTCATCTTTTACAGCAAAGAGAAGTGGAAGTAGGATTGTGAAGTAGGAACGCACTTTTATTCACCAATTTATTGATGACTGAAAGGTTGTTTATTGATTTAGGATTTAAGATTCAATGAAGAAGCTTTATCACAATGGTGATGGTGCACTCCCAAAACAGATGTTAAAAACAACACATAAAATGTCATTTTTTAGCACACCTCTGTGTCTAGTTAAGGTTTTAAGGACAACATGTCTTGTGTTACTTTTTAACACAGCCAATGTTAAGAAGTATCCCTTTTTATCCCACAAAATGCATTGAAAGTAACATAAAAGTAGTAACTTTGACACAAAATGGGTTGGAAGTAGCTACCACAAAAGTAGTAACACAAAAAGTGTGTTGAATATAAACCACAGATGTATCAAATGTTCGCATACCTCAACTGCAGGTTCTGGCTGATTGAAACCGCCAATGAGAGAGGTGCAGGTGGATAACATCGGCTTGCCTCATTGCCAACCGCACCAAGACCATATCACAAGATGTGTTCTGCTAAGCTAAAGGAAATAGACTTTTTCTTGCACACTGTCACCGGTGCTACCCGTCTCCCTTTGATTTTATTTGTGGCAGGGGGTATGTCAGCTCTCCTCTATGTTCCTCTTTATTTGCTGTCTCCTGCCTTCATGCGTAGTATTTTGTATGTAGCCCAATAAAACAACTTCTGCTTTAAAACAAAACTGAGTAGGTGTATGGGAAATTTAATTCACTGACAGGTTATTGAATTTGAGCAAACTTATATTGTTTGTTGTTCTGACAACTGTAGACTAATGAGGACTGAGATTCCCATTTTGTCATGCTCATAGAAACAGCTTTCTTTGTTCAGCATCACATTTAGAAATCTCTCTTGCCTATTAATCTACATTAGCACTCAGCTCCCTGTGAGGTCAGAGCTGCTCCCAGGTTTCCCACAACACCTTGCTGAAAGAGTTCTGAAGCGAGGGAGGCGGATTCAAACCATCTGTTCATCTCTATGTTGCACAGAGACGCAACTGCTGCATCGAGTGAGGAAAAGACAAGACGTCAAAATGTCTTCATTGTTTTTAAAGAAAAATCGGCTAAATATAAGCGAACAATAAATAGTAATAGGCCTACCAGGGAGATTTTTCCTGGCGAAGAACTGGCCAAGGGATTACAGGAGTCTGTGGTGTCTTTTAAGGATTGAGTAGATGGGTGTTGTTTTCATAGTGTAATTACTCAACCCACCTTCCCACCGAAGTGTAAAATTGATCTTATGTATCGAGGAGGCCTACGGCCATATTGCGATATTTAGCCTCCAGGAAAGCAAGGTGAAGGAGGAGGAGGAGGCGGAGGCTGGGATGGGAAGAGGGAAACTGCTCATATCTCTTAATCCACCCTCGGCAGCTGCGGATGAATACATTAGCGTGTGACTTGGCGCAGCAGTACAGCAGTGCCTGTCACTGGCTCCAGATTGGCCGGGGGTGAGGTAGTGGGTCGGGACCAAGCCTTGGGCGTGCGGGAGTCTGTTCGACGAGCCGTCTGGCAGCAGGGCCTGGCTCTGCCCAACCCCCATGTCCCCCCTCACAGCTGTGGACCACACTGCACAGTGGCGCTCTGGGGCTGGGGCAGAAAAACTAGGCCAGCGACTCAACAGCTTCTACGTCTGCGAGTAAAAATTTCACCGAAATAACCGCAATTAGTTAATACCTGTGTTTTTATTTTCATAGACAGTGCCAAATTAGACGCGGCTAATTTCTGAGGGGAAAAATTATTGAGTGTTAACTTGTGTTTCCCAGCAGCGACAGAGAACAAATGTAGCGAGTAGCTAACATGTGTGTCTAATATGGCAAGCCGTTTTAACATTTATTCCACTTCATAAATGTAGCCTATGGCTTATATTGAGACCAGGTTGATAGCCAGTTCATATTATTGATACTTTGGTAAAATAGGGTGACCAGACGTCCTCTTTTTGCCAGACATTTCTTCTTTTTGGGACCAAAAATATCAGTCCAGGCGTGATTTCTAAATTCCTAAAATGTCTGTTTAGGATTCTTTGTTCCATAGACCATATATAAACAAAAAATAGCCTCATATTATGTTCATAACGCCCGTCTAACCCGGTCCTCTTTTTAAAAAATCTAAAATATGCTCACCCTAACGTAAAAGAAAGCTAGCTTTGACTCTTCTGAGGTGAGTCCGATCCTAAGGGTCATTTCGGGCTTAGAAATAGTCCCGCAGAGCAGGCTATTTTTGAAGTAAGGCGACAAGTCGCTTACGGCTGATGACACAAGAGAGTGAGTGTTTACTGCAATCTTGCTTCTCACTCCGGGAGCGGCTGAAGGATGACGGCTAGCCCACCATTGTCATGCCTCCAGCCTGAAGCAGAAGACGAAGACAAGACAGATAGACTAAGTCAGTCGTGTGAGCGCCAGGTGTTCTGTCGATTTGTCCTACCTTGTCAAAATATCCTACCATTAGCGTCATGCAGTTATCTATCGATCTTTGCTACCCGCAGATATCCGAAGATAGCCTACTACCACAAGTAAATTGTGATCCTTTAGTAAAAGAAAAGTTGAATTAACATGACAAATGGTATAAAAGTTTGATTAAAACACCGTAAGTATGGAAAACATGCAATACTAAACGTAGGTCAAAAAATCGAGGCGGAAGTAGGATGAATTATGGGCGTGCCGTTAAACACAAGAAAAATTATGCCATTGTGATATGCACATGCGCAATACCCCTTGGTAGGACAACTCGATGGGTAGGCTGAATCGACAGAACACCTGGCCCCACTGTGACAAAACATTATAGCTACCCGGTAAATCGCCCCTACTGTAATGTTTTACGGTGAGCCCCTTTGGTGTTCTCCGTTCTGCCTGGAAAAGAAGGGAGAATAGTTTGCCTGGAGACAAGCTGATCTATCCAAAAAGGTGGTCTCATCCAAAGATTTAACTAATGTGTACAGACGAGCTGGAAGGATGTAGGGTAGGCTATCATACGTAGACAGGTCTGTTCGGCCACAGTTTCCTTTTCAGTCTTGCATCTCCCACAAGCACACTGACAATATAGGCTACTCTGTAACTGTGATGTATTAGGCTATTGTAACTAACAAACCACATTGTGGTAATCTTGATCTGATATTAAAGGCATTTGGCATGGAAAAAAAATATTTTTTGAATAAGGTTTTGAATGGGATTTTTAAAAAACGGTTTGTAGCCGAATATCAGCATTTGTAGGCTGAATGGATTGTATTTGAGCGCTACATGAATCCACTTGATAATTTAAATATTTCATAGAATTGTTAATGATGTATTGATTATTATTTACTTTATATTTACATTTCAACTAATTCTATCGAATATATAGCCTACTACCTATTTATACAGCTAGATAAATATTGAACTAATTAGGCTAATACAAGTCAGGGTTATAAAAGCAGTGTCTTGTCTGATTTTGACGTGTAACCTCCTGATCATAAACTAATTTCCCTAGACATCATACCACACCACACCACACAAAATCTGCCTCTAGAATTAAGAGTGGGGTGTATGGGCAATCTTGATCCGAGTCATAATCTGATGTAATGATTTGGTCTCAGTAATCATTTTGTTTTGTTTTTTTCAGAAGCCACAAGATGGCAGTAGTTGTACACCTCAGTACCGAATCCCAGGAAGAAGCAAAAAAAAATGGAGCCCAGTTTTCATCCCTGAGTGCACTAACATTGTCTTTTTGTGTGTGTTGGTCGACAGTACACTCAGCTTCCCTCCGGAAAATGGCAACCTTCAAAAATAAATGAATGAATAAATAAATCAGGGGAAAGCAACACACAACCAAAATGTAAATTACAAAGCTAAACTTTTTGAAATGGCAACAGAAGTGGTGTGTTCACAGTACCTGTTACTGAGCAGTCCCCTGGCAAGGCTGGCAAACTCCTTTTAACTGTTATAACCTTGTGAACTAGTGGCAGTATCTGGCAGCTGTTTACATTGGCCCTGGTTTTTCATCAAAACAATGCTAAACAAACTCTTGGGGAATGTACCAGTGGAGGGAAACATTAAGAAACAGTGAGTGCATCTGACTGTGTACTGGAAACATGGGCTATGGTATTCACTAACCTTATTTTCACAAATATAGACTAAATAATTTGATTCAATAAGAGTGGGCTTTGAAGGAGTCCTTTGGTGCAATCTTTAATTATATACGCATATCGCATAATGTGTATGAACATCGCCTTGATGACTGAAAAATTTTTTGCCCCAGGTTGATGACCTTGGAGTCGAGAGCTAGCTCCAGCTAAAGCTACACCAGCACTGGGATGTTTCCGTAAATTCAGTGGAAAGACAGGGGAAGGTATAGATAAATTATAGATTTTGACTGCAGGGCCCATTTAATAAGTGCGGTTTCACTCTGGTGCCCAAAGCGTATTCAATTGAATTTCTTGTGTGGTTCTTTGACAACGGCTGTACAATATTAGCAAATTATTTTCGCATCTCATGCATTGTAGTCTGATTAGGCTAAACGCTTGTCAGCAATCCCAGAGCAAAAAAATGCACAACATTCAAGGAATGAATCAGAACTTTACAAAATACAACTATAATGCATAGCCTAGATATTTCAGTCTGAAAAAAACACCAAGGGGTTCTCTAAGATTGCTTGGATACATTAGCCAAACACAAAGTAAAAAGTATGATGTATGCAGTAAACTAAGTACTTTTCTATGGATTTAGGATCAAGCACATATTGACTTTTCCCAGGCAGTGTTAGAATGTGTTAAAATGTCTTGAAGATCTGCTTACATGTTGAAGAAAATGAAAACTGTAAAGCAACCCACTGATTATTCTTTAAAGATTGGCCTTGAACACATGTTAAATGCAGAGGAGGAAGTGAGAATGGCATTATATGTTCATTACCGAATCAGTGTAGAAATTAACTACGAGATCTTTTAACTATGCGTTCAGTTTTAACAGGAACATTCTGGAACTTAAAGCATTTTCTGTCTCCTGACAATACATTCCCAGTATAGTCAGGTTCAGAATTACAATTCCGATCAGACTAAAGCAATCATTCTGTAGGTATAAGAATTATGCTGTGCTCCCTCGTGAAAGGCAATGGGTTCTCCTGAAGAGATTTGTAGATTAATTGAGTGCTGGAGGAGCTCATCTGAGTTCACTTTAATATATTGAGCAAGCATCAGAACACACTGTCCAATGCCATAACGGCTTAATAAGTTGTATCTTGTAAGCGTGTGGAGTCAGCAACAGGGAGATGAAACAAAAGTGGAATGTGAATCTACTGGGAATCTAACCCCAATTTGCAGTGTCACAGGCAGTGACATAAACGTATTGCTAAAAGGCCTGAACCACTTAATAGGAGAAGAAATCTCCCACTCTGACGCTTGAAGCTCAGACCAAATGACATGATTTGGCTGAATGTGGTTCCAAGCGTGAACACCGCTAGCCCCCTTAACCGGGCTTGTCCCTCTGCCACTGCAGAGTAAGTTGTATTTTTTTTAATGGAAACCCCCCTCCCCAACCTTGTCACAAGTGAGCTATTTTATCCAGCGGTTAAATGAGTCATAGTTTTTGAATGATTGATTAGTAATGCCTTAGGTGGTATATTAAAAAAATATATTTGGATAAAAATGCAAACATGAGAAAAAGTCATTGTGAAAACATAATTTTGTGTGCCACTAGCTCCATTCGACACATTTCCTCATACATAAATTAGAAATGTGTTCAGGAAGTTCCTTTCCTTTCCCAATTAAAATAATAAATGTACTCATGCTTTCAGACTTTCTTACACAACTGGCAATTAGACTGCCTTGCTAGTTCGTTTTCAAGATAGCTCTCAGGATCCTTGTTTTGCTGCTTGAATGTTCATGTAAATATTAATATATTTATTATAAGACTGTTTGGTTTCAACACATATCCAGTAAATTCCCCATTAGCTTGCAAACTAACATTTTCATCTTGTCATATCCTCCCCCATCTTTGGTGAGATTGTATGTGGCACACATTAACCTGTGTGCTGCACAGCTATTGACCATATCACATTTCTGACATTGGTGTAGCAAACCTGTAGGACTTGTGAAGAAAAAACCTATAACCTACATGAAAAGGAAGTGCTAAAGGGAGTAAGATGAACACATTGGCTAAGGGTGTTCCTAGGAGTTATCTTCAGTGATTTACAATGATGGCAGGTTCTTTTTTCAAGCATTTGTTTGAATAAATCATCAACTGGCAGCATCACGTTTGCCTGCTTTGTCACAAACATGTTTACAGACCATTGTAGTATACAGCAGGGCCGTGTCTAGGGGGGGGGGGAGCTCCCCAAATGCTCCGCCTGAACTCCCCCCCCCCACCCACCCAAAGCCAAATCCAGAAAAAATAAAATCCGATAATATGAAGTCGGCGCTACGGCTATTAGAGCTACAGACGATTCGGCCAATCATAAAAATGCCACATCAAAATAATATATTTTTCTAATTTCTGATTGGTTGGTTTGGCCATATAATAAAACATGGAGACCCAGCGAGAGAGAGAGGTCACTTTCTTTGATCAATCTATGCTGTCTCGTTTTGATAACTAACTGTTACGCATTGCTTTGGATATAATATTTGCTAGCCTAGCTTACTCAATGAGTTGAGGATAGTGGCGAGAGTCTCTGTCCGGGAGTCTCTGTCACAGTTCCAGAACACCCCCCCAACTCATCTCCCCAAACTAAATTAAGCTCTGGTCTCTGGTTGCCTCCATTAATTTAAATACATTCCCTTGCTTTAAACTGGTATTAATGATGAGATTTCTCATCTCTGATATTTCTGTGATATTAAAAAGAGTGTGATGATTTGTGTGTGCGTGCACACTTTTGATATTTCATGATATATTTATATCCTAAATATTCTACAGGTTGTTTGAAGACCACCCTTAAGAAAAAATACTTTAGGATTTCTATAGGATTCCTATCATACTCTATAGTGAATCCTATAGTCACGTATAGTATGTTATATACCCTATAGTTCATCTAATGTATTTTTAAAAAAAGTATTCCTATAAGATCCTATAATAGTCTGAAGTAACCTAACTTGTACTATAGGGATTGCTATAGGAAGTCTTATAGGAATTTGTAGGAATTATCCCAAAATATCATAAGATTCCTATATGAATCCTATAGTACTTTTTCGTAAGGGCACATGTAGCCTAATGACCAAATCATTGCATGTGTTTGTCAGGCTGGCCCTGGTGGATTAACTAAGTAGAGGGAATATTCACTTAGTTTTATAGTATACAGAAGAAGCACACACACTGACATTCAAAGACCTGTTTTGTATGTACCAATCTCATTGATTTAACACCCCCAATTGGTAACTTCCACTTAATATGAATACATCTGCAACAGAAACTGAGGTTTTCATGGCATGACACTGTTAAGTGCCTGAACTGCAAAACCAGAGGCTCGGTTAAACCGCTCCAATTTAGCACCCCACAGCAGTGGCCCTCTCATAGCATGTGTTCATTCACAGTGCACTCATCGTTTCAAGAGTTTTATTTGTATACTAGGTGTTAGGAGTCCCAGGAGCTAAGGTCACTTAAACACTCCATTTGTGCACTTTTTCCCTGTATTTATTTTGGCCCGAGCTGTGGGACGTAAAATGCAGCAGAGCGGCGCCACCTTTTTCGCGCAGGCTCAAAAAGGGCAGCTATGGGGACTGAGTGGAAGGGAAATAAGTGATATGGCGGGCGGTTGTAAGCGGGTTTCTTTCTTCTTCTTTTTTTCTTTGCTGAAGGCGAAATAAGTAGACTGAAAAATAGTTGTTCAACGCGGTTGTGGGGCTAATAAACCGCGTAGCCTATTTTAGGGGGTCGTTCCCCAGTGTTGTCGTTCAGATAAATTCACCTTAACCCGCACGGTTTTTTTTGTTGATAAAGCTGTTGTTGCGGTTTTGCTCGTAACGTCTGTGTTCTGCTCCCCTGCACAGTGGTCGTTTTATCCCTCTTTCGCTTGCACCTGTGCGCTTTGTCTGATCACGTCGTTCCTCCACTTGTTTCCCCATCCACCAAATAACAAAAACAAACTACAACCAAAGGCGGACATTCCGCCGGCCAGAAAGGCGGTCTAACGACTGGGCTGACGCTTCCGTGGAAATCGCGGTGTCTGTGAAGGAAAGCCGGTGAGAACGGGGTGGGGGTTGTTGTCTTTTTACCCTTTTGGTTCGCACCCACAACACTCCCACCAGTACACAGTAGCCTGTACGCCATTAGGTCTTAGCTGCTAGTTCTCCTTAAGCTAGGGAGGTATGAAGACTGAAGCTAGGAGAAGCGTCAATCTATAGAAAGGATTCGTGATTTGCTTTTGGCTGGTAATGGTCGAAATGTATGTTGCAGCGACTGTACCTTGGACCACAACAAACAATTGGCGACTATATTACGCACGTCACTGCCGACGCTTTCAGATGCAGTTTGTAACGAGTTGGGAGTAGGCTGGCCTACGGGCTGAATCATACCCCCCCCATATAGATTTGGGGGGGGGCATCTATTAGTGGATGCCTCTATAACATTGGCATATTTTTTTCTCTATTAATCTCTACCAAAGACTGATATTGCTAGCATTGTTCCCTCTGTGCCAAGTCAAGACCTGCCCTAATGATCTAATGATGTGGAGTAGTGTCTCCAGTATAAATATGGCACATATTCTGCAACTGATGTCTATAACCTTCTACAATTGTTTATGCTTCTTTTTACATTACATTCATCTGATGCTTTAATCCAAAGCCACATACAATAAGTGCATTCCGAAGGTCATTGGAACAAATACAAACGGGTCAGATAAAGTACAATTCTATCATAAAGTCAGCTATCCATAGTCATGAACATCAAGTCTAGTTCACTAAAGCTATGGCTAAGTATTCAAGTACATTTCCAACTATCAACCACACCGGGTATCTTAGACCTGCACTAATCTGGAACACTCATTTATTTTGAAGCTATATATAATCTATGGGAGCATAAGAACTTTCCAAAGTGAATCATATAGCAAGTGAATTGGGAGTAGTTTGCTTATTGTTTGGATGTTGGTGAATAATAAATCCCATCTTTTTTATTTTTTATTTTTAATGTGTAAGTCCGTGTTTAAAATTGCACTCTCTGCATTCAAAGTTTATTCAATACCAACACTGCCTATATGGGACATTACTGCAATTTACCAGCCTGCAATATAATGTTCCACACACAGTAGGCTAATAGCAGAACCCAGTGGCTGAGGGCTATCTGCTATCAGTTACGCAGGATTCTCAAGAACATTCAATTACTGTACCATTATTTCTAATTAACTTTTTTTTCCTCCTGTTTTTGCACGCAAACTATGCCTTTGAGGATATAGGATAGAATAGAATAACTTTTATTTTTCTGTTAGGGAACTTCAGTTGTATTTGCCAGCAACAAAAAAGGCAAAAACAGTGGGTCAAACTCACAACACAAACAAGTATCCATTATCATTTGCCTATATCTGGTTAAAATGGCTGAATAAAATGTATTAATTAAATGTATGCATTTATTTTACATGACGTGAACTAATACCTATTAGCCTTACCTTTGATATTAAATATTTTACGACCTGAAGGGATTGGATTCTTAAGAATGCAGCTCATCTTTATTGTGTGAGCTAAAAAAAATAAGCCATGCTTGATTAATGCATTTGACTGCAGTAAAATCAAAGTAAGAAACTGAGAGAAAATACTGTCCGTTAGTTATTAGCCAGTAAACATGCCAAGGCATTTGCTCCATCTAACAGTGGTGTGATTTGTCACTTGAATTTACCAGTGTTAAGGGAAAAAGGGCCTACATCCCAACCCCGAAGTACACAGCCACAGTAAAGAGGCACACAAGTTATTACTGAAATTGGATATCACGTGGGGTATAACAAAATTGCATATGAAAGGTTGGGTAAACGCTTAATTGAAAATTAAATGCGAAAGGTCTTGAAGTCTGCATTAATTCCATTTAGTGAAAAAAGTTGATTTGAGCCGAATGGAGAAATCTGTTTTGTGATTATTCTTAAATGCCAAAAGAAGACAAAAGTGACAATGAGTGAACTTTGATCATGTTCAAAAAAAGCCATTTCCTCTTAGTGTAGTGAAAAAATATGAAAAATGTATGTGCAGCACAGAATTTATCTGTACAGCATAGAATCAAAAAATGTTTCACACATGTCATGCATGTGCATGCACAAAATTGTATTACTCATCTTGATTTTTGACCACGAAGAGACATTAAGAGATATTGCCCCATTTAGCAAAGCTAGAACAATCCATTTTTAAAAGATATATACCTTTGGGTCCATTCATTTTAAATGGGAGGTGTTTTCAGTTTTGTTCTTGTAAAAATGGCCAATAGTTAAGCCTACAAGTATAAATAAATCCGTATCATAGACTGTGATTGGATTCTTCATCTGAAGCCTATGTTGAAAGGCCCCTTGAGTTGTTTTAAAGAGAAGATAAACCCAGCATTTATAAATGTTAGTGATGTTAGTGTCTGCATAATTCACACAGGAGGCATCAATTACTTCTCAACTTTTCTCATTGAAAGTTTATTTCAAGCTCCAGTGAAACTACATGCTAAATCATATTGTAAGTTGTAATATAAACTGCCTGGTTTTTTATATAACGACCTCAGGTACTGTTAAAGGCAATCCAGAAGAGATGGCTTGGGGAATTCCCTGCCGTGTCACAGATGGCAGAACTCCATGGAAACGGCATCACAAACACTTAGCTGGCTATCAAAAGCAAAACAAGGATGTAACCAAATCATTAGAAACGGTTAGGATTTTGTGTTCCAATTTTGTTTGTATATTTTTTGATTTCCGTAGTTTTGACATGAATCCTAACGGGAGTGGAACATCAGAACCGTTATGGTTCTTCAGATGGGCCACTGGTGAAGGTTGAGACTGTGAAGTTACAGGTCTAGAGGAACTGTATTTGCAAACCAATATAAAATCCATCACAGGTGTAGGCACTTTGAGAGGGCTACTGTGAAACTACTCTGAAGAGCAGTGGAGCAGAACGTGGTGACACCCTCATGCCTTCAGATCCTCCCAAGTATCTGGGTGGTCCGCTAGTGGCAGGGCATATCGATTTTAATGATCACCCATCCTCCCTGCTACTAATACAGTGTCAGGCCAGCAGCTGCCCAAGGTCTTGTGGTAGCACTGGCAGTGGCGGTATCCATGGAAACAGTCCCGATAGCGGTACCCTCTTTCGAACCAACCGGTTGTCAAGCTCACCCCTGATGTCACTGTGAGGGGGGTTGGGTGCAGTTACATAGGGCCCACAACAAATTTAATATTTCCTGAGAGCCCCCTGGATAGAGAAGCAGAGTGCATGATTGGAGGTTCTTTAGAATAAAATGCTTGAAGATGTAAGAAAGGAATGATAGTCACACTTTTTAGATTGACTCACAGGAGCCAAATTGACTTATTGTACTATTGTAAGGCTGCATGGGAAAAGATTGAAAGAGCAAAAATACATTGAACAATGGCATGAGAATCAAATTGGCATTCAAGGGGAGGTTGGGCCATGGTTTTGGCTACAAGGGTAAGATATAATGTCCTTGACCTTTCCATTGTGGCCCTGGTAGACATTATTCTTCTCTGCTTCTGACTTTCTTCTGATCTGTGTGCCCTGGGTCCCATTACTTGGAATGCCTTCAATCAAAGTGAGTTGACATTACAGGTTGCCAGGAGAATTATACTATTTATTTCATCACTCCCCCCCCCTAGCCCCTGGCACCAGATCACCACCTCTTAATTCAAGCATACAAATGAGAGCTTTCCCCCCCTTAAAGCTCTCCCTTGACCTTGACTTTAAGAGAATGGTGAAATCCTGAAGCAATTAGCAGAATAATTATTGCCTAACAAGACTCCTTTCATTGCTCTTGCTGGCTGGATCTGAATTTATATAAGGGGTAAGTGAAACCCAAACAAAGGTAAATGGGATAGAATTAATGGCCCTTGGCTTTTCCCATTGTGTTGGTCTCTTCAAGACCCTCTCTGGAATACACAGAGGTGAATGGAATGCCTTTGCCCAAGAGCAACATTGAATTGAATTAAAGAGTTGAGTTAAGTTTCTCTAAGCCCTCAGGGATAGAGTGACAGGAGGTAAGGACAGAATGGCACGACGTTGCACTTTACCATGTCTTCCTGGGAAACCATCTCCGTAGTGATAACAGCAGGAGTAGCTATGGGCAATATGATCACCACCCCCCCACCCCACCTCACATACTACACACACAAAGACACAGAAACTAATATCCATAATCAGCTGTAGGCTATAGTCAGTAAGTCAGTCTGTGCCAGGGTGAATAAATATATATAATTAAGTCTGTCAGGAACAGAGTAGGGTATGGCTTCATGGGGCCATATTGAGTAAGTAAACTTGTTTTTAGTCTCTGGTTGACATAAATGAGCCAAATGGACTGGGTGGGTAGAACTAGGATATCATGGTTATGTTTCCTGTCAGGATTTGTATTTCACTTAAGTATGATCTTGGGTGATTCTATAAGAAAATTAAATCCCCCAATAAGTGATTTGTTGGACCCATCAAGTATTCCGGCATTAGTCTCGCCAAAGCCAATGAGTATTTTTGTCCTGGGTTTCCGAGACTTTGTTTAACTTACTCCAAACATGTAGACTACTTTTCCATCAATTACTAATGATATGCACATGATTTTGGGTGAGAAATTAATGATAACCTTTTTAGAAAACAGCCCAAGATGCCCTTTGATTTTCTGGTAAGATATTTTGTTTTACAATGCCTGGCTCTCTAATGACCTGCAAGACTAAACTCTACTCTAACTCACTGTCCTTAGTCTCAAGATATACTTGTGATAACATGCAGTAGCATTCATATCACGTTCCAGCCATCACAACTGTACTTGGAGATGATAAAGTGTCTGAAGTGACGTACTCTTTATGTAGGAGACTTCACATACTGTACGAAAGAAAAAGGACAGAATGTAGGAAGTGTTTGATTTATTGCTCAAACACAGGCAGGTGGGCAATTACTGATTTATTATGTTAGTCAAGTTTGGGGTCATCAGCCTACGGGTGACGATTTATTCTAGTTGCAACAAAAGGCTGTCAGAACACAAGTGATAATCTTATCAGAAATACATAGTGGTGACAGCATGAAATCCAAAAACTGCACAATTATGTTCAATTCCAGCAATCTTCAGTGAGAAAAGCGAACCGGTTCGAGCTCGCTTTGTTTCGTCCGAGGCAAATCAATCAAAGCTGTCCTTCTCAAGTGGAGTGCTGGAGCTAATCACTCTGCGTTTGAATTTCCATTTACGGAGGACTGCGGCAGCGAGAAGAACTGGGTAACGTAGGAAATTTATCAAATCAACTCTAAACAAGCAGCATTAATTAATGATGAGACTCATTACAACAGTGCTCACAGTATTCTCCGACATGCGTTAAAACGAGCCAGTCCCCCAAGCGCAATATACAGCGTTTAATACGAATGACTGTGTCAAGGGGGAAACCTTGGCGTAATTGTGTAATAGAAATTACCAATAACTGCAATAACTCAGCAATATTTTCCATACCGTCATATACCGTTATATTGCCTCACCAAATTAGCTGGAACTCGAGACAAATACACTCATTTTGTGAGGTGATGGGTGACCGTCCTCCCATCTCAAGCCCTGCAGAATGTTTGAAGTTAGCTTGTGCATTTGCACAATTAACGGTGTGCAGTTAATGTAAGCTTGCTTGGCCGGGCGACTGGCAACCTGTGTGTGCGTGCATACGTGCATATGTACAAGTATGTATGCATTTGGGCGTGTGCATATCTACCTTTCTTTATTAATGTATTATTGATTATCTAATCTACAGTATTGTGTGTGCAACTGCACACCACTGATATGCAAAGCATGTGTTTCTTTAAAGGGACAACAAAGTATTACATTACATTACATTATAGACATTTAGCAGACGCTCTTATCCAGAGCGACTATATTGGAAAGTATACCCCTTGTAGGTATGTAGTGAGCTATACTGAGTTGCGTCTGTTACTGTAGTCTGGTTGATGTGGCCAGAGCTCTTAATGGAAGAGTTTGTCCTGTCTGTCCCCAATTCCCTAATCCTACTTAGGCCTAGGAAGAGCTGTTGTTTAATCAGCGTCCCGTCTGGCAAAGTGGCCCGAGCAGAGGCTCGGGGGTCACATCCAGGTCCCGTCAACAACTGCCGAGAACCCCTGTTTAGGAGTGTATTTACAAGTCCGAGAGCCGACTGGAAGAAGGCCCAATCATCTCAGCGGCTTATCCGTCGTATGTAGGTCAAGGACCGCGGCGCGGTTCCTCTAACGCTGGCCAATGATAGTTATTTGGTTTGAAAGATGTCCAGGACCGCGTGCCGCCGCTCGACGCCCCACCGCTGGCGGCCGTGGCGATAAGGGTCAGCCTCCCGTTTCCATGCAACCTCTGTCACCGGAACTTTAATGATTATTTACGAAATGCGTGCGGCGGGGTGGGAGGAAGGCCATCATTGAAATTTAAATTCCTCTCTCTCTAGCGGGGTGGGCGGTGGCAGAGTGTGAGAGTCGAGGCCGAGAGGCCAGGGCCCGTCTGATAAGTCGAGGGTATGCAAGCTTCCCATTGGCTTCGCCACCACTCCAGGCTCCCAATTACCTGGCAGCCAATTCGCCTTCCTCGGTCACCGAGGCGATTGTTATCACTCTGCGCGCAAACACAGCCTCACTGTTCACAGCCTCTGGGTTGGATAATTTGGTATGTATCACAGAGCTGATACAAGGGTTGTGTTCTCAAAGGGAAGGTTTTATTTATTTATTTATTTATTTTGTGCTTTCATTATATTAATGCCATGGCAACGGGATGGGAAGGAAGAGGGCTATGACATCACTGAGGCCTGGCGAATGCATGCTGAAAATTTGGGCCCCTCCTCTGCTGGAGGAGGAGGAGGAGGAGGAGGAGGAGGAGGAGGATCCCTCTCTTCTCTGCAGATGTTTTTTAATGGCTTGCCATTTCTCTGCTGCCAGGTCATACCATGGCTTTGCTGAAAGACATATTCTTTCTTTGATGAGGGGAAAACAATCAGGGCTTCAAAAAAGGGCACTGAATGAACTCAACAGAGGTTTCTGAGGAGAAGAAACCGATCTTATTGGTTTCTCTTCTGTAGACCCTCTCAAGACTCCTCCACCTAATTACAACACTTTAATAATAAAGCGATTATATAGTGCTTTTTAAAAAATAAAAAATAAAAAATAAAATTTAAAGACTCCTGTCACTTGTGCTTTCAGCAGCGGAGGCATGCGTCTCATGAATATCACTGGATCCTGTTCTTGCCATAATGGCATTGTCGCAATCTGTTCCAATTTCTTGAGATTAGTGCCGCACGCACGTGTGTCTGCGGTAATTAATAACGCCGCCGCTCAAGCCTGAGAAACCAGTTCACTCGCTTGGAAAATAAAGTAAATTTGTGGCCTTCATAATTACGGCGTGATTAATAAATTCATTCGTTCATTAATGAGTGACCTCAGGAGAATTCCTCAGCGAAGGCTAGCTGCTTGTGCGCTAGAAAGAGAGAGAAGAGACACCCGGGCAGTGGGGAACTCACGCTTCCTTTGAAGGCTAAATATTCCTCTCTATTAACTGAGACACATTAAGGAAGTCTAACGGAACTGGCTCCACTTAAACAGATATATAGAGCAATTTCTATGCCCTGTGGTCTGTGTGGGCTGTTTTAAATTGGCAAAGGCGCATATCAATTAACGAGTGATTTCCTACAAAGAGAGAGTGCTCTGGCATTTAACCATGCCCTGGCACACACGACTCAGAGCCATTTCATAACTTGCATAGTCATCGACAGTCTGCTGGTCCAGAGCATCTCTGGTGTTCTCAATGAAACTCTACTGTCTGCCCCATCTCCTGCGTTGCCGTGGAAATCGGTATCTATGACAGCAAAGGGGAGAGGATACGGATTATTCGCAAGCGGTAATCCGATCGCATCGCAGCTATTCGCTAAGTTGTTAAAAGTTTTCGCTGCGTCTGTCGTCAGTGGTGCACACTATGCTTTTGTAAGTTCCGTGGTCACGGAGAAGCTTTGTGAGAAACCTTATGAACTTAAAGATGTTCCTTAGCTGTTTGGGACATTAATAAAATGGGTGGTTTTCTTTTTCCTTCTTTAAAAAAAAATCCTATAAGATTTCAGTGTTGCATACAGTTCTCCTGCTGAAATTCTATGCAGGGAGGACAGTGTTGCGTTATAATGACTCTTTGTGCTCGCTCCAGTTTCAAGCATCGTCTAACTGATATTCCCATACTGGGGCTTTACCATCGCAGTTTCTCGCTAAAAGTTGTACATCATCCATTTTGAGGACAATTGGACTGCAAAGGTCAGTTTCGACACAATGTATGAACACAATGATGCCAGCGATGAGGCCAGGTTGTGATTTCCCCTCCCTCTCATCCCACACCCCTCTGGGCTTGATTTACGAAGACCTTTAGCGTGTGCAAAACCTTTTAGCGCCCGTAAAACCAATAACGAGACCATTGATTGGTCATGGCATTTGTTTTGCACCAATCATTGGTTGTGTTAATAGTTTTGCGTGTGCTAACAGGTTTTGCAGACGCTAAAGGTCTTAGTAAATCAGGCCCTATGTCCGCAAAATGGGAGAGAAGACCGCCACACAATCAAGCTTCCCGTTCCCCAGCTGTCCCCTCCACCCTGATCAACTTTTTCACAAAAAATATGAAGTTTGGCAGCATGTTGTTGCGTCAGCATTGTGCTTGACCTCCAGTCGAAATGGGAAAATCTGACTTTACAGTCACTTCTACTCAAATGCGGTGGAAGTTTCCATGTATTATTTAAAATGTATCTGACACAATGGCCACGCCTTCTTCCCCATGCCCGTCTACTTGTGCCGCAGTCTGAGCAGAGAGCCGTTGATGCACTTAATTTGTTGATACTCTAGCTCATGAGCTGTAAACCATAAACTATTATTGCTTAATGATAGGGAATGGGTGTCACTTCCATGTAATAGTGATATATGAAATGGCTGGGTAATGTATTCTCGTACAATGCAGATATTTGTTTTGTTCACGTATATGTAAATACATATGCAAACACTGCTCGTGTTCCCTTGTTAATTAGCCGAGCGAACAGAAAACAGTTCACTTGACAAATGTTTTTACAAGGTGATTTTCTTCCAGTCTAAAGCTTAATTGCACATTAGTTAAGCTTGATTCAGGATCCTGGGGCTACAGTGTGAGCCTGCATCATTTATATTAGGTCGCGCTTCTCTTTCGTCTGCTTTTTAAATATTTTTTATTAGAATTTATTTCGCATGCTGTATCTTGTTTGCTGTGAAATGACATGTCGCTGACCTACGGAGTGGAAAAATCCACAGCAGTTCCGCTTGATTAAAATATGCTCCCACTTTGGTGTTCTGTGTGCTTAACCAAGCCTTTGACACACTTTTTTTTTTTCTTTCCCCTGGCTTCTACCCCGGCTGTATCACAATAAACTAATGGTGACTCTGAGGACAGCCTGTTCTGGCTTCAGCCTGCCCTGTACCCTGCTGGAGAAATTAAAATCGGGGCCAAGAATGGAATGGGCCTTTTTTAATTGGCCCTTTTAAGTGGCGAAGCAAGGCATGCCTCCTTTGCAAATAAATAGGGGTTGTGGCACTGATCGCCCAGTCACATGACTCCGGCTGCACTGTTGAGAAATGACCCAATAACGCGCCAGAGAAGATGTCTGGCGGGAGTTGAAAAGGTCATTACTCAAGTGATGAATGGAGAGAAGAAGAATAATCTTAGTTCGCACGTATTCTCCGTACACTGCATCATAATGAAGCTCGTCAGTGCTGCATTTGAATAATAAGAAAGAAGAAACATAATCGTAACCAACAGACAATAATCATTTATTTATTTATTTTTCTTCTTCAATTGCTAGGCTTCCCTATCAACAGCTACACCGAGAGAAACAAAAATAACCACAGAGCATGCGGATATAATATGCTGATATTTCTATGCCTTGTGTCTTGAGATATTTTCCGATTCAGGAGTGAGACTAGATGTAGAATAGTCTCAATCTTAAATCGGGAAATGTGAAATCTCTCAATATGCAAGGCATATGTGACCCGACGCCGGCTTCGAATACATATATCGCTCGCAGCCCACTATTGTGCAGGAGAGGCAAAAGACTATCTGGTCAAAATTGAGTTAATACCAGAATCGTGTTCCTGAATATCAAATCTAACATTCACCTAAATTTCAAAATTGAAATTGTTGTGTAAATATGTGAAATTGCTAAATATGGGGACTAGTTATACCTCCACAGCCCTTTTTGATATTCGTTCTTTATCAACAACTAGAATGACTAGAAGTACAATGATGTCCCATTTAAAAGTTCATCCCAGAGTCCTGTTTCACCCTGTAAAGGGTTACACCTTGTACCCTGTGTTTCTGTAGTTCAGTCTTCAAGCTCAAGCTCAGTTCTGAATTTCAAATTTAAGACTGATTTGGGGCAGCTGCATATTGAGTGAGTGTGGAAAGTAGTTTTTGTGGTTCTTTTTTAAGGTACTAGGATGAATAATATCATGGCTTTTCTTGTGAACTAGGGTAGAACGGTAGTACAGTGTGACTCTGGTATAAGTAGGAGGACATTGCCATTCTCTGTGAAGCTGCGAGCAATGAAGGAATCAACAGTGTTGTCATCATCACCTTTGTCATAATTTATTAGGTGGTGCGGAACTGCGGATTCAAAACGCCTGAATACACCGGGGGCACGCACGCACGCTTTCTGCGGGTTGCCAGTCATTTATGTCAGCCCCCATCTTCAGTGGCATATGTGTTCAGAATCTGAATTGTTGATCTTATCTCAGCGCATCTCCGGTTAGCTCTCTGACAGATGGCCGACCCTGGTCCCGGAGAGCTACCGGACTTGCTGGTTTTTGTGTTTGCCTTAAAAGTAGCAATACCTAAAAACCAGGTTGACTGTGCAATTAACTTTAATTGCTAACATAAGTTCCTAGTAGTAACAAACATGGCTAGCAACATTTCTACGTGTAGCAAGTGGTCTCCATAATTGGGCTTACGCTAGCTTCCTTTTCCTACTAGTTGTGCTAATGTTACAGCTGGAAAGTAATGGCCCACTTGAAAATTGTGTATTTATTTGAATTTACTTAATATGGAATGCATTAAAATACTCATGTGCAGCTGGCTAATGTTAGCTCATAGCTCAAGTCTCACACATTAGACATACGAGTCACACATTGAGAACCAATCTCACAATCACAGCCAATGTCACAAAATCTCACACATTTTTGTGAAAGCTACCGTGCTGGGTTTGCAGCATCTTAAGCACCGAAATTGCTATATGTTGTTATATGACTAAACAAATAGTTTGGTGTCAGTTACCCAGGTTAACCTCAGCAAGGTATTGACGGACATTTGAAGGCTTCCCATGAGCAAAAACGGCACACTTCAAAATGGCACGCTTATTGGAATTAACATTTTATGGGATACAGATACTACATATGGTAACATAAATTGTCAGCTACAATTTCTATAAGTAAACCATAACCATCTGTAACATTGACAATCAATAAGTTGAAGCTGCCTGATCTGGGCCATACATGACCTGAGTGTCAGGCTCTCATATTAATCTAATTTTAGTGTCATAGATAATGCTAACGGCACATAAATTCTATGTTCTTGGTGCCGCACAACAGTCTCTTAATTTACTTAGTTTAAGCTGTAACATACCAACATTCCTACCGCTGCATCTTTTTTTTTTTCCTACTAAAATGAAGTAATGGAAAATGTCCATACGGAGTTTAGCTATGTTTTCCTATTCTGCCGTACTCTATAATTATATTCATAGAACTGTATATTAGAAGGAATTAGGATATAAAAATATTTTCATGCAAACGGAAGACAATAGCTAGGAAGCGGAGCTTGCACAAATCCTATCCCGCTCTTTCTCGCCCATCTTCCACACGGCTCTCTTCTAACTCATTTCTTAGGCTGGACAGGAAAATCTCATTAGGTTTCACCATGCACAAAAAATGGCAGGGACATATGGTGCTAGCAAGGCAATTAGTATCTGTAAGCATGGATTAAACATTAAAAAGATGAGAGGGAAATAGGAACTCAGTCTTGTTATTGCTCTAATAACTTCTGTTCCTAAAGTCACAGAGGGTATTAAGGACTGACTTGGCATGACAATAGGCCTCAATTTTAACCAGTGGCTCTTTTGAAGCAATTATTTTCCTTTTGGGGAAGATGTCAAATGCAAAACATAAAAAAAGAAATTTAAAAAAAAGTGAAGGAAGCTAGAAACCTTCCCACAAAATGTATCTGACACAAATTCATCAGATGATTTGACTGATCCGGCATGATATCAGCGGGGGCCCCACCTATGGCCATCGGAGAAAAGCATCGCGGAATGAATTGCGCCGACCGAGAGCCGAGTGAAATTTACGGAGCAAACACACTCAAATCCCTTTTTAATGGCTTGCCTTTTCAGAGGACCTCTCTGCCTCTCCTTAAGGCTATTTAGGTTGAGCTGTTAGGGGGCATGATTAAAAATTAATATTAGTTCAAGATTGACAGCAAACATCATTAGATGTATGCCACGCACGGCTATCGAATTGAGGGTATCTTTTGGCTTTGCGCCCACTAGAGACTCTGCTTCCTGCCTCGCCTGAGAATGAGACTGGGAGAGAATATTTGTACATTACTCGGGGTGAGTTTGGTGAGCAGCCGAGCAGCGCTTCCCTGGTGATTTTTATTTATTATTTTATTATAATTTTTAAGAACTGAATACTTGATCTTCTTTGCTTGCGCGCCGCGCCGATCAGTGCCCGAGGAGCAACCGAATGAGGCGGTGTACGTATCCCAGCATCCTTAGCCTGCATCTCTCTTAGTTTGGGCAGCTCCGTGGCTTGCGTCCTGATGCCTGGAAAACTGGATGTCTTTCAGTCCCGTTAAATAATTTTTTTTAAAAGGCAGAATAATTTTATTATAATTATCTGCTCTTTTTTTATTTTTTTTCTTGAGTATAATTAATATTCTGAATTTGAGGACATGGAACAGTCGGTTGAAAAAAACAAGAGTACTATTATATTTTAAATTCAATGAATTGCAAATCCTTTGATTTGATGAATTGCAAATCCACTAACTGAAAATAAGAAAAGTAACTGCTGCAGAAGAAGAATGCAAACAAAGCAGAATTTAGTTCTGAGGTCACTGGAACCAATCCATGAGGTACATGAGGTACATGTGTTCTATAGAGCTCCTTAAAGTTATTGAAAGTTCTCTTGCTGATGTGTTAGCATAGCTTCAGAGCTTGGAACCTTCTGGATGTCTGCCTGCTTTGACTAGAATGGTAATGCCTCTGTATTTTGAGTCATCGTTCTATTGATCGGTGAATGAAGTGATGCAACACAATTTTGGCAAAGGTCATTGCTGATCTGTTGTCTCAAGGAATTCATGACCACTAGAGTAGGGTTTGCACGGTTTAGTAGTGCGGTACTCAAGCCTTACAAAACTAGCCAACCACTATTTCTGATAGTACCGTTTGACAGTCATTGTGTTCACGATAAATTATTAAATTGTTACATTTTAAAAATTGTATTATCTTCGCAATATCCTATAGATTATAGACAGGTTCCCACACTACGTCATCAGAAACATGCATGTGAAGTTTGGCAACAGAAGTACTCTGTTTTTGTGGAGACTGGTGTGACGACAACTTTTGTCAATTAAGTTGCCCCCCCTCTCTCCCCCCCAGTGATTGAAAATTCCACCTGTTTCCACAATTTCTTTATGTATGATAGTTTGTGGTAAAATTCCATCATTTTATATCCAGGAAGTAAAGGCTATGAACCCATCTCATCTAGTCACATCGGCACTCGCCGTGTGTCACTCAGTTGAATAACTATAGGAACAAATGGTTATATCTCTTGTTAAAAATTTTTTTTTTTAGGGTTGTCGTCCCCTCAGTCAGGTGTGCCATAGTTTTCCATAGATTGTAGAAAGACGATCGCCATTCTGTGATGGGGCTAACTGCGTCCTGAGAACTCGGGTGCACGGGGCATTCTGATGGGATAGTAATGACTTTAGGGTGAACATATTTTTCGCCTTGTTTTTAACCCAGATCATTTGACGAAAGTAAGAAGATTGAAGACCGCAGGCCTACCTAGATGTGTGACATTGCTGATAAGATTACTTGTTTAAATCCTCTGTGTATGTCTGCTAGCATAGGCATGTGCATCACACATGAGAAATACATCATCAAACGAACACCCATGGTATCGTGATACTTTCATATCGTGAGGGAAGAATGAGGTACCGGGACAACTCTACTAGAGAGAGTCACACACATACTTATTTGAGTCTTTACCCAACACACCTTAGGTCTAGAATTCCAGATGCAAGCTACCTGGTGAAATAGGTCTGAAGGCCATATCTAATATTAGCTGATGCTTCATGGGGAAAAGAGATGTAACTCCCCAGCGTACGGCATGAAAATAGACTTTAGGCTCTGTTCTGTCCACGGTTGCTATAACGCTGCATTATAAGTGGCACCAAGAGAATCAACTCCGTTCATTGGCAATTTCGTTAAATCTAAAAGGTGATAGCTTTAACGTCTTTTTTAATCTGATTTAATTCTGAAAACAGTGCTATCTCTACAGGAGGCATCGATCGCCCATTTGGAACAGTGAAATGACGCCTGCCATAAACACACATGCGTAATTTCCCTCCGTAAAAAAAATACACAGTAATAGCCTCGCTTAAATAAACACAGCAATGTTTATGCCTGGCTTTATTATGATGAGTCGCTGTCTAATTTACTGTAATGGCGAGCAGCCGCAGAGAGGGAAGGGCAATCTAGTGATGAGATACCATGATTACCGAGGTTGGTCAACCGGAAAATGAAAAGACACTTCATTACAAGGAAAAGAAATGGGAAAAGGAAGTGATTAAAAAAAAACAACGGCGTCAAAGCAAAAGCTTCCATTCCCCTGATTGAATACATGTACATACGGCAGCTTTCCCCACAAACAATTATGTAATCGGGGGCCCTCAAGCATATTGATGGCTTGGGGAGGTTAAGGATCGCCATTCCAATCATCCGCGCACTGGTGAGGTCTTTTTAGTCTCATAAGTGGGGCTGTCAGAGTAAGTGATACTTTGAGGGAGTTGATTCTATGGATGTACCAGTGTCTTAAATTCATTGTGTGGGTTTTGTGGGTGGGGGTATTTCCAGCCCTTCACCCTAGCCATTTTTTACTTTGACCAAACAGATTTACCAATGTAGTGATCGGTTTTTTTTTAAATTTTTGCTATTATGAGTTTTTTTTGCTATGAATTCTTGAAAGATTTGAATGACTCTTTGCATTTACTGGACCCCAAAACTGGAGAACTGACTACTTCCTCTGTGAAATTATCTAGTAGCTTTTTCATTTTGATGTGGCTTAAAATCGTCTGTAGTACGTCAGTGCTACAGGTGAGCTATCGCACTGGATGATCCATCCAATGATGGACATAGAAAGGAAGTCTTAAGTACTTTGTGAAACGGGTACTTTATATTTTCCAATATACACTATCAACAGGTGTCCTTACACCCTTGTATCATTTGGAGGTCACAAAAAGAAAAAAATCCCAATTTGACTGAGATCTCAAGCTTATGTTCTATAACGATTTACCCATGAAGCATAGAGACAGATGATCCTAATCGGCGGCCAAACATTCAGAGCCAAACGCTTTTCAGCCTTGATAAAACTCATCAAAAAAAGCTGAAAGAAAAATGGTAACAAAGCCCCCTTCGCCCTACTCCCGCATTCCCACACCCCACCAGTAATGACTAAATAAAAACGTCTGCGTATTAGCAGATTAATTGTGGCTGTTGTACATTTTATGGACTGGCTAGAACGTGCCTCGATTCGCGACGCCACTCTTTTCAGCGTTCAGTGTTGTGGAATTCTTATCGCCACTACTTCCCTCTCTCTCAGTTCCCCCAGGATGTTCACAGAATTAGCCTGAAACAATAGAGAGGGATTTTGCCCGTGGTCCTGATGGCATTATCTTCCTATTTCCATTCCTCATACCCTGGCCCCTCAGCTCAAAGGAGATTGTTTTTAAGGTGGCTTTAGAGTGTGTAATGACTTGCTACATTCTTTCTTTATAAAAATCAATTCCAAACTCTGCCTTCAGCTAACACTTAGTATAACTTATAATAAGGTTTGTGTGTTCTCTGCCTTTCTTTTTAATCACAATGTGGTCTGAATTATTCTGCACACCCGCTCGTTTCCTGGTGTTCATGGCTATGCTTGGAATCAGGAAAATATTTGTGGTGGATTTGATTCACTGACTGAAGTGGATAAATTTGAAACTGGTTTGAGGGACAAGTGCGTGCGTGCGTGCGTGCGTGCGTGCGTGCGTGCGTGCGTGCGTGCGTGCGTGCGTGCGTGCGTGCGTGCGTGCGTGCGTGCGTGCGTGCGTGCGTGCGTGCGTGCGTGCGTGCGTGCGTGCGTGCGTGCGTGCGTGCGTGCGCAGTTAGAGGACAGTTTATTTTTGGTCAAGCCTTTGTTGCTTATGTTATTATGATCTTCATTTATCTTCAAGATTTATCCTTTTGTCATAAAATAAACCAACACTGGCAGAATGTGACTGGATTATTCAGCATTAGCTTTAACGTTGCTTTATTGAATGAGCTTAGTACTTCATGTTCAACCCACAATTTCATAGCATCCAGGGATATAGGCAAGATACAGAGCACCATGTGAGACCACACCCTGGAAACGATGCTACTTGTCTCTCTCACACACACACACACACACACACACACACACACACACACACACACACACACCAAAAACAACCTATTCAGAGATGCTAATTAACTTGAACATATGTTTCTGGCTTGCAGGAAGGAACCTTATGTCTCTGGCTTGAAGGAAGACATGGAGGAATCCCACAAGGCCACGGGAAAAACAGGCAAGAGAATGTCTGAAATGTAAGCATGAATCTACCCTCCAGGAGGCAAAGACAGATGTTGCCGCGATTGAATTAAGCGCCGTCGTCTTTCTGCGCTCTCCGTTTTAAATCAATGAGCGCACCTCTAACACCACCTCAATGCTGTTGCTCATCCGGAAAACCTCCGTGGGTGGGGTTGATCCCAATCGCACTATCCATCTTCACCCCATCCAGCACCTCATGTATTGATGACTGTAGACCCGTATTGATGACTGTAGATCAAGAGCAATACAGGAAATCACCAGCCGCTGCGTATAGCAGGGTCTCCTTCAAGCTGCAGTAACGTCTGCAGAACAGAAAGCAACGACTCGTTTACCACCGCGATTATAACGGCAGTGCTTTTCAGCAAAGGTCTGTAACGGCATATCATGTACTGCTTAAGCACAGAAGGTGTGTTGTGTAAAGCACAAATATTAATGGCTTGTAACGGGCCTCTGCAGCAGCATGTAAGTACCGAAACCTCCAGCTTGAATAAAAGTCGCTTCTTTGAACGTACAATAATTGGTTAGAGAGGTTGATTGTTTATACCCTTAAAGCACTGATATTCATCAGTTTGCTAGTATACTCTGCTTGGGTGCACACGGGCAACTTAAAAAAATTCCCCTGTCTACAAAAATGATTCATGGCCGCCAGCCAAAACCATGCCATGAATATTTATGTGAGCACAAAGTTATGATGAGAAATATATTGTTAGGTTCATCTTAATCTGTCTCAGAGGCAATCTAGTGTAACGTACAGTGACGATTGAGCAACCAGATTTATGCTTATGATGGGTACATGCTTAATGATATCCATTAAAATTAATTTTCTAAATCAATATTTTAAGGTCTGTTGACTCTTATTTCACAAACAAACAAATATTTCCTGTGGCACAAAAGTTATACTGCTTGTTCAAATTACTAGCGTAGTACTCTCGACCACAGACTATTGCTCTTTAGAACAGTTGAAAAGGGAAGTTACCGTTTGTGGGATTTGTTTCTTGTAATTTAATTGGTTTCTTGTAATTTATTTGGTTCAAACAAGTTTTCCATCAGAGTGTGGAGTGTGAGTTTGCCTGAATCCAATAGCTCATATACACAAGATCATTATTGCTCCGTCCAATGGTTTATTAGGAAAGCACGTATGTGGAAGTTGGGTAGACTTTTCTTCAGAGTGTCAGTCCGGTGAGGCTCATGCATATACCATAAGGTCATGAGCCTGACAAATGGGGCTGTTAGCATTGTACACTTTTTCCCCTTTTCACTGACTGAAGTGGATAAACTTGAAACTGGTTTGAGGGACTAGCAACCGAATAAATGTGTGTGTGTGCACTTTGGCCTGGTGGTTCAGTGTACAACCTTTCCCAAAACGGTTGTACGCTGAACCATCGGGAACCTCTGTAGTTTCTGACAAGCGTTCCTGTGTCTGTGTCCACCGAACTTTGAGAACGGCGACAACGAGAATATGGGAGCGAGTGACAAAAGAAATCGCTGACGTAATTTTGGCACGCGACGCTGTAAACTAAACGACAGTCACTGCAACCATCGCAAGCCTGGAGCAGGTTGAAAACAATCGTTTAGTCCTGTATTGCTTTTATTGTTGTGTGACTATGAGATGCACATCGATGTTTGTTACAGCTTCTCTCAGTCAATATCTATGTTATTAGCAAGGAGCTACCGGGTATATTAAAATGGCAGTTGGTATGCTCGGCATATGACGAATTGCAGGAAGTTTGCGTTTGACCAATAATGATGTACTGGACTGCTAGCTTCACCCCATAGTTCCTGGTACCTTTGGTATCTTTCAGGAGGAGCAGCACAATTTAGTTTGGTACGTTTTCTGCTGCCGATGGAAAGGCATACAGAACCTGTGATCTGGGTTCCACAGTGTGGTGTGCTTTGGCGATGGGAATGGGTCATTAGAGTAACAGTAAATTAATAGAACTCAACCCTGAGCAAAACCCATAATCAAAACTTCAAGGCACAGTTTCACTAAGGGAATGCCCTGCTTACAGAGTAAACCGAGGTCCTGACACTCCCTCACCACCTCAGCTGATGCGTGGTAAGCGTTCTGGCGCAAAATGGCTGGCTTTCCCCCCTTCATCACTGTAAAGCGCTTTGTGTGAGAAAAGCGCTATATAAAAGCAAGTTGTTAGTATTATTATTATTTTTATTATTATATTGGTTTGCCATGCAAATGCGTTTATTAAAGGCAATGTCACTGACACGTTGAACCCCAAACGTATTTTTTTAGTAGAAAGCTGGCAACCCAGGGGGCAGGTACAAGAAACAGGTCATTAGGATATCATGCCCTGTGCCACCCACATTTTGAGAAACGCAACCGCATAGCGCGGGTTAGAATACGACATATCTCATCCTGCATCCACGCAGGAAAGGCGCTTAAGCGCATGACTTAAAGGGATATTTCACCTTAGTGTAAGTCATTTTGTGGAGCCTAGCCCATTATATTTGCATAGCGTGAATACTAGCAACATCAGCGATCCCTGCTGACCGTTAACGGCATCCCCGGGGATTCATTCGGGACCTCACCAAAATGAATCGTTTTGAAGCACACACTAACTACTGCCGATAATACATTGATAAAAGAGAACACGGCGGTGAAAATATACATGTTTTGATATTTAATGTAGTTCCAATGTTTTATTACCTTTTAAAAGAAAAAGAAGATGCAGCAAAAACCTTTGTTATTTTGTTTTATTTTAAGAATCCTTTCATACGATAAAGTTGACGTCAATTCACCAACTGTAGTAGGCTACCGTTAGTTGTAGTTTGTAGTTTACTTCATAATAAAACTAAAAATCAAACTACGGCTTGTTGTATTTCTACGCAGTAGCATATCCTAAATGAGTTCCACTATTATAGCTAATTTAACGGTGACAACATCTTATAAGCTCAAAACAAACACGTACCTTTTCACCGTCGTGTTCTCTTTTATCGATGTATTATCTGCCGTAGTTAGTGTGTGCTTTAAAACGATTAATTTTGGTGAGGTCCCAAAAATGAATGGGAGTGACTGGGGACCCTGACAACCGGACGAACGGCGATGCCGTTAACGGTCAGCAGGGATTGCTGATGTTGCTAGTATTCACATCATGCAAATATAATGGGGGCAGGCTCCACAAAATGACTTGTCACACTGAGGTGGAATATTTCTTTAAGTTGGCCATCTCTGAATCCATAGTGAATGAGACGAGTGTGCTCTGTCCTCAGCTCAAGCAACTGGAGTGCAAAGAGAAACGTACAATCTGCCTTTGCAACACAATGGTAGTGAATCTGGGAGTGAGTATAGTGAGCCATGGAATTAGTCAATGATGAAGGCAACACGCATGTGGAACTTTGATTAAACTTAAATGCAAGTAATGCTTGACAAAGCAATGCGTGTTATATTGGGAAACCAGTAAAACCAGTAGGTCAGTGACTACAGTGACATCAGCACAGTATTTCAGATAATGCTCCTGATACTGGTCTAGATTGGCTGTTTATGAAAAATGATGGCTGTTCATATACCTGTTTTTTTAAGTTCTGTTAATGACATTTTCTGATAACTCCTTTGAGAGAGCAGCTCACCTTTTCACAGTGTGTGTGTGCGTGCATGCGTTTGTGTGTGGGTGGCTTTCTTTTTCTCTCTTTTGGAAAATAGCTTCTTGTGAACAGTTGTTCTCATTATCTTGTAAGAATGTTTTTTTTTTTTTCCTTCTTAAACTGTGGCAGTACTTTTTCTGTGCAGAAATTGCATTATTTTCATCATCTGAAGTGTGAGCTTTTTGGGTTTGTCATGACAACAAGCTCAAGAGTAAATTATGACCCAAGATTCCATGAAGAATATAACTTGCAGGTGTATGTATGGGGGTATATTTCAAATAAGATGTCCATGTGAATTTGGAATATACAGTATTATACCATTTACTCGCATGCGAAATACTGGATTTAGGTTTCTTATTGGAATAAGGGGTTTACGTGACTTGTCAGAGTTGGAATACGTGAAGACTTGACAAGTGTAGTCAGTGGCAAATAGGCAGTCGCATCTATTGAGGAATTTTAGCATCAGTCCTGGTTGAAAGATCCAGTTGGATATATCTATTAGTATATTAAAGGGATAAGGGAGATCTGCATTCCAGAGAATTACTGATTCAAATTAATACAGAATATCACATCCTCAGTAGGCTTCTACTTAGTGTTAATTTTGGCTTGCATCTGGAGTAAAACGCGTTCTCTTAAAAGTCAGTCCACTGGAATGAAGATGCAAGAGCATTTAAAATAAAAATGCTCCATTCGAGTACAGCGCCAGAATGTACTGCAATCAAAGACACCATCTTAAAAAAAATATATATAAAAAATCTAGGACTGCTCCACTTCAGAATCCTTTCATGAAAGACTTTCATTACATCTTTTTTTTCCTTCAGTGATACAAGAAGGCTTTGCTTTTTTCATGAACTGGATAAGAAAAATGCAGCATATTAGAATGTAGAATTTTCTCAAGCTTCTCTGGTTTTTATATTAAAGGGACCTCGCTTGCCTTCTGAACTTCTATTCCCACGCAACCGGCTCCTCACGTATAACCAGATGCCACTCTGCCCTTGCACACCCCCCAGCTTTTCTATTTTATTTTTGTGTCTCCAGCTTTTCTTGGCCAAGTCTTCTGTGACCCGGCCCAACAATAGGCCTGGACTTTGCACAGAAATAATAATAATAATAATGAAAGTTAATTAGCTTCCTTTGCACAACTTTTTAGCCGAGACTGTGCCCCTCAGAACAGTAGCATGGCAGTTCAAGGCATCAAAAAGAGTGAATGCAAAAGCAAGAGAGAGCGAGTGGGAGCGAGAGTACAAAAACGAGAGAGAGAGGGAGCGTGAGTACAAAAACCAGAGAGAGAGAGCGAGAGTACAAAAACGAGAGTGAGAGAGCGTGAGTACAAAAACGAGAGAGAGAGAGCGAGAGTACAAAAACAAGAGAGAGAGAGCGAGAGTACAAAAACAAGAGAGAGAGAGCGAGAGTACAAAAACGAGAGAGAGAGCGAGAGTACAAAAACAAGAGAGAGAGCGAGAGTACAAAAACGAGAGAGAGAGAGCGAGAGTACAAAAACGAGAGTGAGAGAGCGAGAGTACAAAAACGAGAGTGAGAGAGCGAGAGTACAAAAACCAGAGTGAGAGAGCGAGAGTACAAAAACAAGAGTGAGAGAGCGAGAGTACAAAAACAAGAGTGAGAGAGCGAGAGTACAAAAACCAGAGTGAGAGAGCGAGAGTACAAAAACGAGAGTGAGAGAGCGAGAGTACAAAAACAAGAGAGAGAGAGCGAGAGTACAAAAACCAGAGTGAGAGAGCGAGAGTACAAAAACCAGAGTGAGAGAGCGAGAGTACAAAAACCAGAGTGAGAGAGCGAGAGTACAAAAACCAGAGTGAGAGAGCGAGAGTACAAAAACCAGAGTGAGAGAGCGAGAGTACAAAAACCAGAGTGAGAGAGCGAGAGTACAAAAACCAGAGTGAGAGAGCGAGAGTACAAAAATCAGTGTGAGAGAGCGAGAGTACAAAAACCAGAGTGAGAGAGCGAGAGTACAAAAACCAGAGTGAGAGAGCGAGAGTACAAAAACGAGAGTGAGAGAGAGAGAGTACAAAAACGAGAGTGAGAGAGCGAGAGTACAAAAACGAGAGTGAGAGAGCGAGAGTACAAAAACGAGAGAGAGAGAGCGAGAGAGCGAGAGTACAAAAACGAGAGCGAGAGTACAAAAACGAGAGCGAGAGAGCGAGAGTACAAAAACGAGAGAGAGAGAGCGTGAGTACAAAAACGAGAGCGAGAGAGCGAGAGTACAAAAACGAGAGCGAGAGAGCGAGAGTACAAAAACGAGAGCGAGAGAGCGAGAGTACAAAAACGAGAGCGAGAGAGCGAGAGTACAAAAACGAGAGCGAGAGAGCGAGAGTACAAAAACGAGAGCGAGAGAGCGAGAGTACAAAAACGAGAGCGAGAGAGCGAGAGTACAAAAACGAGAGCGAGAGAGCGAGAGTACAAAAACGAGAGCGAGAGAGCGAGAGTACAAAAACGAGAGAGAGCGAGAGTACAAAAACGAGAGAGAGCGAGAGTACAAAAACGAGAGAGAGCGAGAGTACAAAAACGAGAGAGAGCGAGAGTACAAAAACGAGAGTGAGAGAGCGAGAGTACAAAAACGAGAGTGAGAGAGCGAGAGTACAAAAACGAGAGTGAGAGAGCGAGAGTACAAAAACCAGAGTGAGAGAGCGAGAGTACAAAAACGAGAGCGAGAGTACAAAAACGAGAGTGAGAGAGCGTGAGTACAAAAACGAGAGAGAGAGAGCGAGAGTACAAAAACAAGAGAGAGAGCGAGAGTACAAAAACGAGAGAGAGAGAGCGAGAGTACAAAAACGAGAGTGAGAGAGCGAGAGTACAAAAACAAGAGAGAGAGCGAGAGTACAAAAACAAGAGTGAGAGAGCGAGAGTACAAAAACAAGAGAGAGAGCGCGAGTACAAAAACGAGAGAGAGAGAGCGAGAGTACAAAAACGAGAGTGAGAGAGCGAGAGTACAAAAACGAGAGTGAGAGAGCGAGAGTACAAAAACCAGAGTGAGAGAGCGAGAGTACAAAAACCAGAGTGAGAGAGCGAGAGTACAAAAACCAGAGTGAGAGAACAAAAACGAGAGAGAGCGAGAGTACAAAAACCAGAGCGAGAGAGCGAGAGTACAAAAACGAGCGAGAGAGCGAGAGTACAAAAACCAGAGTGAGATAGCGAGAGTACAAAAACAAGAGTGAGAGAGCGAGAGTACAAAAACAAGAGTGAGGAGCGAGAGTACAAAAACAAGAGTGAGAGAGCGAGAGTACAAAAAGAAGAGGGAGGCGGAGAGAGCCACAGATTTGTACTTTATTATTACTTGAATCCCTGAGCGCTTCACGGAGACTTGGAGTGGTTTAATATCGATCCGTGTGCGGTACCGCTTGCTCCCCATGCAGGATGTCTCTGTCCCAGGGTGCTGTCGGTGGATGCTTGTTCAGTGGAGAGTTTCTGATCGCATGGCTTTACCCACAGATCCTTTTTCCTCAAATTGTACGATTCTGTAAATGCACATTCAGAAGGAGTTTCTCAGGTACTATTAAACTAGTATTATAAATTAACCACCCTGCATTTTTACAACTACAATTGAAGAGTGTTTTTCCAAAACTCACTCGGCCTACTTTTACCGAATGTTGAGAATCAACTTTTTTTTTTTTAACTTTAAATTGGTGTTTTTTTTGTCATGCAAAATCACATTTTTATACTCCCTAAGAATAATAGTGTAAAAGTAAAGCTGAAATATGTAAATATTTGTCTGAAGAATTATACCTACCAAACTGGACTTGTGTGAGGTTTGGCAAAAACACATAAATGAGATTATAAATCAGTTTGCGCAGTAACATCAGTTTTATTTGATCATTACTGTGCATCGCTACGAAGCAAACGATTGGGTTTGAATTATTTTTCTGCTACACATTTTTTCATATACCTTTGCTTTACAAGTGTAACATTTGAATTATGTTGAAAAAACACAACTACTATAAATAGTGTTGATATCAGCCATTTCTAAGTAAGACCAATGTAATTACACTGATCTATTAAAAATTATCTATTACATTATTACGGTCAAGGAGTTACTGGGACTGCTCTGGTTCTCTTTAGTTGATATTTCCCAGACTGACATCCCATATGACTGACCATAAGCTATATGTACTGTGATTAGCAAGGACAGAAATATCTCTGAGCTTAAAGCAGTCTGTAACTGGAGTGCAGAGTAAAAAATTTATAAGTCAAAATCCACTTCCAAAATCCCATTAGAGCCCCCATATACAGTACAACTGCCATCATTTTGAGTGCATTTTATAACTTTTTTGTTAGATGAACAGAGGATCAGATACCCTTTCTTTGATTGCTTTGTCACCTATCCCAACACCCCCCCCCCCCCCCCCCCCCCCCCCCCCCCCCCACACACACACACACACACACACACACACACACACACATAATGATAATGAAGAAATGACTGTTGCCAGTACATTTTGAAAGCTGCTATGACAACAACACATTATGGTAAATTATGTATGACAATGGAAAACAAACAAAATGTTTCTCTCTTTGTGAAAGAGTTTTAGGTGCTGGACTGATGCAGATTGCAACTAAAAGTTGACTTGTACAACACACAAAGATAAATAGAATTGATTTAATAAGCCAAAGTGACTGAAGAAATCCTAAAACAATGTCAATATGAATTACAGTAACACAGTGCAATTCACAATCGGTTGGGAGTTCTTCTCCTGCCACTGCTTGAGATTAGTCAACACAGCTCTCTGAAATTGATTTAGTTTATGGAAATAATATTTTGTCATTCAATCATGCTACTCAAGCAAATCTAAAACACAGACAAATCTCTTTCAAAAGTGCTTTTGAAAGTGGACTTGGTAATAAACAGCAGTATTCTTTGCTAAAATGGTAGAAAACCAACACGACTTATACAGGATTTGTAATCGCAAATGCTTTATTGGAAATGTTTATTTTTGCTGGTTCCTGCTGGTTGGGTTAAGAATCCGGCTGGTTTACACGTGTGTTCAGTTTATTCAGCACAAACTGACATTCTTCCACAAACTGACATGCTGTTTGGCATTCAGGAGCTCAGTACCAAACACCACCTGTTTGTGAGGAAGATTAACTTAATATGTAGCCCAAGGTATGACTGATCTTTGGCACAGAGATATGGACTGAACAATCATGCGCTTTGGGGGGCTATAAGCAGGCATTGATTGAATTCAGGCTAATTGTAAAAATTACTTTTTACTTTTCTTGTGTACAGACATTTACTCGCATTTAATCCACTTTCCGCAGCAGTCTGCAATTTAACTATAGGAGACCTTGGAGTATTACCCTGCCACAATAATCTGCTTGGAATTAAGTAGTCAAACAACAGCCGGCAACAGGGGAGAGGTGCCTCCATGCAGCGCTTTCCAAAGCACTTGACAAAAACGCCTGTCACCAACTCTCATGTCCCACAGAAGCATATGAAATAATTCCATAGGCACCGGTTAAAATATCAGCAGCAGTTCCCCACACCTCACGCGCATGGTGTTAAATATAGAAAAATAAAATAAGAACCCAGGTGCACAGTGGGTAATTAAGGTGCACATTGTTTAAAGCACAAGCAAGCAGTCTCCGAATCACTCATTCCTTTTTTTTCCTTCTTTTTTTCTTCTGAAAAAGCCTTTTGTTTCCGAAGTGGCCCCTCACGAACCTGTGGTCAATGTGCCGTTCCAAAGCCCAGGAGATGTATTGGAGGAGGAGTAATGGCACGGAACGGCAGTGTGGAGGCCAGCGGTCATTAGAGAGAATGACTGCACACCCCCCTCCCCACACCCCCTGCTGCTAGGAGACATTATAGAAAGGTTACGGAGACACCGGAGGAGGTGAACGGATCGGGGGTGGGGGGGGGGGGGGGCGATGACAGCGTGTCCCCTGGCTGCACGGTGAGGCCCGGGGCCTCACGCCCGTCACTCAACAGGTACGCAGTGAGAGAGAGCTGCTCTCTCCGGTGGTAGGCAGGTGTAGGGGTGGTGGGAGAGCAGGTAAGAAATAGGCCTGTGATTGATAGAGGTGGTGGGCCACGCTGGCAACCGCACCAATTGCGAGAATAAACTGAGGACGCCTGGCAAGAGAGAGTCTCTCGCTCTCTCTGGGGCAGTTGCACTGTTTTGCCTGTCACTGCCAATTTTATTTTTGATTGGCTGTGTGAACCCACACTTGTATCTACCCTTGGCGGAGCACCCCGTTGCAGATGGTCGGGCGGCGGACATTATGTCGCGAAGGACTCCAACCGATGTGTGAACGCTCGGCAGTAAGCGCAAATGTTGTGATCGACGGCAACACATTTTCATATAATAAAGTATTGTATCCAAGTACTGCACTACCCAAACATAAAGACAAGCGATAGGACTTGGTAACGGATTGATTAAAGCCATTGGATTTCTGCTTAGCTAGAGAGTTGTGTGAAGTAGCTCCTTAACAGAATCTGGAGATGGTACAAAGAGGTGACCCTTGGAGTCTCAAATCCTTCTGTCAGGTGGTTCATCACAGTCTTATATTTTGGCACAAAGACAATAGATACAGGTTTCTTATTCTTCTTCAGAAGAACTTTATGATTTTGAAGTAGAATTCTTTGTGAAATATAGAGCTCATAGGCCTCGTTTATTAAACCTCCGTAGGTGTGCAGATATCTGGTTCTCTGGGGAGCGCGTACCTATAACGCATGTTGAATTCATCATGGTTTGCGAAACCTGCATATGTCTCTGTGCATGACATTATATCCCGATGGTTTTTTAAATTACGACTGCGCGCATGTCTCATAATCGACATAAACAAATGCCCCCATACAGCCACGTTTCATACGGGCGTCCACGTAAAGTCCACAGAAAAAGAAAAGGGCAAAAAAAAAAAAGATGTTTTCCTGAGTCAGAAATACAAATAATACTGCCAGAGGAACGGGCAAGGAAGCATATTCTGTTTGGTAGTGTGCGCAGTGGGGTATCCGGTCGTGCCAAAACGGAGGCTTGGCAACAAATCACTTATGCTGTCAACAGAGCTTCCTCCGAAGCCTGACGCTGAACAAAATAAAAAAATAAATAGTTTGATTTGACGATGGATGCAAGACACTGAAATTGCTCACCAGAGAGGGTATCGAGGAGAGCTATGCTGTTAGTCATCTCTCCACAGAATGCCGTTCATGCCCGTTCTTAGAGCAGGCTCGTCTCTCTCCAATGCAAAAACTTTGATCGCAGTAGTCTATAAAAAGTATTCTAATGCACTATTCACGTCCACCTCTAAGAAATGGACCGGAATATTATATGCCTATATCGAAGTACATTATTTTTAAAGGTAGTTTCACTGACGTTCTTTCATATAGTTAAAATATACTTGTTATTTTGTATCAAGGGAATTGATTTATTTCTGCATGTAACAAATGCTGCAAATAAACCATCGACTGTACATAAAAAGAAATAAAATCTGTTGCCAAAAGAATGTGATTACGTTCGGATAAACATAAGCTGAATTGCAGCCAGGACCCTCTGTATTACTATTTAAATGTACACATTCACCTAGAATCGAACTGTGTTTAAAATGCAATTTGCAGTAAAAAATGTATTTTAAATTTCACAATAGCCCAACCATGCAAACATTCATGAAAAAGCCACCAATAGACAGAACTCTCCTCCCTCCAGCGTTTCAGTGCTGTTTTCTCAACCACAAGGAGCTGTTCGTACCCTGTAAGATATTCAGTGTTAAATCAACTCTGATGGAATGCAAGTCTGAGAGAGTATACTCGAACTCTGTTAGAGTTCAATTAATGCTGAACGTTATATGTGCAGTAAATGTAAAAATGCTTCTCCACAAACGTAAAGTGTTTATGAAAGTGAGAGAGGTCACAGAGGAGTGACAGAATGCCAGGCGGGATGCATTGAAAATCAACCTCTCGATGAAAATGGAATTACATTTTTTTAAAGTAATGATAAATCACACTTTGTGTGAATAATAAGATGTGCACATACGCATCGGTTGATGAATGAGAACCTATGACTCCACTTAGCTGTCAGCACTTAAGAAACTTAATTTCTATTGGCTTTGGCAGACACCTCTGTTGCTGCTCTTGGAAGCACATTCACCCAATGCTTGCCCTGAAAGTTTATTATCCAAAACTGGGGACAAGTGAATAGTCCTGCTTGGATACTTTATCACTGAAGCTCTAATCTGAACTCCAAAGGCGTTTTATGTCACTTTTGTGAAGATAAGGCCGCTTCTCTTGGTTGCATTATATGCACGTAAGCAGGGTATAAAATGTACTTTTTAACTTTCTGGCCAGAGTGGCTTGTTGATTCTAAAAAATCACCAGCAATTTTCAACATTTTACCAGCCGCATTAGATTTACAATATAACACAGCCCTGTTGGTTACCGGTCAAAGTGGCTGCTAGAGTAAAAATCTTACCAGCCACAATCACCATTTTACCAGCATTTTCATACCCTGCACATACGGTTACAACAGCTACTGCAGTGCTCCAGTTCTACTTTGGCAACAATAACTACCGCTATAACTACCACTGCGGGTATAACAGCAATTCATATCATTGCCTCTGATATTAATGCTAGTCCATAAGCAGGACTATACAACACCGTAACGTAAATGTCACTTTTTGCACTTAGGTGAGTGCATCATCTTGTATAGCAATGGAATTGTTTTGTCCCTGGAACATAAATACTGTGAAATGTGCAGTCTCCGCTTTGGGCGCTCTTACCCGACTGCCTGCAGCCTTCGTCTAGGTGGCGAGCCGCACCCTCGCGCTTTCTGGGCTGTCCGCTATATTTAAACAAATCAACATAGATTTTACCGAATAATTTGAATAATTATAAAGTATAACATCTTTCCTTCTCGCTCTCTCTCTCTCTCTCTCTCTCACTCTTTCTCACTCTCTCACTCTCTTTCTCTCATTCCTTCTCTTCACACTCCCACCAGCCTGTTCTTGTGAGACGGTGATGAACAATATCTAACTGCTACTGCATTCTAAACAAGAAAATCTGTATACATGCGTTTCTTTGGACCTTTTGGAGGAGGGATGTAGGTTTTGCTTTGGGGGGAGGGCTTGGGCCCAAAAACTGTGATTTTGAAATCACCGGTCTGCTGTTGTATGTATACCTAACCCAACCCCCCACAATAAGAACAGGATGTATGTACTGTATGTGTGATGAGTGTGAATCTCCCTGAGGTAAGTTTGGGGATGTGATCTCCAGGATGATCTCTTCCCCCTTGGGGATTCCCCATCTTCTTTAAACAGAGGCAAAACACCTGAACAAGGAACAGTCAAGCAATAATACTAAGAAGAAGATAAAGGGACAAGATCCACAACAAAATATGAGACAATAATCACTGTTAAAAAGTGTGTTTATGGACATATTGCCCAAATGGTGAAATCCCAAGGGAGCGAGAAACCTGTCGAAGATCAATTAGAGAAGGTAGCACAGATGGTGTTCTTTTACTTTCAAAGTCCGCAAAGGAAAGCTTTGTCAGATGCCGCGGAATACGGTGAACGGCAATAACCGCTCCTGTTGCATATGGACATCATAACTGCAGTCATCCTCAGACATTCATATTGATATTCACATGAGGCTGCCCTGTCTAATCTGCATATTTGCCATACATCACACCTGGAACAAATAATTATCTGAAATGCAATAACCTTTTTAGGTGCAGGTAAAATTCTTGCTTATTAAAGATACTTTTAAAGCATTTATTTTCACCAATATTCAGAATTGAAATTGTTTGTGAACATTTTACATGTTGGTCAATAGCACCTTTGATATTTTAAAGGTTAACTGGCATCTAAAGAGTGCCTTTCAAAAATGTATTTCACCCAGGTTTGCAATTTTATATTCCCATTAATGTGTGAGGGTGTTATACATTTGATTACCCTATTTTGAATTAAAATAGGTTCTAAAGAGCCCAAGGCAACATGATGTGCTGTGAGTCTTTATGGGGAAAGGAGAGGATTCTTTTAGGATGTGTCATTGATTAGAGACCAGCCAGCCTGCCAGACTCTGGCAGTCTATGCTAAATGAAGCGTTGGGAGGGGAGGGGAGGGGAGGGGAGGGGTGTCCAAGCTGCTGAACAGGCCCTGCACAACACCTGAGAATATTGGATGGAGACGGGCAGCTGGCTTTGGGCAGGTGCCAGGTTGGCACGCTCAAGTTTGAAGACGGTGGTCAGTGGCAATACATCAGTGGCTCGCAGTGGAAATGAGGAATTTGGGGGGCGGGGGGGTGTTGAGTCTACACCTGTATGGAATCAATCTGGGGAGGGCCGACGCCCTGTAAACGTTTCACAGGTGCTGTGGCATATTGCTCATTACATATGGTCCATTTACAGCAAAGTGGGTTTTTGATGTCTTTTTTGTCATCTGCATGACATTGTATGAACATGACCGCCTTGCTCTGCTTCAGGGTTTGCACCAAACGCTGAGGCAGTGCATATAGTTCTGTACAATTTCCCAAACGAGCTCATTCTCTTACCGTTTTGCAGCCTGACTTATCGAAGGCTTATTTTTCGCTGTGTGAGGGTGACGCCTGTATCGCTCGCACCATCACCCGCTCTATTTTGGCGGTGTTAAGCGCTAAGGCTAAGCTAATCCTCATCAAAGCCAGTCTAAGGCTGAAAGTAATAAATATGAACCCAAGTTGCCCATATTTATGTTGGCGCACGAGGAGGATGTGAACGAAATATGGTTAAGAATGAGCACAACGTGTTGCAGATGAGTGACGCGGGTGCATCTACTTTGCCTTTAAAACTTACCACATGTTAAATGACTGACCAGGCATGTGATGAAGCTTGTCAATTTTCAGTTTTTTTTTGTTCACATTGATTCAGTTAGTCTATCAAATTTGACACTTTTGTGTCAAACACAGAGTTATGTGCAGTGATTAAATACAGTTGATCCGAGACATTTTAGTATTTTAGACCAGCGTAGGCTGAAAAGTGGTAATGGCAACGCTATTTTATGCCTTGTTTTTTTATGATTGCCGTGAGCAGGTGTGATAGGCACTGGTTCATTTGACTGCGGTCTGTCTCAGTGCTAACATATGGTACAGTTCTGTTTTAATTGTCTTAAATATTTACCTAGAAACAGTGGTGCTAATGCCGACACAACGTGCACCTGTGATCCCAGAATGCTTGACAGGGAGTTCATTAGAAACATGAACATTTTATTATTTATTAATAAAAATGAATGTAGGTAGATTCTCACCATTTACCTATAAACTAGATAGCATCTAGCACCGTATCAAGCCTGGTTTAGAAAACCACCACAATTTCTACCTCTACTACATGAACTGACATGCTATGCCAAACAGCACAGTATTTCTACAGTCTGTATGAATAAATACTTCCTGAGGTCTGTGCCAATTTCCATCTATGCCCCCGTTTTACTGACGGAACTTGAAGCAATTTTTTGTAGTTCTCTTTGTCAATCCCTTTTATGAATGTAAATTCATAAATTTCCTTTTACTAAGCTTGAAGAGATAAAGTATCTTAAGTCTCTACTTATAAACTTTATCTTTCATACCAGGAACCAGTTTAGTTTCTCTTCTTTGATCCCCTCTCCCCCATAGCCTCTATATATATATCTTGTAGTACGGTACCCAGAACTGCACACAGTACTCTTGTGTGTGGTCTGACAAAGGTATTGTTTAACATAAGTATAACGTTCTTGGATTTACACTCAATGCTTGGATATGTAATGTACAGTATGTATATGGACCGATGCATAGCTGCAGTATTACAATAACTTATTTTCTACCTGTGATAACGGCTTAACTTTACAAATCACACGATCAATTAATTGTAAATGGTAAATGGACTGCACTTATATAGCGCCTTTATCCAAAGCGCTTTACAATGGCCTCTCACTCACCCGTTCACGCACACATTCACACACCAATGGCGGCAGCCACCATGCAAGGCGCTAGCCTGCTCATTGGGAGCAATTTGGGGTTCAGTGTCTTGCCCAAGGACACTTCGACATGTGGACAGGAGCCGGGGATCGAACCGCCAACCCTGCGATCGGCGGACGACCCGCTCTACCTTCTGAGCCACAAAAAAACATTCAAGTGACTCATCAACAAGTGTTTTTTTTTTTCATACTTGTTTTCATGAATGTGACTAGAGGGGAATTTGCCCGTTAATTATTTGTACCTCATCGTACCTGAGGTCACACAGATTCATTAAATTGTTCTATGTGCTTTCCCATTGAATGGACTGTGTTTATACGACACATTGAGGTTTACTATTCGTACTATTGCGATGTATTGCACTAATAGTTTTATTGTCAGATATCTGTGTCATTGTGTTTTTGATTATAGTTGAGCCCTCAGGTCAACCCTCAGGCGACGTGCAATCTTGTGTGCTATTGATGGGTGTTGCGAGTCAGACCGCAGTGAAATCTCATGGGAATCGGATACTGATTTGTGTTGGCCTGTTCACATTCACACTCAAGTAATAACAAAGGTATGACCACCTATGTGTGTCCGTAGTTTGTGTCCTTTGTGCTCCTCAATTACACCCTACATTTGGCATCTGTTTGCATCACCAAAATGGCGCCCATCAGCATTGGTGGACCATTGTGTATGCGGTCAATTGGATACGTTCTGTAGTGGAATAGTGTATACTGACCTGCCGTCTGTTTCGTAACAGACAGTCTTATTGTGTTATGTATTACATGAGTAGAATCATGAGACTTCTGGGTTATACTGATATATGATGTGCCAATAAATTAATTATTAAAAAAGGTGTGAATGGTATTGACAATTTAGGTAGTGAACCCCATACATAGCTGATTCTGTCAGAACATGGACTCATCCGTATCTGTATCGAAGAAGCATTACAGACTGCTTCCTCAATCTATGACAAGGTGCCAGGGAGCCATTTTTTTTCTTTGACAATTTTGTTTGCAGTGAGCACTGTAGCAAGTAACAATGGATAAAGTTTTAAAATGCGATTCGACTGAGTTGACTTTCAGCCACGGCATTGAGACCACAAAGTGCTTTCTTCTCCCCAAACAAACGTGACGGACTTATTGGGTTCCAAATCACCGATATCTGAACCCAATAAATCCCTCCGCTCTTAAACACAGCCCGCAATGCCCAGCCCGAAACTTTAAAAGACAAATCAACGGCGCAAAGAAAGGAAGAAAAAATAAATAAATAAAAGGAAAACGGAACTCTCTTTAAAAATGAGATGTTGCTCCTGGTGTGCATTCTGCATTGAAATCATGTTTCAACTATACATATTTAGGTTGTTTTTTTTACTTGTACTGGAGTCATGGTATTATAGACATTTTAATGAAAGAAAGTATCTCAAGCACGTCTTTATGATGGCCTCTTTTTAGCTCTTTTTCTCTTCCAGGTCTATTCAATAGCCCCGTGGATGACTACTGAGCCCAATAACCTGAAACATGTGGTGCAAAGTTATCACTGTAAACGAGTCCATGAAGGGTTTTATTCTTTTATTTTTGTGAGTTCCTGCCCACAGAGTTCTTTAAAAAAAAAAATTAAAAAATAATAATAATAATTCTTAGCATTTCTACTTTGAGTCCTTCCACTTTTCAACTTTTTTAGCCGCTTTCACTATGAGGACACTTCAAAAAGACCCGTTCACACTTGCCATATCCATACAAAACACATCATGTTGCACATGTTGTAAATGTTTTTGATAAAATATATGGATGTAATTTTAATAAAATCTGCGTCTGATATATTTCAATTCCAGTTATAAAAATAGCTTTATATCAATATGTTAAGATAAGTAGCGCTATAGACAAGGCAATATTTTAGCATTCATGGAGCAATGCGTGTTTATGCATTTTCAAAAGTTATATGCTCTGCATCCCTATGTGCCACAAAGATGAATAGAAATGCAAATTGGATGAACTTCAGAGTGAATGACTTCAAATATGTCAATAGGGCAGGTCTAAAAACAGAATCGCTACACGCAGGAAATTAATGAAAGCTTTCATCTTTTTAACGCTGCTTTTTGGTACAGCGGTGACCATATGTGTCAGACATTCTTTAAATTAAACAACGTGACTAAAATGGAGATACTGTGGCATATTAAATGGTGCAATTGTGCCTCGAGGGAAAATAAAAAACGCATTTCCATTGTACAGGAAACCAAATTTAGTATTTGACTTTGTCTTCAGCTTATCTGAAACAAGTTTTCTAGATCTTGAGCTCACTTCCCAGTTTCCCTCCTTTTTTTCCCAGAGTCTACTTAAATGACCCATTTTTCCTGCAGATTTCCCCTGGGGCTTTTTGTCGTTTGCCACGTTTGACCACCTTGCCGTGGTCTGCTACCGTCTGCAGCTGCATTTAATTTGCGGGAGCACTGCGCGGTCCCCTTCTCACGGCTCCAAAGCATATATGACTAATCACACCAGCCATTTTAAACAACTTGAGCCCTGCCCGGCTATAAATCACCTTGATACAAGTGACTGTGCTGGTAATAGAGCTACAGTGTGTTCAAGAGAGAAGGGAGGGTGTCGTGGAGGGCGGGTGGGGTGAGCCGATTTCCTCATGGTCAGCAAGCCATTGTTTGTCAAAATTGAGTACTGGGACATATTGTTATCTAAACCATTGTTTGTTTTCAGGGTTTTTTTTATATTTTTTTTAACGGACCTAAAAGCAACTGCGATGCTTTTAGCAGTGGCTGAGACCCTTTCTCTCTCCTGTATTAGTGCTCTGTGTTGGCTGTATTGGCACCATTTCACTGATTTTAAATTTGTGTTGTGATTTCTATAGGAGAAAACCTCCCTTACACAAGGACAGCAATAGCCTCGCATTTCACCCAAACCCAGATAAGGATTCTGTGTTGTCACTGCTGGAGAGGACTTTGCATTCTCATTTCTGAAGACAGTCACTGTCCCGCCCAGTGGCGTAACTACATTATCAGCTCGGGGGGGGGGGAAATTAGGTCAGCAGGGGGCCCTAATATATGTCGCTAAAATACATTTATATGACCCTATGTCGGCGAGCCAGAGACATGCTGAATTCAAGTGCTGTCGGAATTATTGGAAATATGAGTCAGTTTCCGACATGGAAGTTGCACTTGAACAAACCTCCAAGTCATAGCCTAATTACAAGTAGGAAAAGTCTGAGATAATTTTGCTTCCCGAGTTTCCGAGTTCTCGAGTTGTGATGTTTCACCACCGACCTATTGCCTCTCTATCCTTCAAGTGCTCCTCAGAGCTCATATTTTCCAGTTGCCAAGTCGAAATGCCAGAAAATACGATAGATTCACATATGACAATGCAACCAGGCAGCAGATTATCATATGGTCATGTACACACAGCACACAAGCAGTAAAATATAGCTACTTATATATAATATATCATAAATGGCTCTCATCATAGGCTACATGTCCTTTCCTCTTCTTTATCATGCAGAAAGTGATAGCAGCTCTCCATGTATTTAATTTACAAAGAATCAAAATAAACATTTACTTTCTATACATCCATGTTTGCTGGTAATTACGATTTCAGAGCATGTGAATGCGTCAACCTCGTGAACTAGTTACGCTAGTGGTCCCGCCCCATGAGGTCACATGATGTAGGATCCCACAATATGCCTCTGATTGACTACCATGATTCACATCACCTTCTTGTTTCCTGGCCAATCTTTAACTACTGTGCCCATTAACTACTGTTTCTGCTTGAGCCTCGCCCAGGTCCCTCCAAAGACGTGGATGGGGCACCTTTTTTGGGGACAATGGATGCCAACTGCACCCCCGAGCTCCACCACATCTCCGTGTGATTGATGTCCGGTGCACTGTAAAAGCGAGCGATGAAGGAGAAGTTAAAAATAAAAACGGGGCTGGCACAATGGGGCCGCCCCCATGACAGACTTGAGTCCCAGGAACGGTCAAGATGCCCGAGTGTACGACACCGGTCTCTCTATGAGGAACAGAGAACAAATTCTGTCACTTACAGTTAATCTGAATACATTCTCAGTGTTTGAAAGCAAGCAATCTTGTACAAAAAAAATGGCAGTTGATGTAGCATGAAATATTAATCGGAGGCATCGCACTAGACTCCGCCGTCCCCTGATACGTCTTCATGAATGCAAGACGGACTTTGCGAGACCAAATATTGAGGTAAATTTCCGTTGGAAAGGCTGAATCACGCGGCAGGCAGCCAGGAGGGAGGTCACCTCTACGGCGCGTCGAAATGTCTCTGTCACTCCGCCCGGTTCTCAGCCGCGTCACGTTGTTAATAAATCGCCTCGGCACCAAGCGTATTCCTGTGGCTTTGTGACATTTAAAACCAGCGTGTGAGCGTGGCGAGTCTGTGTTTCAGGGCCCTGATGCATGGGCCTAATTTAGCCAGATGAGCAGCATTAGGTGCTAATGAGGACCGAAATGTTTTTAACCCTCAATTAAAAAACATTAGTAAAACATTAGAAGAACCTTTGACTGAAAGGGCAGATCAAAGTCAGAAAAAATATCTCGGCACTTAAAGACTCTGTTAAGCGTGCTCTTTAAAACGGTGTGTCTTTTAAACAATGTGATCCTCTTTCCCCCTTCTGATTACAAAATAAAGGCATGAAAGGTTGTGCTGAGAATGTGACCTGCCATTACACTTCTGATTTCAAAATAAAGGCATGAAAGGTTGTGCTGAGAATGTGACCTGCCATTACACTTCAGTGGAATAATGCTTGAGGGGGAGGCTGTAGTAATTAATATTCATCTTTTGAGTTTTGATGGGCAGGTCACAGAGTCTACAGGTTGTTGTATGTATGCGAATATACTTGAGATGAGGAGGGTGCTCTCTGAACAGGGAAGAGAAAGGATGAATGCCTTATTACTAAATGAAAACAATGGGGTGTTCTGGCAGGGGAACCTAATTCTGCCCACAACTATCGGGCTTATTACCTTTGTTTGTCGGTTAGATTACAAATTAAGCCATTCCAAATCATGCCTTCCTTCCCCTCAATAAGCTTTTCCATAAACTAGACGGAGGCTATAGCCTTCAACCAAATTTTTCATATGCTTATCTAAAATTTTAAATCTCCATTTTAATTAATTTTTTAGTATTACTATTCGTACCATTGTTTTGGTATGTACTCCCTAAATAACCAAGAACAAAAAAAAATTTATTTGCAATGCGACTTGCATGCCGACAGAGTAAATTCTCTACATGTGGTGTTCTGTAAAAGTAGCAGAAACACAGAGGTTGTGAATTATGTGCTTGCCTGACCTCTGCAATATAGCCATTGAAACACATTTTTTGATAAATACGCAGTAATAGTAAGCTAGGCAGGTATTGGAAAAAGTCTCAATCACAAAAACAATCACAGTGTGCCTCGGTATGCCCTCAGGAGTCGGTGAGATTAACTCCCAGCCAGTTCACAGTTTAACATTGATAACAATGGCGTTCTCATTTGATGGATTGTGAGTAATGACCCTGTAATGTAGCGATCCTGTGGTAAAGCAGTGCCGCGCCCAGGGAAATGCACGGCCGCGATGCGCCATGTAGAACCCCGCCGGCCGTGCGTCTGGACACGCCACGGACACGCCACGGACACGCCATGGACGCGCCCGGCGCGAAAGGAGAGCAGAAATAGCCGTGGAGCCGGCGCGGTGGCTTGCTGCTGCGTAAACAGGGTGGCGTTCTGGAATGAGATGCAGGAGCACTACACCGTGCGGGAGGCTTACGGGCTGGTCATTGTCTCCGAGAGGCAGCTATGCCAGACTGGTTACAGAGTGGTGCGATAAAGGCGGCTGCTGTGTAGAGCATATGCACGGAGACGAGCTCTCCAGCATGGGCGGGAGGGGTGATATATCACTAACCTCTCGCTGCCCGTAGGGTGTGGGGGAGGGGGAGGGGGAGGGGGAGGGGGGTGTTATCGACACTTTTTGGCTCTATTGCAGGGCCCCGGGCAAGGCTGGATGGGGCATTGGACGCAGGTGCAGAGGAAGGGCGTTAATAAGGGCCGCACGCCCCCCCCCCCTCTACCCTATCCTGCTGTGCTTTCACAACAACACTGTTGTCTGAGGTCCGGTCGCCCGGGGAAACCGTGGGCAGAAGGGCACCGTGCTGCCCGGCAGAGCCTGACCAAGACCAAGTTGACATGGTGCCGGGTGGTGGGGGCAGGTAGCAGTGGCATGTTGTAGTTGCCAGGGAAGAAACCTGCAAATAGACCCAAAAAGTCAGAGTTGCAGCAACCTGAGGTACCAGTAGCTGGACCCACCCACTGACCCCCCCCCAAGCACCATCTCACAATATCTGACCAATAAATTCAAGGCTTCCCCCTGCTGCAGGAGGACATAAGATTTTATGTCCTTTCTCACATGGGTTGTTGCCATAGTTATAATCTGTTGCAGCATGCTCCTGTTCACTGGCTCAAACTCGGGACCTTGAGGCATATTCATTCAGCAGCACATTCTGTACTAGGTCTTCCACCTGTTATTCAAGTTCAGGATTGGTTCTTTTTTTTTTTTTTAAACCGCCAGCTGGTGTCAGAGGTTCAACGGGCTCTTGTGAAAAACGGTTCATGTAAGAGACTGTGTGGACCGCACAGGAAAAAAGGTAATTTGTAAATCGGTGATTGCCGACGCTCCTCTTCCACCAGTTTTAGATTAGTTTTTTTATATCACGTTCCAGGTGGCCTTTCTTCTTTCACTTTTTGTATGGAAACCCGATTGTTCAGTGCAAAAGTGTTGCTGGTGCCGAACTACATACTGACAAACTCTTTTACTTTTGACAATACTGTCTTTTATTTCAGCGGAACTGTAGCCATAGGCTGCAGAGAGCATCCAGGCAGGTCCAGGTGGATATTATAACCAGGACCGGTGCCAGAATCCAGTGTTCTGTCATGTTCCACAGCTTTGCCAATGCAATGTAACGTGATCCTGCTGTTGCACACCCTGTGCCTTTGGTTTCAACTTGTCTACGGCTTATTGCTGCTTTACGGCAGGCAAGGTACGCTACATGGAAGAACTGTACGGGATGCTTTGCCTCTCAATAAAGCACAACCTCTCAATATATACTGCACCAATTACATTTCAGGCTTTTTCCGCCTTCTATCAGGCTCCAATTGTAAAACAGTGAGGAGAGCTGCACCAACGTTAGCTCCAGCAAAACATTCGGGGAATGACATTGAAACTTAACCTTGATGTTGAGAGAGTGCCTGTGTTTATCTTGTATAGCAGTACCCACTATGTATTTTTTTTTCTTTGCCAAATGAAAACGGTGACTGTAATTATGGTATCACAGGATTCTTTGGGATGGACATCTTACGTTTGCGTCTCAATGAAAGGGAGGGCCCTCTTATTAAAAATGTACACCCCATTCACATCTGCAGTACATGCCCAAAACCAAATAAGAGTAAAAAGGCAAATATGCCACCAGGAAAGCCTCATGTTGGAATGTAGTCGCATTTTACTTAACCACCCTTTGGTTAAGATGACAGGAATAACTTTACCTAGATTGTTTTCCCTCCAGTAACATTAAGATGACCTTGTAGTGAGCAAGCGCACAGAGAAATAGAGAAGAATACACTTCAACCCCATAATTAAAAGAGTTTCCACTAAAATACCAACGACATGGCAGTTTTAGCATCTGCGTATCCATATGGTCCATGCTTTAAGGTGATATTCTGTGATGATAAAAACAGGATGTGTGAAATGCACCTGAGCCAGTTTTTGTCCAAAAGGAAAAAAAACATATACGTACAATGTGGGTTGGAACAGGGAAATTAATTGTTCACTTTCCAAATACTGAATGAATACACAAAGAAATCGGCCGAATCGCGAATGGAAGCGCGAAATGATTAACGGGACCTTTTTTTTTCTTTTTTTCTTTTTTTCTTTTTTGGAAAGAAATGTTCAGATGGATCGTGAGTAAGCGGGTCATGTCATTTATGGCTGATTTCGTATCTGACTCATAACTCCTGATCTCATCATGATGGCTTTTTTACAGGCAAGGACGCTGAATAATGGAGCTTCAGACACTTCTATTCACGCGTCTTGCCGCTGCAAATCCTTTCAACTGATCCTGAACAGACATCAATAGAGGCTATACATATGCCTTCATTTTTCTTTTCATTACAAGTAAAAAAAGCCCCTTCAATGGCATCTTACCTATTGTTCCATGTGCATCTGTAGTGGAGAATGTGACATGGTTTTTTTGGTGCCCAGTAGAGACACTAGTATATGGAAGTAGGGGAAGACAGTCCAGATTGTGAATGTGTTGCGCAGGAGTGCATCTGAGCTCTGAATGGGTGTATAAGTGCAAATGTGTGCGTGCGTGCGCGCATGTGTGTCTACATGAGTGTGTGCACAAGTGGAATTGAGATCACACATCTGAGTTATTGGATGTATGCATGTGCGTATGCGAACAGTGTGTATACAAATGGAATATTTCTCCAATGTAGATTAAACCTAAAGCTGTCAACACTCCAAGTCTAAGATCAAATAAAGGAAAACATGGCTAACCCAAAGATTCAGCAACAAGTTCGGTAGTCAGTCAAACTTTCAAAGCAAACATATATATATATCTATATTCTTTAAGGGATATGTATTTCAGGATAAATTATGCAATAATCAATTTAAACACCTTTTCTGCTGAGATTAGTTCAGTGTAAAAGGACTTTGAGTGTCAGATGTGTGATGTTTTATTTATCTTTGCGTCAGAAACTCATCTTCTTGGATGTCCACTGTGGTTTTCAAGGCGCAGTAAAACTGTCGTGTTTTGGGTTGTGAAGCAAATTAGATTCAGATGAGATGTCTCGTTTTTTTAAAAATAACATCTTTGGAATAGTTTTCTGGAAGAATCCCGAGATTGCACTGAGCCAACACTGAGGGCAGAGAACAACATGCACTGGAATGAGGCCTAACTGTTGAATGCAGGTGGATATTTGGCAGACTGCATTCAATCCAATATAAATCAACACATGGACAGACCTGGAGGGTAGATGCCAATCTTCTGTGATTTGATGGTTTAGGAGAACACTAGGATCATGGCATAGCTATATCACAATAATATTGTATGAGAAAAAACATCTGGCAGGCATCTGAGTGAGGTTCTGTGTGGTGCTATGGCAGAACCATGGTTCTGTGTGGTGCTCTGGCAATACTGAGTGAGGTTCTGTGTGGTGCTATGGCAGAACCATGGTTCTGTGTGGTGCTCTGGCAATAATGAGTGAGGTTCTGTGTGGTGCTATGGTAGTACTGAGTGAGGTTCTGTGTGGTGCTATGGCAGAACCATGGTTCTGTGTGGTGCTATGGCAGTACTGAGTGAGGTTCTGTGTGGTGCTATGGCAGTACTGAGTGAGGTTCTGTGTGGTGCTATGGCAGTACTGAGTGAGGTTCTGTGTGGTGCTATGGCAGTACTGAGTGAGGTTCTGTGTGGTGCTATGGCAGTACTGAGTGAGGTTCTGTGTGGTGCTATGGTAGTACTGAGTGAGGTTCTGTGTGGTGCTATGGCAGAACCATGGTTCTGTGTGGTGCTATGGTAGTACTGAGGGAGGTTCTGTGTGGTGCTCTGGCAGTACTGAGTGAGGTTCTGTGTGGTGCTATGGCAGTACTGAGTGAGGTTCTGTGTGGTGCTATGGCAGTACTGAGTGAGGTTCTGTGTGGTGCTATGGCAGAACCATGGTTCTGTGTGGTGCTATGGTAGTACTGAGGTAGGTTCTGTGTGGTGCTCTGGCAGTAATGAGTGAGGTTCTGTGTGGTGCTATGGTAGTACTGAGTGAGGTTCTGTGTGGTGCTATGGCAGTACTGAGTGAGGATGTTTTTACGACCCATTCCTTGGGAGACTGACTTTCCCTCAGATGGATTGTCCATCCCACAGGTGACACTAGTCCCACCAGCCACACTAAACAAGTGACTATAACTTTCTGTGTGGGTCAGTGTGAGGGCTTGCCCCACCCTGTGCAGTGATTTTTCAGTCTGACCACACTGTAAAAAATTTCCTGTAGAATTTACAGTTAATTACTGGCTACTGGTTGCAGTAAAATAAAATACACAAATATACAGTAACAGTACTGTAAATAAATGTAATACATATATATATATATATATATATTCTTCTAATTTTTTTTACTTACTGCATTTTTTACTTTACTCTTTAGCCAGTAGAGATACTGTAAACTTACAAAAGGAATTTGTATTTATTTATTTTTATTTCTGTGTATTTTTGGTTTTTTATTATTTTTTACTTTTTTTAGTTTTGTAAAGTACTAAGTAGATTTAAAAAACTTATGCTTTATTAAATTTATTAATTAGCTTGTATTTTTTTTTTACTTACTGTAATTTTTTTTTTTTACTACTAGCTATAAGATATTGTAATAAGTAAAAAATATAATATTTATATTACATGCTGTATTGTATATTATTTTTTTTTACTTGTTTTATTTTTTTTTTCTGTATACTTTTTTACTTTTTATTTAGACAGAAAGCGGGTGGCGAGAGGGGGGGGGGGGGGGACTTGGGGGGGGGGGGTGTTGTGAACTTAACTGCAACACACATTTGGCCCGTGCTTTTATTTTCTGAATTAATTCAATGATTTATAATTATAGTAATTTTGCTCTTTAATGATGCACTATAGTGAGGATTGGGCATGCACTGTACCCAGCACTGCAAGCATCTCTACTCCACATGGACTGGACAACCCTGCAGTGTATCTTGATATTTGTAGGGGCAATAAAGCAAGCCACACATTGAAAGAGTGCTAGCGGTTTACCGTAAGATATTCCGTTCGGAAGCACTAATACGGACTCTTGATTCATCGTGCAGAAACCGAACCCATCCACGTTGACAGACAAACTGTGCCACAGAGCAAAAAGCACAGTGTGACGCGGGGAAAGAGTGACTGCAGTCTTCCATTCCGGTAGCGTGGCCAGGAATGTTTAGTGACGGCACCCGGAGACTGCTGCAGAAGTGCGGAAAAATGAAACGGGATGTGAAAGCTCAATCAGACTCTAAATAGTGCAATAGGAGAGCGAGAGAGGGCTTGGCAGCAGGACAGAGACAGTTTCCCAGCCTTGCCTTGAGACCGAGTTTGTCAATGGTGCATACAGCAGGCTGCAGATGAGATGCTGGGACACTGAGGGGAATAAACTGCCAACAATTCAAATGTTAATTTTCTCTTCTTCCCCTTGTGCTGCTGCAGCCGGCTGCGTGGCCCCGCAAGAACTCCCAGCATGCCGTGTCGGCGCGTTCGTGTCAGACGTACTCGGGAGACGGCCCCCGGTCTCCGTGGTGGGATAAAAAGCGCGGCCGCCCGTCGTGGCCTCACACCTTGCTGCACATCTCGGCGTGTCGGATGCTCCGCTGGGTCCGACTGGGGCTCAACGCTCCCTGTCCACCCTCCTCCCCCCCTCCCCTTCCCCCTCAACCTTGCCTTCCCTCTCCCAGGCTGAGACGGTGCCTAGCCCAAGGGAGTACGCTGTGCGGTTTGCTCAAACAGCCAGGAAGAAGTTGACACGGGGGCTTTAAATGAATGAACGAACCTGACATGTTAAAATCAGGGACGATAACAAGCAGGAGGCCGTGATTCCCACAGGGCCTGCCCAGGCCGGCTCCTCTGATTCGGAAGACCGCTCCATTAAAATCATAATTTGCCCCCCAGACAGCACATAAGACACGCAGTCCAGAAAAAATGTGCAAAAATGTTTTCAACTTCCTTGAAAATTCTGGGCTCCATGCACGGGATCAGATATAAGGCTTTTAAAAAAGTGTTTAATTCCATTCCAATTTAAATGGAATCGTAAATATAATTTTCAGTTTGTTATAATGTCGGCTACCAACATCTTCCCGCTTTCCCGCATCTAAAAGGTAGTCAAAATATGGTTAAAACATTTATATTATGACACCGTAAAATAATGCTCAACGGCTTTGTTTGATTTTGCCGAAATGGGATTTTTTTTCTAGGCCCAGCATATGACCAGTAAATAAATAAAGATGCAATGTGTTCCACCTGTGACCATGAAAATAAGCGCAGGTGCACTGATATTCATTGGATATCACATTCTAATACTTAAGTATTATCAAGGCTGTCAGAGGTGCATTGTGGGAGCATGCCTTGGGGATAAGTGTGAGCCCACATGCCAGCGACACAATCGCTACCTGGAAAATGAACCGCTCCCCTCAGACCCCAATACACATGTTGTTGAGGCAATTTCAATATATTGTTCAGTGGTGCTAGGCCTTTGACCATGTTCCCACGGATGTCAATTACCCATCATACTTTGCTGCTTGTTGTATACCTCAGTCTCTGCACAGTGTAAAAGACATGACATTTGTGTCATCCGTCTGAACGCTCAGCCATACGAAACATGTTCTTATACATGCACAAAGAAGGCCTAGACTACACAATAGGTGGATATACTGTATATATCAGTTTTTTTTATCAAATACGGCATCATTCATAAGACTGGGGTTAGAACTAATTGGAAGTAATAAAATGAGGTTATTAAATCAGACTGTGCCTCTTGGCATTGTACCATGGTGACTGTGCATGCATATTGAATAGGTCTGCAGGTCTGACAATAGGTGGCTATCACTGTCCCCACTGTAGTTTTTACTGTTGAAGAATAAGAGGAAGGCAAGGGGGTTTCATGACAAGCCTCAGACTCATGATATATCACTGTGCGATGCCACCGACCAGCTTAGGATGTGCCCACAATATATCACAAAGACTCAGACTCATGATATATCACTGTGCGATGCCACCGACCAGCTTAGGATGTGCCCACAATATATCACAAAGATTTAAAATAAAGTACATTCAATGTATGACAATGCTGCTGCTACTACTACTATGATATGAGTAGCCTACGTTTTTCAAGTAGCCTTACGCAACGCAAATGCGTGTAACACACAGCCAGTCATTTAAATTAATAAGCAGGTTAAATCTAAATTAAATGTTTATTGTTTGAGCATCAAGTAGTAATGTAGCATATTTTTTAAAATGCCAATTTAATGGAAGTTCAGTTCTGAATTTAACCAAGGGCAGCCATTTTGGAGACAATAACCCCGTATACAGAGTATTTATTATTTGTCTTAGCCAGTTGCAGATGCATGGTGAAAGACGTGGGTGCAGTAGGCTCGAGTTTTTGAACTTTGATTATTTTTTCGTATTTATAGTCTCTTGGAAAACCTTTTTAGTCTCTTGGAAAACCTGAGGGGCTTAGGTTTTTAGCAGCAGGTTTTTGCAAAGTACGCAACTTTAGTATTCCATTGGTGGGGTTTAAAGCTTCTGTGTACTGTGTGCTAGCAACTGTGCACTGTTTAGTATGTGGTGTGCAGTATGCAAAAAAAATTATAATTTTCCATACTATTTTCCAACCATACTGTGGTAGTGTCGTAAAGTGTCCCACCCTTGGGTGACCATGTCACATGTTTTTGTTGTTATTGAAGCAAATTTTTTTTAAACATTTTTTTTAAACAAAGCTGCGTGTCATATTTATGCAACTAAAATGTTCACATACTTCTTGAAAAGTATGCTCCTGAATATACTCCATGACACCCGGAAGTAAGTATATCATTTGATTTTAAGTATACTACATTTAGAGAAAATTTTGCTTACTTAACTACTTTCTCGTCCAGTCTACTCAAAAAGCATACTCAATAATATTGAAGGGTGCTGATTCGAACACAGCCTGAGGCAATTTGATCTTGATCTTGATCTACATCCGGGAAATACGGAAAGCCATGAGAAAATCCAGTGCTACTTTCACGCTGCAATCGACCCAATAATATCTGCCACATCCTAGAGAGGAGTAACTTTAATGAAGCCAATAATACATCTTGCAACATACTTTCTAAAGTCTGGCAGATCTTACTCTGTCTTCCGTGCCTCGCCATACTAGAATTAATTAGTCATCGATATTGCACGTTGGTCGGTATCAGTTTGTGTTTAAACCTTTTTTCCAGATTGTTAATGGAATTATATGAATTGACTGAAAGTGACAATTTGGTTTACATTTTTCAAAAGTAGAGTGAGACAGTCAAACTTCTTTTGTATTCTTTTCTTTATTCAGACAGGTAGAAATCAGAGGGTAACTGATAGAGAAGGGACCACTGCCAAGATCGTGCAATGGCATGCACCACACATCTCACCAACACTGCATTTTTTATATAGAAAATATGCATATTACACTTTCATTTTACTTATTATATTTGATTGAAATCTCATAATGGTGTGGTAATGTGAGACTTTTAGTAATTTAGACAAATGTGTAAAATGTGTAAAATGCTCAACTGAAAGCCAGGATTGTGCCCTGAGCCAAGGCCAGAATTTTGTGCACACCCACATCGGCAGGAAGAATCATGGCAAACTCTCATTGGAGCCTTTCTAAGAACATATGTTCGCAAGTAATTACAAGCTTTATTTGGGGACCTGCAGCTGCAGTGTATTACGGAGGGGGTAGAAGACAACCCCATGTGATATTGATTAATTGAGTTCTAATGGATTTGCCAGGGGTTCAACCTTTTCAAGGGATTACAAGGCAATATACGGGAAAGAGTAAAGGGCATTTCACATCAACACAACCAAACAAAGATGATCCCATTCAAAAAGGGCACCATGTAGTATACAGCAATGCATTTGAGATATTCACACAGCCAAGAGAAAACGCCCAAGGTATGTTGTACGTTTTGGCTGTACTTTCTCCTTGTCTCTTCCAAGCATTATGTGCCTCATCAGGGACGATAACAAGCAGGGGGCCGTGATTCCCACAGGGCCTGCCCAGATCGGTTGCTCTGATTTGGAAGACCACTCTATTAAAATCATAATTTGCCAGCCGTTCTGTGCCTCATCCCGGTTGCATTTCTTTGAGGTGCATCCCGCCCCAATCAGAAAAGCAGGATAGTCTGTCTCTATTGAAATAGGGAGAACAGAGTGCCCGCTTCTGTCCCACACACCTCATTATAGGTGGACTAAAAAGCCAGGGACAGCGTTTTCATTTTTAACATCCATCACCTTGGCTGCACATTAGGGAGAGTCACGTGAGAGTGACCGTGTTTATAAGAGTGGAAATAATAACTCATCCACTTCCGTCATTAAATATTTACCAAGGACAAAGAACAAATTGTCAAGGTAGTTAATTCCAGAGTGGGGGCTAAGAGACGGTCTGCTGGCTCCACGCATGACGGTATGGCTGCACCGGGATTGACAAGACATGTCAAGAGTCCAAAGAAGCCAGAGATCTTCCTGAAGTTGAAGGTCATTATTGGCAAAATCCTCATTTCAATTTGTAACTTGAATCCATTAACTTCAAGGGTTTAACTAAGTGTGATACACAAATGGCAGTAGATATGCCATGAATGTCACGATGGTCTAGAAGACTAATTCTGTTCGAACATACGGTACCAAAATATATAGCCTTACCTAGAGTTACTCCTCTCTCTCTGTGTGCGACTATATATTGGTAATACAAAATGAGGTATTTGCGGTGGTATCCTGTCACTAAACCTATTGGAATCTAACAGCTACAAAAAATTACCACGGCTGGCTACGCGAGGATCTGAAGACACTGGGAAAAACATCATTTATCACCAGCTTACTGCCACCGCATGAACATTTTTGAATACATCACACAGCACAGAAAATTGTCAATTTATCCGTTTATGGGGTTTCATATCTTGCCGAATGCTGAAATCAAGCTGAGGGGACAAAATCAAATGTCCAGCTTCGTTTCATTAAAGTCACCGCATGGAAAAAGAGAATGTGTAATGTAGCCGTAGTTTGAAATTATTCCTAAACCCTATGGGCTTGTTTGTGTGTGTGTGTGTGTGTGCGTGTGTGTTTTTCAGTTCCTGAGAGAAACATGGTGCATACCAGGCTCCACTCTATCAAGACTGAAAATGGTTCCTTTTACAAGATAAATTGAGGGGACAAGAGGTTCTTCCAATTAAAGGGAGAGAGAGGTCTAAATCCTGCTACAGCTGATAAATTGGTTTCAAAAACCAAGTGTTAAATGGCCAATGGCAATTAGGAGTGGACAGCCCATGGTAACAGTCTGGAACAGTGTCAACACATTTACTGCACTGCTAGATGCCTCCAATAAGCCTGAGCTGCCAGAACCAAGAATAAATGACACAGCCGGCATAGATGCATGCTTTACAACACACCAAATCGCCTGGTAACTTAATTACCGAGTAGATATACATATACAATGTGCTCCCTGTCAAGTTATCTCAGATAATGAAAGCTCATTATAACGACACTCCTGACTTTTGTTATTAGGACCTGTGGCAGCTGAAGTGTACAATGTGCTACTCGGATGACTGCGGCGTCCATAGGGGCAATATGTTGTCGTTCTCCAGCAGTTCAGTTCCTTAAATTCCATTCAGTTTTCCTGTATGCGTCAGGTATATGTATGTTAAAGTTGGAGTAGGCAACTTTTGTTTTTGAAAAATATAGGGGAATGGTCATGCTTAGCAATCATAGAAATAACTGCTGTGGTTATACCCTCAAATTCTGCCTTCTAAAACCAGCGATTCGGCCCGAATTCTTGTTTTCAGAACAAAGTGGCTCATGACGTGAACCAATCAAAGAGATAGGACGGTTCATTTTGTGAACCAGTTAACAATGAGATTGACCCTGCGTGTTACAGTATGGTATGGTTATGCAAAATAATGTTGAGAGTTTCTACTAGGTAGATACTGTAGCTAACTTTAGACTGGTGATAGCAATTGCAATTTAAAACAATCACTTTATTAGCTACTGAACTCAGTGACTAAATGGAAAATGTTTTAACGTTGCATTATTATTAAACTCTGCAACAATGAAAAAGATTCCATTGTTTTACCTGGACCCTTGGAGCTGACATTTGTAGTGTAGTTATGCCAGTCTTCTGCAATTGTAGCTATAAACCTTGATGCATCTTGTGGAGGCGCAGTAGGAGGTGTGTCTCTTTCTCTGTAGGCAGGGCCAACAGGTGTTTTGACTTTCAAAATGTTTTCACAATATAAAAGAGAAAGTTTGAGAAAGTTGCCTACTCCAGCTTTAAGCTTACTCATCAGGATGCGAGCGCTCACGTACTACTCACTAGCATCTATCTGTGCAAAAAAAAACTAACAAACATGAGAAAGGTCGATTCAATTTGAAGAGAATGGCTGTTTTAATCCAAACTACAGTGTGGGACAGATGTAATTTTATTACACCGCATCTTCAAATGTCCTTCAATAATTGAAATTAAATCAAGCCAAATTGCATATTAAGGACTGGATTCAAGCCCAAACATTACAAGTCAATATGATGTGACATTTTGTTTTTTGTAAAAGTAGTGTATAACATTCATTGAGCTCAAGGGAGATAAAAATACTTACACAAACGCAAATTGTTATTAGCTAATTTTTTCTTCAAGGACTGAAGAAATTTGTGGATAGAGGACGGATATCAAATCTTATGAAAGGTTGGACTTCAAATAGGCACACTTAAATATTGTTTTCATACCCAATGCCATATATTATCATACAAACCACACTAAATGCCTCTATACAAGTCCTGTCCACTTACTATAGCCACTTATCTTCCCGTCTAATCATATTAAATTACATTGCATTGAATTAATTTAGCACACACTCACTTATCCAGAGCGACTTACACTATAGGAGAAACATGAGTGCATTCCTCTGAGCAATAGAGACCTAGAAAACAACATTCTCAGACCAGCAGGTAAAGTTATAACATTGCTAAAGTACTAGTGCCAACTTTTCTATGCTAACCAAGAACACTATATGCCTGATTGTTGACTCTTCCTCTCTGCTGTGATTGGCTGTGGTGGCTTGTGGTTAGACAGACTTTTCCTGGGGGGTGTATTTAAAACTATAGGGGTCAGGGGGTCGATTAAAAGCAAAGCAGTGGCACTTTGACACTGGTCTCCCCCTCCCATAAGCCCCTCAAACCAGTCCTTATTAGTGATGAGAGAACAAAGCTTTATAAAACCTAATATGGTGGAGTTTCCATAAGCTTTCGGTGACTCATTGATTTGAACCAATCGTTGAGTTTGTGCTGAGCAAACCTTTTGATTGGTTCAAACAAATTGATTGACAGCTTGTTGTAGCTCATTATGGGGTTTGTGAAATCTTACTCTTCCATCACTGGTCTTTGCTGGGCTTGGGATCCAGAGGCAACTGAAGCAGAAGAAACTGATACAACGGTCAGGAGTGCAGTGTGAGTGCCTCCAGCTGATAACTGGGGTGTCATGTTATTTCTCCCCTTTTCGTCTTCAACCTTCAAAGAAAACATGCAGAAAAACAATGTTTATATAATAAATAAATAAATGTACTTACACTGTTCATTATTTGTCCATAAATAAGTGGCAGTGTGGGCACATGTACTGCTTCCATAAATGCCTAGCTGTACAAATAGATTAAATGTAAGCTATGCAACAAATCAATATTTAATGAATGCCATATGAGTCGCTTGTTATGCAACATTACAATACAGGTGTATCTTCAACTTCACTTTGGAGCCAGCACTCTGCATTTGGATGAAATTCATGTTTCATGAGTTTAGAAAATTGTGATTTGATTTAAAATGAAATAAAGCAAAATAACACAATTTTGTTTCAGTTGGTGGCATTTGTGCACAGAAAAATAAATAGTAATAAATAAATAAAAACAGCAACCGACAATTGTCTCCATTTGGCAGCATGCGGACGTTTAAAGCCTCTTCAAAAACAATTCAAAAACAGTAAATAGATGGGAGTGATTTTGCTTTGTATTTATTGTTCATGCCATTCTTGACTTTAGAAATAAAATAATGCTTTGGAATGGGGGAAACACTTTTTGTTTTTGTAGAGCATAATTTAATTAAAATTTTAGTCTCACAGAGACCACGCGGGTGGTCTCAAAGCAGTATGTATTGACACACACCTACACTCTCCAAAAAAAAGGTAAGAAAAGTGCCTAAAAAGGTAAAAACGCTCGTCACTGGGGTCGTACCCTATAGGTACATAAAATTGTGCCCCTAGTCAGCAATACATAATACATTGTACGTTTTTTGCTTGCGCAAGGTACTTATAATTATCCAAATAGAACATTATTGTACTTTCAGGGTACATTTTGGAAATCTGTTCCTTAAAGACAAATGTACCTCCACTGTACCTTACTTTCTGAGAGTACATATACAGTTGTCATTTTGGAATACATGTATGAAAACAATTATTAGCTTGTTTCTAAGTGATATTTTAAACTTTTTTTCAGCTGTACATTTAGCTCTGAGTGGGTGGTAGTGTTCATTTAAAAAATGTTTTAAATAAAATGTACTACTACTACAAGAGTAATAATCAACATCATCTCATATAGAAATTAACTGTGATGTTCAGAGAAAGACCCAAATGCAGACCACAGGTAGCAGGCAAAAACGTAGTTTATTCACAGTCCAAGATCAGTAGCCAGGTACTCAGAGTTGAGACGGTACAAAATCGAAATCCAAAAGAGTAGTAAAAATAAACGTAGCAAGAGTAAAAAAAAAAAAAAAACAGAAGGAGAAGGCAGGCTCAAAGTCGTACAGAAGGGTTGTCTCAAGAATTTCAAATAACGCATGCTTACAAAAAAAAAAAGAGAATCGGCACAGTGAATTGATCAACGTTCTGACAGAGATTACAAGTGGAAGGCAGACTATATACAGCAGGGAGGTAATCACACCAAAAAGGAATCAAGTGTGAGGGGGAGGAGTAAAGAGCTAGACACAGGTGAACACAATAGGAAACAATAATTCAATAACGAGGGAAAACAGAAGACACGGACTGGAATGCACGCAAACACTGAGATAACACGCAGCCTGGGATTAGCAGGTAAACGAGTGCACAGCACGAGGGGTGGATTCTGAAAGTGGATACAGCTGAAGAGAGTTTAAGAAATAACAACGAATAGAGCAGAGATAGAAAAGCTAAGGGAGAATGACAGCTGCAGTGCGGAGTAAGAGAGTGATTAGTAATTAAGTGACGTTAGTACAAAATTCTAAATCTCCTACGTCAGTAAATGTGATTCGTTAGTTATATATACACATTAATCTATTAGTTATCGTTAGTATATCAATATAAACACACAGTTAGTATTGTTAGTTGGATTAGTATATGTACAATAATAATTAGTTAAGAAGAAAAGAAAACGAGACTTGAAATACAGGGGAAAACCTGCATGTACCGAAATGTGCAAACGCGAATACAGGAAGTGTAGGATAAAATGGACACGTAAACAGACAAGGGAACTGAAGTGGAGTGTCAAATGGGAACGTAACCAGTAATACTAATGAACACAAACAAACTCATGTAAGAAAAATAATAAAGTAGCAGAAAATAAACAGAACACAATACACAAACAAACAGAACCATAACATTAACAAGGAAAATGCCACAATAATATATCAAGCCAGCAATGCAAAAAATGCTAATAAAAAAAAAAGCATTTCTTTGTGAATGCTATGCCATAGAGTACAGGCTTTAATTAAATAATCAGCATCAGGTGAATTTGAATTCTGAAGGGATATTTGAGGTCGTATTTATTTACATATTTTCCCCTCTAAATTAAATTTCTATCCCATCAGACTTAAATCCCAAAAGCTGAAGGCCACAAGTTAATAAAGGAGAGTGTTTGCTCTGGCATGGAGAAAATTATAACCATGGTATATCAAAAGGGGATGTAAATGGGTCCTTGTGGACAACACCAAGAAGTATGAAATTGTAACAAACATTGCTGAGTTTGAGTCCTTGAAATAATACACATATTACATAAAATTTCACAAAACCATCAACAAAAAAAAAACATTGTGCACTTATAGATTAGAATCTGTCAGAATTTCCTTCAGCAAGAATCTTTAAAAGTTCTTTTTATCAGTTATCTCTATGGACCAGCAAAATTATGCATTCTTTAAATAGGAAATGCCATTTAAACACAGCACCTACTGTTTTGTGACTTAGTAGCTTCATATTACCCAGGGGTACCTTGTAATGGCACATTTCATTTAATTGGAGGAATCACTGTGTGAAGGACAGCTGTGCCAATGATCATTAAAGCAGGCCAGACATAAAAGAACCATCAAAGAGGCACTTAGTGAATCTTTGGTTTACCTGATTCCAGTCAAATGCCTTTATCTTTGAAGCTACGACAGGTGGAAGTATCTTCGAATAGCCCCAGGTAATTGTTAGAAGATGAGTCTGTTAGTACTCTCATTTACACATGCTGAAAATTACTACACCTTTCATTTTCTCTCAACAAAATGAAGGCCCTACTTGGGGTTAATATGACTTTAGAATATGGTGACGTTATAAATGCTTAATATATTATACACAACTGCATTATACACTACTAAAGCTACAGTGTTGATGATTAGTAAACTTATGACTAGCATACACTTTATATAGAGATACAATCATGTCCACGTCAAAGTGGGATTTTCTAAATACTACTTAGTCATGCTTTTCTGAGTAAGCCACTATTTAAGATGCAATTTGATTGTGAGACCATCTTATAAATGAGGCCCCAGGACTGTAAGATTACAAAATCCAACGTGATCCAAGGACACTTCAACCTACAGGCCTTCAACAGAACGGACCTCTAGATTGACAGCTACCCTGAGGCAAGCTTCGACCAAAGGGCAGCTCTTCTGGGGAAGAAGAACATGGACGCTGACATCAGAGGGTCATTCTATCTATGGGGATCAACAATAAGGGCCAGCACCCAAAGAAAATGCAAACCATGTTGAGGCCGTCTAAATCCACATTCCCAGCAGTAGAGATTTGGACCCCACTGGTCAACTACTTGGGCAACCTGGAGCCACGCCAGAATTCCAACTTGGAATCCAACTTTTTCCTTATGTGGATAAACTACCGCATCAGGAGAAACATGCCACACATGCCTAGAACTACCAAAGGACACGTTCAGGACCTGATGAGATGCTGCTCCTCTCTAGGAGATGCTATCAGGATACTGGACCAATGACTGCAGTATTTAAACTGAAAATTCCCACAAGCCCAAGCTCACTTAACCAGGGAGGGGGATAAGAACACAGTGCTGATAGCCAACAATCTTAACCCCACATTGGATCAAATGAACCTACAGGACAATGGCTTGCCATTCATCTCGGCACTAGTAATTTGAAACAAACACAAATAAATTATCAAATGTCAAACGCAACAATTCCACTGAAGGATCAAATTAGCAGCCGTCTTCAAGGGAGAGGCAAGACAAAACTGGAACCATTTACACCTGATTCCATCTGGAAGCCTAACTGGTTTTAACACAGCTGCGTATAAATAACATAGATCATCCGGGAGGACAACAGTTTCCCGCAAGTGCTAAACCCCCAAACCCGCAAGGACGAAAAACAACCTAACCAGGGAGGAAAGCCCAGCACTGCAGGAGTTTCTAAGTAACACACATAATCATAGAACCAGCAGACAAAGGAATCGTGATAGTAATTATGTGTAGGGGGGGGGCGGTGAATCACTAAGAAACAAAGCTTCTACATCAGGGGAGAGGATATGCTGGTAGGGGGTCCTTTATTGTTCTCTAAGGTATAATGTTCCCTTACTAGGTCACATTTGTACCTTAGAATATGAATCTAAAAGGGTAAAGGGTACAATGAGTGTTCCTCTGAGGGTACTACCCTGGTGACAAGTCATTGTAACACTCTAGGTGTACGTTTTGCACATTTTTGTGTGAAGGATACTCTACCTACCTAAAATAACAAGCCTGTGGATTCCTGGGCTTACAAGGCCGAAGCAAGAAGACCCATTATATTGGACTGCACCTATTGGACTGCAGAATACATAGCTCGCTTTACCAATTGGTGATGAAACAAACACAGAAGTTACATCAAAGAGGCATATGACTATCATGCATAAAAAAGAGACTACAGTAGAATTACAGGCAGTTAAAAATGAATGGGAAAATATTTGAACAAGAATTGGCAGGACACAGTACTATTGGGACTTTAATTAGCCTCACCAACGACAACTGGTGCAAACTCATGGTAGCAACTTGGGGAAGAATCACTAACCCTAACCATAAACCTAACTGCAGCATAACCCAAACTCTCACGTGACGAATAACCGCGACGGCAAAATGAACAAATGACTTAGGAATACATAATGGCACAACTCAGAATACATGTCTCAGTTTTAAGGCCTCTGTGTACTGATTTTCGGTTTGCTTTTTATTTTTATTATTGGACATTTTAGAACAGAAGGCTAGTGGTCAGGGGACGCCCCGTACAGTGCGTTTGGGGAGCCTTAACAAGCGAGGATGGGAAACAGACGGCCAGATCAAGAGATTTTCCGCGCCTGGGAACAAAATCGTGGCTGTGTTGATGCTGCTCATTCTAGAGTTGCATGAGGAGGGGAAACTGGACTTGGGGAAGGCAATCTACTGTCGGCTCAGAATTTAAATGGCTCAAAAAGTGTAGGTGACTGCCAGCCAAACAGTATTAAATCAGTTTAAGGCAATAAAAACGGTGGGGTGATTCCTCTGCCCAGGAATATGGCATGCACTGTATTTATGCCCCCAGCATCCCGCTGTCTTTAGAAAGAGAGGGATAGAGAAAGAGACAGTTAGAGAGAAAGAACAACCTAAAATATAAAACGGTATAAACCCACAATCAGGACAGAGTCTTCCTAGAATATAACCTGATCACATCCTTTCGTGTCACTAGATGTCAACCTATTGATGAAAAGAGTATGGCACAAGGCTGATAATATATATGGCTGATCAGTGAACTTCAGTGATGACCGTTTTATGTCAAAGTCAACCTAAATTGAGTTTGATATGTATAATAATAATAATTGGAACTATTGAATATTGAACATAAATTAAAGCAATTATGTTTATGCATACAGTATTTGACCCAGGTCATACACATACATCAGAATAAATGTAATTCAGACCATTCTAGATTAAAACAAGAATTTGGCAGCTCGGCAGGTACACATCATTTGAAAATAGCTGTGCTTTGTTAACATAACTTCAAATCTTTTTTTCCCCATATCGCCATATCAATAAATATTATTCATGATCATTTACTTAATGTAAAGCGTTCTTTGTCATTCAAAAAAGTAGTAAAGCATTAAAACTTTAATTATTATAATTTATGCATTGATTCATATTTCTTTTAAATAACCACATAATAAATCAAAAAGCAGGGTGAATAAAAGTGAAACTATATGCTTAATTATGCCATAAAATATTGATCCACTACAACAGATGGCAAAACACCTTGCAACACTATGATCAAACGGTGTCTTTCAATTATTTACAAAATTACATTTTACATAATTCACATGATTAATTACACAAAAGTAAGACTCACATCTTTCAAAGGGTGCTGGCTACTGGACTGACAGTTAGTCTGCATGTTGCCATGCCGATGATTGTGCCTCTATACCCACTCTCCTCTGGCAGCAAAACTCACTCCTCTGATCACTTGTGATTCCTCTCAAAGGGTGGATGATTTCAGAGATGATAACCATAATAAAAGGCTTTGTAATTTAGGCAGACATGATCACTGAAAATCAAATGGCGATTCATATTTGTTTTAGGATTAGCAAAAAGTATTTGCAGCTGAGAGAATTCCAGAAGAAAATATTGTTTGAAATATCTCAAGTTGTCGCTGTTGATCTGGCCCAGCAAACATCAAAAAGTATTGTACCCCCTGCCCATTATTGAGATTGTCCATTGAGGTTGTCAGCACAGTAAGCTCTGCACCTGGTAAAAGAGTGTAAATAATGACACAGGCCTACTAAGTCCGGCAGCACATGGCTGATTTCTTGCACTTCCCTTGTTAAAAGAGTGACACCTAACTCCATTCTGCCTGACACCTTTGGAGTTTATGGCCCATGTGATTTAACACAAACACATTTGAGAGTGGTTATTTAACATCCTGAAGGATTCTGGAATGCCCTCAACATCTCAAGCAAAGGGAAACTTGAAGAGGATCAATAATGAAGGCATGTTTCTGGATGTGATATATCTGTCATGCTGTCCTTGAGGTTGTGTGCAGGGACATACCTCCGTCGAAACGAACAGCTCTGCAGTTTCTCGCAGGGAGCATTTATGAATGCGTGTATTACAAAACAAAGTGTATTACATTTTCTGTCAACTGACTTTTTTACTGAGTTCTACAGCATCAACTTCACTTATTTGATGATTATTATGAAATGCATTATTATGAACATTATTATTAAATGTGATATAGTTCCTCAGTAATTAATATGGTTAAATTCATATGAAGCTTATTGGGAATTACTGTATTACAAATGTATAAGTTACAATATATCTATACATAATTATGAACTGAACATGAAGCTATAATATATGGCTCTCACAATCCTACAATTCAGAGTAAAATTTACTTTTCAATGTTTCTTCGCAGCAACCCACTCACTCTCATTGCCATAGCAAGGTAACATCACTGCAATTACCCCATATTTCTAGCCCACTTCAGCTGCAAAATCCAACCAAAGTTCAACAGAATTTCAATATTGTTTAACAAAAGTCTGAATATAGGTAATTACTTGAGCACATCAACATTCCAGTTGATAGTTTCTCTCAAGCTAATATTCAGCAATTCTATTATTTATTTCTAGTCACTCCCTTCATTTGTATAAAATGTCATTATATTACTGCCTGTATGATAACGTTTTGGATCAATACACTTCCTTGAGATACAGAAACAGAACAAAAACCATAATGCCATGACAGTTGATGACAGTTTCTTGTAATAATGCCGGCTCGCCTCTAGGGCGTGGCAAAAGACTCATCTTGCACTCATTATTGCACTTATTATTATGTAATTATTGTTTTCACCTGTTCCTTGCTTGTCTGAGTATTTAAGTTGCCCCTGTTCCTCCCTTAGTTGCTTAGTCTTGGAATTTCCTATCTATTGTTTGCTTGCGCGTATTCTCTCGTCTCGTAATTTATTTCCCGAGTTTGTCTTTTTGTAGTCTCTTTGTACCATTGTTTATTTTTGTACCTGTGTTAGTTTAATAACCTGCACTTTATTTTGTTAATTAAACACCTTCCATGTCTCAATCCACGTTACAAAGATGGCTTTTCGAGGTCACTGTTGCAGCCCCTTTGTGCATGAGAGCTTCTTTAGAGAAGCATACAAACGTGCTGATTTCATCAAGGAGTCCAGTCACAAATACATCACAGCAGGAATTAATGTATGATCTAAACGCTTGTCTTTCACTGATCCGGATAATATGCATTGTGTACAAGGGTAATTATGCTATAATTAATGGTACTTATGGCTAGATGAAAGTGACTAGTTGTTGACGGACATAAAAGCAGGTGCCTTAAGTAAGCCCAGCCGAATGCACCCATGTATGATCATTTATTTGCTTCTCATTGTAACCATGGAAACAGGGTTTTTAGTGAGCGGTACAATGTCTAGAATGTAATGAGATATTTCTAAAAGGCCAAAACTGAAAATTATCTATATTCCTAAACTCCTAATCATGCGGGAGATTAGCTTGTTTATAATTATGCACATAATTACATATGAAACAACTGCAAAACAGCATGTGTATGAAAGAACACTTGAGTTAATTTTTCATACTTTTATGTAGCGTAGCAGCAACGACACAAACAATATTTTATTCTTTCAGAAGCCTATCCAATAATGTTGAAGCACATTCTTAAAAGAGATAAAATGGCACCGATTCAGTTTCCTTCGCCCAATATTCAGTGCAGCTGAAGCAAGACCAGACATTTCAAGAATTACAATTACAAAACAAAGCATGCTAATCCTGCCTCACTGTGCAAAACCACAACATCATCTCTGTATCTGGGTGCAATGTCTGCCTAAGTATGTAAGTTGAATATCTCAATAAAAGAACCATGTACACTTCTGATCATTGCTGATATATGTAGAACATATCACACAGCTCTGTATTGCAGTATTGTTTAAAAAAAAAGTTAATGTAACATTGATTGCCCAGTTTGAATTCACTTGTAAAGGTGAGTGCTTTTTTGCACTAGCCTAATGCTAAGAATGCAGTGCATGCCTTTACCAATCAATAAACGCATAAAGGATGAAATGTCTTTCTCGACGTGGGTCTGTCATTAACCCACTGCTTCTCCCTGGCTTCTCTCAGGCGTCATTTATTCTAGTTTAGATAATATAGTAATTTAATTTCAGTTCAATTTAATGTCCACTATGAATGTACAAGTTTTCGTAGAATGAAATGCTTAAAATGTATTATTATTAATATTATTATCATTAATGTGTTCTCAAGACTTGATTGAATCCTTGTAGCTTCACGTTTCCATATACAGTGCCTTTATATAGCTCCGTTCATATTCAGTAACTGAATATAAATGTGTCTTCCAATTACAATTTCAGAATTGTGCATCATTGTCACGTTTAATTGAGTTTCTAGTACTCCCCACACTTATATTATAATAAAGTGTTAGCAATTGACTGTGCATCCGTTTCCAATAGCCTAGTTAGCTCTTCACAGCATGCGTACGATGGAAGCTATAAAACCGGTGGGTAAGGTGGCTATTTAATGTGGTCACTGGCAGTATTAAAGTTTTTGTAAGGCATCATATCTGTGGCTTTTCCACTTTCCTATATAAGCCATATTTGACTGTGAACGCAAATAAGGGCCGATGTCAATATTATTGAAGACTATGAGGCAATACTGGTCAAGTGACAGGACTTTGATATAGTGTGTGACGTTTGAACACACGTTAAGCCTGTCGGATCTGATAGCCATGAGGCTTAGTCAGCCGTTCTCCATTCATATAAATCTTTACAATTACTGGGGCATTGTGCCTGGGTAAATCAAGCGGGTCTTTCAAGAATACTGCAGCATCAGCACAAGGAACCCCAATCCCAGCGGTGTCTGCTGGTGAGAGGGGACGAGGGGTTCTACGCCCCGGCAAAAAAAGAATAAACAGCCATTCAGAGCAGCGAGAACACCAGATACCAGCAGATTAGACCAGGCCTGCCCGGAGCAGGCTGAGTAAACCGGGGAGGAATTATAGAATAAACATTTTGTCGTTTCCACCCATGGCTCCGTTGCACACTCCTCTGAGTGCTGATAAGGGTTGGAATAACTGAGACCTTATCGCCCGTTTCCGTTGGATGTTCAGATGCGGCCGCGTGGTGCAGTTTACTATGGGAGGCAAACCGGAGCGTACAAAGATGTAGAAGTGGCTTCGTGGCATTTATATTTAAAATTTCACAAGGTCACACATTAATTTCCGGTTCCCGAGGAGTTCCAAATGTTAAATTGCGATATGATTTTGTTGACTGGACTAGATTCCCTTTCCTACAACTCAAATGTGAAATGAGTTAAACCTGTGATGGGTGGATGAATTAACAAACTAAGTGTATGGCTGATTTGTATTTAAGAAACAACTAATATTACTTGGCCAAATGTGTAAAACAGCTGCTTACTCTAAGGAAGGAATTCTTCCTCAAACGGTTCTACTACTAATATCTTTGTGATGTTCAATCGTCTTGGTCTGAACTAGAGGAGCCCTGTGTATGTGGCTCTCTGGTAGGGCTCAATGGGACTCAAATTGTTCTCTCAGCTGGTAACAAGCGTATTTGATTTCATGTAGGCTGATTATAACATATTTATTAATATGAAATAACAGTTATTTTTATTCACAACAAACCTACACTGACTCAAGCTTACAGGATTCTGCAGTCTGACTGGCTTTCATATTACTCAATTACTCTGCTTTCTCAGCACATGCACACACACACACACACACACACACACACACACACACGCACACGCATGCAAACCTGTCCTACTTTTTGAGTTAAGGAGAAATTATGACTTTTAAACATTAGTGAGGCTATAACGATCGTTAATAAATGACTTCAGTGAGCAACGGCTCCTTCCTAGTAACAAACGATGTGACAGGAGTGTCATGCCAGTATGAACCCTGAGCGAGACACGACTGTCTGGACCGCAGCCCAATGACGTGCAGGACTACAATTTCTGCAGGACAATGACTGCAGGACAATTTCTCTCCAAGGAGCCTTTTGAATTGGCTCCTTTTTCTCACTCGCCTCGATCTGAATGGATAGGTAGCCTGGCTGGTCGCCCTGGTAAAGCTGCGCTTTAATTACTGTTTTATTGTGACTCACTGTAGGCTCCAATGTCCAGTTCTCATAAATATGGACTTTAAAATTTAATTTTACTCTGAACCTTACTGCCGAGACGGCACCGCTGATATCTGTGCTATGAGGGGAAAAACATAATAATTAAGATCGTGTCTTCAAATGAAGTACTCGTGATTTTGTTTTTGGCTTATATTTTTTACATTTTCAGGATCTAATAATACAGCAAACAGGGATTACTTGGTTGTTTTAGATTTTAATGTGTATTTTGATGGCATGGAATGCATGTCTGAGGAAGAAGTTTGAAGGCAGGTTAGCTGAGAATAAAGTCGTTTTTTCCTTGCAGAGAGAGGAATGGAACAAATAGGTTTTTACAATATTGCTGCCTAGATAATTTTTCAGATGTGCCTTTCCTACTCTGAATTGTATTAATATTTAATCACATTATGAATTGGATGTGGAATACAATTACCAAAGTAAACACACCTGTCTCACCAAGCAGGAAATTGAGAAAAGCCCAGAGCAAGCAGCTTTTTCCTTTTGTGTTGAGATTTAGGGTATGAACGCAGAAACTTTTGAAAGATTTGCAACAATGTGATCTCTACTTTTATTCGCTTGATTCCTTCAGCCCAGTGCTTCAAAAGGGCTCTTTAGAGAAGATGCACTGTGATCCCTCTGACTTGTATTTGCCCACTTTGCTTGCTCAAAAAGCTCAAATAAAATCAAGGGGCCTTTGGGATGAATTTTTCCATTGTGTTCCCTCAGTTTCTCAGGCGCCTGTACAGATTGGTCCATCTCCCTGTACTTCAGTGAGGTTAGCCAAGCCTGGGCACAGTGATCATTACTGCTGTTCACCAGTGCATTTTGCAAATAAAAAAAACAATACATTTTTATATTTCATTCACCATGTGAAACCCCTCCTATGCTTTTTTGAAGAGAAAGGAATTACTTTTAGACACTGGTGTGCTTATATGCGATCGTAGATTAATTAATGTGGTGGGTAATAACTCAGTCATAGTAATAAACTATAATTAGATAATTCACCTACTGCACCCGTCTTCCCCAGGATGAAGATGTGATGAACAGTCCTCTGTTGTGGAATGCAGTATATTTCATAAACTGTCAGTGCACTGTACAGGTGTGTGTGTGTCTGTGTGTGTGTGCCTGCATGCATCTTACAAATTCACATAATAGAAAAGTGTAGTACAAGATTATAAATCAATGTCCATGTACTGTCACTTCTTCAGTGGTGAAGGTACTTATAATTAAATTTAGTGATACTAAAAACAAATGACCCATAGTTCTTTGCTTTTTCAGGAGCACACCATGTTTATCTCATCTCGCATATACCCCCGTGGAGTGACGACTGCTTGACTCTTTTCTTTCACACCGAAGAGGTTTTCAATGAAAGCCACGGCTGGTTAACATTTGCCGAGCCCTTGTCGTCTCCGCAGAGCGCTTCTGACGTTCCCGCTCTGGCAGCCAGACACCCAGGCTGGATAATAAACACGGCGGTAGGATAATAAGCAGCGTTGACCCGCGCAAAGTCATTCAGCGCTTCGTGAATAACTCCTTCATGGACGGGCAGCGTCTGTCAGAGATGGGCTGCCTGGACCACCAATCCCATCGCTAGCGTGACCTCCGTAAATTTGTGTTTTTGCCCGTCAGCCATGACCCAATGAATGTGGCCCCGTCTCTGGCAGAAAATCAGAGATATTGTGCTGTTTTGTGCATAGGGAACCTTCACTAAGGTTCTGATAGAGAAAACGCAAATCAAATTGAGAAGATGGTTTAAAAAGAAGACTGCGTGGGAGAAATCTCACGCGAATCTCGAATCTCGAGATAAACACGCAGGTAGAGCTGTAAACTCGCAACTGTCCCGTCAAAGCCGGCGTTCTAAGCTATTTTGTTGCATGAGTCCTGCTAATATAAAAACCCAGAACACCCAATCAAGAAATATTGTTTATAGTAATTTTGTCTTTGTGTACAGAGGCCTTCAGTACCATGGGTCCGATATGGACACACAGCTTTAAAGAATTCAATAGTTTATCTGTGCCATCTAAAGATAAACCGTAGTTGTAAATAGCTCTATCCTATCTGAAACAGTATGTGTGTTTACCTTGAGTTTTGCCTATTGTTTGTTATATTATTTTGGATTTACTGCAACATTTAATTTGTATTAATCTTTGATTATCAGCTATCCAATACTTGAATAGTGTGATTGATTTTCTTTTCAGTAACCAATTTATTTTTTTAAGGACTACATGTGGATTTGGCATTTCTGTACACATCATGGTAGGCAGTGAATAATGTGCCCTGCATTTCTTTGGGTAATTGGGTGAATTATATAAAGTACAAGCTGTGATTTGTCATAATGACCCACCGCCTGAAAGTCATTGATTAACCAAATCAATACAGAAGCTGAGAAGCACACACATAGGCTGAAATATGGTCACTTAAGAACCTGCAGGAAGTGTTGTGTTTAAATATGGTCACTTAAGAACCTGCAGGAAGTGTTGTGTTTAAATATGGTCACTTAAGAACCTGCAGGAAGTGTTGTGTTTAAATATGGTCACTTAAGAACCTGCAGGAAGTGTTGTGTTTAAATCTGTTGAGATTGAGCTACATTTCCGTTTAGATTCAATGAAAGTATTTTAAAAATATTTTATTAAACATGGGAACATTAACTTGACATACCCTGATCCCTGAGAAATAAAATTATATAAACATTTTACAAAATATTATGTGTCCAGAACATATATGGCCTGCAATACTGTTGTCAGAATATAACAGTAGTCATGAAGACGTGTTTCAAATATTTGAAATATATTTACTCTTTAAAAGTTGGTCAAATTTTAAAAGGCTCCCGCAGATCCATAGGAATTTCTGACAAATCATAATTGTTACTTTAGCCTTTGTGAAATATCCAAAAGTGTTGAAATGAGCAAAGTAGCATTTGAAGCAAATAACTTTGTTTTTCCAATTATAGTAGATGTGCGCAATCTTGAATTGGGGATTTTATCTTTTTTTTAGCCCAGTGTACACCTAATGCACTTTCTCATGTGTGCTTTCACTGTGCACTACTAGTGCTAACGGGTGCCATTGAACCGGGCGATCCACCTGCACTGCACGAATATATCATTTGGTACTTTGAGCATTTTTCACATCCACCTGAAGCAGCCATCCTCTGAGTCATCCATGCAATGCTCAGGTGAAACTCTTCAGGTATGATTTACCTCATTGCCTTACCATAAGAAGCTAATAGTCAGTTGTTCAATTTCCACTGAAAGAATCAGGCAGCTTAGGTTCATCATCTTCCCTCATCAGACATACAGAACCTTCCAGAGCATTCCTCACTCCCCTGGAGCATTTTTTAAACACTGTTCATGAGACAAATTTGGGTGGGAAAATCCCACCTCCCTCCTATACATTGCAACTGGCACCCACACCTACCATTCCTTCATCTCAAAAATACATTTAAAAAATCCACCTTTTCATCAAGCCTGTCTCCAATGCACCTCTTATACTCCATGTAAACATAATTAAAATAATCCAGACCCAAATCAAACCCAAACCCACTCTACCACCTGGCTCATCTTCTAAGCTGGCATGCATTTTTGCCTTTTCTATAGAAAGGCCTGTACTAATGTCAGAACTGGATTTTATTCCCATAAACATAATTTGCCTACATACTTATAAAGACAAATTTTCTATAGATACCCAAGGCTGAGAATTATTATGCAGAAAACCTGACACCCTTTCCCCTGTATAGCCTAGCTGCAGACGCTCTGCAGGCTGTCATTAAGTGCTGGAATGCACAACCCACCACAGCCAGAATAGATTCAGTAACCACCTGTCATCTTGTAAAAGATCAATAACCACCTTCTGTCATGTTATAGACACTCTCACATCTATAGCTGTGCTACACTTACTTGGACCAATACCTGAAATTTGTAGTATTTGTACAGTTTGTATCCTTTTTTAACTTTGTCTACAGGAAGCCCAGTAGCTGAATTACCAGGGAGAAGGCTGCCAGTAAAACAAATATACAATAATGATATTGAGCTTGTTCAAGTAAATATCAATTCAGACCGTTCTTGACGTAAACATGTTGTATGTCATATTACAGTCATTTTGGTCCTCCTCCACAATGTAAGACCATAATCATTATAATCATCCCAGGGAAAGGAAATCAACAATAGAGTGGCTGGACTAATGCAAAACATTAATTGGATAATAAATGTGAAAACATTTCGAATCAGAATACCAATACCCCACAGAGAGCCCATCTGGTTTTCCAATGATTATTGAAAGCAGGTAAACAACTGTTTGCCAAATGACTCTAATGAACTTCCTTCAGAAAGTTATAAACAGCAGGAGTTTAACTGTGTGCAGACCCATTTAAGCCCTCTGTGCCATTGTACTGAATAAATAAAGCCATGCAATGAGCCACAACAGAGATGCCAGTGGTAACATGAGAGTCGTTTCCAAGCAACTGTTGCTGAGTCACCACGGGAGGCTGCAGAAAGACCATTGACACATTTTTCATTAGAGTAGCTACAGTTCAGCTCACAGAGCAAGCTTTGTATGTGTCAATATGAAATGTATTAATTGTGTGCAGTGCGGGAAAAAAAGCTTCCTCACTGCCTGCCTGGCCAACGTTTACTGAAAAACTTCTCCTTATTGAATGACCTAAGTTTTGTTTCTAAATTCCTGTCTATTCAAGTTTACCGTGTTGGACCTTGAAGCCTTTAAATGCTGATTTTGAGGAGGAGAAAAAAAAAAGAAATGTCAGAGAATGCCATAATAATAAAGCAGTCATCGTATTGCTGTTGACCACATAGAAAGCCAGAACTAAAGTTAAAGAACTAAAATAAAGTCAGTCAAAGAGCTACCCTGTCTACGTGAATGAATCATCGCACTGAAGAGCAGCTTTGAGTCTACCGCTCTTCTCTTAAAGGCAGTCTGTGAATATATTTGTATATGAGCACCATTTTCCTTATTTTGTAGTAGGCAATATGTAGAAATCCACACTGCATAATAATAGTGTACGTATCGATGTGTTTCTGTGATAATTTACCTTCAACTACAATATAGGGTAGCTTTCTACTTGAAATAGTGTGTGCTTAGAAGATTTTACTGAAAATATTTGTATGAGAACATTGTTTAGACTAGAGCATGGATCATTACCATAGATTTGCAAATTATAGCTTGTCAGGTCGTTTTTGTTGCGTTTGATTTGAAAAGCATAAAAAGAGACACAAAAAAATTTATGTGGTAGTCTTCCTTTTTCTTTGGAGGAAAAAAAAAACAACCCTCTCCATTACAAATAAATTATGAGAATCTGACTTTCAAAATTGAGCATTAAATGAAGGTGTGGACTTTTGACATGTACTTGTATTCAACCCAAGGTATTTAAAAAAAATAAAACCCTGAATTATTATTTTAATGCCATCATATATTTCAGCTCCTTTCTTCTGATGAGAACAAGGCACACCCTGCACAGCAATATTTTTATCTCACATGTAGCTGAAGAAGGATATGTCATTTATCACTATTTTAATTAGGTGTTCAGTTTTTAATTGAATAATGGCTTTTCAGGGTTTTATTATCCTTGTTTCATTAATGCCCAAGGAGTCAAAAAAAGAAAAAGTTGGGGGGTGACCTAGGACATAAAAGTTAACTTTCCAAGATAGTACAATATTTTAGTCTCAGAATTATGGGATATTAACAATATGTTTCTGTTTCTAATAAAGGCCAATCAAAAAACTTAAAAATAATAACTCTTGTATTTGTCACAGTCATATAACCTCTAAATAATACAGGGTATTGTATCTTAGTGTGTCTATTTGTGTATTTAAGGAAGTTTGTCGTCTCCCATGGTCTGGTTCCATGTATTTTTGAAGATAAAGCCTTTTTAATTGTGTTATGTATACGTTATGTGTATTGCTTAGCACAAGTTTTCAACAATAAGCATTTGCAAAGACATCATTCTGGTTATATGGCTAACTTAAACACAAGCATTAAGCAACTAAGCACTTGTTTTTGACGGCATTATAAGTTACTTGTGTGCAAGCCCGGTTTGAATTAAAGCGTGGTTGGTGTAGCTAATTGTTTTATGTCGTGGACAAATTCATTCTACCACATCAACGTGAGACACTATGCAGAGGACAAGCATTTTATATTTAGGAAGGCCATGATCACTCACAATAGCATTGACTCCTTTACGAAAACATGATTCAATGTGCCCTACAGTAGCTAACTTGTTTAAACAACAAACAATTGTGATATCACTATCTGGGAATAAGAGACCTCTTCTGTTCTTGTATAATTAAACAATAATAGTGAGCTAGCATCAAATCTTCTTTGTATAATTTGATGGCTCTCGAAGTTAGCATATCGTAAACATTGCTGTTGTAAATGCTTGACCTATATTCACATGATCTTTGCAAGCAAGCCAGTTGATTAGGGTGGATAATGAGTACAGGAAGTAGCTTTAAAACCATATATTTTCTACATTCATTTTCAAAGGCTTGACACGCACTCATTAATGTGTGCTGGTGAAGGAAACAGTAGAAATGGTCCTTTTGCAGTACAGAACAGAATGGTTCAGTATCCAGTACTGTGTGTCACTACGTCACCTTAAATGAATACAAGATGCAACCTGACCAAGTTTTAACAGATGAAACTGTCACTGATCTTGAGGTTGATACTTTGTCAGTGGAATCAAAAACAAATGTGCACACACTGCAAATAGGAAGTTTTCTCTCTTTCTCTCTTTCCTTTCTTCACAAGACAAATGTTAGCTAACCACACAGACCTGAGCTCTAAACAAATAAGGAAATAAGCTACGTTCAGCGTCAAAAGCTTTAACTTAGAGGCAGCTGATTAAAGAGGAAGTCACCCAGTTGTCCGGGACCTGTGGAAGCCTAGTTAATTACAGAGAGGGTGGAAAAAATAAACACTTAAGTAAGATGGACCCTGACTGAAATCAGACCACAAGACTGTCTATTAACCCTCATATTATCTTGACATTTTGTGGCACCTTGTATGTTTGGGGTCAAATTGACCCCAAAAGTTGAAACTGACACAAAACTATTATAATAGAAACATTTTCACACTTTCCGTTTAAATTTTTGCGTGTTTCCCAATTGACTAGCCCTTTATCCCTAAATATAAAAAAATATGTGATTAAACATCTAATTTTAGAGCCTAAGGTAAGTGCCACCAGAATCACCCGCAAAAATTCTGAGATCAGTTGGTACAACACTTAGCATTATGTTTATTGCATGTTTATGATTTAATCCAAAGAAATTAGGTGAAGTCATAGTGTCAGGTGTCAAAAAATAAATCTGGTAAAATTGACCCAGAAGATAATATGAGGGTTAAAGGGTTAAATATGTACATCAGTTGTGTTCCCATGTGGCAAAAAAGCAGCCCTGAACACATCTCTTTGTTTCTGTCTCTTGAAATGTGGAAAGGACCCCTGGTAACTTATCAGAGCTTTCTTTGCAAGAATGGGAGCTCATAACCAGTGCAGCTGCAGAGAGAGCCAGAGTGACAGTGATGCCACAGTTATACGTTATAACTACATTTATAAAACGGATAGCTGCTGCAGCCCTCTGTTCTCATTGGTCATCTTACATTCAGTTCATGGTGTTGCTGACAGTGACACTAGTGCAACTTAATCACGGTCTTTTAACTATCAGCATTGCCTTGTGTTTGTAGCCAACTGTAATATGATGAAAATGGATTGCTTCAGTGACACAACTCTTAGCTCAATTTCTATCAAGAAATCGGCAGGAAAGTGATTTTACTGCCAAGCATAGAGCAGACCTGTGGACTGCAGAACACAGACATTGACATACCAGAAAAAACAAAACGCCAAACAGGTCAGCACTTCAAGGCAAACAATTAGTGCTGAAAAATCTTTTCCAAATTGGGATACGAGAGGGGTCGATTCGGATATGGCGCCATTTCATTTCACCCTCTCCAGGGTGCGACTCCTTGAAGTTCCTGACCGTGATTCCAGCTCGCCCGTGGCCGATTGTATCCAGCGATTCTCCCCCACGGAGTCCTCCCCCCACCCGCTCATACTCGGATCGTACTCGGATCTGGCAGGACCAGGGATCGCACCCCCGATCCTCGGAGCGCAACTGCTCAGACTAGCTTTACCCCAAAAGAGTCTCTCTTGTGTCTCAACAATGTTATCCTCTGTTGGGAGAGGCACGTCTGTCAGTAATTTACATCAATATGTGTATAGGAAGCATACTGCAGTTTGAAACGTTTGAACCTGTTGTGTTTGCTTTTTGTTGATAAAACTTTAGTCAATACTTTTCAGGACGGTTGACAAGTTATCAGATGAGTCTAGCACATTTCTGTCCATCTCTTGGACGAGTACTGCTGCACCTTGATTTTTGATCAAGGCACTTTCATAATGCAATGCAATCCTGGGGTTACAAACCAACAACGATCAACGCATCATTTTGGAAATGGTGGTATAACATCACAAGTAGAAGAAAAAAAATCAATATGACGATGTAGAAGTTATCAGCTGCGAAAATTCTGTTTTATTCGATAACATTGCTATTAGATAACCAGCACTAGTTCACTCTGCGAAGTATGCCACATATTTCATATTTTAACTTTTTTAATAAGAAGTTTTCTTTTTTATTATAGTTCATATCTCAATACATAATTTGCAAAAACCACTTTGATAAAAGCAAGAGGGCAACTGAGGGTATGCTTTCTTGCAATTATTTCCAAGGCATATTGGTAGTCAGCTTGTCATACAGAATGCAATAAATTCTATTATGCATATCCTCACCCACCTTATTTTTTTTTGAAGGCGAGTAAAATGAACTTCTTAAATATATAATAACTGTATGATTATTCTAATTTACACACTGTGGATCATAGCAAGATTTTCAAGATGACATGATTTCCTTATCGAGCTGACTGGCTCATTTTCGCTCTACAGGAAATGCATGCAAATTGAACTAGTTATTTACGACTGGATCAGAATCTCAATGTACTCACTGCTAACATATGTATCTGAGGATATTGTCTCGCGTAAAAAGACAGTGATAACACCGTGCAAAGCTATGTGTGTGTGTGAACAATACAAATCTTGCAAATCAGTCAACAGTCATCTACCGTTATAGGCCAATGTTGACATCCAACTTGGATAACAACATAAAGTGTATTACTCTTGCACCATGACATTTTTTCTTTTTAATTTAAATGACTGCCAAATTCTTTTTAATTCATAGAGTATTAATCATGGCTCATTACGGTGTATGAACAGATAATGTCCTAAAATGTTGGGACCTGCATACAGCAGAAAAGGTAATGCAGGTTTTTTTTTACAACAAACAGCAAAGTTTCAGCATCTCTCATGGAAACAATAAAGATATCATTCAGACGATCAGTTCAAAGTTGAGTACAAATATATAGTAACAGCACAAAAATAGTAAAGGCAGTAACAATACTTCAGGATAATGGTTCAACGTAGACCTGCTTACATTAAGTACTGTCATGCTGAATTTCTCACACAAGCCAGTTGCTCTGACAAAGGTGTGAAGTTGCATTCTCGTTTCCCAGAGGCGTTCACCTCAGAATTGACATAACCTCCTCAACAAACAACTTAATGTTTGTTTTTCATATGGCCCTGAACAATGGCATTACAATAATGTTTCTGTTCTTGTCTGTTTTTCAGTAAGATTTTAACTGCAATGGATTTATTCACATTTATTGTTGACTGTGGCTGTGTCTGAATCAGAGCCCTATCTACTGTGCCCTTTATACTCTGTACTAGCATAATTGCTTACTGCATACTGCATACTGTTCATGTGAAAAATATTATCCATACTATTATCAGTCAAAACCTGAAAATAAGTATATCATCCAGTGATTTAAAGTACACTATACATTTAGAAAACATTTTGCCAACTTAACTTTCTCATCCAGTGTACTCAACTAGCATATACTCAATAGTATAAAAGGGTGTTGATTCGGACGCAGCCATCGATATACTGGCATGCTAAACTTACAGGCCTCAGGAAACCATTTTGTCTCAGTAACTTGTCAACTCCACAGTATGATGCAGAAGGCAAGTGGGCAGGACAAAGCACTGTGTATTGGACGTGAGGTGCTAATTGGGTCAGTCTCAACCAATAGTGTGCAGCCTTTGCTGCATACTGCGCCATGACAAGATTATGGTATGATTTTAGGAGGGATCTAATCACCTCTCTGCCATTATATTTTATTCAACCTCTATTGCTGGTTTGAAAATTGCTGGTAGTTGGATTTGCCACTTTCAGTTAAAAGAAGAATGTTTTAATTTCCTTCCAACAATGAGAAAATGTGACACTGAATTGACTAACTGTTAAAGCCCTTAAAGCCATGAGATTTATAGACCTAAAAAATAGTGGTAATAACTTCAGAAAACTACACTTTTCAATAATGCATAATATGAAATCAGATCAAAGAACAGACAGAAAAGCACATATTCAGATGAGCAGATTTGAAAGGTTCCTACAATGCAATGCTGTAAATGGCTTTGAGTTAGATACCCTGTTGCTTCTCTGATTCATACATATTGAGAACAGAGGTGAACAGTGTGTCTTGCCGGACAGAATTCATTGTGTGAATGGGTCCAGACTGTATGTGCAATGCAATTGCGAATATGCCAGGCCTTTGGAATATTCATAATTAAAGTAAATTTACTGACAAACACGTTTCCTCACTTCTTCATTAATATTAAAATAGTAATTGGCTGATTATATTTTGGAAACATAATAACTCCCTCTGCCTAAATCAATCTTTTCCAAATTAGTTTTAAGACCATATTGCATTTAAGAATAGAATTGGGTAGATCTATTTCATGATAAAAATTATTTTAAAAATCAGGTCAAATACCTGCCTGAATGGTTTTGCACCCTCTGCCCATAAGGTCATGCCTGTATACAAGTGAACTCTACTAGACACACTCTCCCTTATGCAAATAAATAGATTCAATGGCCTAATTTCTCCAGCCACTACAGTGGAATTACTGAACCAAGTTCTACTTGCACGCTACTGTATAATTACTGAGGCTAATTACTGAGGCTTACTTGACTTCAGGCGGCGATCGCACTCGGAGGTGAACAAAGGCTGCCTTTGTCGGCACGGCTATTCTCCTCTCTGGCGGTAAAAAAGAGAGAGAAAAGGGGGATATCTGCTTCTGACTGTTTCAATTTATAGGCAAATTTAATCAAACCAAATTAAACTGATTAAAATATGCCAAGGAGTGGAGGGAGGGCTGAGTATTACGCTTTATAGCATTTCCTCATTCCAGCGATCTCATGTCTAATTTTAATCAACCCATATGTACCCCCTTTTATGAATGTGCTCGATTCAGACAGAACAGAGGGATATAATTGCTGTGTAATTACTCTGTGATATAATTAGACTGTGATTAGTGGGATGTTCTGAGTTTTAATGAAATTCTTTTTTCTTTTTTCTTTCAATGTTCAACATGTTAATCACACTTTATTTATGGAAAGATAGAGTGGGAAGAGTTGTAACATATGATATTAGTTCCAAACATACACAATATGTATACAGCGAGGTAGTAGGAATTTCGCCATATTTTTTGTACATCTGCTGAAGTTTTGTATTATGTAATTTTTTGGGTCTAATTATCACTTCTTTAAAAAGGTTATTCTGCACTCTGCTCCACAATTTAATTTCAATTTATTTGCAAGCCATGCTGTATTAAATGAAGGTTGACTGATTGATGTATGCACAGCACTGTAATTAGGGATGATACCAATTTCTCAATGCGGGTGAGATAGGCCAGTATCAATACAATACAGAAAGAAAAGATGATTTGCAAATTCTAAGGATTATGTTCTACAATGGTGCAAATGTTGCAAAGACAATCAACCATTTCAAGCATGTCACCTTTAACAGCAGATAATTTCAGTATCATTTACTTTTTATCATGAAAAGACTGTGAATAAAACCAAAAAGGCATAAATGGAATCAGTTTTCCTGAAAGTGAATCAAGAACACAACCTCTACTGCTCTGGCAGACATACTTCATATGTAAAATGTAAAAACTAAACTTGAATAAACAAATATGGATTCTTAATTTCAACAGAGCACCCTCAGAGTCAGCCAATGGGTCTATATTTGATCTCTCACTGAATTTGAGCAAAGCAAAATGAGGGCTTAATTAAAAGGGTCACATTGATGTTCTTCCATGCTGAATGGTGTGCCTTCAGCCAAAAACTGAGCTACCTGTGGGCTGCATGCTGAACTGAATCCTGTTAAGGTGGAGCGTTTGCAATCACGCCATTACATAGCTTTCATGTTTGGTGAGCATATCCACATTTGCTCATGTACACATCGCTGAGGAGAAGATTAAACGAACATCACGGGCAATTGCGCAACGAGGAGCATAAAGAAAAGGTTTACTTCAAATCATGTGGTACGCTGCATGCGCCAATACGCAAATGGAATCTCAAGCCTCCCTGTAAACTGTGGTTTGAAAGATGAAAGCCTCAATTTGCTTAATAATTGTCAGGATATGCTGGAGGTACCTTTTTCTGCCTTGTAAGCCAAACACAAATTATCCTCAAATTACAAATTAATTCTCTGCTTAAAGCAATGTTTGAGCTTCAGCTTTAAAAAAATATGCCAAACGATGGCTAACGATTCCATGGAAAATGAAGCAACCTCATGTTCTGTGCAAGTGAATTTTTTTGCTGCAATTTGAGTGGTGAGGGAATATTATGTTGAAAAAAAACATTGTGGTGCAATTAAAAAGTTGCATTACCGTCATTTTATAAAACGACACGTTCTCTTGAAGACGCAGTTCGGTAATTTATCCTTTATTTTTACAGGTAGTCTCATTGAGATCAATATTGGGATGGCAGCTGTAACATTCGCCAAGTTACGGCTTGGTGGGGCATGCCCCATACCTATACAGCACTGAGAGTTTGACATTTTCAGGGTTTTCTACAGAAATAACCACAATGACCACAGACTCTCAGCCTTTAAAAACATTAACTTCTGTATGTTCTGACCTCATGTAACCACACAGCATTAACGTACAACTTCACACATCCACACAATAAAGCCCCAAACTTGGGTTATTTTGCCGTTTTTCTTCTTCTTCTTCTTCTCATTTTTCCTGCCTACCCAGAGACCCTCACTACCTGCCTGCCTCCGTACCCTCAAATAATAATTTCTCTCATTGGATAACAACATCGCATACCTGCTCTCCCAAGCTTATCGCCCAATAAAAACGTTTCAAACTAATGTGAACACATCAAACAAAACCGCTATATGGCTTGGTGTCTTTCATAAAGCTGCTGAGGATTGGGCGTTTGAGCCCAACAGGGCACAACTTTATTTTCGACAAAAACAATATGCAACTGTTAAATACTTCTCATTTATTACACTGTTATTTTCACAGTAACAAAATTATTGCAGGCAAAAAACGTTTTCAATATTAACTGTCAATTAATTAACAATTAATTTAAATTATATGTTGTTCCATGAGGCCATTTTTGTTATTTGACATTTAAAGTTTGAATGACCACAATCTCTTCACATGCTAAGATGAAAAAACACAGGGCCAAGTTGCATGAAAGAATTTAGGAAAGTTTGGATAGCATTGCTTTGAAATAGAGCTAATTTAATTAGTGTGAGCTACGATAGGAAATATTGTTAGTTGTAACTTGGCCACATTTTGATATCAATACTTTTAAAGGCAGGCCTAGTTTTTGCAAGTTGGAATTAAGGACTTACAGACAGTGCTTTGTAGGCTATGCGTGAGTAACTTGGCATTTTTTTACATTAAAAACATATTTTTTGGTATATATTTTTTTTTGACAAAATAGACCTGCGAACAAATAAAAACATGTATAAAATTTTTGAGAGACAAGTACAATTCAGTCACACATTCAGCTGTCAAACAGCAGACAGGGATATATCAACATACAGGGATATATCAACATCATACAACATCAAGAAAATCCATGTCTTTAAACTTTTCTAATAGAACAAGAAATTCTAATTTAAAAATTTTTTTGCAATTAATTTCAACTGTGACAGCATACTATTGAAAACCGGTTTTGCCCAGCTTAGCGTTTATATGTTGTGTATCTAAGGCTAAAAAGTCCAGAGACCTGGTACCATAGTTACTTGATTTAGAAGTAATTAAAGATGAGAGATAATGGGGATGTGTCTTAAGTAGAACTTTATAGATAAACAAAATGGAATGTAGTTCCCTTCTCTCCGTCAAAGAGGACCATCCTACTTTTCTATACAAAACACAATGAGTGAGAAATGCATCTCCAGCGACAAAATGCAAAGTACTATGATAAACAGCATCAAAGGGCTTTAAAGTTCATAGACAAAATGTCCCCATAATCAAATACAGACTGTTTACAATAGATTGTCCAATAGTTTTCATATTATCAAAAGAGAAGCATTACTTCAGATACTACATTACTACCTCTGGATTAAGTTTCATATTGCAATAAAGAGGGCCAAACAGAAGTGATTTCATCAAAGCTTTCTACTCTGAAAGTTAGTAGTGTCTATAAATGTCTCAACATGTAGTTTCATTAAGTATGTCATGAGCAATGGTTTATTTTGTACTCTGTGTAACCTTAGACTGTGAATATGTGCATTTTTTGTGATATTACAATTTAAGATGATAAATCTGGCAACTGAAGATTCATGTCAAACACACACGTTTATTAATAAATATAAAATGTATATCGACCCAGCAGACTAAAAAATATTTTAAACATGTATTTATGTTTCATGAATTCAAACAAAAGTGCACGGTTCCAAACTAAGATAATTGCATATGCATATATGAATTATATACAGTATGGCTATATGGTATATGGCTTTCTTATGATACCAAATTTCACACTCAAAATAGCTTCAAAATAATCAGTTCCTATTTTTCTTACAGGAAATGCATTATTCATACAAATCACAACCTTCAATTTGCTGAGTAGAAAATAAAATTCTCAGGCCCTATGCTCAATATTTCAGCAAATAACCTCTTGTTCCATAAGTTAACATGCACTAGGCTACACCATGTTATTTTCTCAAAAACCCTGCACTCAAATGCAGAATTGAGATTTGTATCTTGGAAGGATGACTGCCGTACTGCAGTATTATAGCACTAGTGGCTGTGTCCTGTGTCACTGGGGTCACAGCAAAAAATTAGTCTGCGCTAGCTTCTGGCAACTTGCACGGCGCTGCATGTATTTGAATAACTATCCCTGCATTAGCAAGGACCCGTTTAAACTCGCTAATAAGAAAAGTCTGCCTTTGTAAAAGTATTTCTCTCCTATCATTTATTTTCCCACAATACTTGACCTTCTGAACCTCTGGTTCTAACACGGTATCAAACAAAGCAATTAGCACCTCATACCTGTCCTTGGAAACCAGTCTAAAAGAGGACTTGAGGAGGCCTCAAGAACCTTACAAACTTTTTATTGGTCTAGTGAACAAAGGTGTGCATAGGCACCCTGAACAGAAATCGCCACATTGTACATTGATACTGACTACGCGCCGTATATGGGAAAGAAAGAGGCTGCTTATTATTTTCGTTTTAGACTTTTAGTATATGCAAAACCTTTTAGCACACGCACAACCAATAACAAGACCAGTGATTGGTCATGGTATTAGTTTTGCACCAATCATCGGTTGCGTTATTGGTTTTGCGTGTGCTAACAGGTTTTGCACATGCTAAAGGTCTTAGTGAATCAGGCCATCAGAGTAATGTTATCCATGTGTGAACGGATGAGCGACCAGTTCCAGTGAAGTTTAGAGGTCATGCTTTGCTGAAAGACCAGTAATGCCTGTGAAATGCACCCGTCTGCCAACAGCAAAACAACTTGTGGTATCTCTCCATAGGAATGCCTTCACAATGAAAGGCGAGCACATTGTTAGCCTGGCAGGGGGCCGAACTGATTGCTTCTCCTTTGTTCACTGTACATATGAAAACATTGGAATAGTGGAACCATCTAAAACCGTGGTCATTGTGCCAAATAATACTAATACTATTTTTTTTTACACAAATGTTTGGACTACGACTATTAAAACAAGATCAACAACTAAGTGCAAAGGCAAATGAGTCTGGACTGAGTGAATGGCCACAGAGTTGAAGTGGCAGCAGTATAATGCACAGACAGTAAAAAAAAGCCTTGAGGCACGGGAGAGAAAAAACAATGAAAGCAGGGAGAAACAGAGGTCGATACACGCTTACACTGCACAGGCTCAAAGACAATGGCATTAACATTTCAATCATTTCAATCCACTAAGCAATGAACACAGCACATCAATCATGTTCAAAGAGGAAAAGGGGATGAGAGAAACAGGCGGAATTTACCACAAGCATCCGCACAGAGAGACTGCAATATTAAAAGGTTGTGGATGGCAGGCTGGATTGGTGCTCACAGCGCTCGACGGTATTGAATGAAAATGTAAATGGTTCAAGACGCCCATATTTACCTGCGGCATGTTTTCTCCTTTTAAAAAAAGTAAATGGTCAGAAATGTACTTTCACATCCTGAAGCTAGGGTTTGACTCTGTGACGGACTGGCACGCTCAAACTCTGCCCCAATGATTGTTGTGAGATGTGGGATAGTCCGACGGCTTTGGCATCAGGTGCCCTGGCTTATGTGGATCAGACAGTGTGTAGCGGCGGGAATGGGTTGGGATTGCTTTGTCCAAGTAGACCTCGAGGAAAGGATCGTCTCTGGAAAAGTCACAGACGTTATTTCATGTTCATGCGCCCCATTCTGTGATTTGAAATTTAAAATCGTTCCTTTTTTTGGTGAGTCATCAACTCAACAGTGATTTAACCCAGGTACAGAGGGAAGGAGTCAAATCAGCTACAACAGCAGAACCCGAGAATCCCTAAAACCCATTAATAGATATACAGCTCCCTTGAGGTGCTAACCCCTGGGTACAATCACATTTGCCTTTCGTTTAAGCTCACAATTAAAAGCTATGCTTATTTTGTTCATCACATACTGTTCAGTGACACCGGCAATCACCAAAAAATAAAATTGTACTTGTGCCAAAAAACAGCAACCTTTTTATTTGAAATTGAGATAAAAAAATGTTGGTTGGCCCATGGGTGAATAACCAGCGATTCTCTATGGTGAAAGAATGCTCGTTGCAGAGTGGCCTTGAGATGAAAACAGTTTTTAGGAACAAAAAAACTCATCAAAAACAAACTGCAGAAAGAGAGAGCGAGAGAGCGAGAGAGAGAGCGAGATCACACTGTTGCTGAATGGCTACAAACCCCCATGGTTACCTGTGCTTTGTTTATTGTTCATAAGACCCCTCTGACTGCATCTCCCTTTGACTGCTTTATGGAGAGGCCTCCCACACTCTTATTTCTGGGACTATGTTAGAGTATAGAGCTACTGTGCTCTCCACAATCTGCCTTCCCCTTTCTGCCTCAATAGAAAGAGTCACCAGTGTTTATGGGCCATAACTAGTTTGTAATTGTGATTTGTACGGCAATTTGTAACAATTAATACCCTGCAAGCTACCGTGCCGAGAAACATATGAATTTTTAATAAAGGACATCAAGTGGGTATTTCATTTTGTTTATTTCTATGTGAACCCAATAAATTTTCCTTCTGTGCTGCATGGTAATGGAGACAGCCGTATAGATAGCCTAGGCCCTTCAAAATGCATGTGGAATGCATACGTATCAGAGATAATAGATGCCTTTGTATGTTCCTTTATATTATGCCCCCAGAGCTTAACATAAGCGTAAGATTTATTAAATTGAAATGTATTTTTTCTCATCATATGGTGTGTGTGTATGTTTGTGTGCGTGTGCATTTATGTGTGTATACACCCTTAAAAAACTACGTATCTGTCCTTATGGCCACACCAAAAATGCATCACAATGCATACAGTTTTGCATTTTGGAATTTGGCCAAAAAAAAAAAAACATGGGGAAAAAAAAGTACTTCAAAACTCTTTCACTAGTACCTGTCAGTCCAGACTAGAGTGGAGTGGATGGCGGATGAGCAGAGGTCAGTCTGAGTCCTGTGGAGACGGCCCTACCTGATGTCCGAGTTCAGTGGACAGGACCTGTCCTGTGGAGCCCTGCGCTCTTCAGGATATAATCCAACCCCCCCTCCCCCCCTCCCCCAGCCTCCCCGTCAACACTCTCCCCTGTTCTCCAGCCAAAATCCGACCAGATTTCTCATGTCCGTCAGCACGCACCAGCATACTCCTATAAGTATGCCTTCGACTTTCAAAGTCTCCCCATCACCCGCGCGCACACATTTATTTCAGCAAGGTTATCGCATCCTTGTCCTGCGTTTATATGCCAGCTGTACGTCTGCAAGAGCATTTTGACCATCGCCTATTTGGCAGAACATTCAGTTTTTATTAATTACTACTATTAATTCATTTTTATTAAGTTACCAAATACAAGATATGAAATGAATCTTTGAAAAATAAATCAATGACGGTTCTAATCCATTTATTCTGTGTTGACATACGTATTTGTTACATAAACTGCATGACTGATGATACAATAAGAGAGAATGTCAATCATCTTTATTTGAAATGCTTTGCAACAAGATTATTTTTGATTCATTTACTGATTATCCCTCTTTACAAAGATAGCAACACCCGTTACCACATGAAATAACTATACTGGATTTCTGGAGATGATAAATTAAAAATTATAATCAGTAATGATAACCAATGGTTATACAAATAATTAGAAATGTAAAAAGAAATATTTGGAAATTAATATTCTTGTACCAACCAAGTAAATGATTATGTATGTATGTATATTCACATGAACCTGATTGTCTAATTATGACAAAAACATATTACATGGTATATACTACATGGAAAAAACAAATCCTTGTCCCAAGTCCTTGTACTCAAGCCTATACTATTGTAAGTCATACCTAACTGACCTCCCTGCTTACATAATGAAGGCATACTGTGGGCCTGACTTGTCCACAACCTTTCCTAAATGCTCAAATGTGTCGCCTCTGCTCGGTCTCTCTGCTGGTTACCCAGTAGCCGCCCATATGAAATGCAACGCACCAGTGTTGGCTAACGGACTACTCCTCTCTACATGAAGACTATTATCCAACAATAAATCCCTGCGCAACCTCTCCGATTTTTCTCTAGTCCCTCCCAGTAAAGTCACCCATCTCAATCACGTCACGCGCCGCCGTCTTCTGCCTCTCGGCTCCTCTAGACTTGAATTCCTTCTCTAAAAAACTGTGCAAAGCATATCCGCTAGTTTGACTCTAGGCAAAACTATTAGCTTGACTACTTGTTGAGATTATAAAATGCTTTTTTCTTTTTCTCCTATTGCCCCTGCAATTGATTCAGATTCACATGACTTTTCTAGCGCTGTTCTTCTCGCTGTTAAATGCATTTACTTAAATGCATAAATTTAAATTCTGTACGGTTGGTGAAAAGTCAGAAAAGATAAAAGAGCAAATGTTCACGGACGTGAGAAAAGTGAAAATATGCAGGTATCCACAGACCAGACTAAGTAAAAAGAAACAAAAAACAAGAACTAAATAAGTAAAGCAGCACTTAATAGCCCTCTCGATCACGCTGCTGAGGCAGTCCCTTAACAAAGCCATCCCCTTTGAGGAACTGACAGATGCAATATCATATTAAATCATATTAAACGATCCATCACCACACTGATTGATTGTAACAAATCCATGCTGAAGTTCATTACCCACTAAATGGCTGGTTTGGAGTAACAATGATTCTCAGTCGCAAATGCATGACACACGATCAGCCTAATGCCTAACAAAGACAAATGGGCAATTGCTCACCTTAGTGAACATTAACAAGAGCAACCTGCACTTTGTCAGGGAGGACAGATCTTTGCTGACCAGGGCCCATTTAACAAAAGCTACATCTGACCATTTTTACTCTCGCATCACAAAATCTTACAGTTTTTCCCCTTGCAAATTGCCAATACATTTGCAGCCACTCCTGGGTTTTTGCACACCTGCTGTTTCCAAAAGGAAGTATGATGTCTGTTGCGTTTGTGCACGGAAGTGGGAGAACAGCCAGTCCGTTTGATTCTTTTGACAATATACAGAAATAATTGCCAAATATAGATTGCTGTGAACAAAAATAACTTCTTGCAAAATGCTTGCCTCCACTCCCATACAAAGCATCAAAAATACAATAATAACCTGGGTCACCCCCACACTATGTTAAACCCTGACTACAGAAATCAAACGCTTTCATTCCCAGTGCAACATACCTACACAATGTTTCGTGTCTCACATCAAATAGGCTTTTGTTTATAATTTGTAATATTTATCTCCATGAACTGACTGTGTGCAGACTAGGGTAGCTACCTCTCCATAAGGCTCTTTATGTTTTAATAAGTGTGCCATAACAACATATCATTTCTCTGTCCATGATTTTGCAATCTGAGTAAAAATGGTCACACATCACATGTAAAACAAGCCCCCAGGTTTTCACAATCTACAGGATGTTAAACCTGAGTGAAATACTGCCATCAAACCACGAATCTGCATAATTTTGCTCAGGTGTGCATGTCTTTGCTCAAGTGGCACAGGGTCAGGTGGACCCACTGTATGGGTCTTTGATTGAACAAGGACACATCAAAATCAATGCAAGAAATGGCCTTAGGCTGTGCTATTTATATTAATCCAGCAAAAACTAAAGAAAATAACGAAAAATGAAATATCCCATGACTAAAGTGCTACAAAAGAAAAACGAGATAAATGGCCTCTTGCAGAAGCACAGAAGTTAAGGTGTCAGCAGGTGTCACACAGAAGGTCCCCTGTAATGATGAAGCAGGCTGTGCCTATATCACAAGCCGAATGAAGGCAATGGACAACACTTGATAATCATCTCAAGGTCAGGGTGCCTGTGCGTGAGGCTGCTGCTGTCCAAGGTCCTGTAGGCGTCCCTGGCTGTGGGAGGGAATGGGTGCAGCCCAGCTGACAGCAGTCCCACCCATTCCCGGGTGACATTTCAGAATACTAGTTCATATAAATAGTCCTCATTCCTTCAATGACAATTTTAACACTTTAGGATATGTTTGTTAGAGTTGACACATTTTTGCACCTGCAAGATTTTTCTCCAAAGATATGAAAACCCCCCTACCCCATTCACAAAATTGATTGCGAAGTCCTCTACAAATAGTGTATGTGTACATTGTATTATTTTTATGTCCAGGTACTGGACATTTAATTGTAGAACATTGTAAATAGTTGTATAAATGTTTAAGTGTTTTAAGTGTATTTCCAGCTCTCGATATTGTGCTGCAAAAATATGACCCGCTAACACTTTAGTAACAAGTCCCTCTGCTTCCCATTAATGTTTAATGGCTGCTTGGAATGTATTCAGGGATCGAGAGCTGCCACCAACAGGATGGGCAACAACACTTGATGGAAAGGAAATAACAACTGCTATGCATTAACACACTGCTTTGCTTTGCTTGCCTTGACATAATGCTGCAGATACCAAACTATCCCATTGGGGGGAGGGGTGGGGGTTTTCAGGGTGTTTCTAAATGACACCTGTCACATACCCTCTCTTATTCTGTCATTCTGGGGACTGTAAGCGGGCACAATGGCGCGAGACGTCGTTGGGAGGGATCTCGAAAAATGGCCCTCTCTGCCTGGGCTCGTTAGGCCGGTCCCACCCCCACTGCTGTTCTCCGGTCTCCGTTAGTCCCTGATGGGACGGGGTAGACCTCGCTCAACGAGGGCTTATAAATCGTCTTTCTCTTAGGGCTGTGCACTAAGAGAAGCGATTGTTTCTGACGACATCTGCCATTTCTAAGGAGCCGTTTCTGTATCACCTGACAGGCGAAATGTATGTGTACGTGTGGATATATGAACGCTTTGTTTTCCCTGCAAGTGGTTATCGCAATTCCTGTAACTCTCTGTGATCAGGCCCCCAAGAAAGTGGTTCTAGTCGAAACTGGAGTTTGTGTCAGGCTATTAAAACCTAACAGCGTCAGTGACGTTGAAAATATTGCACTCTCACCCAATCAGTGTATTATACCCCAGTCATAATAATAATAATAATAATGCCTTGCATTTATATAGCGCCTTTCTCACCAAGCGGTGACTCAAAGCGCTTACAATGATGAGGGGGAAACTCGCCTCAACCACCACTAATGTGCAGCACCCACCTGGTGATGCAGCGGGCAGCCATTTTGCGCCAGAATGCTCACACACACATCAGCTGAGAGAGGAGAGGGAGATTTTTTTTTTTTTGCCAATGGGGGATGGGGGGGATTAGGTGAAAGATTGAAAGAGGGGGGTTGGGAGTTAGCCAGCCGGGGGGGGGAAACCCCCTTTGCGATAAAGTGTCATTCATGGTCTTAAAATGACCACACAAGACAAGACCTCGTTTAACGTTCGTCTCCGAAAATCCTCCATCTCTACAGCACTGTGTCCCCCCCACTGCACACTGCACTTTTTTTTTTTTATTTTTTATTTTGGGGAGGACCCCCCCCCCCCCCTACACCACACCCACTCACACTTCCCAGCCAGTTTTCCCAGTTTCCCAGCCAAGTCTCCCACCAGCACAGCACCTGCTTAGCTTCAGCCATTCAGCAGGAGCAGAGTGCATGGTGGTATGGCTGCTGGCCATCTCCTTAATAACCCTAATGAAGATTATAACAAATCATTTCAGTAAAATGCCTTGAACAACACCAACGGGATGATAAATCAACACAGAGCTATAAACAAATAAACAAAATCTTTAGCAAGGACAATAAATAAAAACCTTCAATGCATTAAAAAAGAGACCCTGTTTGTTCTTGTACTTTCCTGTTCTGACGTTTGCATCCTCGTTTGTTATTGTCGAAATCAAGGCCATGCATCTGTCTCCAAACAGAATTGCTTCATACTTCATAGGTTTACTCTAAAACTGAATTCTTAAAGCCTCTAGCATTAGCACGCCATCATATGCAGCATGCTGATTTTTAGAACTGGCTTTCAAAATAAAATTTTGAAAGCAAATGTTATTTTACTCATAATTTACACATTTCACTTTTACTGTCTTACACACATCTGGTGGGATAGCAGGTATGCCAACCAACCAAGTTGCAGACAATGTGTATCTCACATCTATACATTCCTACAGACATAATATGTACTATGTTTTTAATCTGTACAATTATTTGGTCTAAACCAGGGTTAGAAAACACTGATCCTAGAGTGCCACAGGGTCTGCTGGTTCCTGTTTTTTGCCTCAAAAAATGAAATAAACCAAACTAGAACAGCACTCAGAGAGATGCCTACACCCACACCTAAGTGGGAAAAGCACCAAACTCTATGATGTTGAACGGACATAACCGCTTGCCCCTATTGCCAAAGCTAGCAACTAATATGGCGCCCAGTGCACCGCATCAATAATGGAGAAACTCACGCCTTTTTCTACAAAACTAATGGGTTTCAGTCAAAGTTTGTCAAGCCGGTTATACCCATAATACATATAAAATGCGTGATTTTAGTTGACAAGATTCCATTACAAAGTTATAGTCATGTTGTTTTACTCATCAGAAAGTCAACACTACACTCTGGTTGGTCAACATATGACTCAACATACGGGTCATGGAGTGTATGTTCATTCTTCAGTCGATTGTTGGTCATGTTTACTTCATTACAGAACAGTGTTTTTTTTCAAAATCACAAAAAATGTTACTGCCATTGCCAGTTTTTCCAAATCTGTATTTGTCCCAGGTCTGGTTCAAATATATAAACTTCAGCTGGCTGTAGTCTTCAAGATAATATCTCTGTTCAGGCAGACATTCTCATCTCTTGTGGATCCATTCATATTGGATATTTTGATAAAAATTGGGTCTCTACATTTCGGAATAGAGCTGCTTTGTGCATGTGATATGACACTTATTAAGCGGGGGCAGTGATTGGACTATTTATTTCAAGAACCTGGGCTGAATCCTGAGGCTCCAAGAAAAGAGTTGCCTACAAAGTTCCACAGACAATGAGAACCAAAATCCGGTCTGTATATTTCGTAAATAATAGCCAATTCAAGAAGGTCAGGTCACACAGAATAGGGACAAAATCATTTTCTTTCAATTTCAATGTTCTACAGAATGCAGCAGTATTTGAAATCTTTGAGGTGGCAGATGTCTAAAAAAATGCTTGCTTTGTTGCTTGCTTCCTTAGGTTTAAGAAATGTTCTCTTCTCATTTTGGCTGAAATATGGCCTAATTGCTGCAGAAAGCTTTTGTGCATCAGACTCAGTTTATGAAAACAAAGATATCTTCCCCCATTGCAGCAGTGACTAAAAACCACCAATAATCTAGTTAATAATCAACGAGTGATTTTAGTTGACAAGTGTAAACTCATGAGTACATTGTATGTTTCAGGTGAACAATGGGTAAAAACAAACAAACAAGCAAACGACATAGAGAAATCACCTATGCTGAACGGCTTTGAGTGTAAAGTGACAGAGCTTCAGGGTCAAAGTTAGAAGCATTTGGAATATGGCTTTACGGGAGAAATTTAAAAATGGCAAACCTCATTTGATTTTCATGCATAGTATCTTGTCTGGTATCAGTTGGTATGCACAGTCATATGGGATATTGTCTCTTCACATTGAGGTTCAATGAATTAGGCTGTGAAAAATATAATAAAAATTATACACACATACAGTGTAATCATTGTTATAACTGTTGTTATAAAATGGCTATCTAGTATTTGGCTATCATGTCCAATTAGCCCGGTTACTTTTAACTTGTATTTTTGCAAACTGAATTTTGAAGTACGTATGTAAACGAAACTGGTAACAGCTGGCTGGATAGTGAACACTTTTCATATTTCGAAATCTTCATATTTAATTTGACAAAATCTGGTTATCTGGTTTGACAGGGCAATTTCAGTTTTATAATAATTTTGAGACATGCCGTTATATGTGAATTTTGTGAATGTATTATACACAGGGCAGTAGGTAATATATATCTTTTCTGTCAGCAGCATTCAGAAATGTGTGAATAAACAGTGTGTGTGTGTGTGTGTGTGTGTGTGTGTGTGTGTGTGTGTGTGTGTGTGTGTGTGTGTGTGTGTGTGTGTGTCATTCCAAATAAATGTAACACTGATATGTGCAGACAATGGCTGTATAGTAATGATCTGTTGAACTGTTAAGAGCCCCACTCTGCCATGTTATTCATAGATAAGACATATCTACTGTATTTGCCTGGCTTTTGAACATTTGTTTTGAACATTTATTTTGCACAAGTTAATTTCTGTGTAAACCTGTCTTTGTCTCTCAGCGTTTTGAGGCAAAGAATTTGAAGGTGCAGAGAAAGGTTGTCGGCACCTGGCGCCCACTTATGATGTGGCATGACATTGCTGCCTAGCGACCCCTTCTGGATAACGGAGCGTGCGTAGATTGCAGTTAAAGCCTTTCTCTGAATCCGCCCTATGCAAGCTTAGCTGTAGTCTGTGATGTGATAAGAAGCAGCTGGCGACACCATGTGTTTCGGAGGAGAACTGCGGATGTCTACGCTCTCTCACATTGGCAGTGGGGTTCGCACAATGGCTGCGATTGCAGGCGATTGGCCATTCCAAATTGGGATGGGAATTGGTTATTCTCAGCCCCGGTGCCAAATGGATGGGTCCCAAATTTATATATATATATATAAGATGACATCAGTGACAAAAGAAAATAACTCACCAGAGAGAGAGAGCCAATAATAAATTGGGAAGGAGAAGATAACTCCACAAAAACAAAGACCTTCCAGGCACAGGACTGCAACTGATGACCAATCAAGAAGATTGAAGTCCAGAAGCATGACATCACACGAACACAACCTTTGCACTAACAATCGATTAAATTCTGTTTATACTTACTTACTCTGAGAAGGAGACACACACACGAGCAGTAATTCTCTCGCAGCCAGGGCCTCCGGAGCCTTGTGAGGCTGGTACAGTGTTACACATAAAGGATTATGAACCTGTACTGGCCTCAGTTTTTTCAATGCCTGATGTCCTGTTTTTGGACTGTCAAGAGAAATGTTTTCTAGAATCTTGGTCAAGTTTCTGGCTCCTGATTCCATCTTCCTGGGGATCTTCCTGACTTCACCATGAGCAAAATAGATAATGTTATAGTTTTGTAAGTCTAAATTAACCTGGATGAAATGCAGTAGAGCTGAGTGTAAAAAGCAATGTTTGTATTAGTAATTTTTACTAGTCGTCCTGTTGGGTGACAGAAAGTTTTTCTTTGATTTTCTTTGACCTAACATAATTTCCTATAAGGTCAGAATGTGCAAAGCACCCTTTGTTACACTAGACTGGTAACATGATGCACCTGCCAGTTACATTGTATTGTTTAAAAAATAAACATTGATTTTGGTTGCTCACTGATTTTAAGGTCAGTGAGCAATTTCTGACAACAAATAAAATATAGTGAGCAAATATAATTTCCTCTGATATTTTAAATTGCAGCTACTGATGGTTACTCAGCTGTAACCAGCCTTGGAAGATTCTTAACATTGTGGGACTTCAGCAGGAGAAGATGGGTAAGGCAAGATGATGTGGAATATGTTATCTCATGAGTTTTTCTTCTCTACCCTAGGTATTCAGAACTTAATCAACCAATGGCTTCAACTTCAGCCGTTGATTATTTATTTATTTATTTAAATTTCATAGCTGTTACCTGCCCTAGACACTCTATGACCTGTGTTTTGTCTGTAAAATTTCTTCTTCTGAAATTCAGTGTCTTGTCACGATAACACAAAATTCTACAAACAAAATGTTGGAATTTTTGCAGTATAAAAACGTGTCATATTGGATATGCGTATATTACCCTGCAAGCTGGGCATATCTCTCCATTCTTCAACCTTGAGGCAACCGGCTCTCCCTTAGCCCCCTAGTGGTAGGACAGCAGAATCCAGACACACCTATTCAGACTGTATTTTGGATCACCTCCTCTCCCTTCCTCTCCAGTCTAGGTACTAATTCAAATTATAGTATTTTTCGGGGGTTTTTTTGGTTATATTTTTGGTAGTTTTATGTTTCTTTTAGGGTTCAATTAAAAAGTCTACTAAATGAATGTAATGTAATGTTACATTACCGTGTCGCTCTAATCCTGTCAGGGATGTGCTTTTAAAATCATTTCAATGTTTTCATAATCAGTGCGCATGTTAAATTTAACTCAAAGTGGATATTGTTTTGGTCTCATACTAATTGCTGTATGGACACTCATTGAATGAGAGAGGCTAATTGGGGAAGGCCCGTGCTCATGTTAATGGCAGGTGTGAGGATTGTCTTGATTATAAAATGTGCACCATATTCCCACAAGTGGCTACTCCTAAGCTTCAAAGAAAGGAGGCTAATATTGTACCTTTAAATGATCCTGATCTGCTATGAAGGGTTTGTTTCTGATTAACGAGCATGGCCATTTAAATAAGGATCATCAATTTGGAGCAGATTCCCTTTTGCTTGATTGCATCTAATTTGACAGTATTCCCTTTATGTGCTCCACATGCAATCATATTAATAATAACAAAGTGATTGGATTACATTGAATCATCTGGATTATAAAATATAAACTCAAGATCAGCTGTAGCTTTAGACCCATCTTCATCAACCATGAGAACTTTCAGCTGAAACAAGTAAAGGTGGGCAAATGCTGGCATGTATGATGCAGTTAATAAGAAATCTATAAATAAAACAAATCTAGATTTAACTCACAATCGCCCAGTACATGGGAACAGAAGCTAAGACCCCAGTTGGTCCCCAGTTTCAAGCTGAGACTCACTTACTACTGGCTCCTATGGCTAGAGAGGAACATTTCTATAAAACGTATCTGTAATGTGGCCTTTAACAGAAATACATATTTATATACATATATACATATCAATCTCCTGGGGTCTCAATTATAAAATGGCCTTAGGATCAAACTAGCTTATATAGTGGCTTACCCAGAAAACCATGAGTAAGTAGTTATTTATAAAATCCCACTTTGATGTTGATGTGATCTTATCTCTACCTAAAGTTTATACGTACTAAGTTAATTACCTGCTGGCGATGTGGATGTTCTGCACGTTTGAGGGCTCTATGTGGAGGTACTGCATGTTTTAGGGCTCTATGTGGAGGTACTGCACGTTTGAGGGCTCTATGTGGAGGTACTGTACGTTTGAGGGCTCCATGTGGAGGTACTGCACATTTGAGAGCTCTATGTGGAGGTACTGCACGTTTTAGGGCTCTATGTGGAGGTACTGCACGTTTGAGGGCTTGCACGCAAATCCCCAAAGTGGGCTGTCTGCGCACTTTAAAAAAAACATTAAATTGACGATCAATATTAGGCAAGAAGACTGAAATAAATGTTTAAATGCAACCATATTTAGGGGAAAATCGGCCACATTCACGAGACGGGGTAACTGTAATGCTCATTCACGTGAGTTCAAATTGAAGCTCACATCGCAGGTGCGTAAGACACAGATACACCACTTTAAACCTATGTTACTAGTTATTTTTAGTTTCTTAGTGAACTTTTTTTTTGTATTTTGACACACAAGATGGAGGCCCCAATGCACACACAAACACACACACACACACACACACACACACACACACACACACACACACACACACACACACACCAGTGTAAAAGGGGAAGACAAAGTTGAGTCAGACAAACATCCATGAGGGTCAGCAAAACTTTTTTGCCATCAAAAAACATCCCATGATTATGAAGGTATATCATAGTCAGACAAACATAGTATAGACAACACATGAGTCAGTCAATCTTGGGACAGGGTTTTTTTGTTTTGTTTATTGGTAGCAGCTTGACAAATTGTTTTCATGTAAATCTTTCCACAAATGAGCCAATATCATTTTGATAAAGACTGGTTGCTAGAATTAGCTACACAGAAAATAACAGCTGGCCATCAATCAAGCTAACTGGACAGAGGTTTCATCTACTTGCATGTGAAAACTCAAACCAAACCAACTCCCAGTCAGTATGTTTATCTGACTGGGAGTAGGTTATCTTGAAAATGTGTTTTGAAAATCATATTTCTATTGAGCCTTTTCTCTGCAAAGGTTGAGGTTTTGATGTCGATGAATGAGTATGAACACTGGGCCCTCTTAAACCTATGTCTAATTCTAGGGTAGCTTAAGTCAAATAAAACCCGTGCGATGACGAGAACAACCCGTAAGTCTATTCCAGGAGGTTAATGCACAGGTTGAGCTACAGGGCATGCATGAGCAACTGCTATTAAAGGTGACCATGGCAACAGTATATTACATCCAGCCAAGGCAGGATCAGAGATGAGTCCTTCTAATATGAGTGCATAGCTGCAAAAATATTGCACAATTGTTAGAGGAGATTTGTTTTCCTGTGAAATCCTGTGAACTACTTAAAACTACCCTAATCATCTACACAGTAAGTTAAGCACTTGATCAAGTTTCATTTTTGAAGGGGCCTAGATTTAAAGCTTCAATAATTAATTTTCTTCTTCCTCACTGAAATGAAAGGAAATTAGTTTTTCAATAATTTCTGACAGTTAAAAAACATTTATTAGGTATCAAAAAGTCAACATGTACTGTACATGGTACAGCTTCATCAGAGAGTGTTTGATTTGAATTTTGTGAAACTAAAATGGGTAAGTGCAGCAGAGAGCACTTTGCATTCTAGAGAATAGAGGAAGGGCCAAGGATGAAACATGGAGTGCGCTCTCAGATGGGAGACTGGACACTCCAAGGTGGCCGAGCCACAGACTGAATCAGTGAAGTGCATGCTGGATGCAGTATGCTAACATGAATCCAGGCGTTGCTGAAATAATGGAATGCAAGCATTAGAAAACCAAAACTCAGATGAAAGAAAAGTGCAACCAAAGAGTAAACATCAGTCAATCGGTCATTAATGGTTAATGATTGCTAATATACTAATACTAATATTTGTAAAATTTTTAATACGAGACTGTCTGTCACGTAATGGTTGTAATGTATTCCTTTCATGAATTATGGATGAGGGACTGGATTTTCCAATTTAACAGTATACACATGATACATATATACAATTTAAATATGCACATGAATTATAACGTCTAAATTGCTGTTTTTGTGTGTGCGTGTGTGCATGCATGCGTGCATGTTTATACTACTTTGTTTTGAAGAATAAGTTATTCATTGCTAGAGAACGGTATTCATTGAAAAGGTATTGTACAGAAAGACATACTGTATGTATTCTACCATTCAATCCCCACAATGTATCCAAAGGTCCTATTTTCATGGACTGTGATGGGTATTTATAATAAAAATTTTGTGCTGTCATATTGTATCAAAACTGGCCACCTTCACTGCACCCTTTGCGCCCAGAATTACTGAGGTTGTGGCCTTAATTCACCACCACTGTGTGTGACTACCTGGGTTTGATAATTATACGACAAAATAGAGCCCCAGGTCTGAATCTCTACAATGCATAATAGCTATGCATTACAAATGCATTTACACACATGTGAAATGCATACTACTCATGCATTGTTTCATAAATAGTACATGGGAAATATTTGGTTCATGTGCAGCATTTTTAAAGGGAATTTGAACCCAGGAAGAAGTAGCTAAATACGAACTCCCCTTCCACCTGATGTCACATTAATGTTAGCAGAATTATCAGCATTATTGTCATATTATACTCCGGTCTGGATAAATTCTCGTTTCTGATTGGCTGGAGGGTGGGAATCAATTTCCAATAAAGGGACACCTATGAAGTAGTTCCAACTAAGAGGCTTAATCACCGTTCCAAATTAATATGCCATTTACGTTACCTGCTGCCAGAGACAGAGTCGACCCTTGTGTGGATGGTAACCATAACAACACAAACAGCTGTTTAATAAAGTCGGTAAATAACGCTAAATCTGCGGATTAAAAAGTTTGCATTTGCCAAATATCTTAGTTACAACAACTTTAATCTAGCAAAGCAGTTTTGTGCTTAGAGGTGCAGTATTTATTCAGTTTGGAAATATGAACGTAACATAGTAGGACTTTACCTAAATAAGGCGAATGTAGCGTTAACGTAGCGCTGGTTGCGAATGCGAGAAAGTTACTTCACAAAGCATTTTAATCTGTATAAAAACATTTTATCCAGCGAAATGTCTTAGATATGACAAGTTACATCTAACAGTAACAAACTCTGTATCTATAGTAGGCTATTTTTTCAGATGTATCATGATGCAAATCTGAAATGCAATTTCCTAACCTAGGTTAGGCCGTTCAAAACATAACCAAAACATTTTTAAAGAGAGCGGGAGATTGAGTTGCGGTTTCATGCAATTTAAAAAAAGAATGTAACTAATGACAAAAATAACCAAAGTTGGATCTAATTTTATGGTATAAAGTTGAGAAGGAACTATTTTTTTCTTTATAGAATGTTTTCAGAACTAACAACTAGAGCAGGGATCTTCAACAGGGGGTCCGCGACCCCTAGGGGGTCCGCGGAGGTACTGCAGGGGGTCCCCCAATTTTTGATTTTTAAAAAAAAAAAAAAAAAACCATTTTTTAAAATATTTTTCGACAAAAAAAAAAAATAATAAAAAAATTCAAATTATAGGCAATAATAAGCATACTTTTGTTTGTTGACAAAAAAAAAAAAAAAAAAAAAAAAATTCCCATGACCACCACTTCTAAAAAAAAATATATCTGGGGGGGGGTCCCCCCCGCTCTTATATCCAAGGGGGGGGTCCTTAGGAAAAAAAAGGGAAGAAAAAAGGAACTAGAGGTTTTGCATAACTATGGACAAAATGGAACTAGTAACCAGAAATAGAACGAGCAACGAGATGTTTTATTTTCAAATAGAACTACCAACCGTCAGTTTTGCTTGACAACGGAAAACAACAGGCTAAAAGGGCATCGGAAGGATATTTAAATTTCAGCTGATTAAGTCGATAAAATCTATAAATATAAAGGTAACTAATATAGTATCGTTGTTGGTAATCGTTGTATAAGCGGAATATAAGCGATGTAGTTTATTCCTTACATAATGTTCAGTTCTTATACTGAACATTCTAATGCTGATGTAACAATCACTACTCGTGCAATATAGTTCTAGAACACTGACTTGAAATTTTGAAACATTCCCCCCCCCCAAAAAAACACTCTTCAAAGGGAGCGCTTCTTACTCAACAAGTGACTGGGGGGGGATTCACCAGCTTCGTATTGTTGAGGTGGAAGTGCATTTTAAAAAATCTTTTCCATTTTACATTAATGTCATTTTAAAGTTTCAGAGAGAAAGCAAATGTAGAGAGAGGAATATATAAGGCTTAATTAGTAAAAGGAAACATGTCTCATTGTTAGACGTTCTGGGTATTAAATAATTTCACCATCAAAGGCACAAGGGAGAATAGCAACAGAACATTTAAAAAGGTTACAATGGAACAGAGTATTAGTGTTGTCCAGTGATTAAGTATCTGTCCTTGTAACCAGAAGGGGACAAGTTAAACTGCACCCACTATGACCTCACATGGCGCTGTAATGGCGACATGTAGTCCAGCTGTCTCTCGTGTTGTGTTTGTTCATTTTAATGTGTTTTGTTGTGTCGGGCTTTTGTCTTTGTTTTTTTTATGCGCTGTGTGTCTGTGGTGGGACGGGGAGGCAGGCTGGAGATTTTTCGGAGATATAATTTTGTTTGTGGTCGTCACCATGGAGACGCATTCGCAACATATGCTCGGGAATGTCCGTTGGATCTGCAGACTGCAGCAGCAAAGTTTATGGAATGAGGAGACGACTGGAAGGATTGATGCAGCGCTGCGCGTGTGTTGGCTGCTTGGCGATCATGGCTGTATTGCACTTTAATTCACTTGATTGATGAAATTATTCTGTTGGATGTCATTGTTTGATATGTTTGTTTGTGTGTTGTGGGTCTGCCCCACTGTCTGTCTTTTTTTTTTTGTTGTTACTGGGGCTACAACTGAAGTTAACTTGCGAGAAAATAAAAGTTATTCTATTCTATCTGTATGTCTTCATCTACCAAAGGACCCTAGATGAAAATGAATATTGATTACTATGTTTTGTCTTTTAACAAAATGAAATGCATGCATGAATGTCCAGGTGGGGCTCTGCGTTGTACCAGACCTTATTTTAAATAATTTATAAATAATAATAAATTGTACATGCAAATACTCCTGCAGAGGCCTGGTAATTTAATTAGCTTTATTACCCAAATATGCAATGATAAATGTTTGATTTTGTTCAAACGGGCTTTTCGTAACTACCCTGCTTTTTGTCATGCGCTTTGCAACCAGTCGTCTATCAATAAAAAACCCAAATATAAAAAAATTTCTGACTGCAGAATGAATTCCGCATAAATATCCATCTGTTAGGATTTGGTGGTGAAGTATTCAATTAATTATCATACAATCTAAGATGAGTGGAGAGGCTGAAGTGCAGCTTTGAGTGGCTGCATGTTCCCACAAAGTGGCCGAGACTTTTTATTGGAGTAGACACCGAAATTGGCAGCGTTTTTATGTCTGAGAAACGGGAGGACAGACAACAGCTAGAAAATGTGGAAACCTTTTGGATAACCATATCAATAAATCGTGTTCGAGTAGAAGTGCTGATTTTGGACACGGGCTCCCTTGTCGATATCCTGACCGATCGATTATGAGCTAAAAAGGCACCACTGATCCCAGATCAGCGGTCCTGCTCACACACTTCTTATGAGTACAGGCCCAGGAGAAGGGAATTAGTGGGTGACCAGCACTTCTAGAGCACTGCGTTTTTTTTGTGTACTCTGCCATGGCAACCTTCCAGAAGGCAATCTCGCCTCTCCAGGGGGACCGCACGATGTCACTGAACAGTTTAATCTCATGTCTGATGTCACACACATGATTGACAGAATGAGTGACAGGTTCTTTAGTTACCTGGAAGAAAGAAAAAAAAAACACATGTTCAATCACAGAGGAGTTTACTTGGAGACTTGCCCTTTTAAAGACTCATCTTGCAGGTTTTCTTTAACAGAACACTGTAATCATTGACAGAAATAACCATTGCGCCAAATGAACACATTTATGATTAGTTATAAATACAGGCAATAATCCTGGGCAATTTTCATGTGGCTCTCTACCACTTTTGCTACTTGCAAATGAGAACATGCAGTTTGCAGTCATTGATTGCAGATATCACTGGAACCAAGAGTGGATGGATGCATCATACCAGTAAACATGTTAAATTAGATAATTTATCTTTGTGTGAAGTATATCGAAAGTCCTAATATATATATTAAAATCAGTTTGAAACAAGACAATCATTTTAATCTGCATTATTAATTACTGAGATTAATGAAGGCAGAGGTAGTAATATTAGTGTAATTATTAAACTCTGAAGCGGATAGTGGGAGGATCTGTGAGCTGAAACATTAATTAACTCTGTAAGAGAGCATTATTTTAGCATAACCATCACACCACAAAAACATACAGATTTCCTTTGCCAGAGAAAAAATCTATTGTGTTATAAAATCATCCAAATAAATGTATCTATAAACTACAATTATTACAATCATTAAGGTATACATTGGTTTGCAGATGGCGCAGAGTTATATATATATATATATATATATATAGGGCAAAAAAAAAAGAGGCCGGATATGTATGACATTACATTACAACTATGCGTTGCTCTGGATAAGAGTGTCAAGTGATTGTAATGTAAAGTAATGTACATAGGATAAAGACGGGAACTTGACTACGGCAACAGACAGGGATGGGCAGTATTTCAAACACATGAAGTATGTATTTGCATGTATGTATTTGATATGTAATATGGGTTTCTCATCCATATTTCAGCTGTCTATCTGTTCTATCCTATCTGAGTGTGTCACATACACATACACATACGCATACAGCTATATATACTGTGTATCCTATGTACATTACTTTACATTACAATCACTTGACACTCTTATCCAGAGCAACGCATAGTTGTAATGTAATGTCATACATATTCTGCCTCTTTTTTCTTTGCCCTTATCATCAGCACCATTGTGACATAGCTCTTTTGCCATATACTTCTCAATTCAAGTTTTTTAATGAGCCAACTGCCAAATGAACCTCTCTAAAATATTTTATTATTTTCATATTTTTCAAGTGTCATTACTCCCCATTGTATCTCTTCTTGTGAGACTATTCAAGCGTAAAATGAGGTTTAGTACACAAAATGAGAGAAAAGGGGTTGCAGCACACATTAATATTTATTATTTTAATATTGGCTTTCTTTGTGATTTACACATTCTGTTTTGTTCACAACCATCAGAGAATTTCACAAATTCTATGAAATTTGTCTGCATGAAAACACCTCTTCTCTGACTACATTAAAGCTGAATATGAAATTACATTATGCCTCAAACATGTTTACATGCAAACAGCTGTTTTCCTCAATTTTTCACCTTTTCCTGTCTAAATTCCAGTCCAGGAGTTGCTTTTCCAAAAGCAATTTTAGCCAAAGCAATATTTCATGATTAGTGGGGTATTTTTTATTTATTTATTTTTATAAAGTAATTTCTCAAACATTACTATAACCTTGCAGATGGTTGGAGAAAGCACACTCTGTCCACTGACAAGAGAGGAGTGATTTTATAAATCATTTTTTGATGTGCCACAGATAAATTGATCAATTATTTCTGCTTTTATGCACAAACTAGCAGATAACACTGCTTTTCACATATGAGGACACTGTGTCATGTGCTGTACTTGTTACGGTACATCACATGGAAAAGGGTACAACTAAATTAACAAAAAGTAAGATGTATGAGAACATTACTACCACATAAGTTGACAAAGGAACCTATCGATAATGTCATTTCAAAAGAATGCAGAAAAACCTGCTTTCATTTGATTTAATTTCCCAGATCGAGCCTCCCGGTAAGATGCCTTTTGATTTACAAGGTGAGTGCAGAACCTAGTCTCTCCAGCGCGAGAATTGATTGCTATTATATGGCTTTTCCCACCAAGTCTCTTCATTAAGCTTTGGATACAGCTGCTCTGAGCTCACGCATAATTAGTCTTGGAGCAGTTCGTTCTTACGTCTGCGTCAATGGAATGGAATGGGGGGAGAGAAAAATGTGCACTTTGTTAAAATTAGCACAAGTACAGGAATGGATACAGCCAATGCCCATCTGTGACATTTAGCAGATTTCTTATGAACTGTGCGGAGGCACAAGTTACATGCTATCCTCGGGCTCCCGGCATTAGAGCTATAAGTACAGGTTATTATATCATACGCAAGGAGTTATGATTGAGCCCGACATTAGAGCTATAAGTACAGGTTATTACATCAAACACACAGGGTTATGATTGAGCCCGGCATTAGAGCTATAAGTACAGGTTATTACACCATACACAAGAGGTTATGATTGAGCCCGGCATTAGAACTATAAGTACAGGTTATTACACCATACACAAGAGGTTATGATTGAGCCCGGCATTAGAGCTATAAGTACAGGTTATTACACCATACACAAGAGGTTATGATTGAGCCCGGCATTAGAACTATAAGTACAGGATATTACATCATCCGCAAAGGGTTATGATTGAGCCCGGTATTCGAGCTATAAGTACAGGTTATTACACCATACACAAGAGGTTATGATTGAGCCCGGCATTAGAACAATAAGTACAGGTTATTACACCTGAGTAACTATAGAGAGTTCTGAGGAGGCCAGTGAATTAATTTAGCTTTGATCTTGTAGATAGAAAGAATTTACTCTATTGATTGATATTGATATTATTATAATAATAATTATTATTATTATTGTTAAGAATATATGGTGCTTGGCACCATATTGTAATTGTATCAATTTTGTCCCCGAAGGGAACTCTGGTTGGTTTATATAGGGCTATAGGTTTCTGTTTAGCCCTTATTGGTACCATTTGATAATGTTGCATAAAAATCCATACTTTGGACAAAGTCTGAAATTGCAATTGTTTTTGTAGCAGTAAAACAATTCAATGGTGTATAGGCCTGGAACGATTGGTACCACCATATTTGATATGACATCATTTTGAAAAGTAAGCTCATTGGCAAAAATAGCTCAGTGTAAACAAATCAGGCCTGGAGTACTCCAAAGACATTTGAAAATGTCATCAATCTAATTGAAGCCACTTTTCTGTAGTTGTAATATCTTTGAATTTTAAAAGACAACTTGTAGGTGGATCATAGCTGGCCTAGCTTTGAATTTTTTTTTTGCTTGGGAGTACAGACTGGTGTACAGCTCTCTCTTTCTTTCTCTCTCTCTTTCTCTCTCTCACGCTCCCTCATTCTTTCACACTCTCACTCAATCTGTTTCAGAGCAAGCAAATAGACAGCTGATTGGCTAAGCTGTGTGCTGACGAGGTGCTGTTTCTATCTCTCCACGTTTTCTACCTTCATCATGCAGTTTTCTCTATGCAATGGCCAAGCCATGGAACTGCATTGAGTGACCAACCTGTGTGACCAACATCTGCATCGGTCCTGTTCAAAGGTCTGCAAACACAAAGCCATATGTACTGATGCAAGCCTACATATGTTCTTAAAATGAACATCCGCCGAGGGAAGATAGGTAATAATCCTATCGGCAGCCTATTTAACACTCAAAGTTTAGGGATATGACCCCCCCCCCCCCCCCCCGCTCAGCTTCCCAGTAATGAACTCCAGGGAGGACCTCCAAAACTTCCATTTATCGCAGGCTGAAATGTTAAATGAGAGCCTTTGAGGGGAGGATTCACACTGGTGATTCCTCTCAAAAAATCATCACTAATCATTTCACTTGATTAGAGGGTGGGGGGGTGCAACGGTCGTCATCAACCTGATGAAAGTGCCCCCCCGCCCCCATGCAGGGAAAGAAAGGACATAAATGCCTATTGATTGATCAAATGCTCAGCTGAAGACCAGACAAACAAAGTGTCATGTAAGGAGCAAAGCCGACCCAGTTTCTCTGACTGCTCTCTCCAGATAACATCGCTGAGCCAGTTTGCCTACATAAGTAATAAAAGTATACCAAAGTTCAGAGACCTCATTGTCAAAAAGGCAGTGTAAATACAGTAGCCCTGAGAAATACTGCTGAAAAACTTTGAGTGTTAAATGTCGGCTGCCGATAGGATTATTACATCCCTCGGCAGATGTTCATTTTAAGAACATATGTAGGCTTGCTTCAGTACATATGGCTTTGTGTTTGCAGACCTTTGAACAGGACAGATGCAGATGTTGGTCACACAGGTTGGTCACTCAATGCAGTTCCATGGCTTGGCCATTGCATAAAAAAAACTGCATGACCCGATGATGAAATGTACTTAACAAACATGTCTGGTTCTGTTTCAATCATGGCATGTCTGTTCATTGACAACCTTGTAGACGAGGGGGCACAGATAGTAAGGAGAGCGTTTTGAGCGCTTGGGGAGGGTGTTCCCAGATGCTACAGATTTTACAGCAATTTGCTTGAGGCCGATGTTGCAAATTAAATGCATTGCAGTCGATTATTGTAATACAAACTGTGCAATAAGTTGTGTTTTTTGGCAAGTGGCACTCCTAAATGTCTTTATAACATTCATAAAAAAACTGCACACCAAGGAAGGTTTTTACAGAATTGTAGGTACCCTATAGGTTATTTTATAGTTCCACAGCATCAATGTACAGGTAGACAAACGGTTTTCATACACGCATGCTGTCAGCATAACCAAATAGCCTACGCACTAACCTTTAACCGATACATGTAGAAGGCCAATAACGTTTTGCACTGTTCGTTTTACCACAGCTATATATGGTCATCATTTCACCATTTCTATAGATGATCTGTAACTTTGATTGCCTCTTCACCAACATTTTGATTTGTATTCTGGTCTTTTTTGTCCCACTGTGATTGCTCCTAAATAGCTACACAACAAAAAGTAGTATTCAAATACTTTTTTTTTTTATTGAGGAGATGCAAAGCACATAGCACTGAGTGCGCAATAGGACTAACGTACGCATTTATGTGTTCGGAAATCGATTCCCAGGCTGCGATTTATTCATTACGGTGGCGTTGCCTTTTTTGTAATTATAGACTTGTAATCTTCATAAAACTGCATAATGAGTTCCTGTTCCCCAGCTGAAATGTACGTTATTTTGCTTATTTACTCTGATGGAATGATTAAATTGACATTCACTTAATTGGGCTGTTTAAATAGTCCATGAACGCGCACATAACTTCATTCCCCAAACCTGGCTTTAATCAGGCTTGAATTAGCTTCGACTCTTGAGCTGCAATCTAACGCTTCATGAAACGGAATTTATCCACGCTGTCTAACCTGGCTAACTGAAGCCAGGCTTATTTTAGTAAGCCTGGATATTCTTAGTCAGCTTCGTGAGATACCCCCCTGCTGTGACTTGTTGAATTGTGTTCGCACAACATGAAGCATCTTCAACACCATTTATTGGAACACTGAATATCAGAAATGGTGGAAAGTACAATTTCGACATTTCTGCTTTTTCCATTGTGTGCTTTGCACCTTCGTTCTTGGAGCAAACAGTTATATTTGTTTTCATAAGACAAGCAAACAAACAGAAAAATAAATGCTCTTGGAAAACATTGAATTGTGACAGAAACATACCTTCATTCTGTGATTCAGGGATAAGCATGACATTTTCAGATTGCCTTCACAACAACTTCAAACATATTGTTCCTCGCTGTTATGACAGGAGTACCAAGTACTAGTCCTGGACAATCACAAGATCTGCTGATTTTGGATTTCACCTAAAAAAATAATAATCTGCAACCACATTAGACCCAAGATAACGGTCAGTTGTGAAGGCAATGAAATGCGGCATACCCCGTGGCTGTCCAGGACAAGTGTTGGAGATTTAGGACAACCAATTTTCAGGTCAGCTGTAAGTGAACGGATTACCTCTCGTGGAAACTCGTTGAGTAAACCAGTTTGCCTGCACTCTGACGCATGTCTGGGAGGCGCGGCACTTTCAATGCAGAATAAAGTAGGTCACGTTAAAACATAAATATACAGTACGGCCGTAATGTCAATGCTGAATGATTTAATGATGTCTCTCACATATACAAATGCATGTGATGCATCAACAATGACGTGGCTTCACAATTTGTATTCTCTGTCAACTTAAAATAAATCACAATGAATTACATTTATTTCTGATGAATTCACACCTGACATGTTATGCACAGGCCATTGATGTATGATGTACTGGCAACAGATTTATAATTTATTGCATGTAATATATTTATATTTGATATGTAATGCATTTCTAACTGCTTTAAATGGGCATACATTATTTTATTTTTTTCCAGGGAGAGCAGTCTAAGTTCGTCTGAGCACGATACATTTTACTCCTTTTTTCTCTCTCACTCTTAAGCCTCACTGATCAAATTTTATGACGATGTCAATGTTGTCTTTTCATTGCACAGCCCTGGGTCAAATATGTTCTGTTATTGAAATCACAGCTCAAAGGGGCGTTCACAGCCAGCTCGCTCGTCAAATGAACAGGCACACACAGTCGTCAAAACCTAAATCTTATTTTCTGTGAAATAAAAACAGCTTTGTGACAACTAAAATAACCCCCCCCCCCCCCCATCATAAAATCCACCAAATGTGCCATGAAGCAATTTGGATAAACTTTACTAAGCCATGATAGTGGCAGTGAGGCTTCTGAGTATTCAAGAATATTTATTGTGTTTTCCTTTCCCAGACTCTTACACAATTAAGAAAATTAGTTTTCATTCAGTTAATCTCCTCTTGTACAGTAAGGAATGCTAATTATTCCTCAATAACCGCAGGCCGTAGGCTTAGAGTGCAGACTCATTTTGTAAAGGAGTTCTGTTCACTTGGCTGGTTAAGGACAGGAGACTCTATTGGGTTCTCACCATGGTAACCTGCAGTTCTCTGAATAAGCCACGGCCGCCATGATATACTGTACAATCGGCTCTACTGGCAGCAGCAAGGGCTTTTCAATGATGTTTTTCAAGAACAACAAGTACAGCGTTAAATTATCCATCTCGTAACATGGCCTCCATGGCTATCATTTCTCTGAGAGACGCAAAACAAAATTTTTGCGTGTAGAAAAAAAGCAGAACTTGAAAATAACCTGTTCGGAGAAGATAACAAGATGCATCACAGAAATACGTGAAAAAAAGACCAAAATCCAATTTACCCCTTTGCCCATATTAGAACATTTCCAAGATGAAACTTTGGGAACACTTAATGGGATTTTGGACTCTCTGTGTATTTTGTAGCATAAGAGCTTTACCATGTGCTCCCGAGTGATGAATGTGTTCTTGCATGACCTTAATGTAACACTGTACTGCCAATTGGGACCTGGATAAAAATTTTAAAAAGAACAATTAGTTTTATGCAAAAATAAGAGATCCACTCAACCGGGTCTAGGCAGACACAAGTACATTCATTAGGGAATGTATTGTTGGTCTATGAAATTAGTTTATGTGTTGTGTTCAGAGGATATTTTTGCTGCAAGACCCTTCCCCAATCCTGAAACTGAATAAGGGTCATATGGCGGCTTACAGATATAGATGTAGTGGATTAATTCACATTCAATTTGTGCCATTTAGATTTTGGAATAGTATAGATTAGCGGTGGAACATAACCCCCCCCAGCCAGACAAAATAAGTAAAAAGGATTAATAGATTCTGCCCTCCAGCGGTCATAATGTCAAAAATGTAATAAGGGAAGAGATGTTGTTAAAGTAATTACAATCGTGAATTGAGATGTCTTGATCAGGTACAACAAACAAGTAAAGGATTCATTGGAAAGATGCACAATATCATTCAAAGATTTTTCTCACTTGAGTGGCATCTTTATTCTTAAACTTTAGGGTATGTTATTTATTTAAAATATATATATATATTTATGTGGATTATTCACTTGGTTACCCTCCAGAAGACTTATGATTTCTTATATACTGTGCTTTACTATGCTGCTTATGATTACATGGATGCAAGCAAGTCTATATTTAGAATTTTATTCTGTTCTTTACGAGTTTTTGAAATGGATTATGTTTTTTTTATGAAGTCTATAACACAAACAGGGACAGAAGAGTGGTACCAATCTGTAAAGGTACAATACCCAGTGATAGCCAGACTATTGTAGAGCTCAACTCTTCTGAACTTGAAGCACAGTTGTAAATTGCTTGTTTATATTAATGCACCAGAGCGTGAGAGCAGATTACATTTGGGTGAAACAACTGTTGTAGTAATTTCTTTCTTACCCGTTAGTTTAACTTTCTTTCAGACCCATAACAATACCATGAGACTTTCCTGATAAATTGTACACTTAATAAACTTTGCTGTGCTTCAAAATATTTCTTTTCTAAACCCGAAGGGCTGTAAATTATCTACTTTTTTTGGTGTAGAGTGGTGACCTCTTTGAGTTTTACTTGTACTCTGGAGAGTTTTAGTTGGAAAACTCGAAGGGAAATGAGAAGGGAGGCCGCTGAGGAAAAGCAAGCAATTTAAAAACTACAGTGTAATTTCACAGGGTGCATCATAGCTCTGATTCCTCCACCATGAATTATTAAAAATAACTATGACTGACAGACATATTCGTTATCTGAATCCCACGCTGCGTATGGATGCCATAAAACATCCATCAACTTGTGCGGACGGAAAAAGAAATCCCAAAACAAACAGGGTGTTATTTTTTTTTTCTCCTTTGGACTAACATAATGGAAAATTAATGAAGAGAGAAGCATCCACTTATGTTTAGCATATATTTTACAAAAATTATGTGTTGCCCATGAAGTTCTGTCAGGAAATTTTTGCTGCAGCCAAACGAGCAGATCCCATTGAGCGCCAAACCAAAGTAACTGTATATTCATTCATATATTTAACATGAGTCCTGACAGAAATATATATGACATTGAACTGGCCTCGCTTAAACTATATCCATTCAAAGGACCCATTTACTCCATTATCTTCAACAGCTGAAATAGAAAATGAGAAAATATCGACCACTTTCGATTGACACAAGCCTCCAAAAAAGGAAGAAACTTTAGACAGTAAAAACAGTAAGAAGAAGAAAAAATTAGAAAATTCACAATCACAAATAATACTTTAAATAATTTCTTGAAATATGCTAACTTAAAATGCTCCAAGATAATTAATTAAACTATTACTCCCAACATTCATTTTCAAATCATAGACACAGACATTTTCTGTCAGCAGTTTTTTTCAAGTTTTAATGGGTTAATATTCAGTTTGATTTTCTGGCATGAATAATAATCTTAATCTGTGTTGCTTTTTAGTTCCCTTTATAACATATTCATATTGATATTTCTCATGACATTCTGAGACAAGAGAAGCTTTTGTTAATTTGGGGAAAAACTCAAGTTCAGCAGAACTGAATAATAATAATATAAAAGAGATTGAGAGCAAAACAAGCTTCATCCCTGATGTCATTTTGGCTACATCAGGAGGGAGATGCAACTGCAATTAGAAAAAAGTAGAAATGCAGGTTACACTAAATAACGTTTGCGCAGTTTCTTAACGTTACCCCCAGAGCACACATTGGGGTTATGTTCCAACAAGCATGTCTACTTCCAGCTGAGCACCCGGTACACCAATCAAAACTCGGCCATATGTTTCACATCATTAATGGCAGTGCCCAGATGATATGAAATCATACATTGGTATGGTCTATAACCAGCACAAATACAATACAGACGTGTTCCGTCATGTTCAGTACCAAGTACAAAGAGTACAAAGATAATGACTTTATATGGGTATGTCTTCAGTATGACCTCACTCTACCAGTCAAAATGCCAGAATTTAAATGCTTTTTAAAAACAAATGAGGCTGCACATATGGAAGAAACTATCATCAGAAAATAACTTAAGAAATTATTTACTTTTTAATATTCTTTATCTTTCATTTAAAATGGACTAGGGCTGCTTTTTCACTGCTGTTGTTTGTATTATATTATATATTATATGTTTCTGCTGTTAAATCGTGCTACTGTGATGTAACTGTTGTTAGATTAGTATTAGAGGGTTTGTATCGAGGACCAGACTGGGAATGAGTGTTTTCAGAAACGCTTCCATGTGCTATTCTCTGGGCTCAAATATACTACATGTTATGTGTTATGCAATATATGCATTTTATCCTGTTACAGCACACCCACAGCCACTGCACAAAAACAAACAAAGCTGTTAAAATTCAGAAATGGCAGAGTAGCAGTTTGGCCAGAAAAGAGAATAACTTACATCTCACAACAAAACAAAACAACACAGAGGAGGAAGAAATGTTGATCGATAAAATCAACCAATAGGGGGAGGGCCTGGGCCCCCTTCGATGGGATCCTCTGCCCCCAAACCAGGGGAAGCACAACAAACTACAATAACAAAAACCAGAAAAACAAGGCTGCTAGCCTACAAGCCAACGCCAAATAAATATAAAGGGAAGAAAAAACAAAGATAAAGCCAAATCTCCTCTGCTACATGGCCAGGAGCAGCGAGAAGAGAGAAAACCCTGCCGTGTGCCCATTTATGCCCATTCCCACAATCCTCACCTGAATCTGCCATCCTACTGAACAAACAGAGACCAGGAAGAGCACAGTACCAGAAACACAAGAACCCTGTCCCTGCCCAGCTAAGGTAAAGCCAAACCCCCCAAAAAATGAATGAATGAGTGAATGAATAAATAATTGCATCTGGGAGCATTTGGAAGATGCTTAGGTGGCCAAGTTGTGAAAACTAGCTTGGTAAATTTGCCAAGACACCAGGGAAACCCATGTTCTTTGTGATAAGTACCATTCCGCCGGCGGGGCTCATGCCCCGCATCTCGAGAGTTGCTGTCCAGCCTCCTGTCCGTCGCCGCTTGCCCCTATCTCCCCACCACCGCTGCCAGCTGATCCTGCCGCCATCGGCACCCGGTTCCCCACCATCATTGCCACCACATCTGGACTGTCATCTAGCTGCTGCAATTTCTACTATCATGGATATTGGCAGTCAGTTTTTACCATGCTGGTCATTAAGACCCTGAGCCGACCAGAGGAGGATGGGTTCCCCCTTGAGTCTGGTTCCTCCCAAGGTTTCTTCCTAGTTACACCAGGGAGATTTTCCTTGCCACTGTTGCCTCTAGCTTGCTCATGTGGGGGTTTAGGCTGTTTTTTTTTGTGAAGCCCATTGTGACAACTAGTTGTGAAATGCGCTATATAAATAAATACTGATTTGATTTGATTTACCATGTGATCTAATACTTAACATATAACACAAATACAGTGTCACTGCACTAGGGCGATGGGTTTAATGTGGTAAAGTATGTCTTCCCTCTACTGGCCCATCGACACCTGTTCCAGAAGCATCTTGTATCCCTTATGTATCCCACACATATACGTATATGTATCCCTACCTTCTCCTCCATTCAACCCCTTCTTCTACGTCTATCTCTTGTATTGCAGACAGTGTTCTTCAAGGACTAAGTTTCCAACATCTTAAGGCCATCCACTCGACTGACCTATTCTCCCCCTTCACCTTCACGCCATCCAAACTGTTGTCTCATACAACAACCACTTCATCCCAACATCCCTCCCATCTTTAAAGTCAACCCCTCCCTCTGTAACCCCACCCACTGTAACTCCTCCCTCTGTAACCCAACTCTTTAACTCCTCTATGTAACTCCACCCTCTGTAACCCCACCCACTGTAACTCCTCCCTCTGTAACCCCACCCTTTAACTGCTCTCTGTAACTCCACCCTCTGTAACTCCTCCCTCTGTAACCCCACCCTTTAACTCCTCTCTGTAACTCCACCCTCTGTAACCCCACCCACTGTAACTCCTCCCTCTGTAACCCCACCCTTTAACTCCTCTCTGTAACTCCACCCTCTGTAACTCCTCCCTCTGTAACCCCACCCTTTAACTCCTCTCTGTAACTCCACCCTCTGTAACCCCACCCACTGTAACTCCTCCCTCTGTAACCCCACCCTTTAACTCCTCTCTGTAACTCCACCCTCTGTAACTCCTCCCTTGCTGCTGATTTGTGCCTTCAAACTGACACCCACCGACATGAAATAACTTACCTTATTTACACTAATCACTGGTCTTATTAGAGTTATATGTTGAGATAATGGAAAATTTAAAAATGTGTTAGGACATTACAGATTAAAGTCAATTACATTACAATAATTTAGCAGATGCTTTTATCTAGAGTGTTGGAAACCTAAAACTAAAAATACAACACCTGAATTGGTACAAAGTGAGTGTTGGGAGTTAAGGATGGGAGAGGAACCAAGATGGTGGGTCTTCAGTCTGTATCAGAAGATGGGCATTCTGCCATCTTGACCTCTGTGGGACATTTATTCCACCGCTGGGCGACCAGTACAAACAGACATCAGGAGGTTGCAAAAAAAGGTTGCAGCTTGAGATTGTAAAATTGAGAGATCTGGCTGTGAGTTTGAAGATTGATTGGAGGTATGGTAGAGCCATTTCCATTGACTGCTCTATGGGCTAGTACAAACGAGTTCAATTTGATGGGAGGTGTAACAGGTGAAGCCAGCGAAGTGAGATCAGGAGGCGTGTAACATGAGCAAACTTGGGAATATTGTAGACAAGTCGTGTGGCTGCATTCTGAATTTTCTGCAGGGGTTCAGAATCTCAAACAGGGACATCAGTAAGAAGTCCATGTGTGGGAGTACTAGGGTGGAACTAGAAGCTATGAAGGGTAGGTGGTGAGCAAAGGGCAGTTTGGAAAGATATTATCTTGTATGGAAAGAGTTGAAAATTGCGTTTTGCAATAACAAAAATGTATTACATTCAATTAGTATTTTCAAATCGAAATTGGCAGTTAAAAATTAAAATAGAATCTAACTGTTAATAGGTAGTCATAAAACCCTGGCTGTTCTAGCAATAAATCTATTTCTCCTGGAGGTGACTAATGACTTCTAGTGTGACTAATATACCAATTTTTAACAAATGTTCTGTTATCAGCTGTATTCATAAAATTCTATTTTCAGTTCAGTATGAATGGAGGCAGAACGAGTCCCTGGTGTAGAAGAAATGATGCGGTTTGTAGACCACAGTGCAAGGAACCTGCCTTTCAAGCTCTTTTGCTTATACACTTAATTTAGATTTTGAATCAAACTGTTTTTTCATTCATATAGATTTTCGCAGTAAACATTGCAAAAGGAATTAGCTGGAGTCTGAAAAAAAAATCTGTCTTTCCCACATCTGCACCCCAGGACAAGATCCACATTACATTATTTTAAAAATCTATCTTTCCCACATCTGCCCCCAGGACAAGATCCACATTACATTATTTTAAAAATCTATCTTTCCCACATCTGCCCCCAGGACAAGATCCACATTACATTATTTGGTGCAGTAAGAACAGCATTGTGATCATCTTGGCCAGTGGAATTTTCATACTTAAGAAGTACACTATCCACTGTCATTGCGAGCAATTAAACATAAGTAATAATAATAACAATAATATGATTATTATTATTATTAGTAGTAATAATAATAAAAATAATAAATAAACAACCCCAGTAATTGAATTAAGTATATATGTTTTCCATCCTTTTACTCAATATTGTTCTTACTTAGATACTTCATTTGACCCATTCAAATGTATGAGTGTGTGTGTATAACTTAAAAAATAAATAGCATTTAAATATTGTGCCTGCAACTCCAATTGCACGGACACATAATTTCTACGTTAAACATTCCATTCATTTAGAGAGTGCCCCATAATTGAGCTTGCAGACATTTCGAAAGATGCGGCTGCAACAATGTTATCTTAAAAGTCTGTAGCCAAAAGTCAGTCTGTATCTAGATGCTCCTGAAACAGCTTTTACCAGGCCCAAGAGCATTCTCAACCACCATTCTGAACCGAGATGAAAGTTGAGACACACACTGTGAAGCCTTTAATTATAAATGTCTTCAATGGACGGCCAGGGTGTCCAACCAGTGACAATATTCTGTTATTTCTCTGATGAAAGAATAAAATAAATTAGCATGTGAAGCGGTTGTTCAATTTAATGTTTGCTATTATTTGTACATACGTACTGATGGTCACACATACTCATAAAAAAATCTTTATTTATGTGCATGTAGATGTAAAAAACCTTCAATGCTGAAAGTTTGTCAACATTTCTCCTGCTTGTGGTTGGGGAGCTTAATAAAAATTGTATTCCTGTACAATGCCGCTGAAGTTATCTATTACATTAATATTTGAGATGGCATCTTTTCAGCTCAGCATTGGACTACAATGCTGTTCAGTGTTTTGAATTCCTGAACATTCCATCGCACTTCTTTCATCAACACCTCATTTTAGGCTGATTTTGCATACCTCTCTGTGGAGGAAAAGAGCCCGTCTTCGCTGATGTTCTGCCAGCCTCAAAATATCAGATGGCCAACACTCTTCTCATCTCGCATGCATCCCACACAGACAATCGGAAAAACGGAAGATTTGAGATATCACGAATGTCTCAGGCTCGGAAAAGAGTATAACTCAATGGCTCACCCATGAAGTGTAGATGAGCCGCAAATAAAGTACAGAAAATACAGTAGAATTAGATAATTGTAATAATTATTTGTAATATATTGTATATAAATGCATTTCATAATATATAATGCAATCATAATTTTTTTGAAATGTAATCTAAATGTATTTTTCTATTAATAAACATGTATGCTGATACATCTTTAGATACTAAATATCTTTATGGTGCAGGTGGTTCCAAGAGCCTTATTTAATACTCAAACAGCCAAAGATGATTAAAATTTGATTATCCTGTCTTCAGTCCTGTAGCCACATTCTATTCTACAAAATTCAGCCTCTGATAGACTGCTATTACAGCTCACAGACACACAAACCACCCATCTCTAGCTACACACATCTTGACACCTCTAATTTGCACCCAATCATATTTTGAATGCCAATAAAATGCTGAAAGAAAATGTGTTTAAAAAAATCTGTGAAAAAATGTGGTTCGAACCCTTATTCAAAATCATAGTAATATGTCTGTTTCTTTCACAAATTCTTCCAAGCCCCTACTCAAGGTTCAAGTCTCTGGTAATTGGTTCCTGGACTTGTGACGCTACCACTTCAACTCATTTAGAAAACAACATATTGGACTGCAGCCTGCGAAATTTGCTGATGTCTCACATTTCCTTATCCGATTTTCAATCACTGTGCCCATGAAATTCAAGACCGTGTTACTACCAGGTAGTCAAGGTCACAGATACTTTCTTCTTTCAATCCATCACCAGACCTTACATCCCTGCTTGTGCTTTCCGCTCTTCAGCTTCTGGAATGTTCCTCCCTCCGAAGCCCATTACAAACTTAAATTGCCGGACCTCCTGCGGTGAAATGAGCTACCGACTGCCAGAACTGCAGAATAAGCCTCACGTTGCAAGTCACAGAAGATACGGTATGTGCGTCTGCAAAATTCAATTATGCACACAAACTGTATCAGTGCACGTGCATGCATGCATTACATGCAGCATAGAAATGCGTGGCTTGTAGAGTGCTGTCGTAATTGATTACCAAAAATGCTGACTTTGATTAGAATCTCAAGTCGGGTCATGACGACCGAGCATAAGTACATGCTAAATTATTTCAGTAAATATCCAGCTGTTTAAATGAATAATATAGAAAACTATATATGGGTTATCTTCTGAGAATCTACAGGTGGGTATGCATGACACACACGCATACCCACCTGAAAAATCCCTTACATTGATATTGTATTCAATAAATATGTATTGCTGCTCACATATCTTTTTTTTTACGATTTGCACTTTTAAGTTGAAATGCATTATGGATAGAGACTTGAGCCTCGGGTACATGCCTGGGCAACACAACATAAAACATTTCCCCTACATTAAAGATGGCCTTTATGAATTCATGAGGAGGAAAGCTAGCGAAATCCTTGGAGATACCAATGGAAAAAAAAGAGTACACCCCTTGAGTGAGCCACACAGCTCAGGTTACCGCCTCTACCCATTGGGTGAGATCGCTATCAGCATGTTCAAAGAGCCATCTGGTACAACTGCCTTCAGAGATTTCAAATGACGCCAGCAACACTCCGCGTTGCTGAAGCCGACTTGCTCTTGCTTGACCGCAGTGCGAGCGCGGTGGAGAAAGATATACTGTACATAACCGTGATAACTGTGATTTTACCGTAATGAGTTATTACCTAGTTTATCCACATGCTTATTCAGGGGTGACAGGATTCTGGTAGGCTGATATACTGTGAAATCACAGCATAGTGATAAATTGCACTTCACACTTTGAGTCTGCATCCAGGGTTTAAGAGAGGAATTTATGACGCATAAGAAAATATTGCATTTAGAAAGTATCCTACGACATGAATATAATATTTCCCATGTCTCCATTGCATACGAAAAGCAGATTTTTTTTAAGCGATTCAATTCTAAAATGAATTAGGGAATTTAAGGTAGGCCCGGGGAATGAATCCAGGTGAAAGCTTGTTTGTAATAAAAAGGCTAATAACAGGCAACCATAATCAGTAAATGTAAAACATTCGCTGACCAGATTAACTTCCTTGTTTTTATTTATGAATAATCACAAACAGTATGTCAGGAGGTCATACCCAGAGGAATATGCAAGGCCTGAAGTGATAAGATGCATAAGGTGTTAATAGATACAACAACAGCATTCATAGTGTGTTCATAGCACTTTAAAGGGGCCCATGAAAGTATTATTACCCTGTATCATAGTAAAGATATAGTGGGTGACTTAATGTAGCCAAGGTAATTGTAAAACCTGTTCACAAAAGGTAAAGTACAAATGTTTATGGCAGCGGTGTCCGTTTACCCTTGCCTTGTTCAGTGCACACTAATGTGCAGGTAGCAGCCACCAATGAAACCTTACGTGTGAAACAACGTGTTGCATTTCAGCTGAGCGGGAGTACTGAGGTAGAAAGTTGCATAAAGCTGATTTTGAGGGGTATGATACACTGGCTGCCGCTGGCTTCACAGCCGTACTGGATTGTCAAATCAAATCATAAATAAACCTCAATGATATCCAAACAGTGGAATATATTTTATATTTTAAAAGAGGAAGTAGTAGTCTGTAAAAGTCAAAGAGAAAAGCCCTGAGTTTGAGCTGCATGGCCATGGAATAATTGAAAAATGGCCAGAGGTAGGTAAGGTATGATGGCAGATTGATGGTACAGCAGAGCTTTACCCTTGGCTACACGTAAGGGTAGCACCAGCATTTTTTATTTGAAACTGGGTGTAGCCTGTTGTACTGAGATATACCACAAATGCATATCAAGTCTTTAACATTATGTGACCTAGTCAGTGAAATGGAATTCATTGTTTTTTAAGGGAATGTGATGTTTACTGATATTTACAGCCAATTTTTATAGTGATCTGCGAGTTCAAGATACATTTCACTAAATTGTCATAGCCAGAGCTGACTGGATGTGTGACATTTAGAAAAATGTCAGCTACTGGGGGGAAAAAACCTGCTCTTTCATTATTTCTTCCTGGGTCACCTATTCATTAGTCCACAAGATAGTCAATGTTATGCATTTACTGTAATTAGCTACTGTTACTAAACAATAGCACTGCACTTAATAAATGTTAATGTTGAACTATCTTCAACTTCTGTTTCAAATGGTACAGCTAATATAAGCAATAATTTCTAAATGATTCATTATTACTCTTTCCCCTTGTACACTTGATGGACTCTGGCACACCAACAACTAATTAGATTTTTGAATATGCAAATCTGATCCCATGGTTCTTAATGCTTTTTTTCTTCATGGAAAATAGAAAGGATATTTTTGTCAGAATATTCACCCTTCTGTTCGGTGGCGAAGGCAATTCATTTGGGCGCAGTGATGTCGAAACCTAGACGATTTGACTGTTCAGCACAGCAAAGTACCAGACTATTGTTCATGTTATGACAGTATGTTGCTAACTAGTATGGTAGACTGCATGCTGTATGAAGAATAGTGAAATCAATACATCCTCAAATCTTAAGAACAGATCTCAAGAAGTAACCATTTTGAATTGAAAAGTGAGACAAGTGATTGTGTAAGACTGTGTGGGCACAGGATGGGGGTGTGGGGGTGGGGGGCAGACAGTGTGGCATAGAAGATAGTTTTACAAAAGTAAGTCCTAAAAATTTTACTTTACAATGTTTATCATTTAAAAGATAGCGTGTAGATTAATTTGAGTTGCTGTTTCAATAATATTTCCTTATTGCTCTTCAGATAATCACTGAGGATTATATGAATACCTAAAAAAGAATAATAATACAATAAACATTTATTAAACTGTATGCCACTACATAGTTTTTTTAAGTAAATTTTTTGATACGGTTTTCCTGAGTATGGTGAGGCATGAGGACCTTTTCTGAACGCACGTTGGGTTTGCTAAACTTCAGAGAAACACAAGGTTGGTTCGTGGGAAGGTACTGCCATGCTACACACTAGCAAGGACTGGAACTGTCGGAAGAGATCCAGCTGTGATTTAAAGGTGCAGGCGTGGGCCCCTACGAGGTGGGAAATGAAAGATTGGCAGAACCTCCTGGAGCCAGAGGGAAGCAAAGGATGGACATTAGTGATCAAAAATACCTTTCTCTGGCTCCCCGAACTATATCCAGATCATTTTCTACCCCCCGAGATCAAAGCATTGCCTGAGGTCTCTGTTTCTCCTCCTGACACCACTGTGCTTACATTACACTTACCGATACTGTGACGTACAAAACCTCCAAAATATCGATTACGCTCACCCTACATTTTCGGCCCCGCATCAAATGTAAGGATAGGCTTGCTTGGAATAAGGGCACTGGTTAGATGCGGAAGCACTGAAGTGTTATAACACCTAGTAAACAAACAATAGATGCATCTTATGCAACAGAGAATGTATAGCTGGATCCAACAAGGCAGTAACAAAACATTACTGAGTCTCTGTGGGCTGCAAACCTAGACTGGGGTCCTCAAATGCCAGGATTGTGAATCTTTAAGGTGAACAATCCTGCTGGCTTTAGAAATGCCAAGGAAGTATTGATTCAAGGTAATTAAAACCTATGGTGTTATATGATGGCATTTTGAGGAAAGATAATATATTTATGTGTCTAAGATATGAGTGTGTTTTTAGACATTTATGATGAAAGATGTGTTTTATTGGAAAATCTGAAAAAGACTATATATCAGGGATGGGTAACTCCAGGCTTCGCGGGCCGGTGTGTATGCAGGTTTTTGTTGCCACCAGTTAGCAATTATTTAATTAGCCCTATCGTTTACATGATCTGATATTTAAATCTACATATCCGCGATATGAACAGCAGCTGATGAATGTTCATGTGCCGGTAATCTGGTATGCATGTATTTTAGCGTTTTATCGTTCTGTAATTTACGATTGAATCGTTCTGTGATTACGATTGTGTGTATGACTAATTAGCTGATTGAGCCGTGGTAACTGGTGGCAGTAAAAACACGCATACACACCGGCCCGCAAGGCCTGGAATTGCCCACCCCTGCTATATATAGTCTTGTGTCCAAAAAGGGTAAAAATGGTAAAAATAATAAATAATAATTATGTACTTTTTTCATTATGATTGAAAGGACATTATGTGTGCTTCATACCTGGTATGAGGCACAAAATCAGAAAAAGATATTTCAAAATCAGAAAAAGACTAAAGTCTATAGTCCAAAAACGGTAAAAAAAATGTAAATGTAATCTTTTACTTCCGATGGTTAGGAAATCATACATACTTCATACATGTGGTGAAATAAGTGAAAAATAATATGCGTATAGGCATTTTTGATGAAAAATGTTTTATTGGTAAATCAGAAAAAAAACTAATAGTTTTGTCCAAGCAGGGTCAAAAAAATTAAAATGTATTTTTTTTTTATTCCGATGGCTAAGAAATCATAATAATTATAAATAATAGAATAACTTCTATTTTCCCGTGACTGAACTTCAGTTGTAGCCACCAGCAACAACAAAAAAGACATAGACAGGGCAGACACACAACACACAAACAAACATATCAAATAAAGACATTCAATAGAATCCTTGAATTAATCAAACAAATTAAGTTAATTAAATTGAAGGTATGAGTCAAGTGGAATACAGCCAAATGTCTTGAATAAAAATTTAGCATCAAAAGCAATAACGGCTTCTCATCCGATGTCCAGCGTCATTACGCAGTCCAACAGCTGTAGCTAGGAACAAAGCTGTCAACATGTACACAAAAAACTTCTCCTTCCCTTCCCTGGTGGTCTTTTGAAGATTGCCTGTAGTCCTGGATCAGTCTTCATATTTTCAACTCCGGTGAAGTGCGATGCTAATTTTGTAGCTGCTGATCTAACGAACATTCCCGAGTATAATAATGTGAATGTGTCTCCATGGTGACAACCATGAACAAAATGATCCCGACTTGATAATTCGGCAATATCAAAACGAGCAGCAGGAGTGCCCTGAAAAATCTCCACCCCGCTTCCCCGTCCCACAACAGATACACAGTGCATAAAAAAACAAAAGGCAAAATATTCAAATGAACAAACACGAAAAATGAGAGACTACACGTCGCCATTTTTTATTCTGATGGACAGGTAATCATACTTACTTTATTCCTGTTGTGAAATAAATTTGAAATAATATTTTTAGACATTTATGATGAAAAATGTGTTTTATTGGAAAATCTGAAAAAGACAGGACTATACAAAAATGGTCAGAAAGATTTATTTATTTATAAGTTTATTTATTTTTATAAAATGTATTCTAATGGCGAGGAAATCATATGTACTTCATAGATGTGGTGAAATATGTGAATAATAATGCGCTTTTAGACATTTATGATGAAAAATTAGTTTTATTGGAAAAATATATACCTGTGGTGAAATAAGTGAGAAATAATGTCTATTTAGACATTTATGATGAAAAATGTGTCCAAAAATGGTCAAAAAAATTTAAATGTAATTTTTGAATTCCGATGGATAGGACATTGTGTGCTTCATACCAGTGATGAAAAAAGTGAATTATAATGTGTTTTCAGACATTTATGATGAAAAATGTGTTTTATTGGCAAATCAGAAAGAGACATTAGACTTATGTCTTATGTCCAAAAAGAGTCAAAATGGTCAAAAAAATGAATAGCTTCAATCCATTCTAATAACTGAGACACGATTGTGGTGGTCTTAGAACATGCAGTCCTGCAAGGTTATTTCAAGAATTGTAAAATAATGCAAATGAAAAATTACTGAATAAAGGAAGGTTTTACAGTCAGAACTAAATTGGTATTTATCCATCTATCCATTCCCTTTTGCAGGTTATAGATATAATACTAATGGGGTTTCAAATATGGCATTCAAATTGCACTTATAATGTTATATTTGTGCAGTTTACAATAATATATGAAATGTGTTAACGATGTACTGAAACAAAAGAAATTCATTACATTTACAAACCATGTTTTGGCACACATTACATATTTGGCACATATTTGTTAAGTACTTTAAGTTAAGTGTACTTGTCGAATCTCAAATGTTTCCTCTTATTTTTATTTTACTCTTAGTTGTAGTGCAGTACTTTGTAAATAAAATGTTTGAAATTAATTTAGAAATAGCAATATCTTAAATATTACAAGAAAATAGTCTGCTATCCAAAAAAATGGCAACCCTCCCCCTCACCAAAAATAATAATAATATCAAAGGAAATGCACAACATTCATACACAAATAAATGGGCTTGGAATAATTCCACTTTGTTATCTGGTTAGTAACATTTGGCCTCATTCACCAACCAATCTACAAACTAATTTGTTCTTAAGCCTGTCTTTAATAAATTTTTATGAAAATTTTGGCATTCTGGCATTCTTGGTTAGAACAGAAGCTTTGAACGCAAACATCAGTTAATCCCGAAAATGTTTGTAAAAACATTTTAAAGAAAGTCTTAAGAACAAATTTGTTCGTAGAGTGATTGGTGAATGAGGCCCATTGTTACCACTCTGGAACTTTTTCAGATAAAGCCGATTTATTTTTGAGGTTATAGTGCATATATATTTTGTTCAAAGAGGATTTTTTGTAGTATCTGAATCCGAGCAGCCTGATAAGCATAGCCTATGGCTTCTCATGCCCTGCAGGCCTAAATTACAAATTTACAATTGGAGAGCTCCACAATTTCTCTTATCTTTTTTCCAGTCGGAAGACAATGCCATCTCTCCTTTCAGTGCCCTCTAGTTAACTAACCAACCTCTTCTGTTGTCTAGTTTTCCAGGTCATCTCTGCTGTCTTTAAGATAGCCAATCTCTGTCACACACATACACACATACACACACACACACACACACACACACACATTCGCAGACATTGTTTTTTTTTTTTCACTTTGAGCACGTATTGAATACGATGATCTAACAAGCAGGGGGTTTCCTTAAAAAATGGGATAAGGGTGTGACATCATCCTAAGAAAGAATTTGTGGAGGAATGTTGAAACCACTATTTGTAATTTGTGAAGTGCTTGGAATATGCTTTTGGTTGAAACCCAGTTTACAAATGGCTTTATTTTATCACAAAGTGTAGATAAATTATGCACTTAGAAATAAGGCTATGCAATGTTTATAAAAACCCTGTTTGTGGCTATTGGAGTTTTGCAGGTGATCAACCCGCATATACTCCTGAGAGTTTACGTATTTTTTATTTGACAAAATACAAGTGTCTTGGGAGACAAAAACATGTTGTCGTAAAATATTTTCAAAAATATTATTTATTAAAAAAACATTTTTAACGTCCCTTGTAGTATAGGTTTCAGTTTATACATTTTTCTGAATATTTTCTTCCACGAAAATGATCAGGAGCAAAGCTCTCAAGAGGCCTTTCGGACCAATAACAGTACTATTATGACTAATATTACAATTTGCCTCCAGTGAGAGTTGCAGATGTCCAGAGGATTGAAGATGCTCAGAGCACACGCGTGAATGCACCGCACAATCTCATTGGTCGATAAAAAGATTCAGATACAGTCTATAATTGGTGCATCAACATTAGTATGAATTAAGACATCTATCAGGGGAATACTGTCATCAAATTATTTTAGAGGATAAATATTGTCATTTTATTCATGGCAGTCCATAAAACAGTAAAGAATAATCTCTTACTCAAATGTACAGAAAAATAGTGTTTTGTTCGTATTCAAAGCATGCCCCCCGCCCACATTCCTGTAATATACATCATACTAATACATGTTGAAATATCTTCAAAATCTATGGAATTACATACATTTGATGTTTTCCATGAATAAATGCCGGAGGGAGAAGGAGATACGGTGGAGTGTGTCTCCCTGGCTTTGCCGATTCGTATGCTGAGCCACACACCTTATTTGTTTGTTCCCTTTCCTTGTGCCTAATAAGGCTGCTAATATCAATTACGCCAAAGATTGCCTGGCATCTGCGAATCGGTCGCTAAGCGTGAGCAGTCCGAGAGGGAGCAGGAGGGGGGAAAAGGCATGCGTCGGAAAAGAGAACTTCCTTAATCGTTCTGACATCGCCTCACGCCACCGGGCCTCATTTGAATGTCTGAGCGAACGAGCCATTTGGGCTGATTCACAGGCAACACATTGGCTGCCACCTTCCTCTCTGTCTCTGCTTTGTTGAACGGGGGGTGGACAAGCAATACCACGAGTCCATCTGTTCGACTGTCAGCCCGTTCAACAAAGGAACCACCCCCTCCCCCCTCCCCCAACCCTCTGCCAAGTTTCCGCTGGGGTACAGGTGGGTTTGTAGGTGAACAATCTTTATATCAGCTTGACTGCAGAAATCACAGAGCGTGAAAAGATAAGTGACGAGAGGGCTTCATCCCTCATGGTGGCTTTTCATTAGCTTCCTGGACACAATGGCTACAAAAACTACAAATTGAACAAAAACTACAAATTGAAGTCATTATGAGTTCAACACTTACCATCCTGTCATCTCGACCTGCCCCAAAAAAAAAAGCCCCAGGAGGTGACGGACAGTTTTACCAGGTCTCTAAAAAAAACGGAGAGAGCAAGAAAGAGAGAGGGAGAGGGCGAGAGAGAGACTGCCGTTTTTGATGAAATACAGAGGTCCTGTTGGTAGCATTACAGAGTAATCTTTATCCACACAGACACACATTTTATTTGCCGGGGAGCTGCTCTCTTCGGAGCAAATAAAATGGAAGACGGCGCCATCTGACATGTCCCTAAAACTGCTGGGATAACAGAAGGCCATTCAATCTCCCTGTGGATGCCTTCAGGAACCCCACATAGACCTTAAAGTAGCCATATGGGAACACCTTGATGCAAGGCTAACATTAATTATCTATTTCACGTTACACTAATGCCACTAACCTTTTTCAGAGAAAATAAAACGTCCAGTGGATTTCTGCATGATGCTCGGTCCCTAATTAATTATACGAGCTTCTTGTATGGCATAAACATTTATTATTCATTCATATGTAGATATGTTAATATTAGAGAAAATGTCAGGCCAACTGGGTTGATTTATACACACAAGAATGTCAAATTCAGCAACAAATCACGGATAGAATTTATAACTATATTTTATCCTAGAAGTCTACATCCAAGACAAAATCTTCAGTCTATCTATCTATCTATCTATATCCACATTCCCCTATGTTTTATCTTAAATTATGTTCTCATAAAAGGCTTCCTCTCATTCTAAAAACGAATGCCAAATATCATAGAGTCCACTTTGACTGACAGTATCCAGCCCTGATATTGGAAAATACAAAAAGAAAAACAACCTTTGCATTGCTTTGGAAATGACATTCATTCTGCATGCAGGCACATAGAAGACCAGCAATCTATGTCTTCGCAAGTGGTCACTTGTAGGTTTAATAATTCATTAGGCATATGTCCAGCTGTCAGTTATTTCTCTCTGATCAAAGCCAGCCTCTCTCTTTGTGGAGCCACAGGCTTTTCTGTGAAAGAGATGTGACTTTACCGCTCGATGTGCTGTACTGAAGAAACGCAGCAGCGTAAAACCATTCAGAGGATGGTGCTCTGTGCTCGACACACTTGATACAGCGTGGAACCATTAAAAAAAAAAAATTATTTAGCCTTTATTTTACCAGGAAGTCACATTGAGATTCAAAATTTCTTTTCCAAGGGAGACCTGGCCAAGAAATGGCAGCAGAGGTTACACAGTAAACACGTAAAACATACAATACAGTAGGATACAAAGTAGTCACAAATATGTACAATAAAAAAGGTCAAAGTCACAAATCTCGATCATAAACAGGAGCATACATCTAGCATAAAACTGCGAATATTTTGTTTGAAATTACTTAGAGGAACAAAGTGGTCAAGCTGGATCTTTGACTGGAGATTGTTCCAAGACCAGGGTACAAAGTAATCAAAAGCCTTTTCACAAAAAACTCTTCTGATTCTGGGGACTTTAAGAAGAATGCAGGACTGTGCTCTTAAACTATAGGCATTGGTGGATATTTGGGACTTTAAGAAGAATGCAGGACTGTGCTCTTAAACTATAGGCATTGGTGGATATTTGGAGAGTGGTCAGGTAAAAGGGGCAGTTCACCAATGATGGCTTTGTAAAGGAAAATTAACCAGTTTATCAATCTTCTGGTGGCTAGTGAGTTCCAGTGTAATTGCTGATACAGGACACAGTGGTGAGTTAATGGTTTGAGGTTACATATGGAAAGCGACGGTGAAAATAAACAGCAGTAAACATATTTAATTCTAATTCCAATCACATATGTTTACAGCAAAGGAAAAAAATATATAATTCAGTCTGATACTTAAAGAGTTGTTTGAAGCTAATTAAAATCTATTGCACTAATAATGATCAAAACACAACGAACAGAAGCGTGCCTCATATGTAAAGGCCCTGGCAAGGGGACAGGTGAACAAACGTGATTTTCTTTAAACAAACAGCTCAATGCCACAGTGTCTTGAATACATTTCTGCACATAGGGACACCTTTGGCTGTGGGAAGAAAGGAGAGAGAGAGAGAGGGAGGGAGGGAGGGAGGGAGAGAGAGAGACGGACTGCTAAGTGTGCCTACGAGTGGGCCTCAGTTCTGGCAAAGAAAGAAAACAGAGTAATGGGGAAGCTCAGTGAATTTAAATGGGCACAAGAAAAACTCACAAACCCCTAATATGTCTGCCGCAGAATAGCTTCCTGTTCAATAAAGAGCATGCAGCCATTTCAGATATTACATATCCAATTCCTTCACTTTAAGTATTTTCTTACGTACGTGTGGGTGTGTATCATCGGTCACCCGGGTATGACCCGAGGGTCTTTCTGCTATTAATGCTAACATAATTGCACTATGAATGGGAACGTGTTCACATTTCCCTCTAGATAGTTAAGGGCAGATGGATAATAAAGATATGTTTCCATGGTAACACCCATCTTCAAATGAATCTCAGGAAAATGAAAACAAAAGAAGAAGGGCTGAAATTCTTGAGACTTGATAGCACATGTGTCTGTTAAATATTATCACTTTCATGTTTGCAATTTATGTCAAAATGAAAGCATTTCTTGCCTACATTTGTACAATAATGGTATTAGTTATGCGCCATTATACCTGTTCAATATTTTGTTGGACCTTAAACCAGTTTAATGGTGGCAGTTGGTCAAAAATGCTTCATAAGGTTTCTGATAAAATGTCATTGGCTGCGAATGGAAAAACCCTGTGAATCTAGACTGGCATACCTTCACAGTGGGGTGGCATAACAGGGCGTCATTGGTTGTGAATGGAAACACCCTGTGAATCTAGACTGGCATACCTTCACAGTGGGGTGGCGTAACACTGCATCATTGGTTGTGAATGGAAACACCCTGTGAATCTAGGCTGGCATATCTTCACAGTGGGGTGGCGTAACAGGGCGTCATTGGCTGTGAATGGAAACACCCTGTGAATCTAGGCTGGCATACCTTCACAGTGGGGTGGCATAACAGGGCGTCATTGGCTGTGAATGGAAACACCCTGTGAATCTAGGCTGGCATACCTTCACAGTGGGGTGGCGTAACAGGGCGTCATTGGTTGTGAATGGAAACACCCTGTGAATCTAGGCTGGCATATCTTCACAGTGGGGGGGCGTAACACGGCATTGCTGTAAACAAGCACGCAAGCCTAGTCAACCTACCCTGTATAAATAAAGATTAATGAATTACATTAAAAACCTTAAAAATGTGAAAGAGTGTAAACAGCTATTCTGTTTTCTGTTTCCTGGGCCCATAGCTTATTGTAAAGTCATTGTCAATGTTCTCTGTAAGATGCTGGTGAAATGTTGAATGGGAAGTATAGTTCTTACTGGGATGGCAGGTATGCAGCATGCTCCATATTTATACACCAACAGAGTGGCACTTTTCCCCACAAAAAAACTACAATGACCACGTCCCACTCCTTACAAATACAATATGGGTTTGATTCTCACGTTGGGCACTACTGTTGTACCCTTGAGCAAGGTAGCCTACTTAATGTGAATTGCTTCAATACATATCCAGCTGTATAAAATTACAATATATAAATGTGAAAATAAAAGCTGTTATCATACGTGATAAGGGCATAAGGCTAAATGCTTAAAATGTGATCAGTCACAACAAATTCTAACTAAGCTCCAAAGTTTTTTTTCTTTCTTCTTCATCCATTCTTTAACATTTCTACCTCCTGTCCCACCATTATTCATTCTCCCCGTTGGTCAATATTTAGTTCAGTCAAAATCAATACATTTCACAACACAACACCTGCCCAATTGCAGAAAATGACACAAAAAAAGAACAATAGTGGTAACACTCATTTATAAATACGATGCAATGCCTCCTCTCACTTTTGCATTCTTTCTTTCCTATCCTCCACCGAGCATTTTCTCAACCCTACATGAGATAAATTATTTTTCCTCTTGTCCCTGGGTGTTCTGCCATGTTCTCGGGAAATGCACAAGTACATAAATAAATATCTTTGAGAAAGTGAAAAGAGCCAAAAATAATAAATAAATAAAAGAAGATTAGAAGGTTCACACCCTAGTCCTCTGCATGAGCGATGAGTCACTGGGATTTGTGCTGTGTAGATCTTTTCACATGCATCTCTCTTGCACATATCCCCTTGTGTAGATCTTTTCACATGCATCTCTCTTGCACATATCCCCTTGTGTAGATCTTTTCACATGCATCTCTCTTGCACATATCCCCTTGCTGCATGCCCAAGCCATTTGTTTACCTTAGGCTTAATAAGCAATAATTTCTCTCTCAGAAAACTAAGAGCACTTAGTGTCAACAGAAAACCTATGTGTTGGTTTAAATGCTGTGGGCTCAACATAGATCTCTCAGGCTCGGTGCATTTTTCAGGCCTCACTACTGAGCTGCTTGTAGGGGTGACTTATTGGGAAAGACAAGTAAGATACAGCTAGGAGCTTTATCTGCAAATTCCTACAGGAAGTGTACCAGCCATTAACAAAGAGCGTTCTCAGTAAGTTTCTCAAAGTATTCAGAAAGGAATATTTTGCGGCTATATCATTTTTTCATTTTTATTTTTTCTAAATTTTATCCCTGATCCCCCCCCCAGGAGGAGAAAGCTTTCCGCACGGGACTTCTCCGATTCAGGCAACGACTAATCACGCTTCTTTCCACACTGCAGACGTACCACCAATTGCATGCAGCCCATGTAGCCGGCTATGCCAGCAGCCATACCACCATGTGCTCTGCTCCTGCTGAATTGCTGAAGCTAAGCAGGTGTGGGCTTGGTTAGTACTTGGATGGGAGACCTCCTGGGAAAACTAAGTTGCTGCTGGAAGTGGTGTTGGTGGACTAGTAGGGGGCAATCTTCCCTCTGGTCAAATACATCTCAATGCCTCAGTGCAGTGATGGGGTCGCTGTGCTGTCGTCTTTCGGATTAGACGTTAAACCAAGGTCCTGACTCACTGTGGTTATTAAAAATCCCATGACACTTATCGTAAAGAGTATGGGTTTCCCCGGTGCCCTGGCTAAATTCCCAACCTGGCTCTTTCAATCTGCCGCCTAATCATTCCCCAGTTTAATTTGGTAAAATTATTCTCTCCCTCTCCACCTCAGCTGATGTGTGGTGAGCATTCTGGTGCAAAATGGCTGCCGTTGCATCACCCAGGTGGGTGCTACACATTGTTTGGTGGTAGAGGCGAGTTTCCCCCTCATCATTGTAAAGTGCTTTGAGTCACCAGTTGGTGAGGAAGGCGCTATATAAATGCAAGGCATTATTATTATTATTATGTCATCGGAGGATTACGAACGAGGTCAGCATTCTGGGTTTATGCATCCGCAGGCATCCCGGGATGACCAGGAGGGGGCGCTAGAGATCGATGAGACCACCACAACTAGCCAGCTTCCCTGGTGAGGCTGGGCCAATAATTGCCTCTCCAATGAGGACCTCTGGCCATAGCCGGCAATGGCACGACCGGGGCTCGAACACAGTCACAGGGCTCACACTATTGCTTTCAGATCAAAGTGTATTTTACAGCGTGAGCCATCTGGAGGCCAAGAGCCAGTATCTTTCTAAAAAGGAATTATACAGATTTTGTTTGTTAAAAAAAATTTTCTCAATGATTCCACAAAATTCTTTTGAAGGCACAAATAAATGTAGCTGTGAAGGAGAACGTGCCACTGTATCGACTGCGTCGTCTCACCAGAGATTAGACACACGCGTCCAGGGTTGCACAGGCAGGCCATTCCTGGTAGGCACTGGTTCATTTCCAGATGGGATTATATCATGGAACAACAAACATTGTTCCCTAGTGCACTGCTGAAACTATCCATTTCCTAATCCTTTTCCTAATTCATTTGAGCCAAGACATACTCGAGCCATTACACACACACACACACACACACACACACACCTCAATAATCCGTTTCTTTAAGATAGAAAATTGTATGTGTATGCATTTACATAAAATATAATGCCTTATGTCGATCTGAAAGCAGAAATTGAATGCGTTTTTTAAAACTCTAAATCCTTCAATATACGTCTAATGCCTAAAGGCCAAGGACTTTCTTTTCAATTCAACAACCTTTACGCCATACCTAAAATATAATCAACATTCAAGTGTGACTTTGTCTATCAATTACGGGAATTTTTTTTTCAATAATTGGTAAGATGTCTCATTTTCCGCTGCAGTCAAGAAGATTCACCGCTTGTCAGAAGCAATTAAAAAGAATGAGAACGTAAAAAGCCACTTAATTTCTGAGCGGAAATAAAATGAAAGATCATTAGGCTGGTAAAACACGAGTTTGGAATGTTGATTCGAAATCCCTATGCTCATACATGGAAACTCAGTACATTAAATCCGTCTAGTCTCTAATCCGTGAAGGGATTCGCAGGTCAGTGGGGATTCGCAGGAGAGATAGATAAATTGTTTTGCGATAATAACATAAATAAAGTGCTTATCTTTGAAAGTCAGTAAAAGGTAACTGATTAGCGGGTGTGAACACAAAACGGAGGCGCCACTTGGCTTAAGAAATTAACAACTACATCATAAGCTTACCTACTACATTGGACTGTACACACAAAAGGTTCAAGATGAACAAATGCAGCATGGAGAGCATGGAGAGAGGGAATTGTGGGAATTCTGCAGTTTGGATGTCCTTTAATTGGATTATTTACACATGTGCTACTATATGACCCGTGGGTGCCCAGACAAGATCCTAAGGCCTCTATCATTATTGTTTCCTCTGATTAATATGGTGCTACTTGCCCGTCTCCGTAAGTGAACTGGTAATCAAGAGACACTTTGGTGACAAAGAGGAGCAAAACTTTAGATTGCTAATGCACAGAGATTAATGTTCCAACCTCCCCAGGGGCCATGGATGACACAAGTATTGTTCCTGACATTGCCCCCCCCCCCCCCCCCACCACCACCCTCGCCTTGCTTCGCCACTTCTGAAATTTATTAGGGGATTTGTATTTCTAATGACACCTGGCCTTTGCTGTTGGAGCAATGCAGCTAATCCCATCTCAGAACCCAAACTCATCAGCAAAAGACTAATCCCTTGTTTAAGGCATGCAGTTACCGGGACTCCGCCCCCCTTAATTCTCCCCTCGCAGTGACACAGCTTAGCATACATTACAGGGTTATGATTTGGCAAAGCGGGAGCTAAGAGGCACGCCTCGGGGTCTTACTGCTCCGGTAGGAGTGCGCCATCCGTAGTCTCGCTTCCTAAAAGAGCCCCAGCCGCACGACATCACCCGGTTCGCAAAGAGGGTGCCGAGGCTTCAAAAGCACCAACTCAATTTGTGACATGTCAGGCAGCACCGAAGTGCACTTAACTGGAGCGTTAACGCTGGGAGAGAAACACTGAGGATGTGGGGAAAAGGGTGTGTGTGTGTAAGCGCAAACGCAATGGAGAGAAACACTGAGGATGTGGATGCGTGTGTGTGTGTGTGTGTGTGTGCATTGGGCACACGTGGGGGTTTTCATGTTCTCCTCCTTGTCGCGGACACGTGTTCAGAAAGAACAAAGAACATAAAATGGAGGGAGGTTTGAACGTAGCTTTAGCTGGAGCTAATTAACAATGGTGCATGAACCATACCAAACACAAAAGTGATAGCCTTGAGGTTATCTGTGCATTGAGAACAGCATGTGTTCTCAGTTAGTGTTTAAGATAGATCACATGCAAGATATTTTCTGTGCGTGTATATTAAAACTAACGCAGTGCTGAGGATGGCTTACAGCCATCCAAAAGAAAATAACACAAAACGTTTACAACAAAACCATTAACCAGCATGTTGCGGTTACTAATTGATATTCTATGCCCAGTGTTACAGCGTTACTTGAGTCGTTTGAATCATTTCCTCCATCGGATTGCAAGTTCGCAGGGTTGCAGTTCGTAGGATTCGATAAGGGAAAACCGGTCCTCTCCCAAAGTATGCAGCGTGATCCGTGTGCTGGCGTCTTGCCTTTCGAGGACTCACAGGGTTGCGATCTACTACAGGATCAGTGGGTGCGTGGTCCGCTTACTGGTTCTTCTTGACCACCGGGTGCTCGCGATGCCTCCTTGCGTCTCATCTCCGGTCCTCTGTGGCTGATAGCTGGGGGTAGATGAGCCCGCCTCGCTCAGTTAAGCTGGCGTCATGGACGGCTGATGCTTCCTTGTGGAGTGAGGGCTCTTGCCCGGGCGTGCAGGCCACACGGAGCGGTGATACGAGCCAGTGAAGGCCCTGGCGAGCCTAGAGCGGACGGACACAACTGAACTGGGAAAAAGATGGGCCGTGTTGCCCTTTTTATAAACTTTATTGCCAGTCGCGCATTTCCACTATGCAATATCGCCAAAGATTTTAGATATATGGTATCGCATTACAGTGCTGAAATCACAACTGGGACAACGTCCTGGGCTGTGTCCGAATCAGAGCCCTATCTACTGTGCCCTGCCTCCTGTGTACAGTGCACTGGAAGAAAGTGTGCTGTTTAGTGTGCTGTTTAGTGTGCTGTTTAGCAGTATGCAGAAAATATCCACTATACTATTTTCCAACCATACTGTGGAAGTGTCGTAAGACGTCCCACCCTTGCGCGGCCATGTCACATGTTGTTTTTGATGTATTTAAAGAAAAACGTCAGCAAAGCTGCACCTCATTTTTTAAGACGAAGCTGACGTCATGTTTATGTGACCAAAATGTTTGTGTACGTTTTGAAAAGTGTGCTCCCGAATATACTCAGTGAAACCCGGGAAGTAAATGTGTCATCCGGGTGTTTGAAGTATACTGCAATTTGAAAATCTTTCGCCTACTCAACGTCTTTCTCGTCCTATCTACTCACCAAGACTACTCAATAGTGTGGAAGAGTGCTGATTCGGACACGGCCCAGGTCACTTGCAACGTTGAGGAGAAGCCTGCTGTGGACTGTATGGAATTGTAGTTCCTTTAGACCCTACAGTGTGTTCTACTGCCAAAAATGTGCATGTTTCAATATGTGCACGCTTGTGCTTCATACAGCAAAGAGTTTAGTGAACTTGCGGTTTTCATTTGATGTGAAAAAGCATGCTGTGTGTGTTCTTGTGTACAGATACACACTCACACACACACACACACACACACACACACACATATTGATTACCTATTTCTGGTAGGCAATACATTTTATTAAAATATGATATTTAGCTTTTTTTGTGTTCTTATACTGTTCCAGGTTCATTATTCACTATAATGAAAATAAAAAACTTTCAAATTATTTTAAATAGCTACACAAAACTTATATTATTACATATTTCTCTCACTGAAGAACAAAAAAAAATCAGCTCTCTCCGTACCTTCAGAAATAACTACAAATTAAGAGAAATTACTTTGAAAATCTCCTATAAATTTATCATTCACTTCTCACATTTTTATTGAATCATATTACTTTTTTTAACCCTCCGAAATGAAAAAACGAGATTGTTTGAATTTACGATACATCTCGGCATAAGTGTCAGGGAGCTCCATGGGCAGTCCACGAAGTAGGGAAGACATCTTGGAAGCGCACGCTTAAATTAAGTGTCAATCTCAAATAATTGATCATCTAAGACATGCCATTGTCTGCCCTGTCTCGTGTTCTGTATCCGTTTCGACAGAAGGATGTGGTTCGGTTCGCTTCCATACTTATCTTTAGGCAATAGAAGACTTAAACATTAAATATCCTGAGTGAATAAGAAGAAACTTCTGAATTGTACTGTCAGTGTAAGAAGACCTGGAAGGCCTGCAGCCAAGTTACTCAAACGCTACGGCGTTAAAGAAGAATAATCTTCAATGTTGACGAAAGAGTGAATTTCCCCGGGAGAGAGGGAACCTGAGAAATGTGCTATAAATCATTTTTGTCATTTCAAGCAGTTGAATTTGTCAGAAACCTGCAAATGCAATCTCATATTTGAGAGGCCTCTGAAGACCTCGCCATCCCAGCTGGTACAGAGAACGTCAACTGGCTCAGTATACAGTATCATGTGCAAAATAATTAAACAATGCACTGACTTTTTAAACTTTGCTTTGCTTTCCCGAGCCATGCACTTATTTTTGAATGCATTTGAAGTCGGGCACGTAAAGCATTTTCTCACTCACGCATGCACAAAATGTGTTTCTCGCATTTTGAATGCGCAACTACGCATTTATACAACCGACAAGATGGATGTTTTTGTAAAGGCTCAAGTGGTTTCAGATGAAAGCGAGAGAGATTCAAGAAGTTTGTCAAGAAACTTGTCTTCATTGATATCTCTCATTCAATGCATTTTGTATGAAGATGGCTGCCTTCTTGAAAAACCTTGACAAATCTGCTTGGCATTGGGAACAAAATAATAACTAATTTATCAAACTTGCTAATTCCATTGGCCAATTAATTCAGGCACTTGGAACAAGGTATAAAGGATTAGCGTGAAGCCGGAGCACACTGAATAAACACACCAACAGACAAAGGAAAGGCTCCCACTCAGCTCGAATTATGATGTGAAGGCGATGGCATTTACTTCACTGAATGGAGTGTCCTTGTGCACCTGTGACCTCTCGTATAATAGCCAACTTTTGTTTCTGGCTGTAAATAATAAACCTTGACATTGGCACTTTTAAAATAGTGATCAAAATAAGTCACTGCAGATTCTGGTACAGGTATGGACTGGCATGCATTTATTAGCTGACTTCGGAGCCAGATCTGAGAATAACATCAGACTCTTGAGCTTGAGATAAAGCCATGCCCAGGCATATAAAATAATAATGATAATAATATAGCCATATAAAATACCAAAAATTACAATAGCACAGTTTTTGCTAGCATTGATTATCTCCTGTCAAAAATGTCCTCTATAATTGTAAAATAAGCCAGTCACTATTCACAAACATAACATATATGGTTAGTGTATGAGAGTAAGGTGGAATTAAATGCAAAGAAATGTACTACTACTACAAGTACTACTACTACTACTACTACTACAGTTTTTTACGATTGCTTTGACTCATTTTGCACAGCAGAATTTCAATGTACAAAACTCAAAATGCAAAGTGCCAAACTGACTTTCAAAATTCTCTAACAACATTACATCCTACAATGCAAACATATAAACTGTTAAAAAAAAAAAAGTGCTAAACTGACTTTGCAGAATCTTAAGATTCTTACCTTAATAAACTCCTACCTATAAAGTACAAAAAAAAACAAAACAAACCAAGATCACTATATCAAATCAATTCAACATTGTAGTGTGTATTCAGTACTTCCAACAACCTTGCCCAGGTCCCAGTAGGGTGAGTATTGCACAAACAATCAATTTTATACCTTCTCCACCAAACATTAAAATGCCACAGCGTGCTCAATGTGTGCTGTGTGTGTGCCTCATGGAGTTGAGGCTCGTCGTGACCTGCTGACCCCCTGCTACAACAACACCATGATTTACCTTTTCTTTTTTGGGCTGTACAATGTAGGGGTAACACAACCACATCAGATGTGTTCATCATTGTCTGACATCTGGGACAATGTAAACTTCCCATGTGCGTGGTGCGAGACTGGTTTACAGCCCATCACTGGTTCTGATCACAATTCCTTTCACCTTACTCCCCCTTTCTAAACCCCATTTTTTCTCTTTTCTGGACAGAGAGGGTGGAAGGTGGTGACGGCTTCCGTTCCGTATGAGCAGGATCGGCTTCACTGGCTATAGGGTGCGATTGACATTACAGCCCAGCAGTGCCAGGGGTGGATACCAGCTCCTCCCGAAGATTTTACCTTGCACTCCCCTGCAAATGAAGAAATGAGGCTTGCAAAGAATTAAATGCTGTGGCCAGACGCAGCAGAGAGCCAAAGCGCAACGCAGCAGACTGCAAGATTTTTATTTTTTTTTTTTTTTACTATTTTTTTATTTGTTTTTGTTTTGTTTTTTTTGTTTTTTGCTGTTTTTTGTGTTTTTTTTTGTTTTTTGTTTTTACCTGTTTGTTACAGTTTTACTGTTACTGTTATTTTTGTTTCAATTTTTCTTCATCAAAGTTTTTTACCTACTGTAAGTCTATAAAGTTTAATTCCATTAAATATAAAATAAAAACATATAATATATATTATATATAATATATATATATATAATATATATATTTATGTACTGCATTTTCATCATAAGATTCATTGAGGAATGATTGCAATACCCTTTTTGAGTCCAAATTGGTTTTTTAATATTTTTGATTTGGATAATTAAATTTTATTTGACAAGGCAAATTTGATAATGGAAATGCACCAATAATGGCAACAATAATTATGACTCAATCAATGATATGCATATTATGATAATGTTCTTGATAATTTTGCATTTATTTTTACCTATGTTATTTCTTTTTGTTTGCTTTATTTTGATTTTGACAAGATTCTGTGTTAAGATTTTGCAGTAGTTGAAAATGTTGTAACAAAATGAGTCAAAGCAATCGTAAAAAACTATAATAATAATAATATTAGTAATAGTAATAGTAATAATAATAATAATGATACATTTCAGATATAATTCATTTATTGTATTCTGCAGGTACAATAAAATAATTCTGAAGTCGGTGTAATAGTTTTAATATGTATGCAGAAAAAATTTATTATGTATAAATTAACCATTACTTATTCATTTTCATGACTTATTCAGCATTGCTGTATTTTTACCCTAATATATAATGCCACAAATAATCTGCATCACATTACATGTATTTTTAAGGTGCATTTGAATCCGGAAGGTCTAGTGCATTTACCATTTTCTTTCATCTGATTGTCGTACTACAATATACGCAAACATTACATAAACATTGTAGGGCACTTTAATCACGTATATTGGTGCCTGTGGCGTATGTGTGTGTGTGTGTGTGTGTGTGTGTGTGTGTGTGTGTGTATGTGTGTGTATGTGTATGTGTGTGTGTGTGTGTGTGTGTGTGTGTGTGTGTGTGTATGCGTGTGTGTGTGTGTGTGTGTATGTGTGTGTGTGTGTGTGTGTGTGTGTATGTGTGTGTGTATGTGTATGTGTGTGTATGTGTGTGTGTGTGTGTGTGTGTATGTGTGTGTGTGTGTGTGTGTGTGTGTGTGTGTGTGTGTGTGTATGCGTGTGTGTGTGTGTGTGTGTATGTGTGTGTGTGTGTGTGTGTGTGTGTGTGTGTGTGTGTGTGTGTGTGTGCGCATGTCAGATGCCTGGGGTTCTCACCCCAGAAGTGCGTCCATTTCATTAGTGTTTAATCTGCTTATACCATGACACTTGCTTGCTTAAATTGCAAATGTACAAAAAAAGTATTTTATCTCAAGTAAAAACAATCACATTTTGCTATGTGTACATCTGCAAAAAAAAATTGTTCCTCACATAATGAAGGAAGAGATGTAGGAGTGTTACATAGTAACATTTGTAGAATTTTAAAAAATGTTCAAAAATAATGTTTTAAATTTTTTTGGTCTGTAAAAAATATATACAAATCAAATTTTCAAGCACTACTCTGTAGATTTCACAAGTAAATCCCTTCAGTGCTAGAGCTCAGCAGAGAAGTACATGTCAACCAATGTCACACACTTGTCTGCTGGATTAAGTAAGAATCAGAAAGTGTGCCACCATTAAGCCTGAAACGGCCTCTGATCATTGCAACTTCAAAATGTCCAAAGACAGGCGACATTTTCCAAGTTGTGAGCCACTCCGGCTGCAGAGAGCATCACTCTCATGAGCTGGAGGCAATGGAAGATTCATGGAAGGATCTGAGGACATCGAGGAAAAGGGCTCTATTGGGTTAGTGTCACATATGCTGATCCACCGCCCTCGTGTCAGACCCCACGGGCCCGGCTAACTCCATTTTACCCCTCAGGGACACCATTATCTGCCAAAATAAGTTATCGTTAATGGAACCACTTTGGGGAACTGAAAGCATTGGCTTGTTTTTCGAGGAGGATCAGATTTTTAGACTTGCGATGTTAAGGACAAGGCTATGGAACAAATGTTGTGCCTGATACATTGATTCATTTATGTATTTTAATTAAATAAGAACACTTTGAGTAGGGGAAAATATACTAAAATATGTAGGCAAGTCCGCAAATTAATATTACACACCTAGTTATGCCTACTGGTCCTGAATTATGGCTGATTTTTAAAATCGAAAGACCAAAAGTCCCCAAAGCAAAATATGACATGCGATAATGTCTTTGGCAAAAAAAATAGACCCTATGTCAACTGCTGTTATATAAGTGCCTGAAACTGAGAATGTACAATATGTTACTGTAAATGTTTTTTTAACCCTGAAAAAAGCAACAAATAGCACTTTTATTGAGAGGGAATATTTCACTTCAACTTTCTGGTTATTGCGGAACGCTCAATAATGTCTCAACAATTTCAATAAAGAAGTAAGTGCGCAGTTGCACTTTGAATTGAATATGTATATAAATATTTTTTTCTGACCGGAAATTTTAACTTGTGTTTGTGTCCTTAAAGGCACTATAGGTAACTGTTTCATGTAGACAAATTATTTTTAAAAAGACCCACAGCGCTCGCAGAAAGATGCAGACTAAATGTACTGCATTCCTCAAAAAAATTATATTGACTATGAACTTTTCATTTTTAAATAATTTCACAGTCTGTAAATCATGTTTTATTTATGTCTGCCTGTGACTTCAGATACTGGGGTTACCGCCTCCAACAACGCTCGTGAGCCAGTAGCATGCCCGTCTTTTTCTCACAAATAAAATGTGCATCCGGTTGCCAGTTAGTTACAGTGAAGAAATTGCTGACTTCGCTGGAAAAAGATTCTCCAAGCTGCATAAAGAATGAAGAAAGCTAATGCGTTGCTGTAATATATCGCACAGTTGCGACGTAAATATATGGTTCATTATTTGTTCGATGTTAGACTCATCACTTTACATTTTGGATGCTACAATAGCCAGCTTCCCGTCACACTATGTTCAACACTGTAGCTGCCTCCAGTGTGCACAAAGACAGGTTATGAGAGAAGCTAGCAACCAATCTGGGGGACAGAGTTTCCACTGAGAGCAACTGTCATGCTTTGGGTTTGGATTGCAGTTCTCCCTTATGGAGACTAGATAGGGTTTCAAATGATATATCGCTCCTTTAAAATATGTGACATGCATATGCTCCCGATTAATGACAGCTTTGCCCCCAAACCGGCGAGCACAAGCTTAGAACTTGTTCCTGAAATATCTTGTCAAGAGACATGCAGGTTGATTCACAATTTCATGCAAAGCCCTTCAGCCCATTCGTTTCATTAAAGCACTCCTTAATTTTCTCACAAGTAAGTGACACAAAGAGGAAACTCGTGAGCTTGTTGCCATGCAGTAATATAGCTGGGAGCGCGGCATTCATTTCCTTCATTATTAAACAACTGGAGCTCCGTTTCCTGTTTACTTTAAGGCGTGGGGTTGAAGGAGTATGCAGAAGAGCTTAGTTGTCTCTCCCTGATTACAGAAACCATTTCCCAATTTACACATCAGAGGCTGCTTCTGAGAGGTGACTATAAATCTGGTGACTACAGTGACTATAAATCCTCAACATCATGCTAATTTCCAACAAAGTCAAGCAAGAAAAATAAATAAAAATAAACACTTGAATCTAGACGAAGCGCTGAAAAAAAACATAAAAAAATGTATTGCTTTTAAGATATCAGAAATTATTACGTTGCTTTGGGGACAAATACAAATAAATGCATTTTAAAAGTAGAAAGGTACTGATTAGATTTAGTGGAGCAACTGTCATCCCACACTTGGGCAAGATCCTTAGCTGGGATGAGTAAACAGCATGCCACATATTAAATTAACATTATGTAGAAAAAATAAGGTAAGCATTAGATTACTTTATCTTTCATAATTGTATTTATTTTTTGTTCCCTGGAAAAAATTGTTGTGAAAATCAAACAGAATTCACATATGTGTTCCAATGACTACAGCCATGAATAAAGCCATTTACTATCTTGGTGCTGTCCAAGCATTTTTTATTGTGTGCAGTGTGTTAAATAATAAACAATTGTCAGAGACATTTATACCTGACTGGCAGTGCTGATTCAGTAAACACACATGAATATGTGATGTTTTGGAATTGCTTAGATAAAGAACAGCATTGAAACAGCATGCAAAATATTAAAAAGTCATTTTATGAATGGCATTCTAAAAACGTCTTGTGATTCATATTCATGAATAGTCATAAATACTGTTATGTATTTATCTACATAGTCTTATATGGAGCTTAATAACATGTCATGTTTACCAACAGATGATCCTGGTAAGTGTTATAAACACAATTGTAACGTTTCCGAACACATGACTATAATAAAGAGATTTGATAAGTGACTTGACACCCATTGAAGCGGAAGCTAACGATAGGATCGCACACAGAGTCGGTTCTCGTCTGAGCCGCTACTTTTCTGACTACTTGAGCTGAAGGGTTTCCTCTGGTGTTCAGAGCGTCGGCGTGTGGCATTGATTAATGTCTCCTGATCTCATTAGCGTCAGCGGGAGGAAGACTCCGGTGGGGCCGCCACGGCGCAGTCCTCCCCTCCCCTCCCCGAAAGCGTCCCGCCAGGATGAGGTGGTGTCCCGTGGGAGAGCATCAGCAAAAAAAAACGTCTCGTTCTCTTGAAAAACGGAAATATATAAAACTAGCTGACCTCAAACTGACTTCTGACCTGCCATCTGAAGGGGTGGTGAAGCAGGCACGTTCTTGGGCTTTCACATACGTCTCCTCAAGATAATGCAACTGGAGCAATTTTGAACAGAACAGGTCTACAGTATAACTGAACAAGTCTTGCAGTAAGACAAATCATTTTGGTCATAAAACACTGACTGTGTTGTCAGATACTTTGTATTTAGAACATAGCCTATGGAAGAGAGGGACCGTTTTTGATACAGGTTAGTTTGTATATGATCTATACCAGGGGTAAGCAACCCTGGTTCTGAAGTGCCAGAGACTTTCCTGGTTTTTGCTCCATCCAAACCTATAATGGCATAATCGCATTCATTATTAGCCTTACTGACCATAATCGATCAAACTGTTTAGATCAAGCTTGGATGGAATAAAAACCAGAAACATCACTGGAATTCCAGGACCAGGGTTGCCTACCCCAGGTCTATACAATGTCAAATTGTGACAAAGTGGCTCACTCTGGTCGACTTGATCATGGTAACGTTGCCTCTTTCTCTCTCCCCTCCCAAAAAAATAAATAGGAATTTCTTAGGCAATTAAAAGACATCCTGGGGCCCTTTTGTAAGGGTGTGGTGGTGCCTCCTCTCCTGGAACGTTTTATCACCTCTCTGAAGAAGTAAAATGTGGCTACGCTATGCCACAGGGTCATTTTAGTCTTTTGGATTTAAATGCCCAATCTATGACATTCAATTGAAGAAACCAATTGAAATCTTCATTTCCATGTAGAAAATGATTGCGTAAGCCTGCCAGTTTGGAATATACATTTCAAAGGTGACTCCAGTTTACATTAAATTAAATTAAATCTTATCCAGAGCGACTTACAACTTTCTCATTTTTACATCGTAAATGCTTTTATACAACTGGATGTTTTATTGATGCAATTCAGGTGTCCTAACTGGGACTTTAACCTGAAATATTTAGGTTACAAGCCCAATTTCCTAAGACCATTACACCACGCTGCCACCCTAAAAAAAGTTTAAAGTACAGGTCAGTATTGTACGACTGGGCTTGTCACATGGTAGCAATATTTCGCAAGAAGGTGGAGATTTCACTACTGGCTGGACTTAACAATTATTACGTACAACCATCACCTCTGTTGTATGAAGCGAGAGTAAATTTTCATGTTGTACAAGCATTCAATAGCTAAGCTTATCTTTTGAGAATAATATCATGGTTTTTTAGAACCTGACAATGTTGGACATGGCTAAACATAATAGCCATTGATATATTAAAATCAATGCTGGAAAAAACCATGCTGGAATCTTAAAGAAAGGACACTCTTAAACCCATCAACACTCCAGGCATTTCCACCATTCACAGCTCACAGAGACTGTTTCCATAGAGACAATGGTCAGAATGTTTCTGAATATAGGGGGGAAAAAAGAAAACCCTTCACAGTATAGTGAAAAACCTTTCTATAACGCTTTACTTGGTTTCCTGGGTGGCACTGATTGATTGTGTCTTGATCCGAGGCTTGAGAACTCTGCTTCTCTCTGTGGTGCCAGTTGTGGGGTTCATTTCTCCAACCCCTCAGCAATCCAACTAGAGAGATGCAGTAATTAGGCCGTGTTGTTCAACCCAGTTAATCATGATGGACAGCGTGTGAGGCACAAGAGGTGCCTGGAAAACAGTATGTAAGGAACATAAAGTGCATAAGTAGTCCAGGTCTTGAAATGGCCAACTGAGGCCTGCATTTTGCAAAGACTGATGAGACCAGTCAGCCAGCCAGCTAGAGACTGTGATTGGGAACCCTTCGTAGGTTTTCACGTGAATCACTCAACCCAACAAAAACTCAAAAAGGTTTGCAGGCATTGAAACGACTGCCTTGAGTTCACATCTGGTGTTAAGGTATATCACAGTATGATGACACATGTAGTGTAAAGCAAGAGGTGGGACATTTTACCATTTTCTCTAAACGATGACGAGCTGGTTTGTCCTTGCGGTTACTTGCATTTTTTTGGGGGGTTCCTAAATCCCGTTTTACAGCAGCACACCCGCTTAAAGGCATCACAGCGCACTTTCCTTTACTTCACACAGAACAACGGGACGGGAATAAGTGAATAAGTACCTGGCAGCTTTTAATCTCCTTTCCAATAATTATCAAGCTTTAGTAGACTGAGAGGCTACATGCATTTTTTTGATAAACGTTTTATTTATTTAGCTATTCTGGGAAACAAAGACATAAAAATAGACGATGCTAGGGAACATCTTAGAAACCATGTCTCTCTCGTATGCACTGCACTCAAGAGGAGAATACAATATGAGGCATTGATGAATGTGCTAAATGAAGCTAACCATCTCTTACACTTTACAGTGGTTCCAAAACCAAAACCAAAAAAGAAAAAGGGTGACAATTAAGAATGCAAATACATGAAGCTCGCAGGAGAAAATGTGTGATATAGCCTATAACAGTTATACTTAATGTCATACTTTGTCATTGTTATCCATGTATTTTATGAATTGTACAGCGCTTTGGTTGACGGTAGTATTTTAAAATGTGCTTTATAAATAAAATTGACTTGACTTGACTTGACTTAATGAAACTCTATTTTTCCATTTCTATGGGTGTTTAAGTGAACAGACTCAACCTGTCACTTGTTAGCTAGGTTTAAATTAGCCAGGCTGAAATTAATACAAAATATAAAGTCATTGTTCATCTGTACATACAAATATATACATACAGTGTGTACATATGCCAAATACCGTAGAAATAAATAAAATATTACTTTCGACTCAAAATAATGACATATTATGAAACAAAACGTAAAAAACCGAAACAGGAATCACTGGCTAGCGGATATGCTAATGACTAACGCTACCACTAGGATGCTAGTTTGTTAAATAAACTACTGGAAACAAATATGAAAACACATTTTTATGACATTTCAGTGTTTTAGCTATGTTATATATGTGACCTGCTGTACGAAAATGAGTCTGATGTGTATAAAATTTTTTTTTTGTTGTGGGGTGATTATTTTTCTGAGAAAATAATATATTTATATATTTTTTCCACATCAAACTAATTTTTGTAGAGCGGGTCACATATTAACATAACAATAAAATGTGCAACATTTCTCACCTGAAAATCATGAAAGATTAAAACCGATGAGCTGGGCTGGATATCTGTTGATATTACCCTCTTTCAACGGCCAACTGAAGAAGCCAGCTCCCACTCCTGAGTACCCCATAGCACGCGGATTCCTTCATTACAAGGCAGAGATACATAATAAATAGACACTATTAAGTCTAATAGGGGAGTGTAAATGTGAAAACACTTAATGCATGGCTGGGCAAGTACATAAAAACCTATGGGCCACACATGCACACACAGACACATTATTTACACATTTTGTACACATACAACTTTCCGATTACATTTTCTTTTCTAAATGTTTAAGAATCTGCTGGTGAGTACTCGGTCACTCGAGTAAAAGGTCCCACCTCTTGTATAAAAACTAAATTACTTATTATGCAGCTCCACACTAGCTCTTTGCCACTAAAGCTGTGCATTCAGTTTTTGTATGATCAAAATACATTTCAACAGATGTTTCTGTGATAAGGAAATCAGTACCTCCTGGTCACCATATTGCAATGTCAATTATCTGCTAAAAACACCACAGACCAGCACATGAGGTGGCTGGCATTGTAACTGCATGGGCGGATATAAACACAATTTTCAGTTAAAAACTGAAACAATTCTGAACAAAAACAATTATGAGAGAGATTTGCTACTCTGACCCTGTTTTTAATGTCCGACATGGCGTTAATGATGCCCTGATCTAATTCTGTC